>CM036619.1:62382800-63053217 GCA_020746105.1 Trogon surrucura | reverse complement strand
TTATTGTTTTGATGCATTGAGAGCACATGGAGTTGTACAGAAGAGGACTTCCTTCCCAAAGCTCTGCCCAAATTTTTATCTGTCATATTTAAGGTAACAGAAAAAGCTGTTTTTCACAAAGAATCCTCTGCCCATAAAGTTGATACGCTATATGAATGAAACGCATACAGATAATATGTCTCTTATGGGGCTCAGTAGAAGGACTTCTGAATTACAATTCTGTTTTTCCTTTGATCAGTCCACTGAAGAGTTCTGCACATACTTCAGGGAGTTTGGGCCAGGTCCTGTTACAACATAGCAGTTGCTTTTGACTTTTGAGCTCTTCAGTAAAATATCTTCAGATGTAATGACATTTATTAACATTAGTAGAAAGCTTTCATCAGTATTATTCATAAATTATTATTATGTGGTAAGTTCAATTATTTTTTCCTCTTTCAAAACAATAAAATGCATTTGAAAAAAAAAAATCAAAATTCTCTAGGGATTCAGAACTATGAAACTGTAAATATTACTCATTGGACAAAAAGTGACTGAGAGTTTACTCCCGAGCATGACTGTAAACTGTTGAAGATTATTTCTGAAAGTGTGAGGTATCGTGGTTTTTGTAACACTGTTTTAGACCACTCATTTGAAGACTGGACGGATATTCAGATACTGTAACAGAGGCATAGCAGTCTTACGAGAGTTGTGGGAACTGTCTCTGTATTACAATAACATATCAGCAGAGTAGTCAAGTCCTTTTCTGTCTCTGCAGTGCAAGGTATGACAATGCTTTAAGAATCACAAAAAAAAATCAGAGATAGGCATATCTAGTGTACCTAGTTTTAAGAACGTTATTCACTGAAATCATTATTCCTATTATGAGTTTAACAAAAAGCATCTTATTTGAAGATGGCAAGTAGAGAGCAGAGGAAAAAAAGATCTTCTTATGCTCTATTGTGCTGGACCTCGACATCCTGTAACCTCACATCTCATTCTCTTCAGGGATGTCAGAATTTTGAACGGCTTTGGTTTTGAAAAACAGGCACTTAATCTGTTCCTGTGCTTCTTGCAGTTTTACTCCTCAACCTGATTATGTAATAATTTTCTTTTCCTTAATGGATTCATTTTAGAAACGAGTGAGTAAAAGATTGTATGAGCTCAGGTTATCAGTACCAGACACTTAAGATGCATGTATAAGTCTCGGTTGTACTAAGGGAATTGGCTATGCTCTCCTTTCTGGAGCTTTGTGTGGCTAGAGTGGGTTACAGACACTTGGTTTTGTTGATAACAGAGGAAGTTTTAATACTTTCTTCCAACCCATATAACGATAGTTCTGAATGAAGACATGAGCCCCCTGTGTTCATCTTTCTAATGCACAGTGGGAAGCTCTAGCTGTTTCTTCAGCAGAATCCTTCTTTAATTGTAAAGAACTTCACTAGGAGATTAGATAACGAGATGCAAAAGGACCCTTAAACAGTATCGTTCTTCCTTTGAGATGAAAGCAGCTACTAACTGTATTACTCCACTCTTCCTCATAGACATAACACTAATGCACTGCAGTGTATCATTAAAGGCCAAAGCATGTGTGGGGTTAGTCACCCTGATTGTGCACACTGAGTTGAGAGGGGAGAGGTGAAAGGAGCAAACTTCTAGACTAAGGAAAACAAAATGAAGACCTGAAGTAAAGGGGAAGAACAACTGAACATCTGTCTTAACGAGTGTTTTGTTCTCTTTAACAAATCATAGCAAAAGAGGGAGCTGTTAGGGCAAAGACATAAAAAAAAAAGAACTCCCTGACATTCTAGAACTCTACGATTTTTCTTGCTTCCACTGCTTTACAATCATTTCAGTATGATTTTGGCCTACACACCAGCTCACTTCAGTGTGTAAAGCAAATTTAAAGGAGCTTAAGGCTGATACTGCCTATTTTTGTTAAGGACTTTCCTCAGGTCACTTTAGATATTGAAATATATCATAGTTTGTAAGTGTATCTAGGCTGAATTACTCCCGAGCAATATTCTGATATAAACTCGTACAGCTCCAATTAACTCAAGCAGAAACCATGCTCTTTTCACTCTCATTTTATGACCATGTAACTCACTGATTTGATTAGAGTTATGATGATTTATATCAACACTGATGGTTGATTCTTGTTTTGCTAATTATTCAGAGCAGCCTGTTCTGATTATTGAGAGGTGTTGGGAGGAACAGAAATGTTTAAAAAAAAACTCCAGATTTGGATTTCATTTACCTTTTTAGTCTGGAATATCTGTTCAACTCATTAAGCATATTGTATTTTTTATGATTCTGTAGTTAGGACTTGAACTAACATCAAAATTCAGAGTTATGCATTCATTTTTAATTTTATATCAATGTAAAAATTAAAAATAATGGTAGTAGGTATGTAAGGAACAATTTAGGGCTGTTTAATGGATAGAAATAGCTGAAAAGTGCATGCAATGTCTCTGACTATTCCAAATTTTCCTTACTTTAAGTTCTTAGTGTGTACCTATTGCTTATTCAGATGCAAGTTATTTTTACAAAGAAACTGCAGCTCTCAGATATTTAATGAATGGGCTTCCAACTACCTGGGACACAGAGAATTTAAAGATTGCTTGTGATGACTTTTAAGCTTTGAGTTGATTTACCTTGGACTTGCTCTTAGCTTCCTCTTACTGTATTTTGCAATAGATGCTTGCATGAGTGAGAATTGTTTCTCCATGTTGATGGACGTAACCGCTGCTACCTTGTAAAAACAACACAGGATGGGACTCCCTGGCATTCTGTGAGGTTGAAATGGTAGAAACATCCTGGGCTTGCTAATTTCAAAACCCAAACTTAAATTTTAAAACCTAGAAAGGGACACTACAATATGAGCACACTGGTTCTTACTCCAGCCAGAGCTGTGATTTATGCACATATGAATGAGTTCACTGAAGTGCATTCATCCCAAGAAAGTCAAAGCGTGTGCAGTGATGCTTGGCTCTGTTCTAAGTAATAAGAAATAACAATAAGAAGTTCACGGATGTTTGACAATTTCCAAACCTTTCAGATTCAGATCCTGCTTTTGTTTTCCAATCTCAAAAATACAATAGTGGAGAAGGTGAAGAAAAAACAAGTTTTAATGAAGGTGTGAAAAATCTTACGTATGAGAAACGAGAGTTCATCCCAGAAAACATGACTATATGGAGGACATGAGAAAAGTATATAAAATGGTGGCATAAGGGAGATGGATGAGGAATGATTGTTCATGTTTACTCACTTAGGAACTAAGGGGCATCAAAATTATTGCTGAGTTCAAAACAAAAAAAGGAAAATATTTTTCACAGTCCATAGTTGTGGAACTTTTAACATGTTTGCCTGGGTTCCAGAATCAAGTGGCTCATAGAGGTTTGGCTGGATTTTTCTTCTCTGATTGTGTCAGAAAACTCTGCATCTAGGTCAGGAGGTATCGTCCTCTAAAATCCAGGGGCTAGGAGAACATCATTGTATGTTTGACTTGTTCATATACTTTACCTTATTATTGATTTTAAGTTCCTTCAATATTTTCTGTCTGAGAAAAAAAGAAGTCCAGAAATGAGTGTCTAAGATGTTGATGAGTGTGGAGGAAGAAAACAGAGGGACTGAGTGATTTTTTTTTTAAGAGTATCCATTGGCTATTACCATTACATAAAGAATATGAAATCATACCTTGTAAATATGAGGCAAAGAAAGAAAACAGGTCCTCTCTCCGTATAAATTTTTCCAGTATTTTGAAATTCAAGGTTGCAAAAGGTTTATGGAGACAAATTTCATGACTTGGTTTTAAGTGCTAGATAAATTAATGAACTGTAATCTAATTTGCATTTATGCAAACTAAGGTGAAAATATTGTGGTTGAAATTGTGAGAGGAAGGCCTGCCATGTACAGAAAATACATTCTACCTCAAATGGTGTCCTTCTGTTTCTGTGCCAGTATCTGACTGAGCATGGAGGAGACAGTAGATGGGAGGTGGGTTCTTAATTACTGATCTGTGACAGAGGCAGATGATTTGACTTAAGATCTGACGTGTTATGGAAAATATTTGAGTGGTATATAATACATATATATAATAAAATACAATCCTGGATAGAGTCACAAAGCCTGGAATTTATTAGTAATTGGTACAGAAAATACTTCATTGTGAAAAGTATCTGAACCAGGCAGTTACAAGCCTGTCTCATCAAAGCTTTTGTGACTGGTAAAGTTACTGGAAAAATTCCAGCCTCTGACTGGAATTTCAGTGACATCACAGTGGCTGAATCAGTGGTAGGCTGAATAGCTCTGAGGTCTCTGACTATGTGTGAGATGGACTACCAGAAGACACCAGTGCTAAAGATTCTTATGAAGTTGTCACCATACGTGTAAACATTCCAAGCAAGGCCAGTGGCCACGAATTGCTGTCGTGTTCTTGGTATGAAGTACAAACTACAGCTAACAGCATATGATAGGCTAGCTCAAGGGTGGTGCCTGGATGTAGAGTGGGACTTGAGCTGCCGATCCCAGTGGAGGTTGCAAAAAGATACATGGGTTTTAATTCATGAAACCGTGCACACTTTGTGTAGGAAAAGATGAAACTGAATTTTTATCTTTTTGAAAACCTAACTTGAGAGGTATGCCTTCATAGAAACCATGGAAGTGTGTGCAATATAGAAGACTGCTAACAAGATGGTATTAAACTTGCTAGCTCAGGTCACATAACAACGTGTCTGTGGAGACCCATAAAACAGGATAAATTAACTCAGTATGAGATGGAGGTTGATACTACTATAACTTGCATTTATTTCTTATCCTTTTCTCTTTGCTTAAAATAATATAAATTATTTCCATATAGATGTATTGGAACTGTAACAACATATTTAATGACAAATTGCCATAATAGGTAGTTCCTACGTATTTCTTTTCTGTATGAATGACCAGATATACTCTTCATATATTCTTCAAGGAAGCACGCCTTGCACAAAAAATGTGTATACCTATACAGGAAAATTTCAACTAGTTCACCTAAATTGCTTCCTTTCTTCATTCACTGTTACTTCTCTCTTCTGGATTCCAGAATGCAGCAGTCCAGCAATCACTGGTTAAGAAGATGGACATCTTTGTTCATGTTCCATTTTTGTTCAAACAATGTAATCTTCACACAGGTTTGCATTTTCAAAGGTTGCTAATGAGGGGTTTCAACTTTATGCAGCATTTACATGCCTAATGCCAATGGAAAAAGTCCTTCTAGATACCCAACTGTGTATTTAGAGGCCTGAGTGCTTTTGAAAATCTGGTCCACAAACTTTACCTACTAATTATGTTACGAGAATTTATAAACCTGGAACAAGAACAGGATTTCAAGCAAGGACTTCTAACTTACTATGGGTAAATGAACAGATGTGCACTTGTAATTCATATGTTACTTTTCACATTCTCAGCCCAAATCTTTAAGATTTGGAGAACATTTGATTCTCGAACTGCTATCACAAAGTATTGTAACTAAACCCAAAACATACATACTAAGGGAAACAAATAAATAGAAGCAGCCTTAAATTTTGGACTGTTCAAAGCCTCCATCTCCCCACTGCATTTCTCAATGTAACCAGGAGGTAAAAGGTGAAGTATTTCAGTGGAATACTATGGAAATTTCCTGAGAGCACTTAAAAAAACCCTAAATATGTCTCTCAGCCCTTTTGCAAGCCATCCAAAGCTCTGGGATTCCCTCTTCAGACATTTAAATAGTCTTCCTGATGCTCAGTTTCACTGAAAGAAATCCACATCTGCCTGCTTGTTCCTTTGAGTTTCAGGGCTGCTAATTATATTCTGACATTTATCCTGGACATGTGGAAACCCCTGTTCATTAACTTACTAGGTCAAGGCTCATCTTCACATGGTGTAGAAGTTTAATAGGCCCTCAAATTGTTTTCTGTAAGTAAGTTTCATTAACCCTGTTACCCCAAGAACATTTTCAATTCTCAACTTCGGTGTTGCTCAGAGAGAAAGAGTCTGCATTTTAATTCTGATGCTGACTATACATCCTCTTCTGACTCTTACTGAATCCATCCAACACTGTTGCCTTTTTTATTAGGAAGAAGAGAGAAACTCGAGATTTTTTTGAGGCATGAAACAAGACTAATACAGAGAAGAAAAAGGAAGCCATATGTGTTACAGGCAAATGCAATTCCATTAAAACTGATGAATCTGAGCATGACATAAATAAACAAAATATTAATTGTGTCAAATAAATGTTGTATTTTACACAGAAAAAGATAGGACTAGATGATCTTTCGAGGTCCCTTCCAACCCCTAACATTCTGTAATTGTGTCATTCAGGATGGAAAACCCCTCTCCCATTTCTCAAAAATCAGTTGTGCATTTGTTTTGCTGTTGATAACTTCTGTCTCCGGTTGTGTTGAAAATACAAGAGAACACCTAAACTAAAGCTCCTGACTTGTCAAATAGAACTGTATATTGATTACAAGTCCTCATTTCTGTTTATGGCTATTATTGTGAATGTTTTGGTAGACAACACAAATGCAGAAACAGCAGCTTGTACCCTGATGATGATGCAGAAAGAGTAGTTTTGGAGCATGGGCACTGTGGGGTGTTGAGGGTTCAGAGACATCTATAAACAAAAGCCAAGCAACTACTTTGAGCTTAACATGGTCTGTGATGGGCCAGAGTAATTTGATCTCTATGATTTACCCTGGATATCCTGAAAATAGATCTGGCTCCTGTTCTTTTAAAACAACCAGATGAGCTGTAGAGATCAGTCAAAATGGAAACCAGCATGAGGCAGGCTTGTATTAAATAGCTTTATAGGAGGCACACTTGTATTAAATAGCTTTATAGAAGAATGTGCTACATGCTACGAAAACCAACTGGTGCTGCCATTCTTTATATCTGCTTCAAAATAATTGGTATCAGGATGATATTTTTTTTGCAGATTGTAAAGAATGAAGATGTACCATATCTTTTATAGCTCAAGGATACACATTTTTAAGTATAAGAATTAACGATTCACATAAAACATTGTCACCAAAAAGCACACTTTAGAGTTATACACTGTTATAATAAAATCACTGCAATTGACACTGAATTATTATTGTATGCTGGCTAGCAGTGTACATGCTGCAATTTTCTGCAGAATGAGTACTAAATCCATAGAGTGCTTATCTTACTGACTACTCAGTCCCTAGTGCATATTGAAAGACTTTTTTTTTAAAATATTGATATTAGAAAAACTTAAGACCAATCTTCCGGTACTTTAAGCTTCAACTTCTCCAGTGTTCTTTGTCTGAATGGACTCAGTTTCAAACCTCCATTCGTTTCCAATGGAATTTAATTGCTAGGTATTAGATACTGTATCTGTCTGCCCATGTGTCAGCAGCGGCAAATTAGACGCTTAAACATCTAACTACCAATATTTCCCCCTGCAGTTCACTGCATGCGCTAGGATCACATTTTCTTTTGTCAGAAAAGGATTAATTCTAGAGGCCTGACTGAGATCGAGCTAAAAGTTTTTCTCCTAAGTGTCAGCTTTTGAAGACAGGCAATTGCGTTAAAATTAGCAGAAAGAAATACAAAAAAATGTGACGAGGAGACTGAAAAAACCCAAGCTGGATGTATTTTCTGTGTTACCTAGAAGTGAATGTGGGATCGTATTTTTGACGTCAGTTTGCCAGAACAGAACATTTTTCGCTGGCACGGTTCTACTGATGGATCTGAGTACAGGGCTCAGCTCCAGATTTTTTTCCACACACCCAGAGGAGCGTGGTGACATTTCTGACGTTGTGGTTCCAGTGCCTGGGCAAACTAATCACGGATTCGGTGACCCTTGCCTTTCACTTTCCCCTGTGTCTCCTTTCAGGACGTACTTCACAGAAGTAGTGTGATATCTTGGCCCTTAGCACTGATGCAGCTCTACTACAGAAGGTTGTCGTACGCTCAGATACCTCTGGTTTCAATGTAGTGCAGCAAGGTACAACTTGGGCCGCTCTTTGCCTGCATGAGTGAAGATTTTCAGCACTCTTTTTCTTGGAAGTACCACTTGCAGAGGAATGCACTTTGGCAGAGCAGAGACGACGAAATCGCGTACTGCTCCAGCAGGATGTGCTGGTCCAGCCTTCATTAAAAGACTTCTTTTGTTAGGCTTACCAGTCACAATGTGACTTACAAATTTAACAAGACTGAGAGAGTGAGAAGAGTGAGGTGGAAGAAAATACAGAGCAGAGATTACTACATGCAAATCATTGCTGGCTCCTCTAAGAGGTCAGTCTGTCCTCACTTCACTGTAACCAATTTATCCTACTTTCAACATCACTGCCTTATCATTTACTTTTTGTAGAACAAAACTCTAAAATCCATAGTTTCAAATAAATAACTTGTGTAAATATAAATAAACTTTCATGCATGTATGCACATGCATATGCATGAGTATATAAATGTATATTTATAAATATATACGTAAATACACCTATAAAGGGTGATTAATTTTGCTTGTGTAAAATAGATATATACTATATAAAAGTTAACATATATAGTTCTATATACAAATAGAACCATTAATATATGCATCATATAGATCATTACGACTCCTATTATTATTATTCTAGACATGTAACTTCTAAAATGCCTCACTGAGTTTTCACAATGCTTTCATCATATTACCTGGTGAGCCATTGCTTTTGATGTTGGCATACTTATTATTTTTCAGTTCGGTGTTTGGATTTAAAGGTAATGTTGCTGCACATGCTGGAACCATTTGCATTGCCCTTTTAAAACAACTATATTTTTTTCTAAAATTTTTATTCACTGAACGTATTTTTGCCAGTAGAGGAAAATCTTTGCTGACCTTACATTGAGCAAGGCCAGGGTTATCTCTTGTTAAGCCATGAACTTCTAATTTGAATTTGTAATGTTTTACGCAGAAACAGTTTAGAAGAGAAATGATCTTTTTTTTCCGCATGCTGTACAGTAACTCTAATGAAGTTAAATTGCACAGCGAAACATATTGGGCTGTAGGAAATAAGCAATGATGTTCGGGTTTGCACAACCAAAGCGGAACGAACCCCTGGAGAGGTGCAGACTGCACGGGCTGCATGCTAAACACAGTGCAGTGACGGATGATGGATGATTGCCCAGGGGAGAAAGCAGAGGATGAAAGACGTGTACATACACAGGCACAGAGCTGGACCGTACGGCAACACCTGAGATGGGAGAGTGGAGGATGTGTCTTGTCCTGTTGCTTCCTCCGCTCACTCCCACTCCAACGTACCTCGACAGCATGAGAAATCTAGACAGCGGTGGCATCAAATGGTCTCTGTAGGTTCTGGTTATCTTTGGGAAAAGAGGTGATGGGTTAGCTAGGATTTGGTTTTATTTCTTAGGACTCGCAAGTTGATTTGCTTCATTAAGTCTTATGTTCTGGATGGAAGTTCAAAGTCTAAGCTTTTAGAGACTAAATACATGCATGATGGGGAAAAAAACGTAAAGGGAACTTGGTATCTGTGTGTTTGTGTATGGAATAGAATTATGGATGTTTGATTATTATTTTTAGTTTACGTTTTCTACCTTTGTCATGAGATGGCAGATTGATTCTACAAATATGAGTACATACTGTGGTCATCTTGATGAAATGAGGATGACTAGACACACCAGGGATTTTTTCGTTACACTATTAGAAGTTCTCTCTATAGACCGAATAATAGAAACATCCTTCCATGAGAACCAAAAAGTAACTAACTCACTCTTTTCATTATCCATTTCAGGTTCTCAAAAAATCCACTTTGGATGTGTGAGCCTAATTACTTCTGTACATTCTGAAATTGAAGACACAGATCCCCTTTATGATGGTTAAACATCTCAATAAGACATGTTTTATTAAAAAAGCTGAACAAGGACTTTCTGTTTTGAATAGTACTATCGCGTTGGATGCTGCAGGAATAAAGCACAACAAATATTTATTTTGAAGGACTGCCAAATATTTTTTTGGTAGATGTTTTTATTCCTCTCCATTGAAAGAAATTTTAGCATACAATGAAGGTCTGTGATTGATCAAGTAATAATCTGCGAACCCATTATGTATGTGAGAGCTAGGCAGAGCTGCAGTCCTGCCCACTGATAAGCTCCCGTAACAGTTTTCTTGGGATGAACTAAGCGAAGAGTTGCACCTCAGGTGCTGATGCAGAATCACATGACAGGGCTCCAGATAACTCTTCCCTGTGTGAGTCACAACCTGTCTCCAGGGCATCTCTATTTTTAATTGAGTAATGGTGTTAAGATCAGTGGCATTCCTTGGACTCCTTGCTTACGTGAGAAGGTCTCAAGTACCACCTCCAGCAGACAGCTCCTGATCACCATACAGTATTAAAGAGAGAAATTAATCCAGGGGGGTTTTGAATAATGAATTGCTGTGACTAAATTGCTTAATAAGTCAGTATAAATGCTGACAATTGACATTTGCCTGGTTATATTGAAGTCATATTGATTTCTGAATGACTGGCTAATTCTCACCAGCTACAAGTATGTCCAAATATTAAATGGACACTTGTATCTTGCGAATACTGAAATATGTGCGTCTGGCTAGACAGGAAGAAAATGCCACATGGTGCAGAGAACTGACTGCAGATTTGTGACATGTCTCCAGGTAATCACATTAGATATGTTTCTAAAGTGTTATTATAGCACCCCAACATGTTATCTGAATTTTAAACATATATAAAAACATAGACTCAGTAGCCACCATACACAGATACAGTTGTCCTTCCAAAGCCAGCTCCAGTAATGAAAATTACAGCTCAGCTGTTCAATCAACACAGCATGTGGCAGATGTTGGTGTGAAATTTACAAGAAGTAATGTCAATTAACAACAATTAAATTGTACTTGTTTTAAAATAGGATGCCGGGAATGAGGAGTAAGATGCACAGCATCTCTACAGGTGATAAATGCAGATCTGGCTGCTGCTCACCTGGGTTTCTCAGATTTCTTCTAGGCAATAATAGTGTCAGTGGAACCAGGGAAATGAGCAGAACAGTAGTTAGAGGGAGGATATAATGTGAAGAGGGAAGGAAGAAGTAACTTGTTCAGCCTGTCGGAAAAGAGAATGAACTCAACCTTTTCTCAGCATCTGTTTTCCTCCTAGGAGGAGGAAAGCCAGCCGGGATGAAGATATCACACAAGGGAACATCACAACTTTTTAACTACTGCTGTTCTCAATTTATGGCAGAAAGTGTATTTGCCAGCATAGAGAAATCACAGCTTCAAATGTAATTCAGACAGCTGAATGTTACTAAAATGCATAGCTTTTCAGAGGCCTAGTAACTCCAGATTTTTTTCAGCAAAATGATTGTACTTAACCTGAAGAACTAGCTGAGTAAATAATTCAATAAAGAAGCCCCTAATTTTCGGTAGCATTCTCAGTAACATCTCTCTGTATGCTTGCAGTCCAGGAGCTCTTACAGCTAGCTAGGCAATTTGTGTCCTCACCCAAAAGACAAAAAAAAACCAAAAAAGCCAAAACCATATTTTCAGTAGTGTTTCTCAAGTACAGAGAAGCATGAGAGAATTTTTTTTAAAGTAAACCGTAAGTAATATTAATAAAAATACAGCAGATGTTGTGGAAGTTGCACCTGTCCTGACACATCCCAGCCCTGGAGCTGCCCAGGGCGACCATGAAGGCCCGAGGATGTTGCTGTGCTCACCTCTCCTCGTCCTCTTCCCCGGGCAGGCCCCGGCTCATGAGAAATGAGCACAGGCCAGGCTCGACGAGGGTGTGAAGGGTCCCTACCACTGGCTGGAGCCAGTTTGAGCCGGTTCCTGCCAGGAGCAGAGGGGTTGCACTCGGGGACCCTCTCCTAGGACTGGGATATGCCCGAGGAAAGAGACTTCCTGGGACCGAGCAAGCCCTCACCCCCCCGGCTCTGGGGAGTGACGCTGCCTGGGGTGTCCTTGGGGGAGCCCCTGGCCCTGCCTGGGAGGGAGACTCTCCTCTGGGCATCCCGGAGCAGGAGGGGTTTTTCCCTTTATTTTGGGCGAGTGTGTGCGCCTTTTGGGTCATCTTTCTTATAGGAATATTCCTGAATTCCTAAGTCGTGTAGGATTGTGTAGTATTATGTAGTATTATCATCCAAACTTCTAATATACCTTGATCTCTTGGAGTGCTGGCTAGTTTTCTGGCTGGAATAAGTCTTCGAGTATCTGCCCTGTTTGCTTTGTGGATGTCTTTGTGACATACGTTCAGATTAATGCCTGATTTTTCTTACTATTCAGTTATTGTAATAGTACTGTTAAGTAAATATTCCTGTTATGTCTTCACAATTTTGTTGTAAATTAGTTATTTTTAGTTAGCTGGAACGTTATGAGTTAGAACACACACAGAATCATAGAATCACAGAATGTCAGGGGTTGGAAGTGACCTCAAAAGATCATCTAGTCCAGCCCCCCTGCCAGAGCAGGATCACCTACAGTAGGTCACACAGGAATGCATCCAGGTGGGTTTTGAATGTCTCCAGAGGAGACTCCACAACCTACCTGGGCAGCCTGTTCCAGTGCTCTGTCACCCTAACAGTGAAAAAGTTTTTTTCTAATGTTGTTTAACACTTGTTTAGCACTTGTTTAGCACTTGAAAGTGTTGTTCTTGGCCTGTTTTCTGCCAAGCAGGGGCAAGTGACAAGATCAGAGTTTTACCTATTAGCAGAACAGCCATGCATTTGCTATACGTACTATCTCATTACCATTAAGTCACATAACTCAATTTAACCAGATGAGTCAGGGACATGGTGAGACAATAAGAACCGTGACAAACT
The DNA here is from genome assembly GCA_020746105.1 of Trogon surrucura. Classification (NCBI taxonomy): domain Eukaryota; kingdom Metazoa; phylum Chordata; class Aves; order Trogoniformes; family Trogonidae; genus Trogon; species Trogon surrucura. Next base: position 63,040,428 of record CM036619.1, on the reverse strand, counting down.
TGTCTGATTGTGTGTTGTTCTTTCCTTCAGAGAACGTCATTTTGTGCAAGTTAGGTCCTGCACCTGTCTAAACCAGCATACGTAGAAATAAAACCTGGTGGCCAGTGCTGAATCACAGCAGTATTGGCAGTGCGTGGTAAATCATGCAGAGTTTCTATTGTGGATGCATTAATTTATGTTGCTTATTTCATGTGACAGTTTTGTCCTTCCAAAAGTTGAGACACATGTCAAACCTAAACCAAATCTTATAATTTGTTTATATGAGAGAAGGAAACTCTGAAGTGAGAGAGATTTTTATGCCTGATGGTTGATTATATTTTTATGCAGTTTCAAATGTGAGAATGACAAACTTCTTCTTGTAACAGTTGTGAGATACCAGTAATTAGTAGCATAAACTAAGGCTGAAGAATTTCAAGACTACTGTTAATCAGCTTTTCCAGTAATTCTGAAAATGAACGAGATCAGAATTATGTGTTATTTTCTCAAGCCAAAGATACATGTTAGGCATTTTGCAGGCACATTTCTTTTCGTGTGTCATTTGTGGTAGCTTGCTCACTCATATTGCAGAGTGCTTTAACCTTCATTTCAGACATGACCTAAGAATGACTTTCAAGGATTTTTGTTGTTGACCATTGTGAGCAAAGAGCTTGGAGAAGTGACAGCATAGTAAGAACATAAAGCCAGTTGTTGAAGGGGACTGACTGTCAGTGTGCAATTGTTAATGCTGATGTGCAGATAGGGAGGGATGAGGAAGTATTCTGAAAATCCAGCTACTTAATATCAATCTGAAACCAAGTGAAGCAGCACTAAGGAAATTAAACTCTTTTTTTTATTCAAATAACACATCTTTATAATCTCACTTTCCCCTGGAGCAGTATTTCCTTTCTGATCCTTGTGCAAACTTCATTTTTATTTTTTTTTTTGTATGGACTGCATACATCAAGCTGAATAATAAATTAAGTTACTTGGGGTTATATGTGTTGTTTACCCAATTGACTAAATAGTTCCTGTTACACTGTCCTTCTCCATTTCACCTGCTATTAATACCCACAGTGTGACTTGAGAATTAATAGCCTATTTAGTGCTGTTGTTCTGAGGAACAGTTGAAAACTTATGCTAATAAATTACTTGATTAGTGTCATTTGACACAATGTGAATAATTTGTCATCTCCTGGGAGAGTGAAGGTTAAGCAGAGACAAAATAAAAAAGCAAATATGTGAACATCAGCATCATTATTCCTGGAACAGAATGTGAATATCTTTTTTCTTTCCTATGTCACGGAGGTTCTTGTTTACTATTTGATAGCCTTTCCCGAAGACCAAACTTTTTTTCTTGTCCTGCCTGCTAAAGGAGTAATACAGTGTGAAGAACTAAACAAGCTACTAAAGAGTCTGAGGAAATAAAACAAAACATGGAAAAATTTTGTAATTTATGGTAATTGTTGTCCTTACAATACAGTTTCTGTCCTTTTGAATCAATGGGATGTAACAGAGTGTGTGGTGGAGGGATGTGGTAAACCCCTTAGAAGGAGCCAGTTTACATTTCAGCAGAAACAAACACTTCCTGGAACGATTGCCATGCACATTGTGAATTTGAAAGAGTGTCCACTGATAGGACAACGGGAAATGGATCTAAGTTAAAGGAAAACAGATTTAGATTGGATCTTAGGAAAAAATTCTTCAGTACAAGGGTGGCAAGACTCTGGAATAAATTGTCTTGAGAAGTTGTGGATGCCCCCTCCCTTGAGGTGTTCAAGGCCAGGTTGGATGAGGCCTTGAGCAACCTAGTCTAGTTGAGAGGCATCCCTGCCCACGACAGGGAGGTTGGATTAGAGGATCTTTAAGGTCCCTTCCAATGTAGGCCATTCTATGATTCTATGATTTTAGCAAGATCTTTTTCTACATCAATACATTTTGTCTAGTTGACCTCAATATGCAAATTTAAACCCTAGTACATAGTCAGTGGAGCCTTCTAAAGGTCACTTAGTTGTTCCTAAATGTTAAAATTAAATAACATGATACATATGATGTAAACAAATATTTTTCATTTGTCTTTTACCGTCCAGTTAGTGTTTCATGATTTAAGGCTGAATATGTAATACAGCAGTGTTTACCTGCTGTAACTCTGTCAAATCACAGTAAGAGTTCTGTTTCAATTTATTCGAACAAGATGCTTTTGTGTTACTATACCATATGTAAACTGAGCTGAAATATTTACTTTCAAAGCAACCAATGTCTCCATTAACTACTGTTTGTATTTCTGCAGTATTTAAGCCTGTTAGTCTTGGATAATGGTCCCACTGTTGTAGGTACTGTACAAATGCAGGACAAATAAAGCGAGCCCAGAAGTTTGTGCCTGAATTTTATCACAAGAGATAGACATAAACAGGATGAGTGGTGGTCATAACGAAAGTGTGGTGGATATGTGGTAGTCACTGCTGCACGTTTTCAGCTTTGTCGTTGGTCCTTAGGTAGGCTTTGTGAAACGAGAGATTTTCAGGAAGACATTGTGGTGCTGATTTTACAAATGCTGAGTGACAGTGTAAGGGATTGAAGGCTGACCAAAACCAAATGCATTAAAAAAGGGCAATGACAGATGTCACCATGGAGTAATCAGAAGTGAAACCGCTGTTTCTCATTTACAGTAGGAAGAGTTTAAAAGAGAAGTGGAATGGAAGACATGTTGTAGAAGTTTGATATTACAGTAAAAGGAAAAAGTGATAAAATCATTCAGAGATATGAATCACCTGATCAAAGAGGCAAATCAGGCATCTGATCTGTCAGACAAAATTCTTAATGGTTAGCAGTAAAACAACTTCAGTCTTGTTCAGAGAAAAGGTTTTTGCTTTAAATGAAACATAAAATGCCAGCTGAGTTTTAGTTGTATGGATGGGAAGGAGAATATGACTTAGATATCATTTGCTGAATGATCCTGGAAATATGATATCTTTCAGTGTTGCTAAGTTTCTTGTCTCTTTTTGCAGGTGTGTTAGATGGCTTTACTCATAGCTACATTTGAGAATAGATACTTGTTATAAATTATTGCAAAGCATTCTCAAACCTCTCTGACATAGAGAACAAGATATAATAGAAGTTTCACCTGTGTTTCAGGCTTACAGAAGCTGAATGTTTGTTGCTTTGTTGCTTTGTTAACCAAGGTAGGTTTTGCAAATTAAGTTTTTACCTTTGTTACACTGCTGCTCAAAGCTGTATTTACCAACAGATTCAACGGTAATTGGGAATGCTCTTGCATGACACTGTCTTCCAGAGTAAAAAGGAACTCTTCAGTTCTATCACGTGCACGGTACTTTGTACGTTGTAGACTTCTGCATGCCTTAGAGAGAACAGTGTCTTCTAAACAAATGAAAAAACAAATAATACATCTTGGTAAAAAGTTCAGACTGACATCTGTCTTTCCAGCAACAGTTTGGAAAAAGGTGTCTCAAAGAAATTAGGGGAGAAAATGACCTGAGAGACCATCAGCCTGAACCTTGATGGAGTGGGAAAGAGGGGAATTGTTGAGCTTAAAGCAGTAAACAAACAGGGTTGTAGGCTGTGCGAGAAGGGAATTTGATAAAGTTGTAATGAGCAGAGACATGCAGTACAAATAGAAGTAGGAAAATGATTGCTTAGACTGATGAGAAAAATCCAGTCATCTTGAAATTGAAAGTCTGCATATTTTTTATGTTGGATTCTAGTTCAGAGATGCAAAACAGGGAAAGACAGGATGTGCATGCTGGGAAGAAGATCACAGATGATAAAGATTACATTGTCTTTCATTTAGTATTCATTGTTCCAGACAAGTGAATTCTTGACATGCTTGGTGGACCAAAACAGGTAGCAACCCAAACACCTACTGAGATGTGCAGACATCCGGATGAAATGATATATTGTGCACACATTCACTGAAAACCCGTTTGTACCACAGACTAGAAGAGTTTAAATAATAGATTGGTTAAGGAGGAAGATGACTAAGATGATGAGCTCTGCCTTCAATGGAAAGAGATTCGCTTTGCAAGTGTCCTTAGAGATCAAGGGCATTGGTAAGAAGAAATAGATATGACATTTTAAAAGGGTGAAGAAAAGTTACACATAACATGTAGTTCCAAAAATCAGAGAAATCTGGGCACAGAAATTTTTGTGGATTTTTTTTTTCGCCCGGATTTATTCTTGCTAGTCATCCACTGCTACCAGCTGGTGAAACATCAAGCAGTAAGAAATATCATTTCACACTATTCTAACATCGATGTGGTGGTCATTTGCACCATCTGTCACACAAATGTTATTGGACAAAGAAAGCACTTCCTGAGAGCAATGTTGAAATGGCACTGAGAATCAGATAAACTGTTCCTGTGGCAAAAATCAAGGAAATAAAAAATACTGCTGCAGACAAAACCGAAAAAGGAGACAGAGGAATTAAGCATAACACTTCTGCTGAGTCCTGAGAGGCCCTCTGCTGCAGCCTTACTTCTGCCATTCATGCTGAGTCGAAGAGTTGAAACCTAGACTAAGGCTACAACAGACTGGTGGATTTTTAATACAGAAATAGTGCAAAGCACGTGCATCATTACATGATATGATGCAGCAGAAAGGTATACATTGCATATTGTTATATGCCTCAGACACTGTCACCAAGATGAATGAGCTGTAACTGCTAGTAAACCTGCCTCCTAGTGAGACCATTGACCATATTCATAGCTTTCAAGCCTTGGTGATTTCTTTTACACTGTGTCTCACTGCACTGTGAAGTTACTCAACCTAACTTAAAAAAGCAGGCAGGCTAACCGTGCTCATGTGGAGCTCAGCTTGAGGGAATTACCAAGTCTTCTCAGCAAGGTAAATTAATACACATTCGTGTAGCTGCAAGAGCTCTGTAGAGCTGCTGTTAGGCTGCTTCTGCTACTTGAACTAGATCATTTAAACCATCTAGGGTACCAGTACACTACAGTGCTGTCTGAAGTACAGATCTAGCTTACCTCTGTAGCAGTAATGATACCTAAAGTTCAGTGCAATAACCACTAAATCTCTGAAGCTCTCTCTGACTGGAATAATTGTCCTCCCTTAGAAATTTCTTCTGCAATTGCAAGCCTACAGCAAGGCAGTATTCATTAAAATACAAAGGCACTGCTTTATTTAAAAGGTTGAATAAAAGATTGTTCCATGTGATATTACCACATATTGTTTGTGTCATTGGTTGTTTTAGAGTGGCAATCAATTTAAAAATAGATGTCTGCAGAGATCTTTTTTCCCCTGCTGTTCTGGCCTGTTCTAATTAAGCATGTTTGATTTTTAGATTTGGGAGATTATCTCTGGTATTAGACCACTATTTGCAAAGGTTTGTAAATAAAGAGGCTAAAGTGGGTAGGGGATTCTTTACCTTTTTTTAAGTGGTATGCTAATTCTCATATTTCAGTGTATAGAGATTTTTGACTGAATCCTATAAACACCTCTACTGTACCTAAATACTTCCCATAAGGCCTAAATAGCTTTCTTTTTAGGCAACCTGAAAGTAGATGTATGTATAACAACATATTTTGCCGTTTAGGTTAGACTGTTCTTGCAATATGAAGAAACTCCAAAGAAATAAACATCACTAAATGTCATCACGTGTTACTGTCACAGGGAATTCAATTTGAGAAGGCTGCTTATTTGCCAGTGTAATTAGATAGCATTTCCTACAGTAGAAAGATGCTTAGCCTTAAGGAGCTAGGGATGCAATTTCTCTGACTGACTGCCTTATGGTTAGAAATTACCTCAGGAGAAAAAGAACGCCTGTATATTAGTGCTCGGTGGTGCAAGTAGAATATGGATTGCCATCCTCTGCCTATTTAATACACTTTTTGAGGAAAGATTGTACTTTGAAAATCATTTATGATCCTTGTAAGTATTTTCTCGGTATGACAGCTGGCAGAGAAACATAGATTACATTATGAATGCTGGTGAAGACAGTATCTGTTATTAACTTCCAGCTAATAAAATTTTATATGGATTTATAATCGCTTTATATTGTGTGCGATTGATAAGCACATGTGCGCTTGCATATGTGAAAATGTGCTTGTACACATAACTTTGGTTCTCTGAAGTCAGTATGGGTGTACTGCAAAGAGTATGTAATGAGCATACCATTCACCTAAGTAGTCTGACTGGCTGAATTTACGTACAACTGAAGGACCTCTAAATTTTTCATCAAAGTAAGGTCCTCAATTTTGAAAAGTGTAATTCCTGGTGACACAAAATATTTCGGGACATCTTCAAATACTTGGTTGTTCCAATAATTTGAGTACTTGGCATTCGCAACTGTTTGTATCAGCATAAAAAGATTTCTACCAAAATAGAACTGTTAGTGAGTGGAAACACCTTTGCTGAGAGGACAGTGATTTTGCTGGGTAGGTTTGTCCTTGGAGTTCCTTGAGGGTTAGTCTCAGGGGCTGTATTATTCTATTAATGACAGTGGTGTAAACAGCAGGATCATGCTAATGAAACTGCAGATGACGCAAAGTTGAGAAACGAAATCTGCACAGAAGAAGATTGGAGTGTTTTACTAGGAGATGAGAGCAAAGAGCTGTGAGTGAAGGGTGGATGACAGAGCTGCAGGTTCTCTAGCACAGCCCTTAGAATATGGAAGGCATCTAAGCCCTGTGCAATAAAGAGCTGCACATCCTTCTCATGGATTGGGGGAACAGCACCAAAGTAGATGGAAAAAACCCCACCCATTTGTGGAGCTTGCTCACTTTATGAATATGATTGTGTAGTATTGCTGCTTGTGATGGCAGGACATCACTCGCGTGTCCCATGTTCAGGAAGTGTTGCTTGATAATAAAACCAGAAGTTGCACACAGTCAATAGCAAGTATAAAACCTGGTGTATTAAAACTCTTAATAACTGCACTCAGGTGGATTTTAATGTCATGATATAACAGTAAGTCTAAGGTCTGTTCATGCTTTCTTCTCTGAAGAGATTTTTAATTTCTAATTAAATTCCATTGTAAATTTTAATTCAACATACCAGTATTTGGAAACAAGATGCAAATCCATATTACCATGTGTAATAGTCAGGAAAATTACTCCTTTACCAACTTGCCAGAGTACTGCTTGAGCAACATGTAGATGTGGCACTTCGGAATATGTTTCATTGGTCATGGTGTTGGGTTGAGAGTTGGACTTGATGATCTTAGAGGTCTTTTCCAATCTTAATGATTCTGTGTTTCTGTAAGATTTTTCGAGAGATCAATAAAATAATTATACTGAGAATGGTAGTAAAACAGGAAATGCTTTTCCTGAGACAGAAGTCATGATTTAAAACTAGATTAGAGACATCTTTTTTGGAGGTGGGGAGAGAGGAGGAACGCATGTTTTGACATGCTTAGATTTAGGCTGAAGGTCAAAAACTGAAACTGTAGAATTAGGAAAGTTCCAACTCTTAATTGCTCCAAGTCTCTTAAATGAAGTGACATAAATTAAACTGTTACTATAAGAAACAAAAGCAACAACTGAGATTTGTGGAGGACTGTTTGTGTTTTAATCAAGGCAGAAGCTGCATACTGTTTCGGTTGTTGAAATACATGCTTCACTTCTCTCCTGAGACCTGCCACTGGGTATGAATAACAAACACTTCTCACCAGCTCTCCATTTCTAATCAAAGGGCAGCGAGTGGATAAAGAATAAAGGGTCAGCAAATGACAGAGGATCTTACTAGTGACAGGTAGAGAAGCCCAAGGAAATTCCAGAGATTACAGTATTAGTGACTACGAAGTACTTTCTTCTTGCACATCCTTTGCTGTATTCATTTCTTCAGTGATACAGCCAACACAATCTTTGAAGTATACTGTTGCACTAGAGATTATTTTGAAGTTAAGCAGATGGGAACTAAATATTCTAGAAATTTGAGAACTTCTTGAAAACTCATTTGAGTGAAATCTGTCAGCCCTCTCAACATGGAAGTTGCTGTCCAGTATTCTTTGAGAGTGACATAATGAATAAACAGTTTATAATAAGCACTAAACATTGCTGTGACAGAAGTGAATATTATTCTAATTTAAAACTTTCCTGGATGTTTTCTGTTCTTAAATGTTTACGCTATTTTTCATGGCTTGGTAAAGTACCTTGTTTCAAGTTTAAGTTGGTTTAAGTTGAAAATGTTCATTACAGGTAGCTGGAGCCAGCACTGTGCCCTTGTGGCCAGGAAGGCCAATGGCATCCTGGGGTGTATTAGAAGGGGGGTGGTTAGTAGGTCGAGAGAGGTTCTCCTTCCCCTCTACTCTGCCCTGGTGAGACCCCATCTGGAATACTGTGCCCAGTTCTGGGCCCCTCAGTTCAAGAAAGACAGGGAACTGCTGGAGAGAGTCCAGCACAGGGCAACTAGGATGATTAAGGGAGTGGAGCATCTCCCTTATGAGGAAAGACTGAAGGAGCTGGGGCTCTTTAGTTTGGAGAAGAGGAGGCTGAGGGGTGACCTCATTAATGTTTACAAATATATCAAGGGTGAGTGTCACGAGGATGGAGCCAGGCTCTTCTCGGTGACAACCACTGATAGGACAAGGGGTAATGGGCTGAAACTGGAACATAAGAGGTTCCGCTTAAACTCGAGAAGAAACTTCTTCTCCGTGAGGGTGACGGAGCCCTGGAACAGGCTGCCCAGAGAGGTTGTGGAGTCTCCTTCTCTGGAGACATTCAAGACCTGCCTGGACACGTTCCTGTGTGGCATAGTCTAGGCATTCCTGCTCTGGCAGGGGGATTGGACTTGATGATCTTTCGAGGTCCCTTCCATTCCCTAACATTCTATGATTCTATGATTCTATGAAACCATGAAACCACCATCATTTTAGCTGCAGACAGTGTTATTCATACCGAGGACTTTGCAACTTTGTAGGTCTGTACCAAATATTTTTAAAATTATTTAGCTGAATGGGTATTCGGATTCATATTGGAACGTAACATTTCAACAACTAATTCTAAAACACCCCAAAAAATGTTGCTTTAGTGTAGCAAGTAGATCTTTAACAATATTTTTATGTAGGCTAGTTACAGTCATCATACATCTCATATATATTCAATACATATGTGCATGTATATATGAAATCGCCGGCCTCGCGCTTTTTTCTACTTTTTTTTTTTCCCTGCGCTTGGATTATATATTGCTATCCAGTGCTGCTTTGGTGTTTAATAAAATGGTCTGAACCAGGTTTTATTTTCATAACATTGCTTTCTAAAGCCTAAAATGAGTATCATAAAGTGAATTTATTGTTTTATCTATGAGATACGCACATTTCTCAGCTTAATGAGAGGCATTTGCTTACTATACTAAGACAGTGGTGAAAGACCTTTAAATAAACAAAGTGTCTGAGCAGGGTGAAAGGCTCTGCCCACTTATGTAGATATCTTCAAAATGATATATCCACTCAGTGGAGAGAGATTAAGATAATTGCTTCAAACAATGTGAGCTTTTATAAAGGGCTTTTCTTCCCACTGCGATGTGAAGCTTTGAAGAGGGTTTTCACAAAGATGTGAAGCTTTTTCTTATGAAAGGAATTGCTCAGACTTCAAACATTTTTCACAGTAATGGGGAAAAAATTAATTGCAGAAATGATAAGGTTGCTCCAAAGGCAAAATTCAAGACTGGAGTACGTACATCAGACAAAAATCAGTTAAAAAAAATGTTCACCTCATCAGACTGTATAAATGTCTCTGTTACAGTGTATCTTCAGTAGAAATACATCAGTTAGTAAAGCTTACTGTCAACTTTACAATATTACAGATTTTCCTTTAGGTAATGTATAACATAATTTCCAAGATCTATAGTGAAAAATCCTCAAATACTGAGTCTTGAGTAGGCTAGGTGCTGCCCACCAAAGCTAGTTTTACTTAGTAACTGAGGCAAGTTACTCCAGTTGTGGGAAATGTTACACATTTTTCTAGATAAAACTATGCTGAGTTTAAACTGTCTCCAGCTTAACTAGAAGTAATAGGTAAAGGAGACAAAGGACAAAACTCTCCTTGAGTTATGCCTCGTGTTTCTTACTGCTAGAACTGTAAGGACTGTGGTTCCTGCCACAGCTCTTCTGCTGATGTGCTGCCCCTCAGACCCAGTGAAGGCCTGTGCTGAAGAACTAGGACCCATCACTGTTGGAAGCCACCTAAGAAATCTGCTTCTTGCCATTCAAGAAATATTTTAAACATCTGACCTCTGTTCTCCATTCCTGTCAGGGAGCAATGAGGACCAGCTGCTCCGTAACAGATGAGAAGCCAAGACCTGGTGGTCACTCAGCACAGGCTGTGCCCTCATTCCACCTTTGGGTAAATTTCCTGCAGGAACCTGCTGAAAGCACACCTCTGTCTGTCCCCAGCCAGGTTCTCTTCTACTTCTGATTAGCATTGAGATAGTTCTGATAGCCAACTTCATCTTTGTCCTACAGAGCTTTCTCTCTGGTCAACATGGGTGATTCTCATGCTCTGTAAACCTTCTCTATCTGGCACAAAGTGTTTAAGGCAATAAAAAGTATTTCTGTGTTTCACTTACGCATTTTCCCTGTGACTGTTTTGAGTATTTCCTCATATGAAACAATGACAGTTGAGGAAATCGAACTTGAATTTCAAGGCGACTATCTTTGGGTTTCAAAACAATTCGAAAACTTTTTAGTTAAAAATAAATTGGCAAAACGTACAGGTTACTTTGGGTGTGGGGGGGAATAAAACAGAAAACAACATTAAAAAGTAAACCCAAAGCACAAAATCCCCACTTTCATTTGGGGGATGATTCTGACCTAAAAGAGGTTCATTTTTGTTGGGTTTCTATATAACAAACAAAATGACTTGGAACGAAAGAAATTTGAGATCTGAAGTGGGAAACATTCTCTCCCAGTTCATGCTGAAACTAAGAAAGAGTTTTTGGTGCCAAACTTCTGGATGTGTCAGGTTTTGAGGCACGGGCATAATGTTGTTTTTTTTTCCAATTATGGCTACAGACACATGGCATTTCTAAAATGCTGTATGTGTGTATCATAGAATCATAGAATCATAGAATGTTAGGGATTGGAAGGGACCTCGAAAGATCATCAAGTCCAATCCCCCTGCCAGAGCAGGAATGCCTAGACTATGCTACACAGGAACGTGTCCAGGCAGGTCTTGAATACCTCCAGAGAAGGAGACTCCACAGCCTCTCTGGGCAGCCTGTTCCAGGGCTCCGTCACCCTCACGGAGAAGAAGTTTCTTCTCGAGTTTAAGCGGAACCTCTTATGTTCCAGTTTCAGCCCATTACCCCTTGTCCTATCAGTGGTTGTCACCGAGAAGAGCCTGGCTCCATCCTTGTGACACTCACCCTTGATATATTTGTAAACATTAATGAGGTCACCCCTCAGCCTCCTCTTCTCCAAACTAAAGAGCCCCAGCTCCTTCAGTCTTTTCTCATAAGGGAGATGCTCCACTCCCTTAATCATCCTAGTTGCCCTGTGCTGGACTCTCTCCAGCACTTCCCTGTCTTTCTTGAACTGAGGGGCCCAGAACTGGACACAGTATTCCAGATGGGGTCTCACCAGGGCAGAGTAGAGGGGAAGGAGAACCTCTCTCGACCTACTAACCACCCCCCTTCTAATACACCCCAGGATGCCATTGGCCTTCCTGGCCACAAGGGCACAGTGCTGGCTCATGGTCATCCTGCTGTCCACCGAGACTCCCAGGTCCCTTTCCCCTACACTACTCTCTAATAAGTCATTCCCCAACTTATACTGGAACCTGGGGTTGTTCCAACCCAGATGCAAGACCCTATATTTACCCTTGTTATATTTCATTAAATTTTTCCCCGCCCAACCCTCCAGCCTGTCCAGGTCTCGCTGGATGGCAGCACAGCCTTCTGGTGTGTCAGCCACTCCTCCCAGTTTGGTGTCATCAGCAAACTTGCTGATAGTACTCTCTAGTCCCTCATCCAAGTCATCGATGAATATATTGAATAATACTGGTCCCAGTACTGACCCTTGAGGGACTCCACTGGATACAGGCCTCCAACCAGACTCCGCCCCATTGACCACAACTCTTTGGCTTCTTCCCCTCAGCCAGTTCACAGTCCACCTCACTACCCGAGAGTCTAGACCACACTTCTGCAGTTTAGCAGCAAGGATGCTGTGGGAGACTGTGTCAAATGCTTTATTGAAGTCAAGGTAGACCACATCCACCGCTCTGCCATCATCTATCCACCTTGTTATATCCTCATAAAAGGCTATGAGGTTAGTCAAGCACAACTTCCCTTTGGTGAAGCCATGCTGACTGTCTCTAATGACCCTCTTATCCCTGATATGCCTTGAGATGGCACCAAGGATAAGTCGTTCCATCACTTTCCCAGGGATGGAGGTGAGGCTGACCGGTCTATAGTTACCCGGGTCCTCCTTCTTGCCCTTTTTGAAGACTGGAGTGACATTTGCTTCCCTCCAGTCCTCAGGCACCTCTCCCGTCTCCCAAGACTTGGCAAAGATGATGAAGAGTGGTCTAGCAATGACATCAGCCATCTCCCTCAGCACCCGTGGATGCATCCCGTCTGGACCCATGGATTTATGGATGTCCAGATTGCTTAATTGGTCCCTAACCCAGTCCTCATCGACTAAAGCAAACTCCTCCACTGCCCTGACTTCCTCTGGGGCCTCAGGGGAATGGGGCTCCTCAGGACAGCCTCCGGCAGAGTAGACAGAGGCAAAGAAGGCATTCAGTAACTCTGCCTTCTCTGTATCTTCTGTCACCAAGGCACCCACCTCATTCATCAGTGGGCCTACATTGCCTCTGGTGTTAGTTTTATTTGCCACGTGTTTGAAAAAGCTCTTCCTGTTGTCCTTGACCCCTCTCGCCAGGTTCAATTCAAGGGAGGCCTTTGCTTTCCTAGTTGCCTCCCTACATCCTCGGACAACAGCTTTATATTCTTCCCAAGCGGCCAGCCCTGCCTTCCAAGATCTGTAAATTCTCCTCTTGCCCTTGAGCTTACCCAGCAGATCCCTGTTTAGCCACGCAGGTCTCCTGGCTCCCTTCCTTGACTTCCTACGTGTCGGGATGCTCTGATCTTGAGCACGGTAGAAGCAGTCCCTGAACGCTAACCAACTATCTTGGGCTCCTTTACCTTCAAACAGCCTTGCCCATGGGATTTTCTCTAGTGATTGCTTGAAAAATCCAAAGTTTGCCTTGGCAAAGTCCAGGGTTGCAATTCTGCTTGCTATTTTGTTTCTGCTACATGAGATCCTGAACTCCACCATTTCATGGTCACTGCAGCCAAGGCAGCCCTCAACCTTTACTGCTTCAACCAGATCCTCCTTGTTAGCGAGGATGAGGTCCAGCAGTGCTCTTCTCCTAGTTGGCTCCTCCACCATTTGCATCAGAAAATTATCATCGATGCACTGGAGGAACCTCCTGGACTGTGGCTGACTGGCTGAGTTGTCCTTCCAGCAAATATCAGGGAAGTTAAAATCCCCCACGACAACCAGGGCCTGTGATTGTGAGACCGCTCTCAGCTGCCTGTAGAAGGCCTCATCAACTTCCTCACCCTGATCTGGTGGCCTGTAATAGACACCCACAACAGTATCTCTCCTGCCAGCCTGCCCCTTAATTCTAACCCATACACTCTCAACTTGCTCCTCCTCCATGCCTGGATGGTATTCAAGACATTGTAGTTGCTCTTTCACGTAAAGAGCGACTCCACCACCTCGCCTGGCTGGCCTGTCTTTCCTGAAAAGGACATAGCCACCCGTGACCACATTCCAGTCATGTGAGCTGTCCCACCATGTCTCTGTAATTGCCACCAGATCATAATCTCCTGCCCGAACCCAGGTTTCTAGCTCCTCCTGCTTATTCCCCATGCTGCGTGCATTGGTGTATAAGCATTTCAGGGAGCAAGCTCAGCACACTGATCTCACCCTAGGGGGATGGGAGGCCACCCGGTCCTCATAATTTCTAGAGCACTGCCCCGCTGCAATCCCAGCTATAACCCCATCCCCCTTCATATCTAGTTTAAAGAACGCTCTATGAGTCCCGCCAGCTCATGACCAAGGATCATTTTTTCCCTTTGTGTCATTTGAACCCCAGCTTGTTTCAGTAGACCAGGTGCCCTGTAGATCTCCCCATGGTTAAAAAATCCAAAGCTAGACCGCTGGCACCACCCCTTTAGCCAAGTGTTAATTTGCTGCACTTTGTCAAACCTTCCACTATTTTCCCTCATAATTGAAGGAATAGAGGCAAACACAACCTGTGCACCTGATCCTTCTAGCATCCGCCCCAGTGCCCTAAAGTCCCTTTTGATTGCTTCTGGCCGTCTCTCTACTATCTCATCATTACCGATCTGCATAACCAAAAGCGGGTAATAGTCCGTGGGTTTGACCAGACCAGGAAGTTTCTTGATAACATCCTTAACTCGGGCCCCAGGGAGGCAGCAGACTTCCCTGTGGGTCGGATCAGGGCAGCAGACAGGGCCCTCTGTTCCCCTCACGAGGGAGTCTCCAATTACGATTACCCTCCTTTTTTTCTTAGATGAAGAAGTCCTAATGCGTGTATCCGAGTGACTCACCCTAGACAGCCCTATGGGTGAACCCTCCACTGACTCTTCCTTGGCCTGGCTCTCATTGTCTAGAGCCCCATACCTGTTTTGCAGGGGCAACTGGGCAGGTGAGGGAGGCCAGGTAGGGATTTTCCTTCCTCTCCTGGCAGGCACCTGCTTCCACTCTTCCCTATCCTTTAGGTCCCCCCCTTTTGCCTGATGGCCAGAGGTGGGGGGATATTCAGCTCTTTGCAGAGCTTGCTGCTCGCCATTCAGGACGTGACTCCACCGATCTGTCTCTCTCTCCGACTCCCTAATGCTCCTCAGCCTTTCTACCTCCTCCTTCAGTTCAACCACCAGGCTGAGCAGATCGCTCACCTGGTCACATCGGACACAGGTGTCACTTCCACTACCCTCCATGGCCAGTGCCAGGCTCCGGCATTCTCTGCAGCCCGAGGCCTGAACACCCACATGCTTACGTGGGGCCTCTGTCTGGGTGCCCACAGTTTTTCTAACAACCATTGACCTGGTGGCAACCATAGTTGACTCTACAATACAAAGACTCTCCGGAAAGCTATGCACGGAATAGTTTACAGGCCTTTCAAGTACTTGCCTTTTAACAAAGACTTACCCTTCTAGGCCTTTTGTTCGGTGGGCAGGGACTAGTCCCCGCCCTCCCCAAGGCTTCTTATACCCTGAGGGCACAGTTAGCAGCTGATCACCGTGTTTAAAATCGCCGCGCCGCTGAGGGTGGCTCCGCCCACGCTATCTCGGGTGTCGGCCCTGGAGCTGCCGGTGCGGCCTCAGGTGTGGCTGCTGTAGCCGGCTTAAAAAAAGCCCCCCAAAAGCTTTTTGCCAGCCTTTTTTTTTGCTTAGATTCCTTCCCCAGTGCAGTCTTACCTGCTCTGAAGCTGGGCTCGACAGAGAGACATAATAATGTGATACAATCATTACTACTTTAAAAACAGGGCAGTTAGTCAGGGAAAATTAGTTTTAGAGAAGGACAGAACTGAAACAACTTAATTCCTGTTGACATCTTCCATCTGTAGCACCAGAGGTGCTCAGTTTTTTGACAGTATATTCTACTCGGTTGTACTTCCTGAGGGCGGAAAGTATGAATTTTTCTGGCACCCTACCCCATGGCTTTGTCTTTTCTGAGGACCCTGTAAGCTTTTGCTGCTGTGCTATCACATAACATCAGGTAACACCACACCTTTGTGTGGTTGTGTGACCCCAGCACATGAGCAGGATGGGAGCACTGTCTCACAAAACAGTGAAACAAATGTGACACCTCTAGTCTACCTTTCCTTAAAAGACAATAATCAGTTTGGTCTATAAGCTTCATCACCCACCCACAGGGTTTAGCACTGATAGCTGAATTGTTTTGTAGAGTCAGATGCTATGGATAAATAAGGTGAACCATACTGGGCACTTCAAAGGGAAAAAAAAAGGGACATTTTGAGTAAACAATATGAGCATTTGGGTAAGAATATGTCTTACAAGCATAATAAGGGAGAAAAAGGTGGAGTGATGGTAAAATGAAATGTGGATAACACTTGCCAAAGGCGAGATTTTCATTTATGCAGGAAGTTGCAGTATTTCAATATCTTTATTCCAATTTATCTAAGAAATTTCAATGGACTTTTTTTTGTGGATTTTTTTTTATGTTTTCAATATGCATTATGTAAAAAAAAAAAAAAAGGCGTAAACCTAAAAAAGTTGATATCATTTTTAATCCTTCAAATAAAAAGTTGATCATTTGTTGCTATTTCTAAAAAGCATGATTTGTTTATGACAAAGCTGCTTTTGTAACCGATACCTGCTTTGCTGAAAGAAAAATCAGTATGTCCTACTGGAGGATTCTGAATTGCAAGAAAGAGTATTATAGGATGTAAAAAATGCTAAAAAAAGAAGCAAAGGGGAAAGTTGGAACTTCATACAGAGTGCATATAAAATGTGAGAAAGAAAAAATTGTGTGGGAACTAGATTTGTTGGTACAGCCAGAACGAACTTGTTAAGTTTGAAACTCAAGGGACTGACATATTCAGCTGGCCGTTGTGTTGCTGAAAATTAAAATTGGGTAGCTTAAATACTCCTTTCAGATACAAATGCAAGACGTTGATAAATCCGTGTGTGAAATATGTATTTCTTTCTATACTTATTTACATACATAAATATAGACTCATGTATGTCTTTGTGTGATATATACACATGAAATCTGGTTTAGTCGCTGTAAGAGCTGTGAAGAATGTTTGTGATGGATAAGGCTGACAATTCAGACAACCCACAGAACTGTGGCTACTCTCTGTATGTATTTTTCAAAATATCCCTAGTGGAATAGTGAAGCTAGGAAAGCCTAAGTTCTTGTTTGGTTTGGGAGAAAGTATATGTAGATTCAAGTGTTGCCATATACTGCAGATTGCACAGTACACTGAATATTTAAATAAATTTTCACTTTGTTGTAAAATTGGAAGTTCATCTTTACATTAGAAGCCCAGATAAACTGCATGAAGTGACTTGACTGAAAACATTGCCACAGTGTAGATGGTCTCTTCAAACCATGTCAGCTAGTTCTGCAGGGCCACGTGCCAAGTGACGATACTGCGTGCTGGATGCATCCTCTCCTGTTGCCCTTTGCCAGAGCTAGTGTAGGATGGAGCAGCTGTCTAGACTGACTCTACAGTGGCTAAGAGTCTCTCCAAGCCAAACGCCTTTTTAGCTGGTAGGGTTGCATATTTTCTTCTTCTGCGCTTTGGGGAAGACCAAGATGCCAGGCTCATTCTGAGATTGTAACTCAATTGTTTCAACCTTTGTTCACATAACGTAACAAAAAACTTCTGTGTATTATTATCCTGTTGCTTGTTCGTCTTTCTTTCCTCACCCTCACTGAAAGATCATCATCAGTTTGTGTGTCAAGGAAGACAAGCATAAGTGGGCTGTTAAGGATAAAAGTCAAGTCTGAAATGCCCAAACCACTGTTGCCAGTAAATTTTAAGCAGAAGACCAAAGTTATGGGAAGCTGGCTGAAAAACTGAGGGATAAGAAGGCCGCAGTTGATGACCTGGGCTGTGTTTCAAGATGTGAGCTGCTGAGCCATTTCTTCTATAAAAGGCTGTCTGGTCATGTTAGGAAGATATCATCACCATCGCCATCATCACCACCACCATCACCACCACCACCATTATCATCACCATTTTAAAATATAAATTATTCAATGATAAGGATAGTTAGGAGTCTTTATAGAGACAGCAATACTGCTGTAAGCAGCAGAGGTAGAGCCTAGGTCTGAAAATCAATACAGACTTCCAGTTAATTGTAACAGAGGAGGTAGGCTGAAGGTGTGCTTGGTATTAATAGTCGGACTGTTCCACATGTTCTGATGGGGTCTGTGAACACTACATATTAGAAACAAGCATCATTAAAGTGTTTAAGGAAAGTTGTGCACTGCATCTTCATAGTGAGCAAAAGTGTTAAATTAGGGTTTGTTCTTACAATATACTTGTAATTTGACTTTTTACATGTATAGCAAAATGAAATGCCTAGGAACAGCAGTATGACTGTTGCTTTAAAAATAAAGAGAGTAGCATTATGCTACACTCTGCTAAGTTTCCAGAATAACATATGACAGTGTCTTCACATGATTCAATTAACTTGTGCTCTTGGCTTCAGTAGATTATTTGCTTCACCTGCGTTTCAATAAGAAAAATGTTGTACTATTGATCTGGTTTATTCTTTCATCCCTTGCAGTAAGTTGCCTTATGTACAGTGAAAAGTGCTGACAGTTTCAAAAGGAAATCACCAACTGGCAGACGTATAGGATTTCACAGATAGCTGGTTAGGTTGTTTCTATAATGGAATATTTACAGAGTTGTGTCAATAAATTAATGACAAATGGAGCTCAAAACCCATAGAGGATATACTTCTTTGCTTCACTGCAACTATTAGAATATTTCATTACTATTTTACCTTTTCCATGCACTGATTTATTTGTCACAACACTTTAGACAAATTGCTTTGTTTTTCAGTTAAAAATAATGAGAGAGTATGAATGCTCTTTGGATTAAAGATGCATAGACTACTAGGGTTTGTTTATTCTGAAAATCTCTGCAGCTAGTTCTAGATATTGACGTGTGCCTATTCAGTAACTAAACATTTCTACTACCCCAAACCAGAAGTAGTCTGATATTTATCACTGAGACAAAATAATTTTTTTTGTGAATCAAAGAGAAAAATTGCTTCTGAACATCAAGTTATTTAACATTACAATTAATAGTAACTTACATATTCCTTAAGAGTCATAATATTACAACAGATGCATTGACAAGTTAATCTCTATATTCATGTCTACAAGAAAGCAAATTAACAAAAAAGGCTGAACCATAGTCACACAGGTGAATTATTGGAAAATTGGAATGTTTGATCTTGGCTTCTATGTGTCTTGCAGTATTTCAGCACTGAAATTCACAGCAAAACCTCGTATGTTATGAAACGAGCAGAACTGACTTAGTGTCTATCTTTCTTTGTCACATAATGATGATAATTGCACATACTTTTTCAAATTTATTGCCTGCAATTACTGCAAAACTCCAATTAAGTGTTTAACACCATTGCTTAAAGAAAGGGGATTGATAAAATACTTAAATTTTCAGGAAACTACCTGAATACACATGGAGGGGTACATTGGTAATCCCTTTTCTTTATGTGTTCATTATATTTAGCATAAGCAGCTGATTTAAGCTTCTGGACATAAAGAGAGCCCAGAATAGCAGCCAACAGTTTTCAGAAGAGCTGTGATAGTACTCAGTGGTAATTGTGTTCAGGCTAGGTATGAAAATACTGCTATCAGAAAGTTTTGATGCTGGTGTGTTGAGAGCTGACTGTTATACTTTGTCTCCAAATGAACCATTTGCTATAAGGCAAAAGCTATTTGGCAAGCTTTAACTTTCCCCAAAATTTCCTCAATTAAAGTACATTCTACTTGGCTGCTCTATAGCATACCTTCTCTGCTGATTGATCTTCTTGCAGATTCATGGAAAATGTCAAGTAGCTGAACAGTGTTTGCAGCTGCGTTAATCGATATCTGGTCAATTTTCGCCTCCGGCAATTGACCAGCACAGACATTCACAGCGCTCACTGTCCTTGTAGTCCTTCAGAGGAAGTCTTCCTCATGATACATGGGCATAGCTAGAGAAGTAAGGAAAAGCATTTTATGGAGTTATTACCCTCAAATTGTAGGGCTGGCTTGAAAGAATGAAGTACAGAACACACAGAAAACAGAAGATGCACCCAGCTCTGAAATTGTGATCTAGAAAATCCTTGACAGTATTTGCTGATCCCTAGAAGCAGTTTATAAGTTCCTCAAGGAGGACCAAACTGCTCTGCTCACTGCTAATCTGCAAGAGAGGCATCCTGCAGCAGTTTGTGGGGCCTCTCAAAATGGCCAGGTTCCTTCACCCACGTATTTTCCCTTGCTTCCTTATAAAAAATGAGGCCAGGGATGAGGTGCTAACATATTTTTATAAAGTAATGATGGAAAAAATTGCGACATCAGTTTCCTCTGCTGTCTGAGGGTTTTACACACCCCTCCTGAGTACTCAGATTGCTAATTAATATAACAGGTGGTCTCAAGCACAAGAGAGAAGAGAGGATTTCTCCTGTTGAAGCTGCAGAGCTGTCCTCTGGGCTGAATCTGGAAACAGTCCCATAAAAGAGAAAACACTTAAGAAGTTCTACAAGCAGACAAGATGTCTCTTGGGTGCAGCTTCACAGCTTCAGACAAAAGGATAACAACGCGTTTAGTCCTCCAGCCCTCTGAGCGGGAAGCAGGGATTTGAACTAGTTTGGGTGAACCAAGAACTGATTTGGGGATCCATTTCCTGTACAAGTGCTGTGACCATGAGGTTTTTGTGCACAGAACAGGTGACTGTACCACAGTTAGTCTCCTTCTATAATCTTGCATTGGAGGGAACCTGTGGACTCAGGTTAGATTGGACTTGATGATCTTTCGAGGTCCCTTCCAATCCCTAACATTCTATGATTCTCTAAAGGAAGTGTTTTAACAATCTACTCTGAAGAAAGGCTCACTAGCTTTCCATAATGAATAGCTTAGAGATCCTTGTCTATCTCCAACTTAGTTGTCTAAAAGTGAAGGGAGATTCAGGAATTCAGACTTAACTCTAACATTATGTAGACCAGTGCTCAATAATGGGATTTTTTTTGTCTTATCCTTCTGAATCCCCTAGGCAAGGAACCATTTTAAACTTTGTATTTAAATCCAAGGATCTGGCAAGCTAAGTGCTGGCAGAGCAGCGCTAACTTGTAAGCCATCATGTCTTTTATTGCATATTGTCTCTGCTCTACTGGAATCTTTTAGCGGCAATCCATTAACTATAATGTATTAACATCACACCTTTCTGGTAATATTTTTATGTGTTAATTCACAATCAGGTTATAGTGTCTTGGTTTTGTAATTTTAAAGACAGATTAAACTTTTTGCCCTTAGCTAATTATTTTGGATTTGCAAAGGATTGACAACTTGCTTTACATACAGGTATTTTGCTAAAGACAAGACATTTTTTGTACCCTTAGAGGTGTGGAACTGATATGATTAAGAAAGATCTGTCCTGTATAAAACCAGGACTGTTTATCAATCCTTAAGATACACCATGCAAATAATAACATCTAAATCAAACTATAGGTGACAGAGCACATGTTGAATATCCATTCCTAATTCTTGAATGATGTCAACTTTCTTCATTACTATTCTAGCATTTACCCCACAAAAAAAAAAGGTTACCGTTCTGCAAAAATTATTCTAATGATAAAGTTTGCTCAATTTCTCTCCTGTACCCACTCTGGTGTAGAGGGAAGGATGCCTCTGATGACAGGCATCCTGGCAGAGAAGCCCTTTCAAATGGGAAGTTTTGCACATCATTGAAAGTTCATAAATACAACTGCATCTTGAAATGGTGCAAAAGTTGTAGTATAGTTAAAAAACCAAAATAGCTATTTTCAAGTGAGTAGTGTACTCCTAATATAAATTATATCCTTCTGAAATACTGTGCAACAACTCTCTCTGATAAACTTCTTTTGTTTCCCACATAGAAGATAGGTAACTACTGAATTAGGAATTTCTGACGAATGAAGCACAGGTTTTACACATAAAAGTACCCTACTGAACTTCACAAGGAAAAGGCATAATGGAGATTTGAGAGTTGAGAAGTTCTTCAGGCTTTCAACTGGCATTTCATATTAGACAGTTCATGAGTAAGAGCAAGAATTGTAGATCAAGAACATTTTATAATTTCACAAGTGTTAGCAGCCTTATCTGGCATATATCCTCATTGACTTAGAAGTATTTAATCAAAGGTAAAGTACTTCCTTAAATAGGATGATCAATTTGTAAAATGCTCATGGACCTAATTGGGACTATTTGCCTATACAAAAGTAGATTACATGTTGAGGCATCGCAGCCTTAGCAGAACATTGATGCTCAATATCTCAATGCCATATTGACTTTATTATCAATATAACTAACTAATTAGTTGGTTAATTTAACCTGTGAGTTCCATCCAATACTGGTTACATGTTACAGTCATCATAATTTGAGCTCTTGTAACCTAACATGAGGTCAAAACATCTGTTTTTTTCTCCCCTTTATTTGTGCTAACCTCAAAATCTTGTCATGGATGTGTAGTTGGAGCTAAAAATGTATTGTTAGTCTACTTCATGATTTAACAGTCTGATCAAAATCCATCAAAGGGTCACTGTAGTCATAGTTCACATTAGCTAATTAACACAGAAAATAGTCATTGATAATAGTTAAAACTCTGTTTTTTCGGTGTAGGTGGTAGAATGTTTACAGTAGGGGGGTTGCAGAGGTGGTCTCTGTGAGGAGGCTGCTTTGCATTGGCCACAGCCAGTTCCAACCCAGAGCAACCACTGCAGGGCAAAGCTGAGCCCTTCAGCCACTGATGAGACTCCTCTGGGAAAACTTATTTGAGAAAGTGCAAAAGAACCAGAGGGTGAAGAGAGAGGATTGAGGAGGGGGAAACAAATCAAACATAAAACCCCCACACCACCACCAGAGCAAAACCAAACCAACAGTGTGAGAAGCAGCCCTGCAGACATCAAGGCCAGAGAACAAGGAAGGAGATTTGATGCTCCAGGTACCAGAGCAGAAATTCTCCTGCAGCCCCTGGAGAAGCAGATTGTCACCCTGCAGCCCATGGAGGACCCTATGCTGAAGTAGGTTGTCAGGTTTTGGAATTGGCTGCCCAGGGAGGTGGTTGAGTCACCATCCCTGGAGGTGTTTAAGAGACGGGTAGCTGTTGCCTTGAAGGACGTGGTTTAGTGGTGTTGATAGGGCTAGGATAAGGTTGAACTTGATGGTCTTGAAGGTCTCTTCCAGCCAAAACTGTTCTGTTTCCTCTGAGAGGAATTGCAGCCCATGAAGACTCTACACTGGAGCAGGTCTATTCTGAAGGACTGCAGCCCATGGAGAAGACACCCTGGAGCAGGAGGGAAGTCTGAGGAGGAGGGAGCAGTAGAAAAGAGCTGTTACAGACTGACCACAGCCCTCATTCCCCATTGCCCTGTGCTGCTCAGAGGGGACAACATAGAGGAGTTGGAAGTGAAGGAGTGATATGAGCCTGGGAAGGAGGGAGAGGTGAAGATGGTTTAGTTTTTTGGCTTTTTTCATTTTTAGCTCTGATATTTTTGTAAGTACGGAACTGTATGGAAAGGTCATTTTTGAACCTGTTTGATAACCATATAGGAAGCTGTTTCATAAGCAGAATAACATAAAAAATGTCTTCATGTTCTTTATTACAAAAATTAGTACATTGACATGATTTTATTGTCATATCAGAGGCTAATGCGTTTTTTCATTCCATATCTGTCAGATCAATGATTAGATTAGAAAGAATGGAGTGCTGTGGCTCTGCATATCTCATGGTGAAGTTTGTTCCACAGACCAATCTGTATTCAGTTCATTTTTTGTGTTGAGATCAGAAGTTAGAAGACATGATGTTGACTGACAGATGGCAGACAACATAGCTCACTGGAAATTGAGTTGAGCATCAGCAGTCAGGGGTCAAACTGCTAGAACCTAATATTAAATATTTTCAGTGTAGGCAGGTCCTTGGCGGCCCCTTCTGACTGTTGTTAACTTACATGCATACACCTCAAACACACAGATGGGACCAATTTCCAAGGTCATTACTAAATTTTTTAGTAAACCTCTCATTCATGTGTCTTCACCATCCCTAACCTCCAGCTTCAGTGAAGTTCTGGAATGAGAGCTAATAAAGAACAGAAAATGCTTGTGAATGATACAAATTCTGGCTTTGAAAAGCTGAGTTTATAGTACCTTACGATTCAGATTTTTCAGACATCTTATTAGGATACTGTATATGGACCTTTAAATGAGTGTCCTTTGTTTAATGTAGCTGTTGTAATGTGATTAAAATGTAATGCTCATTCTTACTTAAAATTGACAGCATAGACTATGGGGCATTTTTATCTCCAATTTGAAGAAAATATCATCAAATAAGCAACAGCTATGAAACCATGCACTGGATGAGAAAATGCAACATTACAGCTGGAAGATGACTGTCAGAAAAGGACTACAGTCCAGCTGGGGGCGAATGACCCCTTCCTACTCAAAATTATGTTTTCTGACTTCAAGAATCCAGGTCATATGGAGCTGGTAAAACTGCAGAACTGCTTCATTTCTATAGGTTTCATGTTTTCCCACGAGAGAGAGTAATGCTGCTCATCTTTACAACCTATCTTGCTTTTAATAGTCAAGAAACTTTAAATTTCCTTGGTTTACAGCATAAGATCCTGAGCTCATGTGCATAGCCTATTAAACTTATGTAAGGAGGGATTTTGGGCTTGAATACATTTAATAACAAATTCTTCCCTTTGATGCATTTTGGACAACCATTGTTGATTTTAATGCATATATCAGCAGGTCACATTTGGCCTATGGTCAAGGTTAATTTTAACTGTAACTTTTGTTCTTGTACTGTCCTTTTTAAGGGCATGGCACAGAAATCTCACTGTTTCCAAAGTAAATATATCCTTTTGATATTAGCCTATTCTTACTCAGCCCACTCAATTACAAAACTTAGAAAATATTCAGTCTATTGTTTTCTTCTCATTAAGGTTAGAATCATTCATCTTTCATCTTCTGTATAGCTGAGAAACTACCATTTTAAAGAATTTGTTTGGTACTTCTTTGTCGATTTCATAATTTTCCTATTTTCCTTAGAATATAGTGAAGAGATTAGTTGTCTTGAATATTTACTGTAAATGAGATATAACATTTAAGACTGCTAAATGCTTCTGAAATAAAATTGAGACAAATCAATACTTCAGATATGCTTAATAACTTACTATTTTTTTTAATTATTTTAGGATTTTTTTAAAGGAGATTTGGCATTTAGAAATCTTCTATGTCTTAACACACCATTTTAAGCCTTCCCTGGATGTTTGTAAATTAATATGTTCTGATGTTTTATGAACCCTATTCCACCTTCAAAGTCTATGTGTTAAATTACCTATGTGTACATTATACATAAACTCATTTTCCATTGCATTTATTTGGTAAAAAAAGAATAGAACACAAACATTTTTTGATCCAGTCTTATACACTAGCTATGTAATTTTTCTGCCTTTTTTGTTCAGCCTTTTTTTTCATACCAGTGCAGTGATATTTTGAACCAGAAATTTAATGATTTAATAATCATAAAGATGCTGGAAAGATTAATTGTCCCACCACAGATTTATCTCAAATATCCTGCTCTGACCTAGATGATCTTTTGAGATCCCTTACAAACCTTAACATTCTGTGATTCTGTGATTAACTGTTATTGTCACAGAATCACAGAATATTCGAAGTTGAACGACACCTCAGAGATATGTAGTCTCACCTCGCGCTAAAGCAGGATTGCTTAGAGCACATGACACAGGATTGCATGCAGAGAGCTTCTGAAGGTCTCCAGAGAAGGAGACTCCACAAGATCCTTCGGCAGCCTGTTCCAGTTCTCTGTAACCCTCGCAGTAAAGAAGTTCTTCCTCACGTTTAGCTGGAACTTCCAGCTTGTGCCCATTGCCCCTTGTCCTGTCACTGGGCACCACTTAAAAGACTCAGGCTCCATTCTCCTCACACCCACCCTTTAGACATTTATAGACACTGATCATGTCACCTCTCAGTCTTCTCACCTCTCAGTCTTCTCTGGGCTAAACAGTCCCAGATCTCTCAACCTTACCTCCTAAGAGAAATGCTTCAGTCCCCCAACCATCTTTGCCCTTTGCTGGACTCTCTCCAGTAGTTCCCTGTCTCTCTTGAACTGGGGAGCCCAGAACTGGACACACTATTCCAGAGGTGGCCAGGACAGAGTAGAGGGGAAGGATGACCTCCCTTGACCTACTGGTCACACTGTTCCTAATGCAGCCAAGGATATTATTGGCCTTTGTCTCAAGGTTAACTCGTTGTCTACCAGGATCTCAAGATCCTTCTCCTCAGGGCTGCTTCCCAGCACGTCTACCGCTAACCTGTACAGATGCCTGGGGTTGTTTCTCCCCAGGTGCAGGACCTTGCACTTGGCCTTGTTGAACCTCATTAGATTCCTCTCTGTCCAACTCTTCAACATCTCCAGGTCACGCTGGAGGGCAGCACGGCCCTCTGGTGTGTCAGTTACCCCTTCCAGTTTTGTGTCATCAGTGAACTTGCTGAGGTTTATATGGGTTTCTTGCTTAAATTATGGATATAAAAGCTGAGAGACATCTGAAGATAGCCAGCCATTCTTCTATCGTATCCCAATATTAAGACAGACAGCAAGATTTGTCTTTGAAGTTGTGTATCTTTTATGGCTGACTAGTCAGGAATGTTATGGGGGTTATAACACCCAAAGATTCTGTCAGTGCACTTCGTATTGCATCCTACATCCTTCCTCAACTCTGCTTCTTCCCACAGTTGAAGAACAAGTCCATTTTTAGAAAACAAACTGCTCAGAGATCACCTTATTACACATAACTGTAGAATAAATTTCTCCTCAAATATGCACAGTACAATTCAAAAAATGTATTAAAATGTGTTGAAATAGTCAAAAGCAAATAAAATAAACTAAAATCTGAAAAACATGCTCAGACTGTAGTTTGCACTGCTAAACTTTAACATATACATTCAGATGGCATAAAAGACAGCAGTTGTACAATAATATCGAAAGTATTAGAAAGGTTGGATTGATTTTTATAAGGCAAGCTAAAACCCTAATTCAGGAATGGCAATCTGGCATTTTAAATATCCTATCCCATACTTTATACTTTAACTTCCACTTGCGTTTGCGGAACATCCCCTCACCAAACTCAAAGGGGTATTCATTTGCTGTCATTACTCTGTGTGATGTATGAGTTACTCATCCAATACTTACAAATAAACTTACAAATAAAATATTGATGTTTAAGAAAGTCTCATGAAGAAGACTTATGTTATGAATTTTGAAAATAAACATCTGTTGCTTCATTAAAACAAAATCTGCACCTCTTAGAAAATAGAAGGTGGCATAGAGTACAGTAAAAACATTTTTCTCAGGCTCTTGAGGGAGGAAATGTTTGTTTGCTTTTGCATGCAAGCCTTGTTGTCAGTCTGGTTGCTGTCTTACAGTTTGTGATCACATGAAGTCAACGTAATTATCCTCCTCTGAAATCTGACATTTCTATATGATGCTGTATCAGTACCATGCACTTTTTAAAGCTTTTTAATCCAAAGAAAATCTTATCATTCCTGGTCATAAAACATCTATCCAGGGCTTTGGCCATTCTCAACATTTCACAATAATGTAGTTTACAAAAAATTATCTTTATGTGTTGAATGATAAGTAAATGAACAGATTTGTGGCTAGTGAAGCCTGGAAGCATCTTTTACTTCTCTCAGAGGTAATAAGATAGATTAGAGAGCATATATTAAGGAAGTTAATGGTAAAATTACATTGAATAAGTCACAGTGTATTACAGATACTCTCTGGTTTAAATTTTAAAATACTTTTATTATTTTAAAGTACCGTTCTCCAAGGAAGATAGATGGGAAGGGGCATAAAATAAGAAAGATAAAAATGTCTTTATTTGTTGTATGAATTGAAAGGAGTTAATTATAAATCTCCTCAGTAGACTTTGATAATTTCATTTCTTATTTAACTTTATTAATTTCTTCAACGTGGATTGCATGAGATTTCATCTGATATACATGTAAGATATGCTAGCAAGCATGGTAGGGGACTGTTTCCTTTTCACTTGGGTGTTAATACTCAGAATGACATAGCTTCTGGTTTGGATGTTTTTTTCCTAAATGTAAGTGCAAAAGGATGACTAAACTTAACTACCTCTTTGTCTAGAGATTGATTATTAAAGGGAATTAAGTCTGTCAAAGAAAACAATCTGTTGTCTTTGTGAAATAAGAGTGCCCACTTAAGTTGTTTGTTAAAAAAAGAGGGAAAGTGGGGAAAGTAGGTCTTAACTTCATTCAACTATTAAGTAGACAGCCCTAGCAAGTGGTATTATTTGGTAAAACTTGACAAGCCTGCTTGAGTGAAATCCTGTCTACAGTTCCTCTGCTAAGATAACTACATTTGTGCTTCTGTGCTTTTCATTCAAGGTTGTTTTTTTTTCCACGCAGTTTCCTGTCAGTGCTAGTGAATTGAACTTTTCAGCAACGTTGTCAGATATTGAAAGTTTTGTATTTGTGTTTTATGACTTCAGGTATAAAAGTTTAAAGTCTTAATCCATAAAAGGCCTTTAGTGTCTGGTATAACAGTTAAATGGTATTTTAAGGAGCTAAATCTGAAATGTAGGTCCTCAAGTCTTCCTTCATCTACAATCTAACCCTGGTGTTGTTATACCTGTACTACCCTCTAAGATGGGTTTCTTGGAGAGAAATAAGATATTGCATGTAAAGTAATGAGTATTAAGATTGTTCAATAAATAACTGGGTTAAAAATGCTAAACAATTGGAGTAGGGGCTGGGAACCAATTCTCCCTACTCTTAGATGAATACATAGCGAAACAGACATAGTAAAACAGAGCCATTCTCTTTTTCTCAGGTTCTTCAGTCCAGTGAAATTGTAATTCTCCTTTGCAAAGAGTACATTTTCAAAAATAGAAATGTACACTGATGTCCTACTGATGTGTGATCAAATCATTCTCTGGGGGTATGGAGCAGATTCCAACATCCTGAGGCAAATGAGACTGAACAGAGGTGCCCATATAGCATATGATAATAAATTTAAAACTGTATTGCATTTAAATGGCTATACTGCTCCTAATTCTTCAACCAAACAGGTTATCTTTGTAAAGTATACCTTTGCACAGTATTGAGAAACCCACTGTAGTACCTGTAAAAGTATTAGTAAAGCTAAGAAGACAGCAGTTTGTGTCCAGACCAATGTTTGTTTGGATACATTTTGTATATTTCTGTAGTATTAGTAAAGAGAACTACTCAAGTCCAGTCTTTCCAGGAGGTAAGAACAAAAACAAATCAATAAATACATTCTGAAAAGACCTGACATGAAAGCAACATTGTACTGCAGCTATGGTATAACTTTTCTTCTAAGCATAAACGACTAAAAATAAACATTATTTCTTCCACAAAATTCTGGAAAGGAAATTCCTTATTTCACAAACAGAAGGAAAATTCTAGTTTACATCGGCTGTCCTTTGGCTATCTTCCAAAGATTTACACCTTTTCCCATAAAACTGATGACTCAGTCTGGCTTCAATGCTTCTGATTCTGTAAATAAAATCCAGGCTGGAATTTACAAAGAATCACAAGTCATGAATTAAGAATAATGATGCGCATCTTAGCTCCTTCTGCTTCCACTGAACAAATGAACACTTTCTCAGAATAGCTTTGGAAGTACAAAGTGAATTGTTCGTGTGTTTTAACAGAATAAATGAACACATGAAATATATTTCCTTCCATATATAGTTAACATATTATGTATAAATATATTTAGTCAAAATTGTCCCTTTGCTTTTGTAAAGTCATCATCCCTTGTACAGTTAGTAAGACTTAGGATTTTTTCTTTCCTTCTTCTGATCCAGGATGTATTTAATTTTTGCAGTTTCATTTCTGATTTTCCACTGTACTGTACACTTATTTCTAAGGATGATTCTTTTTTTCAACTGAAAATAAAGATTCCTGTACTTACAGAGCTTACAGGGAGTTATTTGCAGTAATGAATCCTACAGTAGTTTATGGTTTTTGGTTGAATAATACCTTATGCTTCTTATTTTGCATATTTGCCTTCAACTCGTATATCAGATTTTTAAGAAGAGGAGATAATACTTTTAAGAATGTAAGATTTATACTGGCCATTTTTAGGATAAATAACATATTTCAAGTATTATTAAATGTGGAGAGAATAAAGCAAATGCATTAGTGACATGTTCATTTGGAAGCTAGTCTTCATGTATGGACTTGCATCAGGTCTCCACCTTTATTCTATACTTAAAATTTGCAGGTCCTTTTCCCCTTTGTTGTTGTGTTTGTCTTCTTGTTCCTCTCACTCTTGCTTAGGCTCCCTCTCTCCACTTCTGTTTTTTTTTACGAGTACTATCCTTTCCAGCTCCTTCTGTTTGTTTGGTTGGTTTTTCCCCTGATTATCTATAGATTAGCAGTCGTTGTGATGGACAAGCACAACTCATGAGCGTATGGCATAAGTAAATGGTTCTTCTTGTTTACCACATCAGATTGTCATTATTTTCTTTTTAATAAATCAATTAATTTTCTTAAAAGTACTGGATGAGAAATTTACTCACTCTGGATTGTCCAAACTTTACTAAATTTGTCCAGTTCCTTTGTCTTCTAGCTGTCCTCATCCTCTTTCTCTCTCACAAATGATGAAACCTATTATGCACTGAATACCTCTAAGCTCTTCTAAGCATTTAAAAATTAATAGTCATGAATAGTAAAACTATAGAGCTTCTTCAAGTACCTGTATTGTGACAGTAAGTGTAGGGGATGTTATTTGTTTTAATTTCTTACCACATTATATAGAATGATAAAATTATTTGTTATATTTTAAAAAAATACTTTTTGGTTGAGTTTTGTTGTGTTGTAGAATTCAGATATATTTTTTAGAACCTTTTATTTGATAGTTTTCACTTTTTTTTTAGTTTTATATTCAAAATCTGAGATCCAAGTACTAAGAACTGTCTAATAAAAACTCAGTGTTACTTTTTTTGATCTGGATCTCCAAGGTCTGCCTGGACCAGACAGCTGATGCTCAGAATTTATTGGAGTTCGTGAAAAACTGTGGATGATAGATTTGCCTTTTCACTGAATAGGAAGCTTAATGGTTGCATTCTCTTGGAAATGTTTTACAGACATAGGTTGTATTTATAAAAAAATACAGTAGCTGTTGACTTCAGAAGCAATAACCATTTATCCTAAGGTATGTCTGTTGCCTGTTGTAACAGTACTCAGATTGCATTGCCTTTGAATTCTGAAAGTCTGTGACAGTGTACTAAAAAAATTCTTGTGTGTTGCTGCTGTTTTTTTGAGCTGACTGTACTAACACTTCGGTCTCTCAGGCTGATAGAAAATATGTGTGGGTCACTGACCTGATGTATCCATGAGTTTAAAAAAATATATATACCGACTTTAGACTAGAGTATGACTAATTTTCTCCAGCAATTATTAAGCTACTCTGTTCCTCTATTCACTTCCACTTAGTATTGCAACACTTTTTTTGAAAGATAACAGCTCAGCTTTTTCAGGATTTTAACATGTATAGTAGAAATAGCTCAATCTAGTCACAGTGAAACTTTTGATCCCAAGGCACTTCAACCAGTCTGTGTTCACATATACAGAAGGACATTAGTTAAGTTACAGTTCTGGTGTAAGCTGAGTCAGTTTTGAGTGCATTTTTGATTGTACAGCTTGGTCAGAATCTCCAGTGTATCTCTCATATCAGATAGCAAAGTAAATTCCAGTTATATTTGTTCTGTCACACATTTATTTTGTATCATGTCCTGAAGTAATTCAATATATTTGGGAAGTATTGAATTCACTCTTTATATGTAGCAATGTTCTGTGCCTGGACCTTGCTCATCTGCCAGGTTCCTAATTGTTCTGCAGCCGAGAAAGCCAGAAACTCAACAGATCACTGATAAAAAGGTAGGCCTGTGACTAGTATTTTGCACAAGGGCAAGAAAAGAGAATATCATACTCTCTGTCTCTCTTCTCTCTCACCACCATCCACCAGTACGCAAGGTTCATGGTAATTTTGAAAGAGGTAATAAAAATCTGTGTTTAGGCTTTGTCTGAAAATCACAGCCACCATTTCCTTACTCATAACTGCCTGTTCCTCTGAGAGTCGAGTGGTGCAGAACAGCTTTTGCATAGTACAAAACTGAACAGTTCTACTACAGTAAAAATTCAAACCATAGCTAGTCTTTCAACAGCTGCTAGAAGTTTCATATTATTCTTTTGTGCTTTGTCTCTGATTCTTCTTCTGGCAGGGGAAAAAAAAAAAAAAAAGTGTTATTCTGCAATGGTTTGTGTGCTCTGAGATGACCTTTCCCCAACAAGGCTTGGATATGGAGACGAAATTCTGTTCTCAAGAATATGATTCTGTGCTGCCACTTCAAGTTCCAGAGAGCAAGTGGTGATAAAAACTCATTTTGGTGTTATGTCTTCTCAATAATTAAGCAAACAAGACTAATTGACATTATAATTAACAGTGCCATAAATACCAGTCCCTAGGAAAGGGAGAACACAGGGACTCCAAATAGCTTGTCTGTGATCTCATAGCTATAAAAAAGGTGCTAGAACAGAACTGGTATTTTGGCTTACAGGTCACTGGCACTGTTGCATCTCAGCCTAGAGAAAAAGTCCTGTTATTTAGATCTCGTGTGGTCAAGTCAAGCCTGAAAGTGAGTCCTAAAGGTTAAAGTAGACAGTGGAAGTCAGGCTAGCAATATATTTAACTTGAATGACAACATACCTAATTCCAGCAACACCTAGGTTCGTGGTTGATAACTATAGTAATCAAAAAAAAAAACCAAAACCCAAACAAAAAAACCCAGCAGGATACATTTAATGGCCAGTACCCAGTATAAACCTGTTAGTGTTTATGGCAGATCAAAGGCACTTTTTGGTGAATATTGTTTCCTTTCGGAAATTTGAACTGTAGTCCCTGGCCACATAACATAGTTATGTTTCAGGAAACCATACCTTTTCTGGATAAGTGCAAAATGCTTCTTAGAAATCATAGTGGCTTTTAACAGGCCATTACAGGACTGTTTTCTCTAAGTAATTAACTAATAGATGAGGCTGCAACCTAATCACCTAAATGATGAGTTCAAGACTGACTCTAGTTAACCTGAACAAATTTAGACTAGGCCTCTGCACTTCAACATAGAAAGAGTTCTATTACGTGTTACCTGCAGAAGCAAGCAGATGTATTTTCTAAGAGTGCAGGATGCCCACCACAGGTTACATCAAAGCCCCAGCAAAGCACCTCCACTGTCAATGCAAATGAGGCAGGAGAAATGCAGATCAGTGCAACTATGTGGTGATGGTCCCTGAACACATTCCCAATAACTGGTGAGCCAAAACTCAGGGGCTTCCGGTGACAAAAGCAGGATATTCCATGGTGTGCATAAAAGGCCATGGATCCTCTCCTGTGAAACCATCCAACTCCTTTCATAATCCTTTAGCACTGGAAAAGTTTTTTGGCACGGAGTTCCACAACTCCTCTATACATGGTGCAGAGACATACTTGCTTTAGTTTCATTTGTACCTGCTGGTTTATTTGATGTCCTCTTGTTCTTGGACTAGAAAAAGCAGTGAAAAATAATTTCCTTTCCCCTTCTCTGCATCAGTCATGGTTTTATTATCAGATAACCATCCATTCAGAGCATGAAATTAAACAAGACATTAAACCCTAAACATTTCAAACTTCAGTAATACTTTAAGTTACTTGAAACTTACTTCAGATTTGGATAATTTTGTTTGGATTTATATAATTTGTTTTCAGTCTTATCTAATGTAAAAATTTTATATAATCTAGCTAAATTTCCAAGCCCAGATAAGAATTGAAAATATTGCTTTAAAATAGAAGTTTTAAAATGAGCTACAATATTTCTAGTACACAGCAAAAAAATATTGAGAATGTAATTTACTTTTACTCTACAAATATCTCTGACAGGTTTTCTGATACTATTCTAGAAGGTTGACATTTTAGTCAAATGGAGAAAACCAGAAAACATTTATATAAAAAAAAGTGAAAGCAATAAAAGACAGACAAGAGTTGATCAGAATGAAAACAGTTTAAACCACACTTAAATACCTAACCTTTTAACCAGCGCTTTTTTAATGATGATGTGGGAAAAATATGCTTAAGCAGATGGTGCCGTTAACTGAAGATGTAAATCTTCATAAAACTACTAATGAAGCCTGACATTTTCCTACAAGGTTAAAACAATGTTACACTGCTGTTTGTCCACTTCTGTGAAGGAAAATACATTTAAGAAGAATTTGCTGAACACTAGAATATACCTAATTGACATTACCCAGAGAATGACTTAGCATTTTGATTATTAAGCTCTTCAGGTCTGCAGTCATGGAGCAGCAAAAATTTTTCATCTATGCCAGTGGAGCTTTAAAAACTCTGTAGTTACTATTTGGGTGCTTTTTGCTCTCTGTCAGCGCTTGCAGGGCTTTGCAGCTTTACAAGAGTTTACTCAGAGCACTTGTGAGCATCATGTTTTGGAAGTACATGGGAGATACCACAGCAAGAGGTTTAATTTGTAGGAACCCTAAAGTGGATAATGGGAAAGACTGTTTGACGTTTGGTGGGAAAGATAGCATTTTGACCAGTGCATAAGAGGCATTTGCCACACAGGATTGATATTACATCTTGAATTCCACTGGCAATTAAGCCACCTTTGTTGTAAAAGTCTCATTTAAGGCCAGATGATGGCATGTTTATGCTTCTGGGTAATGATAGGAAACAGTAAGGTGAGAGGACAAAATCTTTTTTCCTAATTGTAACATCCCATGCCTTGTTTTGACTTCGCTCAGAAGGCATAGAGCCTGACTGCAGCTAATATTCTCCTTTGACTATATCTTTACTCATGAAGTACTCTGTAGAGGTTAACTACACTTTTTATTTTCCTGTATTTTCTGCATAATTTTATGGACCTTTAATATTCACCAAGTCAATATATTCCAAAAATGCCACTCCGTGTATCTTTCTGTCATTTCTTTTTCCCGTGGTAGCGTTTTATGGATTAGCCAGTATAATGGAATTCTTTGATATAGCAACACTGACTGTGGAATTTTTTTTCTGATTTCAAATATTGTAATTTGTTGGCAATCTATAAAAGTGATCAATAAAAATACACAGTTCACTAGAGGACACCTCAACAGCAAATTGATACAAGTTTCACACGTTAACTGTTTTGTAAACTCTCAGTTGCTGTCTTACAAGGTGCAACAATTTTTTCTTGGCAGAAATTAAATTCTCTATAATACTGAGCTTTCAAAATATCCTTATGTATTTGGAAAATTAAAAATCTTTAATCTAAAATCTGGATTACTGGTATGAATCAATGGTACTGGATGCAAATCACAATTCCATGAAATGTTACAGTGGGATAGTTTCTGTCTTACTCAAGCTACTAGCTCAATAGCCTCAGACTAATATTAAATCCAAAATCTAATTCCATTTAATCTATGATGTAAAGAACAATATTTCTCTCTCTTTATTGCCTCTCCTGTCCTTACAATGTCTTCCATTGTTAATGTCTTCTAAAATGTTACATGTTTTATTGCCATTTTCCCTTTGTGGAAGTTATTAGTCTCTTATATTTTGAGGAAAGTCTGGAAAACACCACTTTCATTGAATAGTTGTCCAGCTTATTTTTGCAGGAGTTTACTTATTTTCTAGCAAATTTAATATCCACCATGTGAAACAAGTCTGACCACAGAATGCATATATGCCATTGTGTCCTCTTCACTTTATGACTCTAGCTCATTTCATTTCTCTCCAGATGTAATCCATCTTCTCACTTGTAACTGACTTGACATGGTTCTCTTTTTTTAACTGTTTCACTTTATTTGTCGTTATAAATGTCTATTTTTTCTTCTGCTGTCACTGTGTGATTGGGTTCATTGTCTCTTTGCTGGCACTTGCTGAAAAATGCTTAGGTATTCTAATTCCATTATATTTTATATTGGGGTTACTCTAAGAGTCAAAATCATCTTCTCGGTACTACTCTGCAAAGAAACATGCTACTGAAAATAAACTACTTTGCAATGTAGTGCTACTGCAAAGAAACTGCACTGCCCATGTGCTGTTTGCCCTGTCTTGAGAGCCTCTTTGTTCCTTTTCTGGAATCTGTCTTCCAAGTATTGAGATTTCTGTAGAGGGCTGCACTACAACAGCAGATGAATAAGTAGGACAGAACAATTTTTTCATGAGTGTCTTGAATAGCTTGACTCACTTATTCTTTTGCTGTCAGCCAGTGACCAGGATGACAGAGGGCATCATTCCTTCTGTCTTGACTGTCTGCATAATTAGGTGGCAGAAATGTAAATTGTTAAAGGAGCTTGGATCTCACTGCCACCCATTTTCTGCTCTTCAGTTATCCCTGAAGGTATACGCCTAATTGCCGAGGTGGAACCAAACCTGTTTGAAAGTTTCCAGTGCAAATGTTTTAAGTTTATCTCAAAAGATCTCAGTGTTCAACAATATTCTGTTTTCATGGGTTGTTTTGGTTTTTTTCAGTGAGGTGACACAGGAGAAAAAAGAGAAAGGTATTTGTTTATTTTTGTTGTTGAAAAATGCTTTTAACACACTTGACTGATTGGTCTTGTATACTACCGAGTTTCATGAAAAAATTTATTATTAATCCTATATGTTTCATATTGTGATTTATACTGCAGTTTCAATTAACTTAAATTTCTATGATTCTGATTCCCCCATGGGAAGAGAAAGGAACAATGAAATAGAGCACTGATAGGACTCTCCAAGGATTTTTTCAAACCACCTGCAAAATTCTTCTACTGACTGAGTTTTCTGGTTATCATTGGTAAAAATAATTTAGTTTTATTTCATAACATATCAAGTATGCGGCTAGCTTTCAACATCTCTTCTTATATGTACAACCCTCTTTATGTATGGCTATTGTGCAAAATGTGTTCATGACGTCTTGTTTTTTTTCTGATATGGGTATCATTTATGTCTCTTTTGCATCCTTTTCCATGTGTAAACAATAATGTTGGATAGTGATGGTTTCGTGTGCTCTTGGGACTTTCTCCTCTTGAGAAGCAAATGAGTTCCTCTGCTAGGATAGACTGCAGACACTCACTTAGATACATAATAAAACAGACCATAAAAACAAGATTTCATCTCAAGTAATCTTAATTTTTCTCTGATAATTTATTGTGATAGAAGGCTCTTTAAATTTTAGTAATGAATAATAGAGGGTGTAATTACATAGAAATAGCATTTAATTATGCTTTTTTTCTTTGCACAATATGACCTATTAGCTACAGTTATTGAAGCTCATTAAACTGCAATAAATAGCACTCGCATAGTGTGTCCTGGTCATGCCAGAAACCTTTTGTACCATTCTGTACTGCTTGACATTGCTTTATTATGTTTGAGTGACTGCAATGAAATATGAACTCTATTGTATCTCAAATTAAAAATTCAAAACTAATTAATATTTGAAATAAATCTTACTTTGCAATCCTAGCATTATTCCTGAATGTTAGCACTTTATGTTCCTTCAGTATAACTTTTTAGTGTATTGAAATGAAAGGAATAATTATTAATTAATGGAAGAGCATAAAGAATGTTAAACACTTTTAGTTAAATCTACTCATGAGGCATAAGCCACTCTTTCCCCAAATTAACACAATCCTTGAAAAATGTGTAAGAGAGCAAACAGTTAAAGAAATATGAAAATATGAATATGTAAATGAAGGATTGTCCATTCAAGAGTGACAAGTATCAAATCTGAAAATGAAAAAAATATTTTTGTAGAGGGAACAACCATATGGATGAGGAAGGAATTGGTTGGATTGTCACATCCAAAGGGTAGGGATCAATGGTTCAATGGCTGAATGGAGATCAGTGACTCGTGGTGTCCCTCAGGGTTCTGTGCTGGGACCAGTGATCCTTGACATCTTCATCAGCGATAGAGACAGTGGAATAGAGTGCACCCTCAGCACGTTCACAGATGACATCAAGCTGGGTGGTGTGGCTGAGAAGCCTGAGGGCGAGGATGCCATCCAGAAGGGAAAAAACTTTTTAATAGGACCTGTAGCAATAGGAAAAATTGTAATGGTTTTATACTAAAAAAAGGTAAATTTAGACTAGATATAAGGAAGAAACTTTTTACAATGAGGGTGGTGAAACACTGGAACAGTTGCCCAGAGAGATGGTGGAAGCCTCATCCTCGGAAACATTCCAGATTTGGTTAGATGGGGCTCTGAGCAACCTGATCTAGTCGAAGATGTCCCTGCTTATTGCAGGGTACCTGGACTAGACGACCTTTAAAGGTCCTTTCCAACCCAAAATATTCTGTGATCCTATGGTTCTATATGTAGTAAAAGAAGGAGTAGGAAACCTTCCTGTATTGGTAAATAAGAATCCATTCACTTGTATCAGTGAAAGTGCTGAAGGACTGATTACAAAAACAACCACCCTTCCAGTGAACTGAGGACCTGAAATATAATAAATGGCAAAAATATAGGAAGTCAATGCCAGTAAAGTGCTATGAGTAATACTCTTCACTGTCTGCCTGAGAGAACCTGATTTGATTCCTGGATTTGTTCTTTTCCTTATCTGGCCATCAAGTAACTGCAGGATTCTAGCCAACATCCCTTTTCACTAAAATAAACCTATGTCTTTGGATGTTGTCCAGCCTTTGCTGAAAGCATAGTGATTGCTTTGTTTTTCTGTAGAGTAGGTACCCCTTCAATATTTAACCCATGCTTGGTAAAATATGTCTGAGCACCATATGTGTGAGAAGAGACGCTTAGAAACCAAACTATTTCCCTTCAGTTACTTACGGGAAAGGATGCTGGAAAAAGAGGTACAATTCCAGATTGTGAAAGCTCAGTAAAATTCACTCAAGGAAATCACAAGTTGACTTTAATAAGAGCAGGAAAAGTCAAGTGCAGCCTCCATAATGAACATTAAGATATGAAGCTCTGAGGTTGTTGTCAGAAAACTGTTTGCACTCTAGTGTTGAACTAGTTTGCCAAGTTTCACCAGTTTTTATTTATTTATTGCGTGTACAAGGTAACTAATACACAGCTACGCTACAAGTAAGACCATACTGCCCTGAGCACCTCATCTCACTCCACCACTTTGAGAGCCTGACGTTGCGACACCAGCTCAGAGAAACATCCTTTGTAACTGCAGCTAGCCCCATCCTTTGCAGTGGATGTCAGATAGATGAGAAACAATTATTTATGCGAGTGCACAAAGGTTTATATACCTCATTGAGAAGCAGTTTCTCAAACTGAGCTGAAAGGGTGTATAAATATTTAAATGTGACCATTTAAATTTGTAGAACACATTTACACAGAAGTTGAGAAGTCAACTTTTAAAAAATCTTTGCAAGACCCTGGAGCCTTACCACGTAGCTTAACCTCCTTTTTGCACTTTCAAAAGTCTAAAAAAAGTGTAAATATCTTGGAATCTAATCTTCAGATTAAACAATGGCAGACTGAAGTCTGCCATTTACCACTCAAATTTTTGTCATTACATACCACAGCAGTGCTGGGACTAAATCAGTGTAGGAATGGTAGGAAATACCATTTATACTAATATGAAACAGTAGCTTAGAGTTGTTGACTCTAGCACTGCATGTAGATATCTGGAAAATGACTGTTCTCAGATGCAGTGCCAACTATATGGAAGTTGAACAAGGATAAGACTTTAGTCTATTTCCAAAAATTTACAGATATTGAATCAGAAATATTTTTATTGCTTCAATATATTCTCCCTGAAAAATAACAGTTTAAAAGAGAGTTGCACTTGCTAGTTAATTTTAGGAAAAAGCACTTCAAAAAGCCTAGGAGAATCTCTCATCTGATTATCTTTTCATTTGAAGAACAACAAGCCAAAGTCACTTGTACAAATATTTGGCAGTGATATTGGCTAAGGTCATTAGGAGCTTTAAAATCCCAATGAATTCCTGAGGCTTGGCGTGCTGCCAAGGTGACTTTCTGAACTCACAAGCCTAATACAGGTTATGTAAGACAAGATACAGGCAGAAGGCTAGATAATTCCAACCATTTGACATAATTTACCCATACAGTATTCAACTATACTGTACAAGACAGAGTTACTATTTGAGATGTATTTGGTATGTTGCACGTGCTTTATTGCTAAACCACAACCTTCAGGTAATGACAGATATGATGCAATCTGGGATGAAGCAGCAGATAATGAGCATTAATACTGCATAGGAAAAGCAATTGTTTTTCTTGACCTGTCAGGCTGGCTTTGATTAGAGAACTATTCAATTAAACGGTTCTTTCAGAAAACTGGCCTGTGCCTCTTATTCTTTTCCAGTGTGCAACTGGACCTGTGTAATTTCCTGTCAGACTTGCCAACTCCTGATGAGTTTTAGCTTTTGTCTTGCTTTAAATATTTTTCTTTTGCAGACTTTTTAACAAACTGAATTAACGTGTCATCGCAATCACTGCTGAGTGAATAACACAGCCACAACGTAAGGACCACAGCAGAAAGTAAAAAGACTGCATTAGTAGCTATTGCAGGGATTTACATGTTTTCATTTGAATTAGTCTTATCTACGTCATGTGTAATTGTCCTTCAGTTTTTTGTGTTTTTATAAGTAGTGGATGAAATGCCTTGTTGTATTTAAGATATAGCACTGGTGACAAATCTCCACTTCTATCATCAAATCTTCACTACACTGATGGGACTGCATTTCCTATAAAGTGAGAAACTCTTGTCTTAGGGTCTGAGACATGTCTGGCCTTGGGAGCCCAGACTCCTAGTCCGCACAGACAGCAGCTGTGATCAGCCACGTTAGGTAGTCCTTTGCCAACTTCTGCTTGCCAACTCACTTGGGAAAAGATTTGAAAGCACAAGTCCACAGCAGCAATACTTGAGCAATTTCTGTTATTGGGGCTCGTGGGTCTGTGAGAAACGTGTCATCTCCTCAGAGGTTTTTTTATACATTACATTCACAGTTCAGTGTCTGGGTTACAAGAAGGTTTTGGATCAGAGAAAAAAAAACCCAGACCCTTCCCCTGTTTCCACATAGGCTGTATTTAGCACATTTCTCTTTGAATGTTGACTAGAGAAAAAGACAAGGAGCTGCCATCTGGGCTGTATGA
Organism: Trogon surrucura; assembly: GCA_020746105.1. Taxonomy (NCBI): domain Eukaryota; kingdom Metazoa; phylum Chordata; class Aves; order Trogoniformes; family Trogonidae; genus Trogon; species Trogon surrucura. Next base: position 62,999,531 of record CM036619.1, on the reverse strand, counting down.
TCACTCCTGGTACATTACCCCTCCTTTGAAAATGCTCTTATTAGGCGAAACAGAGCAAGTGTGCAGAGAGCACAGATACTCCTCCTTCACCTCAAGGTGAAACCCCTCTAGGCTAGAACTCCATTCATTGACAGCTTGGCACTGAACTTGCCTACTTACATTGTAAACCAAAGACATGGATTTGTAGGAGTGCATGCTTTAAACAAGTTACACAAATAACTGACTGTTTTCCTTCCCACCTGTCATCCTTGGAATGAGTAATTGATGCATGGTGGAGTTAGAAGAATAAGCCCAAGTGTGAGAATGCATCACTGTGTATCTGCAATGGGTAACACATGTATTTCTTGGACTACTCAGTTTCTTCTGTCAGTCTCTGGTTTGTTTTATGCTTAGTATTTACCTTCTCATATCTATTCTACTTTTAACTGTGATAATACTGCAGTACTCTCTATGGAGAAGTATGATTTCTGCAAGGTAATAGACAGCAGTTGTCAAAATGGAAATAGCATCCATATGTGGTATTCTGAAAAAAATCCTCTGCCAATTATCATGGCTATTCTTTTCTGAGTTTGAATTTTGCATAATATATCTCTAGTACTTGTTTATTTCCTAAATAATACCTTTGTCAAAATCGTATCTTGTGCAAATATTTAGATATACTTTTTTCAGTTTTTCTAGCTTTGCTGAGCATGATGGCGTGAAGGATGCTAATTTTAGCAGAGATCAGCAGATGTACATTTTTCGTTATTCCTGGAGAAATTTGACCATGTGCCTAAGTCCTTTCAAAGTACAAAGCGTGATAAGTGATGGTAAAAACCCTCTTGTTCCTTGTGAATTTGTGGCAGTAGATCTACCCTTCTGCTTCACAACAGTCTGAGTCTTCCTGATAAATAATTTTTCTAATTCAGTACCAGTCTTTTCAGCAAAGGAAAAAAATCTAAAAAAAATAACGAAGTGTTCGTATCTACATTGTGTAAGTTCCTCATATTGAACCTGTATGGAGGACAACCTTGTTCAAAACACTGCTGTATATATATACATCACTGTGCATATGGGATGGGCAGAACTAACTGAAGTTTCTGACTTGTTTTGCTTCCCTTGTAATTTAAGAGTGCCAAACAGAACTCGGATTTTTTGATACCAATTATTCATACTCTTTTCTAGCCTGTATGGTATAAAATTGAATGGTGTTCTTTTTCATTTTTCAGTTACCAAAGGGCTCAGTTACCCATAGGAGGGGAAAGCAGTGACTTAGAGTGAATCCTTTAGACAGGAGTGTATCCTAAAGGGCTGTAAAAATTGGACACTTGATATCTTACTGTGAAAAGGTGCCAAGCCTTTTTCTCTAAAAATTTTGTTCAGTACGAAGTACCAGCTCTTGTATTAAAAAAAAAAAAAAAGTGAAATAAATTACATGACTGTCCTTCCTTAAACTTTTTAAACGCAGTCATCTGTCATGAGATTCGTTTGCTGCTAAAATAAGAATTATTTTGAGCCTGAACAGATACCCAGGGTGCTCTTTCTCTCAAATGGTCTCTGTAGAGTCCTTAACTGTAGATCACTGTTCCTGAATTTTTATACAGGCTTTAAAGGGAGTATTGAAAGGAAATGTTCTGTTTCCTAGAGCTAGTCATGGGCTGTTACATTTGGAGAGATTTTACAAAATAATTTCCTCACTGGCTTATCAGTGTTATTACCTGAAAGACCTCTTGGATCTCATTCTTTTCCATCTGTCAACACTACTAGGCAGGGATAATAACCCCAAATTCTTTGTAAATATGAAAAGTACTCCCAGTCCTAGAAAGACTGCTGGAGAGAGCAAGCAGAGCTGACACAGGTCACCAAAACTGAAGGGATTCCTGATAATAAATGAGGAGTATTATGGAATAGGAAGGAGTGCCATTCATGTTGTTTAAGACCATGTTTGAAGGACTTTCTTTAATCAAGGTCAAACCTCATTAGGTAGAGAAGTGCAAATTTTCATATAAGTGTCATCTTCTTTTTACTTCTGGCCTGATGATTTTAGGCAAGTAACCTGAACAGAGACAATTGGACAAAACATTTATTTTAGATTTTTCAAGAATGCCAAAAGTCCTTATGCTCCTAATTCTTAGTTCATTCACGATCTCATCAAACTGGTTACCAAGAGATTTATTTTCTCTTCCAGTCCCAAGAAAAAAACTGTCATTCTTGTCTTTTTCTTTGATGTTCTTTGACTGCTAGCATTCTGAGATGTTAATCCAGTAGCACCTTACATCATTTCTTACTAGTTTGTACAATCAATTTCTGTAAAATATTTATGTAGAAAATCCATAGAGTGTATACTGCGAGCTTCTGAAATGACACATCTGCCCTCAGGTTTCCGTTAGCAGCAGAAGTCACTGAGGGAGTTATACAGAATGAAAACAAAAGCCTATGGTAATGCATATTTAAAATAAAGTTCTGGTTCTTGAGTACACACAAGTTTATTCAGAGATTTATGCTCATTGTGAGCACTGCATAAACCTTTACTACTGTACTCCCTGATTATTAGAAAAAATTTCAGAAATGAAACAGAATGAAATCACTGCTAAGACGTCCTGTCTATAATTTATGGTAGTTGGGGTTTTGTGTGGGTTTGAGGCTGCGGATTTTGGTTTGGGGTGTTTTTTGTGGATTTTGTTTTGTTGCTTGTTTTTTTTGTGGGTTTTTTTTTTTTAATGGACTAAAGTCTGAGTGCAGAAATAGAGAGCTTTATATTTACAGTGTGCTGAACTAAAGTCTATATCCAGACCCTTCTGAATTTCAATCTTTTTCATAGTTACAGTTCCAAGTGTGAATGTAGCTGCTTGGACTGTGATCTGTGGCATTGGAGTTTATGAACTAGTAGAAATATTACCTTATTTTTCTCTTGCATTTTCTTCCCATTTCCTCTCTTTTTCATCCATCTCTCCCGGTGGAAATAGAAAGAAGAAAATGTAGAAGAGTAAGACAAAAACACTTGTCAGTGCCTGGCTTTGATGAGTTTTAAACTTTATTAAACAGTTTAAACTTTTGGATGAGGAGTGAGCAGGATCCGAAACAAAAACCTATGTGAAATGGGAACTGCAGTGAAATACTACATTGCCAACAGGAAAAAAAATATGGTAAAATTATTTACAAATTTATGAACATGTATTCTGCTTCATGATGTGATACTCACTACTGATGCCCAATGAGTTCCACAGAAGAAAAAGTATTTTATTTCTTCACAAGACTCAGTATTAACACAGCAATATCCTAATAAAGAAACAATACTCAGCACTTCTTAAGGGAGCAGGAGAAAATCTGATGGGTCCTGCTTTATTGTCAAAACTGAAATCTTTGTAAAGAATTGAAGTTGGTCATTAAGGGAAATTACCTTCGAGATAAGATCAGAGAAGTACAAAGCATTTAACTTGTTCTTTGAATGCAATCAAGCACTAGTCAGTTGATGTCTGTTCATATGGGAAGCTTGATGCTGGCGGTTTTGTTCTGTCTGACAAATATAACTGCAGGTAAATGACCTTGATTTCCAGAGTTTAACTTGAGTGCTCTTCAGCAAAATAAACTGCAATTAAAGAAAAACAAAACAAAGTGTGGATCACAGCTCTCTGTTGAGGTATGGGGATTGATATGAATAATCACTGCATCTACTTCATTTTCACTTACTGAGTAAGATTTCAGGATGTGCAACATGCACACGTGCACACACACACAAGAAGGTGGTTTATCTACTTGTCAAATTGTAAAGAATTGGTTTTCAAGGGACCTGATCAAATATAATGAAGAAAGAAATCTCATCTGCTACAATAGGCAAACAAATAGGGAAATGTTTTCTTCTGAGATTTCAGGGAGATCTTTCAAAAGATTTATTTATTTATTTGTTCATACAAAGAATGATATAAAGATTCACTGTGGTGTTCCCAGGCTCAAATTTCCATTCTTCCTGATCCACACACAGAACTTCAAATCTGTTCTCCCAAATGCCAACAAGTGATCCAACTTACACATTTTGGGGCTATTGAATATGTGTAAATAATTAGTCCTAACAAATGGGCAAGAGTCACATCTCCTGATCAAATGAATTCAGCTTAATGAATCAGCAATACACCATTGCTGAGTCTTGCCTTGTCAGCTTCCCTTAATTCTGTCCTGGAAGTACGTGGAAGAACAATTCATTCTCCTCTTAGCCACATTGTTGACCTTTGCTAAGTGAGTTCACAAGATACTTAATATCAACCACCGTAATATTTTTTTCAGCCTTAATTTACCATCTGGGTAGATCAGTGAAACACTCACATTGCTGAATATTTTCACTGAACAACTTCTATTTATAGTCAGTCTGCATAAACTTTGAACCAGGTTCCTGAAGAGGACGACGAACAGTTATTCCATGATCCATCCAGTCTCTTCACAAAGTATCAAAAGATGTTCTGAAGTCACTGTTCATTAGCCTTTGAAGTGGACTAATTAAATTACCTTAAACCTCTGTGTGGTGATGCTTTATCAGAATTACAGGATTTCAATTCAATTTAATGTATTTTCAAGTGAATTGCACCAAATCAATTATTCATCTAAATTTTGAATTAATATGTTCCTAGTAGATGGGGTTAAGTAATTTACTTTAAACTCACACCTTTAGTTAACTTAATGAACTTTTTGACGATGCCCATGTAGCCTCAGCCAACTTCAGCATTTATGCAGGCACAAGGAAATTTAGTTCCCATTCTTCTATCTTTTTTCAGGCCAACATTTTAGGATAACTAGAAAGAATATAGAATTATGTTTTTGCTAAAAATACTTTTTCGTTCTGACTACTGGATTAAATCAGGTCAAAGAGTTATTGAACTTATTTCATAAATTAGGAAATACAGTAATGATGTCTTAGGTGCTTGATCTTAACTAAAGGGATACCCTTCTTACTTAAATAAGTAGCATTCACCAAAGTAGGTACTCAAGAAAAGAAAGAAAAAAAACCCAACAAACCCTTCTTAATAGTTTCTGTTCTCTTTGCAGAAAAGTGTCAAATCTTCTGTCTTAATAATTGTCTCTTAAAACCAGTTTTGAGTCAGGGAAATAAAATCCATTTATTTTATTGATAAATAGCAAACTTTTCATTACTGATTCTGGTGTTGAAAACTTTAAACAAACCAGTAAACACTTAGGGAGAACATCTCTGCTTCCATCTGGATGCATCTTCTCCCCCCTTGCCAGTCTCCAGTCCCCTCGCTGCAGGTTACGGGCCTCCCTTGAGGGAGGCGATGGGTGATGCGGGACATAGAGATCAGCGTGTCGTGGTTCCCACCCAGCTACCCCAGTGCAGGTTCCTCCAGTGCTTGCAGTACCTTTGCCTCTTGCCCCTTCCTGGCTCTCCTCTCTGTCCCCTCTCAGGTGTTTCTTTTGCTCCTGCTCTGCTCGGACTGGTTAGCTTTTCTTTGGTATTTTTCCTGCTCTACCATCCCTCCTGCCCTGGCATATTGTTTGCTTCTCTCTTGCCACTGCCCTGACATTGTCTCTTTTGTCTCCTCCATTGTCCAGCATCTCTCCCTTGGCATTGTTTTGGTGGCATTTACATCATTATTTAAATGTCTTTACAGAGGTGCCATAAACTCATCTCATTGCTTTTTTGGCACACAGCATGTTTGTGCTCTCTGTTGTGGCCGTGTCTTGCACAGGGCAGCAGTGGGCCCCCTCCTCCCTTTTCACTGCCCAAACCCCAGCAATTATGTCCGATGTAGTAATGGGCTCCAAAATCTCTTGTTTACTTAGACTCAGACATTAAACTTGTCAAGATTTTTCCTGCGAAAGACCTTTAGAGAGCCAAAAAGTGTACTCTGTAAATAACAGATTTCCTGTTACTATTCTGCACCCTTGCATGTCTGAGGCTACTCTGCTTCTGTCAGTGACCAGTTTAATGACCCATTGACTATTTTTTATAGTCTTTATCCAGACAAAACCTTCCTGGCATCTCGCATGCTGATGTTTCCGAAGTGACACATAAATGTCTTCTTATAAACAAATTACAAAGACCTCACCATGTTTGAGACATATGCTCGCAAAAATGGTATCTGCTGGGAAAATCTACTCTGTTAATAGTAAGACGTTCATCAATTTCAACGCAGAAATCAATTCAGAATTTTTTTCAGATTTGAGTTTCACTTAAGATCTTGGCAGTCCCTCCCTAAAAGAAACTGATAAACATTTCCTGAGAGGATGGGCATTGCTCACATCAGACTTTCACCCTGAGTTGGTAGTTATCTGGTGTACTAAATCAAGAAGAAAAATAAAAACTAAAGCCAGATCAATTCCTACATCTGATTCAGTGCCACACAAAGGCAGAAATAAGTTGCTAGGCTGAAGAAAAGGCAAGACTTCCTTTTATGGAGACAGTGGTAATTCATGCTGTCTAATGTTTTCATGAAATTTTAGGCTAATTATGAACCTAGAGCAAGTAATAGGAAAAGTAAAAGGAGATAAAAGACATATTGGGGAGAATGAAACTCAGAGGGTTTCAGCATAGTTCAATACCTCAGAAGTTGACATGAGATCCAGAATTAGCTTTTGCATCTCATCTTTAAGTTAAATCACCGGAAATTAAAATTTTCATATTTAAAGGTGGAGGATTATAAAATCAAGTTTTGACCCACCAGTCATAGAATATTTGAGTGAAATGCCAAAGCAACCTGCTTCAATTTTTATATGTTGCTGCTTGACAACCCTTCTAAAATACGACAGGCCACTACATTACTGTGGCTATTGGTTGATAAAAGCCATGCAGGACAACCTAGATCACTTTTTTTTTCCAAGTTAAACAATTCCAAGATATCCAGATATCCTTACTACACTTCGAGAAACTATATATAAACACCTTTTTGGGTGTTCTCTGTAGTAGAGCATTTTATTTCAAATTAAGGAACATCTATTCTTAATTTAAGTGTGGGGTTTGTTACTTCACTGCATGCATATACATCCAATATGTTAAGAACTAGACTAACTGCACTGTGTATTCAGGTTTTTCACAGGTTTTAAAGACCTTTACAAAACCATTTTAAAAAGTTTGCTTGCCCTTATCAGCAGGTGACTCTCCTAGCTTGTAGGGCAGCGCCAAAGATGGTTTTGTAACAAAAGCTTCCAATGTGTGAAGGAAACTTTAAGTGTCAGTATGAAGACCATAATTTAGCATCCACTCATATCTGAACAGATGGTGAAATCAATTCAAACAAATATGTAAACATGTATTCAAAGATCACTTCACCGTAAAGGAGAGTGCTAGAATTTATTTATCTTGAACAGTTTTTGATGTCTTAAAATAAGGCAGAGATAAGACTACTGAGACAAAGGGGTTTTTTTTTTCCCTGATAATTGTCATTTTAGATGTCTAAATCCAAGGTTTATACCCTTAAAATATCTTCATAGCTGCAAAAATTCCAGAATTTCCAAAGTACCAAATTTAATGCCAAAAAAGAACCCTTATAAGCCAAGCCAACATTTCTGAAGAGGGGCATAATTCTGTTTGACTAAATCTGACTATTCTTTTATGCTTAGTTTACACTGAACGTCCAGTGATGCTTACATCTTGGTTATTTAGATGGGTTTCCTGGTTCAAAGGGCATGACCAGCACTACCTCTCTACCTTTCCAGCCACAATTTGAGAGGGTGTAGGCTTCTCTTACAAACTGTAATCCTCTTGCAGTCCACCTGGAGAGCTCACCTGAAACATATGAGACTCAAGACTTGCCCTCTCCTGCACTTCCCTTCTCTTCCCTAAATTTCCTCCCTGTCACCATCTCCGATGCCCTTCTGTTCTCTACATTCTGATTTTAAAATCGATTGCTGACCATTTATGACTGAAATCATAAAACTGCATTTTTCTTATGACGATAGACTTTTAAGGGCTGCACTCCATCATTCTGGAGCAAAGCAAGCCCTTGGCCCTGTTAAGAACAGCTACGGTTGTTCTATGCAACTTCCCTAGAATCAGTTTGTCATAGAATATAATAAAAATTACATTTATTATTGCCAAGTACAGCCAGGCTGGAATGTGATTTAAGGCAGCAGGTAATTCCTTTAAACATTGAACTACCTCTCTGTACAGTGTTAGCACAAATTGCAGTCCTGTTTCAGACTCACACCCTACTTCACTACCATGAAACCAGATCTGTTATATTACATTAAGGGCTTTGAAGGTTCAAAGTGATGATCATAAAGAGAGGTGAAAAGCTTGTAGCTTTGATGAAATCTAGTATGCGAGTAATGAGAAGTCGCATTTAGGATATTAATTCTTGCAGGATGAATGACAAAGTAAATAATTTTTCAAAATCCTCTTCCTATTTTCATGGAGTCTGAAGAGCCATTAATTATTTTAAGGAATGGGATGATTGCTCATATTTAACTAACTCTTTACATATTGAAAAAAATGTATTTTCACTGTTATTCTTGAATAGTAAAGAAAAAACATTTACTGCAGATAGCTATCTTGTTACTTGCTTTTGCTGAATTATAACTTCACTGTAGACAGAAGAGTTTCCAGGGATCTGCTGTGTAATGTAACAGTAATTGTCTGAGGTTAAGAAATCTCCTGATCAAATGATAAAGATGACAAGAAAGATTGCAAAGGTTGAAGAATTTTAGGATTCTAGAAAAGTAGTAAGTACTAATAGCAACTTGAGGGAATAAACCAAGAGGAACCTATTAATTGTTAATATCTTAGCAGTCTTAAGAAAAAAGAAAATGCTTTTTTTGAAGTACACTTTTCCATTCACTTTTTGTATTTATTTTTCCTTTTGCTAAAGCTTCCTCTTTTGTTTTGTATCTGATTGGAAAAAAAAGGCAAGTCTCTCATATCCCATATATCTGCTGTAGCTCTAGCAAAGTGCTATTGAAGCTCATCTAAGAGCAAAAAAATATGAAGGAGGAAGAAGTATGTGTTAATGACAGAGTACTTTACTGCCTGCTATTGTGGAGAATTTATACTGTGTATCATGTGATTACCAGAAAAACTTTCTTTGGCATGTGCAACAATCTGATGAGATGATTATAAAAATATTATCAGCAAAGAAATAAATATAAGCAAATACCTTTTGTAAATGCAAACCAGAAATATCTAAATTTTAGTTTGATTTGCCTGTAATAATCAAGGCATAGAAATGCCACTGTAAGCTTGCCAAAGGCCTGAAGAGAAATGAGACCAACAACAGCTGAAACATTTCCTGCCAGTATGTCTCTTTGTTAGATTTATATTTAATTTGTTTGATAAATGCCTTTCCTGAAATCAGATTATGGCAAGATGTGGTGAGACCTTTGCAGCAAAAGGCTACCACTTTGTTTGCACTGAAATAAGACTAATAATCTAAAACCTGAAAGAGACTCCTCACTTAATGTCAATATGAGCTGAGCCGCTACGTTACTCCTGGAAAGAGGAGGCCATTTAGATGGCAAAGCTACTATACAGCAGTTCATGAATAGCAGAAGTTAAAGGAATTCTGCCATACTTCACCTCACCTTGTACAATATAACAAAATGATTTTTGCAATTACTGCAACGTAGCTGGAAACAGAGTACAGAGTTTTTACTGGCTGAAAACCTGCTGAAACCAGAGGCATTGAAAACGCAGTGAAACTAAGCAATAAATTCAATGTACATTTGGGTAATTGAACTTTGAGAATGTGCATGGTAGATGATTTCTCTAGATGTTAGAAACGTGTGTCACGTACCAAGATCTCTCATTCCTCTTTCCAGTCAAGAAGTTTCTGTCTGTCTACAATTTAAAGGAATTGACTTGTCTGATTTGTCTATTTAAGCATGCTCTCTGGAGAACCTTAACACGGTTTATTCTTTCTATATTGTTTGATGGTTTGTGACTCACTTTCAGGTGACCGATCTACAGGGATTTATTAGTGGGAAGATACTACTTCTGCTTTTCTAAAATCATTCAGAGTTAAGTTGGCCATCCCTAATGGGGAGACAATCATATCACAAATATTTGTAATTTTGAAGAAAAGGGTTGAATGTTTACAATACATGATCTGTCAAAATTAGGATAATGAGGTGAAGAAAAGTTTTTGATAATACATATTTTTATATTTTTTTGTTTGTATAGGCACTTCATTCATGAATATATTTTTACTTGTGCTGTGAAGACCTGTTGATAAGTTCAAAAATCTGCCTTAATTATGACTGAAAACTTACTGGGCATTGTCCTGGCTGTAATCCCCATTCATCCTTCCTGACTGTCATTGGACAAAGAAAGTAAGGTGGCTCATTAATTTATATTAATGCCTTAAGACAAATACCTGCACAACCTTGTACCCTTCTGAAACTAAAAAAAACTGCCATGAAGTTTTCAGAAATTTCTGTGGACATGTCTCTTTAATAGGATAAACTTCTTCATCTGACTTAATTTAATGTTCATTTTCCCTCAGGACTGCAGTTATCCAGCTGTCAAACACAGAATGGGCTCCTTTGTTATTGTTCAGCTTAAATTCATAGAGATTCACCCAAACTGGGTCTAGCAACTGTAATGTGAAACTGCTTTGGAAGATCAAGGAGAAGATAGCTCTGAATACTTTAACCTGTCATTTTACAGTGTGTTTCAAAATAGAACATGTGCGTGAGTAATAATTCACATATGAGTGAAATGCAAGTTATGGTGCATAGAGTAAAGCCAGTTGAATGTGTTGATATTGCCTGGTAACTTGAGATCTTGAGGAGAACTTTTTGAGTTCAAATTTGCCGTGCTATCACCTGTACATGAAGATACTTAACTAGTCATAAGCACACATGATCACAAATGTTTCAGAAAGTTTTTTGAGAACGTGAATAGAAGCAGATTTTGTATTTGTTTCTTGGTCTTTAACGTCTCATTAATGTACTTTTACAATTCAGTGTCATGATTAACTAAAATTAACATGAATGTAAGTATATCTCCCTACTGACAGTAAATATAGTCAGACTTGTTTCTCTCTGGACTAATAAACCATGTGATAGAGAATTCTTGCTTTACTGCATTTGAAAGAAAAAAAAGTTCTTGCCAGGAAACATAAACTGGCTGTAACTTTTAGAGGTCTTCTGAAAGTGTTTTGATAAAAATAGATCAGAGTGGAGACTTTGAGTCAAACATGTCCTCAGAAAAAAAGTAATTGTGACCTTATCACATGTCAGAACACTTTTTGTTGTCTTGCATTGTTTCCCTATGTTGGTGAAAATGTTATCTTAGGCTGATTGCTCAAGGTCCTGACCTGCAGATATAAGATGTTTTGAGTGAGATTTTTCAGTGTAGGCCAAAACCTGTTTTGAATCTTATCATCCAAGTGAATACCTTAACCTTTACACTTAAAAGACACACACTTAAAGCATTCAAAGGCTTCTATTTTATTTTGAATCAAAAATTGAAAATAAAGTATAAGAAGAATGCAATTATTATCTTGTGCTGTTTTCTATTCACAGATCTTGCAGCTTAAGGCAATGATCTATATTGGCTTTACAGAGGATTACAACAGTCACTTGGTAGTTCATAAGACACCAGAAATTCAAGTGGTCTCTTGTTTTCAGCTTGTAACAAAAAAGGCCCAAGGACCTGCTATTAATATCACTTTATCATTCATGTCGCCGTTACTAGGCTGCCTTTAACAACATTCTAAGTGCTATTTATCCATGAACTGGTACTTGAACAGCTTGTATAATACGTACCTCCCACAAAAATAAATCACTATCAAAACTTTCATATCCCCAGACATGTGACTGTGCCATTAGCAATGTCTGTTTTCCTGCATGACCTTTTTCAATATCTTCAGAACTGTCTTATTATTCTTGACACCACCAACATTTGACACCATGTGAAAGACTTCAAAATGAGTGTCTGCAGGTGAATGAAATCTTGTCTGACTTTTCATTACCTCCTGGAAGAGCTACGTTCTCTTTTTGCAATGGCTATTCTGTAGAAATAGTAGAATATACTGCTCAAGGGTATTTTACAGACAGAAAGGCATTTTAGGCACAGCGTGTTTTCACATTATGGAATACCCTGATGATTTGAAACTCAAACGTTATGTTAATATATCTAACAACGTAAGACACTCTTATCATCTAATTTTTCAAGAATGCAAAGACAAATTGCCATACACTGCTTGCCTCAAGGACAGTGAACTGTAGGTCTCAAAGCAGAGAAGACTAATTAGTCACCTTTCACTACCTCGAGGTCAGAGTAACCGGATTTTTGTAGCTTGCATAAAGTGGTCATCTATGCTCTCTTAAGGTCAGATTGTCCCTCTCCATTTTTTCCCCTTTGTACCATTAGTCTGGGCAGCTGTGAGGAAAAGACTGTGACACTCAAGTCCTACTTTTGCAAAGTACTTTAGTCATCAAGTCTTTGTAAAATAATTTATTTTCTTTATGGAGTCAATTGATCACACAGCCACCCTGGTTGTATTCTGGTGAGCAGGTAGTCTGCTGTTGAAGTCTGTTCTTCACATGCATTGTTACATGGTTTGCGTCTTTTTGCTGCATGTCAGGCTAAAGCCATCTTGTACTTCTGTGTGTTTAATGTGTATATGTTGGAAAATGATTGTCCATCCTCATTCAAGCTTTATGATGTCTTTAAAATAGCTTAATGCTACATTAATGCTGAAAATAAGTTCTTCATCACTTCTAATACACTGAGTGATGTCTGTTCACTCACATGCTAGACCACTCTCCATCATCTTTGCCAAGTCTTGGGAGACGGGAGAGGTGCCTGAGGACTGGAGGGAAGCAAATGTCAATCCAGTCTTCAAAAAGGGCAAGAAGGAGGACCCGGGTAACTATAGACCGGTCAGCCTCACCTCCATCCCTGGGAAAGTGATGGAACGACTTATCCTTGGTGCCATCTCAAGGCATATCAGGGATAAGAGGGTCATTAGAGACAGTCAACATGGCTTCACCAAAGGGAAGTCGTGCTTGACTAACCTCATAGCCTTTTATGAGGATATAACAAGGTGGATAGGTGATGGCAGAGTGGTGGATGTGGTCTACCTTGACTTCAGTAAAGCATTTGACACAGTCTCCCACAGCATCCTTGCTGCTAAACTGAGGAAGTGTGGTCTAGACTCTCGGGTAGTGAGGTGGACTGTGAACTGGCTAAGGGGAAGAAGCCAAAGAGTTGTGGTCAATGGGGCAGAGTCTGGTTGGAGACCTGTATCCAGTGGAGTGCCTCAAGGGTCGGTACTGGGACCAGTATTATTCAATATATTCATCGATGACTTGGATGAGGGACTAGAGAGTACTATCAGCAAGTTTGCTGATGACACCAAGCTGGAAGGAGTGACTGGCACACCAGAAGGCTGTGCTGCCATGCAGTGAGACCTGGACAGGCTGGAGCGTTGGGCGGGGAAAAATTTAATGAAATATAACAAGGGTAAATGTAGAGTCTTGCATCTGGGTAGGAACAACCCCAGGTTCCAGTATAAGTTGGGGAATGACTTATTAGAGAGTAGTGTAGGGGAAAGGGACCTGGGAGTCTTGGTGGACAGCAGGATGACCATGTGTCAGCACTGTGCCCTTGTGGCCAGGAAGGCCAATGGCATCCTGGGGTGTATTAGAAGGGGAGTGGTTAGTAGGTCGAGAGAGGTCCTCCTTCCCCTCTACTCTGCCCTGGTGAGACCTCATCTGGAATATTGTGTCCAGTTCTGGGCCCCTCAGTTCAAGAAAGACAGGGAAGTGCTGGAGAGAGTCCAGCACAGGGCAACTAGGATGATTAAGGGAGTGGAGCATCTCCCTTATGAGAAAAGACTGAAGGAGCTGGGGCTCTTTAGTTTGGAGAAGAGGAGGCTGAGGGGTGACCTCATTAATGTTTACAAATATATCAAGGGTGAGTGTCACAAGAATGGAGCCAGGCTCTTCTCGGTGACAACCACTGATAGGACAAGGGGTAATGGGTTGAAACTGGAACATAAGAGGTTCCGCTTAAACTCGAGAAGAAACTTCTTCTCAGTGAGGGTGACGGAGCCCTGGAACAGGTTGCCCAGAGAGGCTGTGGAGTCTCCTTCTCTGGAGACATTCAAGACCTGCCTGGACACGTTCCTGTGTAGCATAGTCTAGGCATTCCTGCTCTGGCAGGGGGATTGGACTTGATGATCTTTCGAGGTCCCTTCCAATCCCTAACATTCTATGAACATTCTATGATCTGTTTAAATTTCACCCAGTGTAAGCTTTTTCCCAGCCACAATTGTTTTCTTTAAAGCATCCTGTAAGTCACATTTTGCACCATTCAGTCCTTTATCTAGCCACAACTATTGCTCAAGCAAAAAATTTCACAATTTAATAATTAAAAAAAAAAATCTCACTGTCCTGTAATTGACAACACACAGAGGCACATATTCTTTTTTATATGGGTTTGTTTTACTTGTAAAAGTACGACAGCTCTTCAAGGTTGGCCATGCAATCCAGCTCAGATGGTTCACAACCATATTACACTTTAAGAAGGGTAGATGGGTATGTTAGAGTTTCAAGAGAGAAGGGGCTTACTTTTGTGCTATCAGAGAATGAAAGCAAAGCTGTGACAGCCTCACCAGAAAGAGTTCTGCTTACTCTGGAGTATGGCCAAACCTTATAATGCAGTTCTCAAAAGTGGCAGATTCACCATGGAGCAAGCATTCGCTTTCATCTATGACATCTGTAAAGCACATAACAAAATAAACCTACTAGATGGTGTCTTCATCATGCTTTTCTTCTTTTTTTTTTTAATTCTGTTCTCTCTTCATTTAGTCAGTCATCTAAATAGAACATTTGCTACCATCCAAACTACAGTGTCCAAGTCTGAAGTAGTTTAAAAGAAGAATTCAATAAGTCCGTAACTGGGCACAGGGGAAAATACGAATATCAGTTATGAAACTATGTTAAATCAAGAAAAAAAGGAAAACCGGACTGTGATTAAGAATGAGAGACTAAGTTAGAAAACAAGAATTTAAATAGTTTTTTTTCCTAACACATTGCTAAGAGCATTGCACTGGACATTTTGATTATACCAACATTTGGGGAATATTACTCATTTGGTGCATTCAAAACACATGTAAATACAGAGTACATTGTGGACTAAGTAACAGCAAAACTTCTGAATGAATTGTGTTTCTTTCCTGTTGCAGCTTAAGTCATACAATGCAAGTGAATTTCATTTTTTGTCTTTTAAATGTGGCCTTTTAATGTGGCACTATGAAAAGAGACACAAAGTAAACAACCTCTGTTTTACTGTTGTGAAACAGAAAAAAAAAGTATTTGACTCAAAATGTAGCTTTTCTTATAACCAAACTTCTAAATTTTCTACAAAGTTCTGTAAAACTAGTGTTGATCTGTTGGTTTTGGGGGTTTTTCACTGGTTGGGTAAAGTTTCTCTGGACTCTTCACAGCAGTCTGTAGCAGGCTCGAGTTGTAGAATTAACAATTCGATCCCTATATTGATTAAATTTAAGCTGAGATTTTGCTGAATCAGATCAAATAATTGAGTATTTATTTCAAGCACTAAAACTGTGTAACTGGCTTCAGATTTTTACCCAAATTGCAAAATAAGCACAGGCTGTCAGACATCAGTGGTGTACAGACAGAGAGTCGAGAAGCCAGGGTGTCCAGACTCTGTAGCTGCTCCGTGTTAAATCAGGGACTCCAGAAATCCCAGGAAGGATGTTTGGCCATGAGAGGACCTTCCTACTGACCCCTGGAGTGGGAAGAACCTGAAAACTCCAGCCTCTTATCAAGAACTAAGAGCCCTTGAGACTTCCGAGGACCTCAGGGAACTTCAAATATTGCAAGAGATCTGTGGTGACCAAGCAGAGGAAGATTACTTGGCAGAACTCCCTTGGATCTTGAGAATCTGAGTGTCTTCAAGTGCTTCTGACCTGCTTGAGAATACACAAGGAAAAAATGAAGAATCTTCCAGATCTTTTGTAGCAGTTGGTTTAACTAAGTGCCTGACGGGGAAACAACTAGCTTGGAAAGAATCAGCATCAGCCAATGGAAGCCTGTACCAGCATGTATTAGTACTTGGCCAGCAATTCATGTGGTATGACCAAGTCCATTTAAAAATTTCTTTCTTTTTAGGCTTATCCTGCAGACTATATGCAACATACTTTGACATGCTTTTTTTTTTTTTTTTTTGAAATAGAGCCTGAAAAGAATGTTAGTATGAAAAAAAAGTATGCACTGCCTCAAACTGAAATCTTATTTCATGTCCTGTCCACCGCAATCAACAAGAGTAGATTCTTACAGAGAAAAAAAAGAAACAAGGTATTTATCCTCCAGATTTCTCAATTCAGTCACTTCATGTCACTAAAAATTCTGTGGGCTCCCCATCATATCTGTCACCAGTAGTCTCTCTCCAAGCCTATAGAAGCTGCTCCGTTTCTCTCAACACGCTTACTATCTTTTGACCCATATTTTTTCATTTTAATGTAAGTGTTTTGAAATGGGATGGACAGGGCTGTAGGCAGCATGTAAGAATGTGCATTCTAACCAAATTGCCTGTTTTGTAATTTTTTCTATTTTTGATCATGGCTGGTACTTTTTTTTTGCCTTTCAGCCTGCTGAAAATGCTATCTGATATTTTCAAAGATCTACCTACAAAATTTCAAGAGCTCTCTCATTCATCCTAGTAGAGAGTCTGTTGTTATTGTGTGTCACTGGGTGATTTTTTAAGAAGTTAATTGCCTTGTATTATCTTGTTTGAGTTAATCTGCCACTTTATCTTCCAGTTTCTTGAGGCTTCATCCAAGTATTATGAAGTCTTTTTGTAATACTTCACATCCATCTTTGACTCTTCTGCATGATTCTGTATTCTCAGCAAACTATATCATGTCTTTTCTCATACAATTTTCAGGTTTATTTCTGAATGTGCTTGTCTTGGTTTGAGCTAGAACAGAACCAGTTCTCCATTCAGTGGTATTACTTCTCAGCCAAGTCTCTTCTTAAGTTGCACTTACTGACATTAATGGTATGTTAACAACCATTTTGCCCCCTGTGGAGCTCAGGCTGATGTATACATATCCAGATCATTATCCAGCTTTCTTTCCTAAGCTGACATTGCTACTGCCACCTTTTATTCCTCTAGCATCTCTTCCAGTTTAAGCAATACTTTAAACTCAGTCGTAAAGAATAGTTCCATGTGATGAAAACCAATAGATAGAATTTGTCTACTTCTTTTTCTGATAAAACTTCAGTTTTCTTGCATAGTCTTTATATTTTGCCTGTATCTGCCTTATATGTATGCCTCATCTATCTGTCCTGTCAGATTTTCATTAAACTGTGAGGCAACAAAAACTAAATGAACACATTCCCTTTTACACCACATCATGTATTTCTGGTTCTGAAAGTACTAAGAAGTCCAACGCTAATCCCAGTGAAATTGTGATCTTGTAACTCAGAATGCGAATGTGGTTTGTGGTGGATTTTTTTTTGGTGAATATAATATTTCATTTGATGAAACTGGTGATATATTTATTGGGTTCAGATCTACTGTGGAAATTAAACCTGATCAATAGGATTTTTTTAATTGAAATTATTTGTTTTGCAAGGGTAAAGACTATTTAGTGATGAATTTGGGTCAAATTTTTAAAGCGTATTTCAAAGAAGAGTATAAATTTTGTAATACAGTGGTCGTCATACAAAAGGATGAGCAGACTAACTCTCAGAGCATTCTTGAATTAACTTCTGGATGATCTCTGAAATGTTATCACCTGTAATTTCTTCCATTCTGTGTAGCAGATGAGTATCTGAATATTTTGAAAGTGAACTAGCATGATTTATGAGGATTATAGCTTTATTATTTTCACAAATGCCATCACATGACTGTTCTTGAGATTTAATGAAAAGTTTAAGGATTATCTGGGAATTATTTAGATTCCAGCAAGCATGTTCTAATCACAGGCTCTTGTGCTAGACTCTGCCTTAATATCACAATGCTGCAAAAAGAAGCGTAAAGACCATTGTGCTTACTTTGTAATTTATCTTTTTTCTTGCTTGTTAAAGCTTTGCGCAGAAGTGGGCTGTGAGAACCAAACTCTGACTAAAAACAGCAGCCCCACGGGGCAAGGTGAGCAGTAGCGAGGGGCAATGCCTCAGGCGTGTGGCGTGATGTTATTTGTTATACCACAAGTGGTGTTACTGGTGTAACCGAACTAGAACTGCAGTGGTTTCCATAAACCACTGAGAAATCACTTAAAGTACAAGCTTGTTGAGCTAAAGACTAGACCAACCATAATGTTAATGTACAAAATCTAGTTGCCTTAACAGGGGAGTAAGTGTCAGGTGAGCCACACCGCTGCACCCAGAGCAGCGTAAGCCCAGAGTTGTGTGATGCTTAAACACCCTCAGCTGCCCCGTGGCTTTTTGTCAGTACAGGGTAGATTTTATTTTTTTATAGGGTAGCGTAACTGTTTATAGTAACAGGGTTATTGAGCATGGAAAGAAATTGCCCATGGAGACATTGTTATCTCCCTCACTAGAGAATTTTAAGGACTGGCTACACAAACGTGTATCAGGAATGACAAAGATATTCATCTTGCCTTGTGCCAGAGAGCTCAGTGACCCCTTAAAGTCCCTCACAGCTTTTTTTTTCCCTATGATTATATGAAGATTTGAAAATAAATATAATAAAAGCCTTGAGATGCTCATAGACTGCAGTAAAGGAGCCGTATAATGTTTTGAATAGATGACTCCAATGCTGTCTTCCTGGGACTTTTGCCAGGTAAGTGATTTTGACCTGCAGCTTTTCTGAACACATACTACTGAATCTCTCAATTTATTTCCAGTGAGGCCTTTATTCTTAAATACATATAAATAAATCAGGCATCTGAATAGAAGGGAACACATTCGAACTGCTAGGACTTAATTAGTATGTTATAAATGTTAATAAATATAGACACCTCTATAGAGAACATTTCCCTGATTTGCTTTATTTCATTTTTGACCTTTGGAGAGCTCTTTCAGTTCTGATCTTTGTGCAGGTCATGTGATTAGTAACACTTACATGCAGATCTCAGAGGGCTGTCTGAGTCTTTTCAGGTTTTCAAGTCTTTTAATACTGTCAATGGAAAAATGCAAGTTTTCTGTGGTCAAAGGCTCATCTTAGTCTAAATTTTAGATGAAATCCAATCAATAGTGTTAATTACTACAGTGTTATTTAGTTATGGCAATATGTATAAAATTAAAAATTACCTTTAAAAGTACCTGAAAACATAAATATAGTAGACATTTAGAAGTTAGGTGTGCTATATGTGAGATTATTTGATACCTTAGTAATATCCTTTGTTTGTATAACAATAATATAGACCATAATTAATCACAGTCTATTTTTTTTTCTAAAAAGATTTTTTTTCCCACAAGAGCAAAGCAATAGCACCATCTAGAAGAAGTAAAACTTCAGTTACGTGTTAGTCTTTTTCCTCTTTCCTTCCTGTTGGGTGGAAGGTGGCCTTAATGTGCTTCTCAGTCTCCTAATTTGGCCAAATTTTGATAAACTTTTATAACTTCTGTTATTTGTATAAGCTATTAGAAAATTAACTTAAATTCATATACTTCTATTAAAAATGAGGTCTTTATAAAAATTTTCAGTGAAATAATTGTCATAAAGAACTAATTAGCAGAGGTTATTTCCCTCTCATCAGACTGAGAAATGGCTGAACTACTCTTGACATTTTTCCAAAGTGTGAAGATAGAATCAGATACTTGGCAGAAAAAGCCTACACAAATGGATAAGGCTTAGAAACTTATAAGTAACCAAGAATGGACCTTAAAATTAAAAATACTGAAAAACTTAAGATAAGCCTTGATACACCATCCAGGATTTGTGCTCGTATCAGTAATACTGTGCCAATTTTAACATATCCCATGTCAATAGCATAGCTTGAAAATATTCTGTCTCAGACAATGCCATGATAATCCTAATAAAATTTTCTCCCACAAAAAAAAAGACAATGACATGAAATTTTATCTGTAGGAAAAGAATAGTTACTCAAGTGTGCAGCACATGAGAAGCAAGTTTCCCTGATCCTGGATTAGTGAATGGACAACTTGCTGAGTGGTTAAACTCCATCTGAGCGGAGAATGAATGATTGAACATCCTTGTCTGGGTATCTGCTGCTAATGTAAATTCAGGAGCCAAATTCAATAGTGCTTTTCATATGGATATTTATGCTTTACATTGGGAGTTTCTGTCTCTAATTCTGCCACTGATCCTTCCTAACACCTGAGATGAAGTAGCCTCGTGGACTCTCCAACACAGTCTTTGCGTTGTACCAGTTAGGGTGACTAACAGCATTTGAGTATTTGATATCTCATTGACTTGAGTATGCAGCGGAATGCTTTGTTTTTTTCTAGCTTGCAAGCATGTTATCTTATATTTTGGAAGGGATAGGATTTTTTCAGTGCAGCGCCACTATGACAAAAGAGGGTGATTTTGTTGATTTCTTTTAATTAAAACATAATGACTTCTTGAAGTGAAACTTCAAAAATGTGGCAATGAGCTAGTTTCAAGAAAACATCTTCTGAGAAAAATTTCTCATGTCCAGCACTGGATTTTCCAGAAAAAGTAAATAAGTAAAATAAAAGACCATGATCAATATCTTGATAATTACGTAGGATGCAGCACCCTTTGGTTAAATGTATAGTGTGAATAAGAAAAAAAAAACAGCAACAAAGATTTCTCAGATGCAAGTTTCCTGTCTAACTCTTTAAAAGTGTGTTAGAGTGGACAGGGCCAAAGAAATGAACCTTGTAGCTGGGAAGAAATGGGAATATTTTACTGTCCTTTCTGATTTAGTGATGATAAAACCTTGGCAGCAATTTCTTAAACTTTATCTGATGCTCTTGCCGGCTAGACTTATAATGTACAAAAAATTTGGGTTTGGTTTGGGTTCTTTGTTTGTTGTTTTTTTTTTTTCTGCTTGAAGAGTAGGCCTGTTGTCTGTGTCTTCCTCCCCAAAATTTGAATTGATCTTTTAATGTCCCTGGGCCCTGGCCATAATAGCAATTCGTTTAGAAATTATAGGGAAAGTCAAGTATCATGGAGAAGGCAGGACAAGCCTAGTTTGTTGTTCTTGAAAAAAAAATGTACCTTTGAAAGATAAGCTTGAGATAAGCTTGACAGGCTTAAGTTATAAGGTAGATCTGTGTTGCGCAGAGGAGCTTCATACATAGATACCTGAGGTAGCCCCAAGCAATGCTGATACAGAGTCCTGTTCTAGAAAATAAACTACATTTCTCATGGGTGCCTTGTAGCTCAAGCTTCTTCAGGCCATGGTGATTATCCTGTCAGATTCATCGTCCCTGGAGGTCTTTAAGGAGAGGCTGGATGTGGTATTTAGTGTCGTGGCCTAGCTCTCGTGATGGTATGGAGTGATAGGCTGGACTTGATGATCACAGCCTCATACTGCGATTCTGTAAAAGATGCCTGTGGGAATGCTGGTGGGATCAGTGCTAGCTTTGGAGTAACCATGCTGTGCTCCAGGACACACTGCAGACACACCTGTTGAGAGACTTTCAGTGCTCCACGAGGAGATAAGATTGCCAAATGGGAGACTGTAAAATGGTAGTGGAAACCAAACTGCCTAAAACTCATGTTCCTTCACATGTACAGTGTCTTCCCTGTGTATAACCTAAATTTTAGACAACCTGGAGGTGTTGCAAATTTACAGAGCATAGAAAGCACTATGCCACAGCTTCAGATGAGAGGTGTTTTGGACCTCTGATCTTCTGTGGATCTATGGGTACCAACTGCCATAACTGCACAACTGAAGTCTGACCTTTTACACAATGTGAATTTCCAATTCGGCACAAGTTGGAAGAGAATCAATAATAAAAATAGCACAGCTTAACCAAGAAATGTGGTATATGATCTCTCTAAGTTTTGATTTCTGGTTTTGAGTCAGTTTGTAAATAGAAGGAACAGGACATATGCCTTTAATATGTTTCAACTTGTATTTAAAATGTGCTAAATGTAACTGATTTAGACTTTCTTTATTTCATGTTCTAAGCACAAAGAAGCAGGACATTAGTATTTAGTGTTCTTTTAATTAAAATAGTAGTTTACTCTAAGCCCTAGAATTAATTACTTTTTTAACTGCTTCTCTGCTTTACTAGTAATGTTTGGCAGTTTTAAAACAGAATAGCTAAACTTGAGGCTATTCATTTTAGAGAGCTGATGTAGAATACAGTGAGTAAGCTGAACTGTAATTAAAAAAACTGTCATGTGCAAGTGCATACTATTCATTTAACCATGAAGACCTCTGTGAAAATTTGCATACGTGCACTGTGAATGAAACGCCATTAAAGAGACAGAAATTAAAGCTAATTTTAACATTATTGACCTAATGATACTAAATTTTGTCCTAGATATGACTTTAAAGACTAGCTAAGACTTTAAAGCTGATTATGGCTGCATGAGATCAGTCCGTGGAAAGAAATAGTATACATTTTACAGGAAATGTGTTCTAAAAATGTTGGGTTTTAACATACTTTTCTTAACTATGAAGAAGTGTTGTAGGACTTAAATGATTAGACATGCATTTTAAACTAGAAATTGAGAGAAGTTTTTACCTGATAACTGATGTAAATAGTGGTCAAGGAAGGACTCTATTTATAGTCAACACATTGGATAAATTACAACCTTAATACCTACCAACACTTTGTTCCAAAGCACAGTGTAAATACTTTGCCTCATTTATAAAATTTTGATGCCATTTCCTAAAAATTAAACCTCCATGTAAGCACAACAAGAAAACCACCTCAGGTAACTTCAGGTGTTAATAAAGTAGGCTCCCACACAAGGCAACTGACTTCCGGAAACAATAGAAACACCCAGGAGAGCACAGATGTGGTGTGTGCTGTACCATTATAGGCAGGGACTGGCTGTGTGACCCACGTGTGATTCTGTGGTGGTGCAATCCCAGCAGGCAGCTCAGGGCCACGCAGCCACTCACTCACTCTCCCCCAGTGCCATGGGGGAGAGAATTGGAAGAGTGAAAGTGAGAAGACTCGTGGGTTGAGGTAAAGGCGTTGAAATAGATGGAGCAAAAGCAGCTCCTGCAAGCAGAGCAAACCAAGGATTTCATTCACCACTTGCCACGGGCAGGCAGGTGTTCAGACAGCCCCAGGGAGGCAGGGTTCTGTCAAGCCTAGCAGTGTCTCGAGAAGACAAACGCCCTAACTCTGACCATCCCTCCCCTCTTCTTTCATCTTCCCTAATGTTTTTATTACGAACTTGACTTCATATGGTATGGGATATCCCTTTGGTTGGTTGGGGTCAGCTGTCACAGTTGTGTCCACTCACAATTTCTTGTGCACATCCAACCTCCTTGCCGGTGGGATGGGGTGAGAAACTTAAAGTCCCTTCACTCCATGTGAACACTGCTCAGCAACAAGTAAAACATCCTTGTGTTATCAATGCTGTTTTAGTCACAAAACCAAAACATAGCACCACACAAGCTAGTATAAAGAAAATAACTGTATCCCACCCAAAACCAGTACGTATGCAGAGGCAACAGTCTCTTCCAGACATCTGGAGTGTTAACAAACACTCCGTGCAACAGCAGTTGCCAGCCCCACTTGTGTAGAGGAGATGGTGACTCTTTGGAGTGCTCTTCATGTTCTGCCCAGGTCAATTGTGCCCATTTTGGGGGTGCTGCCACTTGAATTTTCTTGTGTTCCTGAGAACCTCAGCACAATTATCTTTGCACTCATGGTGACTATGTTTAAAACTCACCTATCTTCTGGAGGGTGTAAGCTGGGTGGTGTGATCCTGAATAAAGCCTACCCTGGTGGAGGTTGTCTCTGAGTACTTCTGTCAACTGAATTCAGGTCCCCAGAAGTATTTAGATTTCTACTGCCAGATGTTGATCTGATATTTAATAGTGGATTTTCCTGGATTATTAAGTATTTGTAATGAAGTGGTTTTACTAGAGAAGAGTTAAGTCTGCAGTGTTATCCATTAGTATTCAAGTATCTCCATTGGGACTATGCCACACTTGCCTTCATATGTACTTTTTTCATGCCTTGCTAACCTTCCCTTTTCTCCCCACCTCAAGATTAAGAACAGAATTATGCAATGAATGTCTAAACTATGTATTAATCTGGAAGCTAGTAATTAAAATAGGACCTCATTTGGACTGATAAATATATATCCAACATCTTCAGTGAAATTTTGTTGATTTACACCTGTTGACCAAGCTAGGCTTCTGCTTCTAATTCAGTGTTCCCGTACAATTGTTCTTCTTTTACTGTCATCTCAATCTAGTTTTCAGTACGTCATTTATGTACTTCTAGCTTTGCTGCATATGCTTCATATGTAACTTGTGCTCGATATATCAAAGATGCTGACTTGTCAGTTAGCAAATTGCATGCAGCATTCAAATTCTCTAAGAGGTTATAAATAAGTGCCCTTTTTGAAAGAGGTCTGCAGTAATTAATATTTTCATGGTATCTAACAATCACTAATTTGATTGTGAATTGCCTCTCATATTCCTTCACAAGGATGAGAAGTTTGGTAAGATAGCATGATTCATGCTTTCCACAGCATGATATTACAATCATGTCATGTAAAGAATAAAGACAATCTACTCTGCCTCCCGAGTGTAAAAGAAAATATTTGTCTTAAAATGTAAATTGACTGGTATTAACAATCCCCTGGAAAAATGCATTTACTCACAGTGTTCCTCTGAAACACTAATAAAATAAAAATTAGCTGAGTTTTCCGATTAATCCTTTTAAAATTCCCTAATATTAGATAGGAGAAACGGTGCTGTGTTGTCTTAATAAGGAGGTAATTTCTTTTGTCAATGCCAAAAAAGAATATTTAATGAACTTCAGGGAAGTACACAAGTATCTTTATAACTAAATTAAACTTTGCCTTAAGATGCAATGAAGAACAAGTACATACAACCCCTACATCGGTCACATTATTTCTAAATGCAGTTTTCAGATGGGATCCCCATTTGGTATTTGGATATATTTACCCTAAACACAGTTGTAGGAAAAAGAGTGTGGGGAGAGCTGCATTGGGATGGCTCAGAAGTAAGTGCAGATGAATCAGCTGATATTTAATGTCACCAGAACACAGCTATACAATCTGCTTCGTCTGCATATTGTGCTGAGGTCCCAATGACCTTGATAATTAGGCTGTAATTTATTACCACAATAGCTATCTGCCTTATTTCCAAACATTTTCTATTCACACATGGCAGACCAATAGGCAAATGAATGCTCTGTTATCATATTTGTATGTAACTAGTTAAAGATGATAAGGGAGGAATTTTGTATTCCCCGTGACACAGGTGGGAAAGTTCTCCTTCAGAAGAGCAACAGGAGTGAGACCGTCGTCTTACTTGTGTGAGCATAAAGTTCCAGCAGTTCACGAGCAGCTTCTGTTGGTACTCTGTGGGCACTGGAGTCCTCCTTTGCGATATGCAGTCACTTGGTTTTATTGAGAGGTACATCCTACAATTTACATTTCACTCTTCCACTTCAGAACCTTGCAGTTTTATCAGGTGTTTTCATTTTGAATTAATATTTTTCTACCATTGGCATCATTTGGGGAAATTTCTTTTTTTCGACCTTTTTTAGGATTGAGCAAAATCACTGCAAGGATTCTATTTAATTTCAGTAAATATGGAAATGAATGCTCTAACTTGTAGGAGTACTCAGACATGAAGTGGCATGGCTGAAAAAAAACAGATGAAGTTAGAAAACTCAAAGTTGTCTTATTAATGGCTTTCATTACATAAGACAAAGTAGTGCAATTATGAATATCTAATTCCAAAATTATATATTTGCAAGTTTATGCACATTTCTAGCATTTGATTTTAGAATATATAAAAATATGAAATACAGTTTAGAATATAAAAGCGAAAGATAGCCTAGGTATTTTACACATTTGAAAAATTCACAAACTTTTGTTTATGCTAATATGAATCAGAGGAACATGTTTTCCCATCCAAGGGATTGATTTCAGGTTTTAAAAAAAGATAGGTGTATCAGCATTTTGAACAATTCTTAATAATTCTTTGAATCTTATAATATCATATTGGTTTTGAATCTAACATAGTCTTTCTTAGTACTAAATAGTAGATTTAATAATAAAATAATTACAGGACTATTGAAATGTTTACTGTTAATGATATAGTTTTAATTTATTGCTTCATAATAAGTATCACATGGTTTTAATTCTTTAATACACTTGCCCAACATAAGATTCTGCTGAAAATAGTGTTGCATTTGATTTTGCAATAGATCTTAATTTGTTATACCAATTACTAATTATGTGAAGGTTATCAGGTTTAAAGGGTCACCTTTAATTGTGATGCAAAGATCTGAGCCTTCTGTTTCAAACATCAGCCAGTCAGTGTAATGTGGTACCCAAACTAAGTAGCTCTTTCCTACTGTAATACCACTGATTTGGATTAGACTGATCTATCTAAAAGAGATTTTGACTTCCATACAACATGCCCGTTGTGTGGGAACAAGCTGGAAGTTATTATTTAGAAAAAAAATCAAGCAGCAATTTTTAAAGAAGTTTTCACTGTGTGTTAAATTACAGAAGTTTTGTCAGGAGTAAGTTATCTATTTTAAAATTCTGCCATTTCAGTTTTCAGTTTTCAGTTAAACATTTTTCCATGGTTTGTCTTCCACAGTTGTCTTAAGATTCTTAGCCTATGATTGATGATTCAGAATACAAACTTGGGAACAGTTCACCATGAGCTTCATGTACTCTTTCAGGTGTTTCTGGTGTTTCTTCAAAAACTGACTATTTATCTTTTTTTTTTTCTTTTTTTAAATTATTTTGGCCATGGAGTAGTAATCACAAAATTCCCACTGGATGAGATGGAAAGGAGAAAATATTTTTAAATATTCCGTTTAACAGCTTTCTTCCAGATTTTGCCAATAATAAACACGGTATTTCTTGAGCTCTTACAGATATCAATGTCATGTTTAATTCATAAAACAACTCACCAACACGTGAATTACAAAAAAAATCCCATAATCCGTACTGAGAAATCCCATTAGGAGTGACCCTTGTTCTTGAAATGGTAAAATCAAAGGTTCTTCAAACCCTTGATTTAAGCAGCAGATATATCTCAGCCTAAAAATTGGAATCCTGGCCAGCAGTTGCAAGTATCATTTGCTCCACAGTGGACAGTTGGCAGTGGTTTCCTAGGACAGTGGTCTCCAAGTTTTTTTGATCCTGAACTCCTATCAGTAAAAGATGTATGATCATGCACCCTGATATATGTCTGTTTATTTATTTATTTATAGATTATATACATGTGCTACTGTACTAATATATTTTGTACAACATAAAACATGTATAAAGGTAGAAAATAAAAAGGAAATGAAGATGAAAAGCATTATATTAAAAATATTTTTTATTTTGCTTATTAATGAGACAAAAATATTGTTTTCCCACACCCCAATGGGTTTGTATTCTGTACCCCATGAATGCACAATCTCCCCCCACTTTGGAGACCACTGTTTTAAATAAAGCAAAGAAAACTGAGTATGGTAGGCAACTGCCAATTCCTTTATGACAAATACTTTTTCATTCATTCTGTTTCAGAGTGAAACTAATCAGAGGGGGAAAAAATATGTAAGCATTCTTTAGAAGAGAATTCTATTATCTCACTGCAATTGCTGGGTATCTTGTAAATCCACTTGTAAATCCACTGGTTGCACTTAGTAATCCTAGGCTAATTATGAGCAGCTCTGCAGATAAAAAGTATCAGGTTTTTCTTCTTTCTTTATTTGAACTGCTTTCTTCTCATATTTAAGTATTATCACCTAGTCTGGCTTGTAGAAGGGAAACACATTTTGACTTCCAGGAAAAGTTTTGTGAGAAGAGGTGTTCTCGCCCTGTTGTGTTCTGGAAGGCCTTTGTTGGAAGGGTGCAGACCCAGAGTCCTCCTGCACTTACAGGAGACAGGTCTGCAAATGATCAGAAAATGGATAATGAGAGAATAGATTTTATTCTAAGGGACCAAAAGCTTCCATTATCCTGATATCAAATAAGGATATGTATATTATGCCTCTCGGTAGGTGTTTCATCACAAAAAGAGTGGAGTATATTTCAGTTTTTCCTGTTTAAGCTTCTATCCCAGCTGAAAGAAATGCTGAGTAAGTCCACATTGATAAATAACTCAGGGCAAAAGGAGCTTACCTGAAAGGTGAAATGGTTGGTACTGAGATCTCCACACCTTCTTCACATCTGTTTCTGTGGATTGCATGCCCTTTAAAAGTTAGAACAGAGACTCTACTCCTGGAACACATCTCTCAGCTTAGTTTCATCCATAAGTAAAACAGCTCACACACTCAAAGACTGCTCTAATTTGCAATCCAGATTGCAGTAAGTGGGGGTAATTGGGAGATTCACTTCAAAACCACACTCCTGATCTGAACTAAACCACGAACATAGACAGAATGATTGGTTTGGTGATTCATTTTAGTGTTTCTAAATGTCACATTGCGTGTAGCTGTATTATTCTGAGCCTGTAGCTTGGATTTGCTACATTCTAGCAACAAAAGCCATTCAAAAAGAGATTGTGACAAAAAGTGCATCTGCAATTACGTACATCAGCACAGAATCCACACTGGTTTTAAATAAAGTGTAGAGAAGTGAAATATCACTCTCTTGTTTCTTCTTTCCCACCATCATATGTGTAGATTGCTCTCCGTAAGCAAACGTCTCCTCCCTTTCATAACTTTGTTGCTTCTTGCAGTTCAAGGACTCTTTCAGCAGGGATGTGGGACTAACTTGGAATCATAGAATGGTTTGGGTTGGAAGGGACTTTAAGATTATCTAGTTCAGCCTCCTTACAGTGGGCAAGGACAACTTGTGGCTACTTCGAATCGAATCTTTTATCTGTACAAAGAGGAATTAATTCACTTAATTGTTAAGAGGTGTAGCGAGAACAGTAGTCAGTGGCAGAGTGGGCATAGGACAAGACTATCCAAAATGGCCAAGGAAAGGTGTAAATGCTGGATGGATTGTATTTTCACAAGCATGATTTAAAAGGAGAAAGGTACAGGGCAATTTATCTAGGATACCTCCATGTTGGCATAATTTTTAACTGGAGCTGAATAATTTCTTTGTTTTAACTGAGACTGAATAACTTCCACCAGTTCAGGGAGAAAATAATCCAGATATATTGTCTAATTCTATTATATGTTACAAATTAAGGCAATCTAATTCATTCCTGAATACTAAGGAGTTTCTTTTTCTCATGAACCATAAAACTGAAACTGTTCCCTTCTTTATTTGTTCTCCACTATCCCCTGTTGCTTTCAGAATCACAGAATGGTTGAGGTGGGAAGGGACCTGTGGAAATCATCTGGTCCAACATCCCTACTTAGGCAGGGCCACCTACAGCCAGTTGCCCAGGATTCAGTTCTGCTATTTGTCATATAAACATGCAGATTAACCACAGAAGGGGAAAAGCAAGGTAGAATTTTATTTTTTTTTTTTTTTCATGTGAATGAAACACAAGCGTAATATAGTGCAGAGGCAAAAGCTTTTCTTCTGTTAAGGAAAAGCATCCTGTCCTTAGCTCTCAATAGGAGACTGTACACTACTGTTTCTGACAAAACTATTAGAAGTATTTTCATACTTGTTTGTCTTTTTTTTTTTCATTTTGTAGTCTCAATTTGAAAATGATCAATAGTGCTTAAATTGGACTCCAAAGAGTTGATCTCCTTTCTGCCATGCTAACCATCCTCAGGCTGATCAGTGTCTAAGGTTAGCCTTGAGATGTTAGACCACAGGGAGGAAGTGTTTCATATCTTGGCGAATAAAATTTTTTGAGTTCAAACAAAATCAATAGAAAAATTCAGCTGTGAAGGTGAGAGAGGCTGACAGAATGCACTATCTGAAGAGATTACCATACAATGGATGGTTTAAAATTATAAAGAATAACATTGTATGAACAGAGTCAAGGAACATAATTGTGTTTGGTTGTCTTGCTTATTTTTAAAAATAAGATTTCAGCTGACATCCAATAAAGAACAAATAAAAGTATATCCCTCATCTAAAAGTGGAACTGTCACTCCATGTAATAAAATAAGGCAATGTACTTATTCTGAGGAAAATGCAAAACTCAAAACTTCAAAAATACTTAAACCTATTTAAAAATCAATAGGTCTCTTACCAAGTAAGATCCAAAGGGTTGCAGACAATACTGAGATGTCATTTGAGACAATTGTTTACAATCACTATTGTTTTCCATTTATTTTTAACATTTCATGTTTTCTTAAATGTCAATCCCTTTCTCCCTTTTTTAGTTTACTACCTAGTAGAAATGTAGGGTATGTTTATTGGCTAATTAAGGCAAAAATCCTCACTAAGTATATAAATACTTACTTGTAAAAAAAACA
Source organism: Trogon surrucura (assembly GCA_020746105.1). Taxonomy (NCBI): domain Eukaryota; kingdom Metazoa; phylum Chordata; class Aves; order Trogoniformes; family Trogonidae; genus Trogon; species Trogon surrucura. The sequence continues at coordinate 62,969,159 of CM036619.1, read as the reverse complement.
GAATAGTGAAAGGTGCTTGCTGAGTGGTGAGCTACTATCTTTTTAGAAAGAGTATTTACCAAAACCCACATACATGGATTTTGCAATATAAAGACAAAAAAAGGACTTTAGTAGTTGTATGAGGTTCAAAATTTCAAACTCTACAGCAGGGAGATCTATTGAGGCAGGAGGTGCTTTGGACTGGTCTATAACTTACAAATCCTGTGTACTTGCTTGCAGACACATTTGAATAAGCTTTTATCATCCAGCTATGTAGATTCTGAGATATCCCCTCAAGGTCTTATTAGCAGAACATGCAATGGCCACTGTGGTCATTCCTCAGCTATTTTGTGACCAGTTGTATTTCGGCATATTTTAAACATACCTGGTATGTACCACCTGCTATTTGTCAATACTGTTGCAGTGGTGTCTTGCAAAGGAAGACTGCCAATCTAAGATCTTTAAAGATGAAAACACACTATTTTAGAAAAGGAAAGATGTCAAATCTTGCTGTTGCATGATGTGACAAAGCACATTTTCCCAGAAGAGCAAAATCAGCTGTTTTGTGCCTACTTGTTCTGTAACCTTTTTTTTTTTAAAGTAACTATAACTTGAAGCTTAGCCATATGGATGTCTGCATCATCCTGCAGAAGAAACATCTGACTGTCTATAAACACTCTCATGACTTTTTTCAACACTATCCTTTTTCAGTTTCCCTACTGTTGCTTGACTAAGGAGGGTTGCACATCTGTATTACAGAAGATCATCCTATGGATAAATCAGGTTACTTTCAATTACTGTACAAATAAAGTTCTTTAACTTGAGGCAGGAGAGAACGGGGAAGGTCAGAGAAAGTGCTGAGAGGGTTAGAAAGCAGAGCAGGACAGTTTATTAAGATTAACAGCTGCAGATGTGATGTTACTAATGGCAAGACAGATACAGAAAACATAGGTGAATCCTTTCATTAAGTCTTATATCTTCTATATTCCTTATTATAAGGAGCTCAAAGCAGAGCCCTATAGCTGAATCCTATGCCCTTCACTTCCATCAGGGTTTTTAAATGCTCAAAATCAGGCTGGCTGGGGTGATGGATGGCTGATTGAATGGATGAATTCTGCTCACAAAGATCACCTCAGACCTGTCCTAACGTGCATGCCACTCTTGCTGACTGTCTGAGTTCGTAAGCATCGGTGGCGGATATATTCTTGATTTCAGAGTACAGAGCAGACAATCCTCAGGCTAGGGGGGAAAAAAGTAAAAAAAAAAAAAAAAAGAAACCATGAGGTTCCTTGTTAAAACACGGCGATTTACTGCATAAATAAATAAATCAATGCTTCCTCATGGTTCATCTTCTGGAATAGCGGTTGTGCAGTTCAGTGGTGTCCCAAAGGAAGTAAAGGGACCTGCCTCATTAAAAAGCCGCCCTAAAGACAACAGGTCGCCCGACGGCGTTATTCCTGCCCACCGCGTAGCCGTCAGAGCCCGGGCTGAGGGACCCGGACCCACGGGCAGCCCGGCTCCGCGGGTGCGCATCGCCCCTCCGCGCCCGGACGCAAACAGCCTCTTCTGCCCTGTGCTCGCCTCCTCTTCGCCTTCCCTCGGCCGCGCAAAGGCGGATCCCGGACTGTGTTTTATTTGTAACTGATTTACAGCCTTCTCCCCAACACCTGCCCGACATCCAACCCCCGCACCCCCTCCTCGGCTGCGCTTCCGGACACACTTTTTTTCGTTGCGAGCCCCGTGAGCATCAGGTGTGGGACGAGGAGGAGCGGGGTCGCCCCTGCCTCCGAGGTGTCGGCTGCGACGTGGGGAGCCCGGGGAAGGGACTGGGTGTGCCCCGGGGGCCCCGGCTCTGCCCCTCATCCCCGCGGCGGGGAGGTGGGCGGGTTGGTGGCAGTTCTCCGGCACCGGCTCTCCCCCAGCCTCGGCGGTGCCGCAGCGGTGCAGAGCGGCCGGGGGATCCCACCCTGCTCCCCTCGCACTTCTGTGGCACGAATCTTCCCATGTCCTCGGCCCTGTGCGTCGCCCCAGCGCCGCGCTGTCTAGCCCCGCCGCCCTCCCCTCGCCCGGGCCGGGGGGTGCCGGGGCCGCGGCGCTGCGGGACGGGGCACTCGGCTGTGACGGCCCTGCAGGGCTGGCTCCCGGGGCCAAGAAGGGACACTGTCCGTTCTGTCCACCCACTCCTCCTATCTCGTTTTTCGCTGAGATCATCTCAGCTTCTCTCAGTGCTCTTATTATTAATATGTTTTCGCTACTCTACTCTGCCCCCTCCCTTCCCGCCCTGGCCACTAGCCCTCTGCAATCCCGTCAAGGGATGGATGTATGGGATGGGATGTAGATGGGGAGGAAGATAAGGCTGAGAAAGGGAGGGGAGCGATAAAGGATGAGATTTTCTGTCGTCTCTGGGCTGATCGGAAGAGGCAATCATTGTATCTGCGGCCAGAGGATTAGCAGCTAAACTTTTATTGCTCCCTTTTGTGCGTGTGTGTGCGTGTGCTTGCGTGTGTGTGGGGGGGCGTGTGTAAATGGAGAAGTCGCCTCACGAGAGGGAAAATATTTTCAATTTCCCTTTGGCAGGTGCAGTTTAAGGAGGAACTCATGAGCATTTTGTCTGATCCATGAACTGATTAGAGGAGGGGAAAGGATCCCTGTCCTCTTACTCTTCGTTTCCCAGTTTTGAAATCATTCTTTCCCCACCACCACCACTCTCCTGCCCTTCCCCTGCACTGAATGAATGGAAGAGTTTCCAGGGTTTTCTTCTGCTTCTCGACCTGGACCGGAGAAGTGAGGGGGCATCTCTTTCCTCATCCATCCATATCTCGCTCCATCCATTCCTGAGAGGATTTCAGACGGTGCAATGTGTTCTCAGCCTCTCACCGCTGCTACCACTTGATACTACACTACGCGCAGGGAGAGAGGGTTTTGCAAAAATGGATTTGGTCGATTTTAAAGGATTTCTTCTGTAATAAGGATCGCTCTCCACACAAATATGACTAAATCCCCTATTTGGTAAATCTTTCTTCCCCCCACCCCTCCTCTTTGGGTTCCCTCCCGCCCGCCCCCCACCCCTTCAGAGGAGCAAGCACAGGGAGCTGATGACGGACCCATTAATCCCTTCTTCAATGCATCAAAAGAACCCGAAGGGCTGGAAGTCGCTGGGCTCGGAGTCCTGCAGGAAATGCTTCGATCTGCTTTTGGTTTTGTATGAAACTGGTGACTAGGGGCCCGGCTCGCCCCGCCGCCGCCGCCCGCCGGCACCTGGATGCTCGGGCCGCCGCCGCCGCCGCCTTGCCCGCCGCCGCGATGCAACGCTTATGGTGCTGCTGCTGATAGCTCGGGTGTGATGGGATTGAGCCGGCGGTGATTATTTGAAGGCGTTGAGGGAGAGCGAGTGAGAGGAAAGGCTGCTCCGCTCTGCTGTGCGTGTGGGCTTCGGGATTTTTTTTTTTCCTTCTTCTTTTCCTACTTCCATCCTCTCCCCGCCACTGGAAGTCTTCCCGGATCTAAATGGAATTAGTGGAGACCGAAGCCCCTTGTGTAAGGAACAGACATGACCCATGGGCGCAGCTTCTTTCACAGTGAGTATCTCCCCCTTCCCGCCCCCACCCCGGCCGAGCTCCGCCGCCGCGCACGGGTTCCTGCCCTCCGCTGCCGCCACAACGGGACGCCCAGACCTTTGCGGTGCGGGGGTGAACTCCCCCTCACCCCCTCAAACACGCACAGCACCCCACCTCCCCACGACTCTGCGGGTGCAGCGGAGGGGAGCCGGTGTCTGTCAGCGCTGTGCGGGGGGGGACGGCGACGACGCACACGTTCCTGCGGGCTGGAGGTTTTCACCTGAGCGCGACGCGTCTGATGGATTTTGGCGTGACGGGGGAGAGAGGGGACCGGCTCCTGCCGCCCGGGGCGGTGCGGCGCAGCCCCCGCTGGGCCTCGAACCAGTGGTGGAGGGGGCGAGGGGCAGCGCCCAAAGGCGCGGCGGGGGAGGCCACAGCGAGCGCGGATCCCGGAGGGCTGCGGGGCGGGGGCGGCCCCCTCGGGCGGGACCTTCCAGGAGCATCAGGGAGGCACTGAAAGGTAACAATTGATCGTGGGAGCCCCCTCAGGGGCCTCAGGCTGCGTGGATGGGACTCCCACTCCCGCCTCGGTTTTGCAGGGGGTCCGCTCTGCTGAAGGGGCTTGACTGGCCACAGCTCCTTCCAGCACCTCTCTCTGCGCCCACACCTGTAAAATAGCAGCGCTATAGCCAGGTATTGCTTGTCCAAAAACTCTTTGCTGGGCTAAGCCATGTCCGTGCCAAATCACAGCCTCCAAAAAGCTGCCTGGCCAAGAGATAAATCTCTCAGTGTACGGCTCGTAATAGAAAAATGCACAGATCCAAAAAGATGCGAACATGTGTAATCAGAGTGGCACTAGCAAGCATGATTATAATTACACCCGTGATTAGGAGGGAAAGGGAGAAGAGGAAGACAGAGAGAAAGCAACAAGAAATTTGGTGGAAACTTCTTTAAAATAATACCCAAACCCAGATAATCACAATATTGTTGCCATGCAGTCAAAGCTTCCCAAGTGACAGTTTTCAATAAATGAAGATTACATGATTGGTCTCTTCGGGGTCTTTTTTTTTTTTTTTCTCTCCTCTTCTGTGAGAAGCACTGTTCCACTCCTGTGGCTTAAGAAAGAAAAAGCCAGAGGGTCGCATAATAAAATGATCTGCCTTGACTGCTTTGTGTAAAAAATACTGTGTTATCTTTTTCCATAAAGTCCATAATTCTAATTACTTTCTAACCACATACAGATTTTGATGATATAGGTGTTAATGCCACGGAATCAAGAGGCTTGCCCTTTTTTTTGCAGTAGGGGAGAAGTATTTCACTCCATCTACCCAAACATTAGACATGACGTGTTCCAGAAAAGCTTAGTTTCTTAGTCTCTTCTTGTCTATTACATTTTATTAACAAGATTATTTTGATTCCTTATTAATAATCAATACTGACATGATGATATGTAAGTATAGCTCCCTGCTTTGGAATAACATAGCTCTGTGACTTGGAACCATCCTTTCTAGTGGTTACAGCTGGAATTGAAAAGACCTGTGTTTTTTCTGTCATCTTGGTAATAATATCTCTGTGACTTGGACTGACTCTCTTTACTTCTCTGGACTTCATTTTTTTCCACATAGAAAAGGAGGGGAGAGCTAATAGCTAAAGGCTATTGAGACGAACCTGTAAGAATCAGATACAAATTGTGATTAATTGCTGAAAAAGAAAAATTTCTCACATGGGGTTTGTTCGGCTGTTGTGCATCCAATTCTAGCTTCCATAAATTTGTGGGCAGAAAGAACACCAGCAGCTAGCTCCATATTCTAGCAGAATCCTCCTTCCACTATTGAGAAATTAGCTTTTGACTGGTCAGAATTACAGGCATAGATGCAGTATGTTCACTGCATGAAACACAGCTAAACTAAATGAGCAACTTAGTAGATGGGCGAATCCCGCATTGCCTTTAGATTCTGACACAGCCGGAGGGCAGAGTCCCAGCTACCACGTATTTGCAGAGTCCATCCCTGAGGAGAGTAGGGACATGAATGGCTGGGTAGTGTTCAGATCCGAGCAGAAGATGTAATGTTCTCACTGAATGCCCATGACATAGAAGAGTTTTTAACTACCATCTCTGCCAACATCCGTCTCTGTTAGCTGAGGGATTCACAAAGTGGCAGGGGCTGTAATTCTTACCAAGAAATAGTGAATGCGCTGCCAAGCCTTCATTTTCCCAGAGCTTCATCCTTTCTCTGCTTAATAAAAGGTAGCCATCATCCATGCCTCAAACCCTCTGTCACACAGGAAGGGGCAAAGACATAGAAATGGAGATCTCATCATCAGAATACTGGAAATATGAAGAGTGGTTTCCTTAGGTGTAAAAAATGCGCATGATTTTCAGTATAAAAGCTGAAAATTATAAAAGCACCATAATTAAAAGAACCATTTAGGTAGCTAGTTACTAGCCCATGGTGACTTTTGGGGTCTCTTGGGGATAAGAAGAGGAAAGTATGCTATTCATTTACATTTGTTAAAGACCACAGGCCCATCAATTCCTCATCATATTCAGTAATACAAATGGCAGCTGATTGATCTAAAATGCTTAAAATAAACACACAACTTCATCTGCACTTTAACTTCGGTGCAGTCTGGGCACTATGTCCGGGCTCAGTGCCAAGCTGTCTGGGGTCAAAACCCCGAACACTCCAAGAAGTGATGAATCTGTTCTCTTATGCTCTTGCTGTCCCACTTCCTCTCATAGCCCAAGAAGATACAGGTGATGACAAGAAAAAGCTATCACCAGTGAGTGATTTCTGCATCAGGTAGTGAGCTAGTCACTTTGATCTTCCAAAGCAGTCTCATTATGACTGACTCAAGTGTTTGTCTTTTAGTTTTTTTAATTAAAATATTATATTCAGAAACTCTCAGAAACCCAGGAATTACCTCCAAGTTGAAGTCTATCTCAGAAAGGTCACATTTGTTCCCGAGAGGCATAGCTGTCCTCTTGTGGTTGGAGACGGGAGATTTCTATTTGTAAAATGGGCTGCAGATTTGCTGCAGCACAAAGCAACACCCTCTCAACAAGTCAAACAAACTAGATTAATGAGACTGTTAAGCACACACAATAATATACTTCACCAGGGATTTGCAAATGCTTTGATGGATGTGAAGAACCCAACCCCTCACTTCTTTCATACTCCCAGTACTCATTTTCAAATTTTATTGTCCCATAGTGGGAGACATTAGTGACTCCAGTGCCACTGAAACTTAGTAGGCCTTTGTTGCCTGTTAAAAGCAGCTGCTTTTCTAATAGTCACGCAAGCTATGATTATATAAATAAATATAGGTAAAATGCTTTTCTCTAATATTGAAAAAAAAAAAAGACGGAAACTTCAGTGCCTAGGGATTTTGTTTTAAAAGCGAAAGATCTCCTGTTTATTTGGATATATTTGCAAAGATAAATACTTTCAAGGACATCACAAAGAAACTTGTTTCTACAAAATGTGCAATTTAAACATGCGACTAAACATGAAACTTTTTTTACAGTAATTCTATTTAATTTGTATTCTTCTAGACAGATGCTTGTACCTGATTCAATTACAGGCACTATCATGCTGTGATATTTAACACACATTTCTTTTTCAGTTGTAGCAAGTCTAATCATCCTACATTTTTCTGGGGCAACCAAAAAAGGAACAGGTATGTAAATTTCAGACTTTTTTTTTTTCTAACATATTAGAGTATGGATTTGAGTTATGTTTTAGTTCTTGCCATTTTTAATAGTTCACCCACTTTCAGTGTCTGTTAATTTGGTCGCTGCAGCCCTGAATTCCTTTCAGGAAATTAGGATCAGTGTTGTGCTCAGCTTGGTTGGAGACCAGGAAGAAACATTTGCAGAGCATAAGGCAGATCTCAGGTGGTTAAACCGATCCTTGGAAGGTGCCTATCTTCCTCCATTAATCATAAGAGAGAGCCTCAAATAACTTGGCTGTGCACATCAAAGGATTGAGTTAGATGGGACACTCCTTGGATATAGATACCTCATACGGAGCAAAACATAGGAGTCCTCTTCAGACAGCTGTGTGTGGTTTAGAATCTACTATACTTCCTTTTAATACTGGCCTAGGTATTATTCTCTCAAAAAAAAATCTGTCTTATTTTAGCCTATTTGTTAAAGCCAAATGCCCAGGAAGTGATCCTTCATCCTCCTCACCCTGAACAGACCCAAACCTTTGTCTCCAGGCTGTCTGTCAGTGTGCAGAAAGGAGTGCAAGACTTTCAGAGCTAGGAGGAAAGAAAACAAGGTCTGACTCTGCTCTCTGATGATTCACCTAGGAGGAGGAAACTTCTGGGCTGTGATTCCTGGTCTCAGAGCTATTAATTAATTTTACAGCAAACAGCAAGATAAAAATAATCCATGAACCAGAATCCAGGAATTCCCCCATCTATCTCTGTCAGTGAATACAGAGTCAAGCTGATGTGAATTTAAAACATTTTGTATATTCTATGACAATTCTGTGGTTTTTTTCCCTGATTTTGTGACTCTGATGGATTCCTGTATTAAGGCACGTAACTGACTGATAGAGCACATGCTTGAGTCTTTTGAGATATACGAATGGGAAACTCATGTCTCCTATTTCTTGAGCTCATGTTTTCCCTACAAGATTATTATTTAAAAAGCAATATAAATATGTCTTTCCTTAGACATCTAAATCTCTTCTCTGCTTTGAAAAAATGTTTTGATTAAAAATTATATGTGTGTACCCCTAAGAACAACCTCATTTTCCTGCAGGTGAATGCTCATATCCTTAGTTTCAAGAGAAAAATGTTGAAGTTGCTGATGGAATAGGCTATTTTATTCTGTGAGAATATTCTAAGTGTTATAGGGATGCAACAATTTGTTAGCTTATTACTTAATGCTTAATGTCATTTTTTCACAGAAAAGCAAACTACTTCCGAAGGACAGAAACCAGTGCAGTGTGGAACTTGGACAAAATATGCAGAAGGAGGCATCTTCACTTCTCCCAATTACCCCAACAAGTATCCTCCTGACAGAGAGTGCGTCTACATTATAGAAGGTGACCAGCTGGAGAATCTTTATATCCTATCATGAACTGTATATATGAAAAAAGGGTTTATTTTGTTACGTATGAAGAGTAGGCAAAACCTATATGACACGATAAATCTTTTCAAGACACAAGATATAGAGAAGTTCTATCTCTGGACTTTTATTTTTATTTTAAAAAAGTAATAATTATAAAACATGCCAAGAAATTCTGGGAAATACTTGGTTTGTTTCCTGACACCACTCATAAATTAGTTCAGGTGGTAAGTATGCATGAGGCAGTAATAAACACAATATAATTTGCTTTAAGATATTCAGAGAACAAATAAAACCTAAGATGCTGTAACATGGCAGAAGAAAGAATACTTTAAAATCACTAAAATAGTGAACATGGGAAACAAAAATGGTTTTGATTTTCATACAGATATTTTAAACTTACTGTAACTGAAACAGGGATGACAAGCACAGGTAGGCAAAGTACAATAAAGTCAGAGAGAAGATATCCATATATTGAATATAAAAATTATTTTCCATACAGTTGTTCATGAGAAATGAAATGAAATTAAAAAGAGCCAAAACCAAAAACAAACAAAAAATAATAAATATTAGCACCAAACATCTGTAAGACTCAGTTTTTAAAGAGTAGACAGTTGCAGACATGAAAGTGATGTAAGAAAGGCTAGACAGAAAGTCTTACAGGTAAGTTACATGGTTCCCTTCCATCAGTCTTAGCACAACGGAAGTTGAAGGGATTGTTGTAAAAATGAATCTGTGGAAAATAATAGAGATTAGATACTGTCAGAGCTTAGTAGCAGAGAAGATGAAATGGGTACAGAATAGTAAGTCATTGGAACCAAGAACATTCATTCATGAGTTGTGAATACATGCAGAATACAACGCTGCCACTTGTTCTATTCATGCTTGGTTGAACAGAATTATTAGCTACTAATGATGGAGAGAGAAATCATAGAAATATTTATTTTACTGAAGTACCAAGAGAAATTTCTAAAGGAGTATAACTGATTCAAATGGAATAGCTGCTTTAGAAGCACCCACTAGGCCCTTTCAGAAAACAGTCTGTCTTTCCAAACCTAGTGCTGAGTTACTGAAAGAAATATATGTCATGAAAACATTCCAAGGAAGTGATGGATAGTAAGTGCTGTAGGTATTGTTTAGGAAAAAAAAAATCACAGCAAAATGACTGAGATCTCTGAATTCCACTTTAGTGCTAGGTAATCTGACTGAAGTCAGAAATAGGGATGATTACAAATCATGGAGTAAACCAAGTCCTTTAAAGAAAATTTATGCTTGTCCAGTCTTCTGACTTGAGTCTGAAATTTAAGCTGGTTTATAGTTTAGTAAATTATTTAAAATAGAAATAAAATTTACATAAAAGATAAATATATAGGTTCAACGCGTACTGCTCAGTGTTGTATTTTTTATTACAGTTATGTTGCTAGAATCAGGGGTTTTTTGCATATATTGATCAAATTGTCTTTCTAACATTCCTGTGAGACTGGGAGGAAGCCTAGTTAATCTTTAAGGTTCTGAAACACAAAGACGTGTTTTATCATTAAAGGGTGTGGGAAAAAAAAAAGAGACAATATTTGTAAACCGTAATCCAGTATCTCAGGCCATAAGGTGTTCCTTCTCTTAGTAAGAACAAGCCTGAAAGCTCTTTATTGTAAAGACCTTTGTCTTTGTTATAGTTATTAAGTACTTATAAAAATATAGTTAATAAGCTGAAAGGTATCATAGAAGGTGTTGGGCTGGAAGAGACCTTTAAAGGTCTTCTAATCCAACCTCTCTGTGGTGAGCAGGGACATCCTGAACTTGCTCAGAGTCCCGTCCAGCCTGACCTTGATGTCTCCAGGGATGGAGCCTCAGGAAAGCTGGGGAGGGACAGTTTACAAGGGTGTGTAGCGACAGGATGAGACACAATGGTTTTAAACTAGAGCAGATAGATTCAGACTAGATATCAGGAAGAGGTTCTTTACTATGAAGGTGGTGGAACACTGGAAAAGGTTGCTCAGAGAGGTGGTGTCAAAATACGCTGTTAAAATAAAATAGCTCAAACTGAAGATGTCTAAAAACAATTTTGGAACGTAAGACTTAATTAATCAAATTCTATGGTGAAGATGAAATTCCATGCTGACAAGTTTGAAGCAATGTATAGTAAAAAGAGCAATCCTAACTCAACAGACATCTTGTTATATTTTATGGGAAAAAGGGATCTGGCAAAAAACAGTTGCACGTAATTTCTTACAACACTGATATTTTCTGCCCAGCCATAATCAACAGCTCAGATTGCAACTGGGTATTTTAAAACCCATGATGACAGCAGCTCTACCAGTACATAATTTGATGAGAACCATGCATATTGCACAACTCTGCATATTTTCAGCTCTGATCTCCCTGTGTCTATTTCTAGTTTCTGAAAAGATCAAGAATAGTCATGTCTGAAAAAAGTCACAAAAATACACAGAGATATAGTAAGATGTCTGAGCAATGATATTTTTGAAATTGGCAGTTTTCAAAAAAGGCGAAAGGAGGAACACTGAAGGATAATAAAAACTATTTTGTAATTACAGTCAATTATTTGTCCATATTTGTTCTTTTTACAGCATTTAAAAATGGCAGAAAAATACAAAGAAGTTTAGCAAGAGAAAAGTTTTCCCTTTACCTTTTATATCCCGTGGAACTCATTGGCATAAAACATCGAAGTCAAAGGATTGAAAAAAAAAAAAAAGGTTTAGTTATTTTACTAATAACCATATCTTTCAGATCAGATAACAGTCTATGGAGCAGATAAACCTTGCTTATCCAGGACATTAACATCCATTCAGTTTTAGAGTAAGACACAAACATCTCCGTACATATCTTATACTTATTATTGAGATTCCAGTACAATTCAAATGGCTTCTGGTTGCTGTTGAATGCTACATACACAACTGTGAGAACTATGGATATGATCCGTACCAGTGTTCCCATGTTGTTATCTCCCTTATGTACGTGTTAGAGAGCTCAGCATACCAGGAATGTATGTACCATACTGACATATATATGATGTGAGTTTAAATACATACATGAAGCACCGGGATCCTTCCTGCCTGCTTGCTTTTGCTCCTTCATTTTCTGCTGTCGAACACAATTTAGGGCAACTTTTGACAGCTTCCCTCCAACACAAATCCTACTGAATTTAGTAGACTTGAGTGGGGACTCCAGTATGTAGTGTGTTGTAACAAAACTGAATTTCATTTTGTCATACAATTTTTTTCCGACCGCATTGTAGCTCATCTGAAATGTTTACAAGCCTTTTATCATTTCAAAATTACTTGGGTAAAGTAAAGGAGCTGGCAAAAATTGCTATGATCATAGACTGTGAGTTTCTAAAAGAGAAGAGGATTTCAGGCTGCTTCTATCCTAACAGTAAAAGGCATAAGTAAATCAAACAGCTAGAAGTTTCTTTTTCTTTTCTTTTATTTTTTTTTGTTTCTTTTCTTCTATTTTAATAGTAATGATAATTAACTGTTGGAACAACTAGGGATTGTAAAGACCAGATTAGATACCTTTCTAAAAGAAATCCTTTAGGTCACCCAGAAGTCGTGGGCTCAGTACAAAAATTATTATGCTGTAGGGGAGCTTCTAGTGAATCCCATCTGCCTTTAAAAATGCATTGAGAATTTGTTCTTTTTTATTTTCTTTCAGCGTTATTGGGCATATAGAAAACATAGGAAATAGCTGAGTGTACACACTAAATTCCCTGTTGGGCCCAATTTCACCCTTGTTTTGCATATTCATGACTCTAACCCAGCAAAATTCACAGCTGCCCGGAACCACTGCAGCAGTGGCAGCATTAGCCTCTGCCAGACTGCAGAAAATTTGGCATGTGTGCTCCAAAGAGAAATTGGCATGGGAGATTTTGCAAGAGCAAAGGTTTTTGTTTGTGTTAAAAATGTGGGGAGTGGGACAGCCATACTTTACACAATATATCTTAAGAATTGGTTCGGAAATCTTTCAAGTTAAATACTTGTAAGATTTTATACATTCTTCAGTTTTAAATAATTAAACGTTTATTTATAAATATAGATATAGACTAGAATTGCTTTATGGAGATATGAAATAAATCTTCCGCTTTAGATGTTTTTCTACATTTAGATTTAACCCTCTTGAAGGCCTTGCATGTTTTCACTAAAGACCATTAAACTCTTTAATCCTAGATATTTCACAGATGTTAGAAAATGTTCATGTATCACTGTAAGAAAAATCTTTCCTCAAAGTCCTTTTGTGTTTCACAGTGATTTCTGAGTTCAAAAAGTTTGCTTCAAAGCGAGGAGATAATCCTTCTCCTTTAAAAGGATGATATAGGTAGCTTTCTCATCAATAACAGCTGGACAATCAGAAAGACTAAGGATTATTGAAAACTATTAGTACTGTAGCAGCTCGGGTAGATGGGGCTACGAGTTGAGTTCAGTGTCTCATTTCCATGCAGTCTGGTAAATTGAATCATAGAATCATAGAATCATAGAATGGCCTAGGCTGGAAGGGACCTCAGAGATCATTTAATCCAACCTCCCTGTCATGGGCCGGGACACCTCTCAACTAGATCAGGCAACACATGGGGACCGAATGGGGATCCAACCCGCGAACTTGGTGTTATCAGCACCACGCTCTAACAGAGGTTTTGTCTAAATTCAGCTATCTGTTACACAGACCTAGAGGGCGATCAGAATTAAAAACTTATTGTGTGTTCTGGCTGCAACTGTTCTACCACAAGTTGGAACCCAATGCCTTTTTTTCATTGAATGTAAAACTTCAAAAGACGGTACTCATGTAAAATAATTAGATTAAAAGTATGACAAGACATGCAAGCATTAAGTAGTCTTTCCACGGTATTAAACATTTTTGAAGAAAGGTAATTGGAAGCTAAATATGGAAGATTTTTAAGATGTTAAGTAAAATCATTTCATGACACAGCTTCAATATATTTCATTTGGACTTTTCAACTTCTGTTATTGTAGCTACAGTAAAAGTTCTGAAGAGGCAAATGAGTTTTACCTGTGAATAAGGGTACCAGAAATAACTACACCATCCCTCCCTTCTCGGATTAGATGGCTTTTTCTTGTTTGTTTGGGTTTTCCATAGCCGTACATACATTATTATTAGTCATTATTCTGGAATTCTTCCCACTGCGTTTCTGTAAATTTTACTGTGACAACATTTACCCACACTTTGTCGCAAAATCTGTGGTACAAGATGTGTATTTATGCAATACCTGCTTGTTTTAGATTGTGCTTGGCAAAGAAACCCTTTGCTAAAGCCAAAACGATACGTTTTTCACTAAAAGGAAGTTCAAGTTGGGAGTTTGAATTGTGTTTTCATGCCTTATGGTAATTTCTGTGAAGATTTGAATAGTTTTGTTTCTTAGGTAGATTGTTGCAAACAAAAGAGTTAACCTTCAACTTTAAATATCGTCGTACAAGATGAAGCACGGAGGGTGTATTTAAAAGCACATGACAAAAAGGTGCATGGGGGCACGTACAGCACCCCGTCCTCCCTTTGCCTGACCTTTTGTGATCACCAAAGTCTTCACAGTTAAAGAAATTCAAAGCATTACATCCCTTGGGAGAGTTAGGAGAAAGGATCTCGTCCTGTTGGGACTAGCTTGCAGAGCAGGCTGGGACACAGGCAATACCTACACTAGTACTTAAAACAGGTCAGGAAATGTTCACTGGCCTTAAGGCTGACAGACGCAAGCACACATGTGAATCCTTTCACCTTCTCAGTCAGGCGGACAGGCACCAACCACTTGCTGTGAGTGGTCCTTAACTAGCGTAAACCACCACATGACGCTTAAAGACACATTTTAGCAGTTGTGAATGACACAGCCAAAATGATGCCAGGAGATTTTAACATTTGAGGAGTGTGAATGGTCAGTCCTCAAGCTCTCAGACTCATTCCCCAGCTTCATTTTATTTACCAGTGGAGAAATAATGCTAATGCGTAATCAGTGGTCCATTCTTGAAATAGAGCAGCCTCTGCACATGGGAGTTTTTGGGGAAAGAAGAAACCCTTCCCTGAGAAGTCCTTGAGCTGATGTGGTTCCTTCTGATCCCAGAGCAAGAACTGAGCTTCACTAGGAAAAACCTTGTCCTAGGTTTGTTGAAAAATAAATAAAAGGAGAGAAGAATAAACTATATAGCAATTGAGATTCAGAGAGCTACATGGAGGTTGTGGAAATGGTGTAGTGTTTTCTGAGGCTGTGATTTCACAGTGTCAAGAGATCTCGTGCATAACTGTAGGTCTGATTCTCTCTTACCCAAAAAGATTAATTTTTTATTATATTGAGGCTATAATTGGCTTTAGGGCTCCTTTTCAACATCAAAAATAATATAAAATGACTGAGATATAACTTAGAGGAAGTCTCATGCACATTTTTGTCATATGTTGCATAAGTCTTGATTTTAGGGAAGATCTGTAAAGGGTTTAACTATGGGCCAGCACTTGTAAGTCTCCTCTTGCTATGAAATAGAGTAGTGAAAGCCTAACACAGGAAGTTTCTGAAGGACAAATGTGTTATACTAATAACATAACCCATATTAAAGCAGGTATCTTTTTATTGCCGTGGAAAGCAGAAGAGCCGTACATTGTGGTATGATGTCTGACAATACTAGCAGAATTCATCTTCATATCTGGTTTGCAATATTAAAACATTACAATAAAGCTTTAGGCGGATTAATAGCATAATATTTGAATAGTGAGTATATAAGAATTTCAAGACTTAATGAGCATTTGTAAGATTAATTTAAAGTGTTGTTAGGATGGAGTTTCAAATATCACCCTGCGTGAATGATGAGTAGTATTGCTTAGTTAAATCATTTTTTTTATAAATATGTGAAGTCAAGGGTAGAAATATTGGACAGAAATTAATCAATGATGCTTTTCAGTTGTTCAGTCTTTTACTGTAATCTTAAAGATTTACTTTGGTCTTCAAACTTGATCAAGGGTAGCATTAGTAAGATCCTTATAAACTTTATTATCTGATTTTAATTTAGGAAGTTTTTTCACACTTTCAAAGTATGGGACAGGGCCAATCACATGAGTTTCAATAAGGCCAAATGCCGGGTCCTGCACTTGGCCACAACCCCCAGCAATGCTACAGGCCTGGAGAGGAGTGGCTGGAGAGCTGCCAGGCAGAGAGGGGCCTGGGGATGTTGACGGACAGTGGCTGAACATGAGCCAGCAGTGTGCCCAGGTGGCCGAGAAGGCCGACGGCATCCTGGCCTGGATCAGGAATAGAGTTGTCAGCAGGAGCAGGGAGGTGATCATGCCCCTGTACTCGGCTTTGGTGAGGCCTCGCTTTGAGTGCTGTGTCCAGGTTTGGACCCCTCACTACAGGAGGGACATTGAGGCACTGGAGAGGGTACAGGGGCAGGCTACCAAGCTGACAAAGGGCTTAGAACACAAGTCTTATAAGGAAAGGCTGAGGGATCTGGGGCTATTTAGCCTAGAGAAGAGGAGACTACAGGAAGACCTCATCGCTCTCTACAACTACCTGAAGGGAGGTTGTAGCGAGGCGGGAGTCGGTCTGTTCTCCCTCGTGGTGAGTAATAGGACAAGGGGAAATGGCCTTAAATTGTGCCAGGAGAGGTTCAGGCTGGATATTAGGAAGAATTTATTTAGTGAAGGGGTTCTCAGCCATTGGAACAGGCTGCCCAGGGATATGGCTGAGTTGTCATTCCTGAAGGTTTTTAACCAACGGGTAGATGTTGTGCTGAGGGACATGGTTTAGTGGTGTTGACAGGGCTAGGACAAAAGCTGGACTCAGTGATCTTGAGGGTCTCTTCCAACTGAAACTATTCTATGATTCTGTGAAAGTAGTTTCATTTTCAGGGAATCTGAATTTGGTGCAATTACATGTAAAGTGTTAGGTTTGATTTTGCTATTGAATTTATATGAGCACAAAGATCAAAATTTCCTGTAAATTAGTGTAGAAAACCGAAAGTCAGTCGTAAGCACTTCCCTAAAAGTGAATTTCTTTGAATTGCAAACAGTAGATAAGGTTTCTTTTTTATGTTAAATTGAATATTTCAATAAATATCAATTACTCAATTATGTTAACATTGAAAGTAAAGCTATTAAAATTAACCGCTCAAATAATGTACTTTATTAATTTACTTTTTCAATGCTTATAAAATGAGTCTCTATTTATTTACATGAAATAGTTGTAAATGGGATCTGACTGTGTGCTCTTATGTAAAGATTAAAAGATTTACCTAATGTCTTCTTATTTAGTTCATCTTAAATAATTTCCCTTCTTACTTGAATCATGAGCTCATCCCAAAGGTTCAATTTCAAACACTTCAAAACACATACAAAATCTAGTTTCTGGTTGCACTGTCAGTTTTTCTATTATGTCTCTCAAGGAAAAAAATGGAAGGATACTGATTGCAGGAGTGGAAGCAGTTTCCGTGTTAAGCTTAAGAACTCAGCCTGAAGTTTGATCTTGAGTGTTTTCACGTGAAAATAATGGGCAAAGCTCACAGTAATTTCAACATCTTCTAGTATGTGTAAAGTGTAGGACATGATCCCGTGAGAAGCAGAGCAGGCAGTGACACTACAGACCCTTGTCTTAACAGAAGGCTTTGTCAGCGAAAGACTGTGTCACACCATGATCTAGGCACTGAAGGCACACATTTTTTGCTATGTGTGTGCCCCAGGGATGCTGCATCTGTTAAAATTTTTAGACAAAATTATGACATTTTTTTTTCTCCTTTAAAGATAATACTGTAGTTCAGCCAGTAACTATTTTGCTTTTACACAGGAAATGCTATGGAATATTTGGTTTAGTAATCATTCTGACTGCCACTAACCTTAATATCTATGAATAAAGATTTTTATTTTTATTTCTAATTAAGTGACCGCTATAAAGTTTCTTCAAGGTTTTCAGTAGAATATTTTTGCTCTTTAGTTAGATGTTAGTTTTGCTTCATCCTTATCTACTTTCTTAAGTGAGAATTCACTACACTTGTCTTATGTTTCAAATGAGATAAGTAGGTCTCAATACAAGCAATTACACTCAAGCCTGTCATTGACTGCAGTACATATAGGAACAGAATTCGTCCTTCTTACTGTAGCACAGTGCTGATCATTTTTTAGTTCGTCTTTGTGAGCACTGGATAAAAAATGTTTTGATTAACATTCCCCCCCAAATATAAGAATACGCTGTTATTCCAGATGCATAGGTTTCTTAGAAAGATTAGAAAGAACTTCTTTACTGTGAGGGTGACAGAGCACTGGAACAGACTGCCAAGGGAGGTCATGGAATCTCTGTCTTTGGAGACTTTCAAAACCCACCTGGACAGGTTCCTGTGTGATGTGCTCTAGGCAAGCCTGCAGGGGGATTGCGCTAGATGATCTCTAGAGGTCCCTTCCAACTCCAACAGTTTTGTGATTCTCTGATTCTGTGTTTGAACTAATTGGTCCTAATGTGTATTTTTCTTTACACCACAGATACCTCTCTTAGTTTTGCTATGAACTGCAGTCATAAACACTTTTTTAAAGGAAAGGTATAGACAAGTAAGCTGATGGTGTTAAATCTCTACAAATATGAATGTCCTAATTTTCAAACAAATTTTTAAGCAAAATGTTAAGATGCAGAGAAAATCCATACATTCAATCTTCTTGAATTTTGTTTTAGGTTTGAAGGGTCTTGGTTTAGAAAATAATAAGATAATTTTCTTTTTCTCTCTAGCTGCCCCTAGACAATGCATTGAACTATACTTTGATGAAAAATATTCCATAGAGCCTTCTTGGGAGTGTAAATTTGACCATATTGAAGTGCGAGATGGACCTTTTGGCTTTTCCCCAATCCTTGGACGTTTCTGTGGACAGCAAAATCCACCTATGATAAAATCCAGTGGCAGATTTTTGTGGATTAAATTTTTTGCTGATGGTGAGCTGGAATCTATCGGGTTTTCTGCTCGGTATAATTTTACACCTGGTGAGTACAAACCTTCACACTTTTCGACAGAAAAATCTTAACACAGTAACTTTGCTAAGGATGGATAATTGTGCTGTTGTATAATATCTTTAACTGAGGCTATGTTTATTGTCAAGGAAAGTATTAACAGGTAGGAAAAAGATAGAAGGTATGTATATATTTCGCATAACAAGTAAGGCTTATTCAAGGAAGAAATTTTCAATACAGTTTTGTCCAAGATGCCTATATTCAGACTCTGCACTTTTAAAAAGAATTGTTTTCAATCAAATACTATTACAGAAAATAATTCAAGAGGTTTCATGGAAAGTTACGTGGTTTATGCTTGATTGTTACATTGTGCAGCTTTTCTTTCAAAATGATCACTGATAAAGTATTCTAATAAAAAAAAAATGTAATTATCTCAGAAAATTCCATCATTGCTTTTCCACTGCACCAATCATTTCCCCAGCTGAGGAGCAGAATAACTTTTCAATAAAACAAACTATTACAAGCATTGCCTGAGGAAGTGTGAGGTTCAAATAGTAAAATATATTAAACATTTTTCTAAAAAGGGTATAAATCTTAATTGTTATTGTACAATTATTCCTTGCTACTTCTAAAATTTAATTCATTAAAGTAAAACGTAATTCATAGTCATACTTTCCATTAATTCCCCTCTTCCCCCCACTTAGTAACAAAAGATTGCTGATTTTAAATTTCATTTTTGGCTGCAGCCACACAATACTGCACTGTACTGCTGGATTTGACGTAGTTCTGTACCTTAAAAAGGTATTGAGTGATGAGTCATACCTTAATATAGCTTGCTCTAAAGCACTGTAATTATTATATAATTTTGTCAATTATGTCACTATTGTTTAAGCTAAATTGTTGTATTAGGTGGAACAATATTCTTTAGAATATCTGCTGAAATTAACAGGCCCTAATTCTGCTTGCTTTATTATTCCAGCAGCACCATAGAAGGTAGCAGGACTACTTGAATGTTCCTCTACATGTTTTTCTTTCATTAATGCTAGGAAAATAGTTATAAAATTACCCAGCATAGTTCAGTGTTCTTTTAAGTCAAATATAGTGTCTTCCGGACGGTAAGCATACTTAGAAGATGCAAACTGCAACAGAATACAGAATTTCTGTAGCAAATAACCTTATATCCAGATATATGCACGTATTGTAAATGCAAAGACCGTGGATGAAATTCTGCTATATCTGCACATACTTGTCTCTGAAAAGTGAGTTAAATTTGTATCTCTCACTTACTGTGGCTGTATGGACTTTTGCCATTTGCCTCTACATTTCCGCTGAAAGTTCTTTGTTTTAGATTCCATGTTCTTGATTCAAAGGGTCAGATTTTACGGTTGAAAAGATGCTCATAGCACAATCTGCAGCTTATTCTGTCTAAAAAACTCTCAAGTGAAAAACAATGTCATGGACCATGTTTTATCCTTGTTCCTTTTCTACTGATGTAAGGTGGATTACCACACAGAGATCAATGCTGGTAAATTGCTATAGCGGCATAAATTATTCCAGACTTCAGATGGAATAGCTATGTGTTTTTTCTTTCTTTTTTTTTTTTTTTTTCCCCTTCCATAGATTTCAGTAGGAAGCTCTGCAAATGACAGAGGGTTTCTAGGAATACTGGCCAGAATGAGAACGTGATTAATGTGACAAGTGCAAAACAGCACTGCTGCCTTCTTGCTCACCACTAACAGGAAGCAGTTCTCATTCTGCATGATAACTTGACCAGTCCTTTATTATGTAGGCATGGGTAAGGCTTAAAATTTGGAGATCTGTCATCCAAATGTGTGCAAGTGGGAGGAGTCACTGTCAACTCATCAAAAAGAGCAATGGCTTTCAAGAGTGTAGGAGAGTAGTGTAGAGAGGAACTGCCTCCAGAAATTATCGCCTCAACCTTCTAGATCAATCTTGGGTAGTGATAACTTATGAAATTAAATTATGAACAAAGGAGAGATCAGAAGAAAAGAGCATCAAGAAAATGGTCCGTTGGAAACTGTTGGTGTCTAGAGCAGCTGAACACTCTCGGAAGGTGCAGCTTGTTGCACCCACCTCACAGGACACAAGCAACACATCCAGCCTAACTGCAGCCTGCACAGGAGGCTTTCTCCATCCCACTGACAGGCTCTTTCTTTGGTACCAGCAATTTTTGATAGTTCCCACCTGTGTGGTCCCCACCTACCCTTGAAATGTTCCTCAGCTGCCACTTTGGCATTCAGTACCTTGCTGAAGGCTCTGGTTTGTCAATAAAGACAAGAAATGTGATGTTGAATGTGTGGCAAAATTAAAAATAAATAAATAAAAATCAGTAAATTAGACTGAATTGAAGCTGCAACCATTTTTTATTATCTGAATGGTACCTGGAGAAGCAGGGAAAGAAATTATTTACTATGTCCTCAGGGTGTATAAAACCAGCTAACTGGATGAAGCTGAAAAAAGATCAATTAGTGTATCTGAAAAAATGTTCCAATGAAGATCTATTAGTCTGTACAAAGGGAAAGAACCCTGTCACCTGAAGCATTTTAAAACTAGATTGGACTAAGTCTTAAAAAAAAAAGAAATTATATAGAACAATCCTAATTGTAATTTTGCAATTACCAGAACTTTTCTGTTTAGTAATTTCTTTGCCTCCTTGATATTGAAATGTTTAAAACTCCATCCACCAATGCAAAAATGCAGTGGAGTTTCAACAGTCTCTGTAGAGACTAGGGTTTCAGGTTCTATTTAAATAGATTTTTTTTTTTTTCAGAGCACTTTTCAGCATTCTAAAAGGAAAGATCTAGCAAAAAAAACAACTTTAATGACAGTTCTAGAACTACATACAAAAACCAACGCAAACATACCCAGTAAGTGGTAAAACTACTGAAAATTTTGCGAAAAGTTCCTTATTAAGAAGATATCTTAGACTTTCATTTTTTAATTTATTTTATAAATTACAGGGTTAAGTAAGATGTGGTTGAATGGACCTGTAAGTATTGTATAAGGATTGACTATTTTAAATGTTGAACTTCTGGGTTAAGGGAAGAAGTTGGTTTTTCCTATTATTACAGCTGAATACCAGAAATAACAAAATGCAATCTGGATATAAAGTGAATTTTCAACCATTTTCTATACGTAGGAAATCCCTTCCAACCCCTGACATTCTGTGATTCTATGATAGAAGTTTCTAAGCATTCTTTATGTACTATTTCAATTTTACTTTTATTGTTAAATGAGGATTAATTGAGATAATAATCTGAACCTATGAAAACTTTATAAGTGTATACAAACATTTTGGTGTTTTTTTGAAAATCTCGTGTTTAAAAGAAATAGCATACCAGACCACAATATTTCCAGGTTGCTCTTGTTCATTTTGAATGCAGATATAATTGGCAATGGGAAAGGCACAGGAGACAAGTGGCATGATAGTTCTTTCTTGTTCTTGTTTTGTAATTCTTGGGGTCACTGATAGGCCTGCACCTGAAATTCCACTTCATATGTTTGCATCCTTTGACTCTCTTACCCTCATTTTTCCTAAAAAGTTATGTCTTGAGAACATTTTCTGAAATGGTGGTGTATCACTGTGTAGAAAAATTCAAGTATTACTTCAAGGGGACTTATTCTTGACAATAACTCTTTAAAATGAGTCAATTTTTTAGTGTAGACAAGAATTCAGAAAGAGAGAGGATATGTTTATCTGAGCGTTCTTACTCAGCTAGAATAATCAGATTTCTGTTTATCTTGCTCCTTGATTTTGCAGGACAGTGGCTTAAGATAGCACATTACTTTCAGTTCCTTCAGTCAGTAGAAGCCATCTGTGTTTTTATTTAGCCTCATTAATACAAAGGTCAGTCAGTAATGTTTTCTGTTCAGCTGCCTGATAATGGAAAAGGAAAAAAAAAGCTTTATACTCTTATATCCTGAAAAGTGGAGTGTAAAACTGTCTGATCAGAATAACGGTACTTTTACATCCCCATTGCAGTGGTACAAGTAGCTGTACAATGTCAGAGTAATAGAATAATGACATCATCTATCCTGAGGGAGAAAACACCACCCAAATTCTTCCTGACTGATTAATTCTGTATTTCAGGACTGATGAAAATATTGATGTGAATTTATTAAATTCAGTAACAGTTCTAAAAAACTTAAATATTGTCCAATTATTTTGCCTTTTAATGTCCATGTCCTGCCTTGTGTGTATTTAAGGGAGGGGTATTTCTCAGGCAACTGAGACAGCTGTATGCCTATGGGAGCTTGCTCACATGCTTTTATTTATTTGTTTTATTTATTTTCCTGTTCTGTTCTGTATTTGATCTGACTGCATATAAGTTACCACCAGAAGTGACAGCAACTTTTAAACAACTTGCAATCCAATTCAGTTTTTTGAGAAACAATGAAAAATCTCAGAGCCGTGCAACTTTGAATGAATTGGATCTTTTTTCCTTGGGATCAGAGTTGGTTGTAACTCTTGATATAACTCTGTTTAATCTTTTGAGCCAAAACCTTTGGACTTTGAACAAATAAAATTTGAATTTGTTTTATTTATGGAGATTTCTAGCGCTCAGCTCTTCAAATTGTTATAAGCAGCTTTCCTGAGTTATCAACTTTTAGAGTGTTCATACCAGCACCCTTCAGCCACGTTATTGCCGTTCAGTATCCTAAGGGCATCTGGTCTTGTGAACGAGAAGTAATTGCACTCTAACCTCTAACATGACGCATTCACATGCTACGTTGAAAATCACAATCAGCTACATAAATATGGTCTTTTCAAGCAAATTTGATTTGCGTTGTGCTGTTCTATAGATTTCATTAATTTACAGGAACTGTAGGATTAGGTCCAGAGTATTTCAGTACTGTAAATGTGAGAATGTAACGGAATAATATGTTTATTTTAAATTTTAGAAGAAAAGTAATTCCTATATGTGGAGTGTCTGAAAGTTCTCCCAGGATTCTCAGGTCCCATATTACCTCTTGTTATCACATACTTATATTTTTCTTTCTACAATACCCTAAAGGCGGCTTCCAAACTTCCTGGTTTAGAAATCCCTGCACACTGGGAATATCATATTACCAACAGAAAGAATTTGAATGCTTGAGTTTCTATCCTGTTGAGCTTTGTTGTAAACATAACAGCAATAGAAATGCAACATACAGTTTTAAGTATTCTGACATTGGAAGGAAGGAAAAAAAAAAACCCAGGAACTGAATTAACTAGGGTCGTTAGAGTTGCATTTGTATTGACCGGGTGTGAATATTGGAGTCAAGGGGCTTTCCAAGTCATGTGATGTCTTCCACACTGGGCCTGCAAGCAGCAGGTTTCCAACTCAGGTCGTAAATACCTAAATTCATAACCCTTTATTGAAAGATCTTAAAAGTCTTTTAAGGTTATTTTTATTTGGATATTTTCTGCTTTAGCCATTGTTATGGAAGACCTGTCACAGAATCTGAATTATTAGGACTGTTCTTTTGATTTCTTACCTAAAATTGTTCATGGCCACCTTATACCTTTGCTTTCTTATACCAATGTTACCTGTTAGCTTTGAAACTTCTTTTCTCACCAGGACTGTATGCCAGTGTGTCATGACCTTAGAGATAGTAGTCATCTCAAAGATTTTTAAGATGTCACTTGCCTGTCTACAGAAGCCAAATCCTTGTCCTGTCTTTTGTATGCCACAGGCAATTTGTTCCCCCAGCCATCAGTACTGCAATCCTCCCCTCTCCAAGAATCTTTTCTCTATATCTGTTCCACAAGTTGAACACAGACTTCTAGAGGAGGTTTACTAGGATATTATACTGCAGTATAGGTACAAATAATTCTTTTCTACATTCACAGGAAATACTTTTCTAGATATGTAGGTGATCTCTCCAATAAAGGTGATTATTATCACCTAAATATTATTTACAGAGGAATATTGTTTACAGAGGAGATATTATTTATAGAGGAACCACATTTCTCTGACAAAAAGACTTTTTGAAAGCACCTGAGAGGAACCTTTAGCAAGCTTAGCACGTGCATTCAAAAATAATACTACAAACCCAACACTTTTAGAACAAGCTGCACTTTTACAATAATGTTATAATTCTCAAAATAGTTTGTACAACATGTTATTGAACAATTAAAACTAAATCTGAAGAGACAGGTGAGGATTCTCCTTAAATATGGTCCTTTTCTTATGCTCCTTCCCCTAAGGACACACTTTTGGCTTTATGCAAATACTGTAGTGAGTTAGCTTAGCCTTAGGTCTGCTTTAAACATGTGCACAATGTGGAAACAACCAGTGAGACCTGCTCATTTGTCTCCCCTGTTAGTTCTTACTTTCTCTGTGATGTTTGTGAAACATTTGGAAATGGTAGAGGAGGGAAGATATTATGGAATTTGTACAGAACAGAAAGCATGGGTAGTCATCTTCCACAAATGTTTGGAAACAACATGTTTACAATAACAGTTTTCACCCCTAATATGCATATTCAGAACACCTCCGAACCCTGTTGTTAAGTCTCTTACTCAGTAGTTCTCATTCAAACAGTTTAACACCTACTTCTTAGGGAAAAAAAGGAGAAACTTTAGGCCTCATATGTAATGAGTAAGGAGTTCTTAAATACTCTTTAAAGTTGCTCCAGATCATCTGACTGCCTTATCTGACAGATTTTCTAATAGCTCTTACTGGGATGTACTTCTGGCTGATTGGGTTGTGGCCTCATCCTGGCAATACTGTAGTCTGTGATAGTTTCACTTCATGACCTTGGTGATGTGGATGTCTGCAGAGATTATGCTGACATTGAAGCAATTATTTTTGTTTGTTTATCCATTCCATAAGCTGTTGAATTTTCATCTTTATGTATTGTATCTACAGGTTGCTGAGGTGTTACAGGTATAGCCAATAAATCTTGACAATCACCTCAGTGCTCTTGTCTAATCAGCATGGCTGTGGCCATTCTGTTAGGCAGAGAAACTATTTTTTGTTCTAGCCACAGAGTTGCAAGCGATCTGTTTCTTTAGCTATTTGTATAGAAAATGATGCTTTTATTTTAGACACAAACCCATGTTTATATCATCTGTTTTCAGTCACTTGTATCTGTTAATTTGGTATTTGCATAGATTCAAGTAACTGTGATCGTTGGGTTTTTTTTCTGTTACCATGTGTTCGTTTAATGGAGTATTTCTCAATTCCAAGAGCAATAAATAAGAATGTGGGGGTTTTGGCATGTTTAGCTTTCCTTAACATATTTTTTTTTTCTCTTTGAATAGTGCTTCTAGTTAATTCTCCTTAAAGAAATGCACACAAGTCATTGTCAGAATACTTCCAGTCCTCTGTAACTAATTAAGAGTTGTTGATCAATCGTGATTAGCTCTGATTCTGCACACTGTAGTCTTTGGGAGAGTCAGTCATGTTTCTGATTCTAGAATTGATTATTTTTGCAGTAAGAAATTGTTAGTACATTAGAAAATGTGTTAAATTCAAAATATATCCCTCCCAGCCATTGTGTATACTCGTTGACTGACATTGACTGACATAATTTTCTGAGGGTAGTATTCATGTTTTTTTATAAAGTGATCAATGAAGAGAGTCTTTTTTTGCTTACTGAGGTGAATGTCATTGAATATTGTTTTGTGTATTTGTGGTTCTAGTAGGTATATGTTGCCACCTTAATATATCTTTTTTTTTTTTTTTAATATTGATAGTTATGACAAATCAACAACTTGTTTACTGTCTGTTGAAAAATGCAGACTATGTAATTCTTTCATCCTGGGTATCACATCTGAGCTTCTTTGGTGCTCAGATCCAAAAGTGAGATTGTCTGCAAAAACATGCTGTGAACTTCAAAAAGTGCAGCCTTTAATGAGAGACTGAGCTAAAGAGTAAAAATGATGAACAGAATTGGTTCTGTTCAGCTCAAACCAGGACATCTGTCTATTATTCACTTTATGTAGAGATATTGCTTTAAAATATCATATGTAGTGTATTCTTCTAGTCAACAGGATAAGGCTGATAAAAAATTGAGCCACCAAACACAGGATGCCACAAGCATTTGACATTGCTGTTTGATGTCTGAGAATTTTCTAGCCTTCTGTGGTCTGTTTCTGTAATGTCAAACACTGTGATTTACACTATATCTTGTAGGTGTTTTGTTAGTTTTAAATAAATAAAAAAAATTGTCACATAATTCTAATTCCTGAAATCATTTTTATATGCAGAATGTCACTGGCATAGCTGATGTTTTTCTGTTGTTGGGAAAAGCCAATAAGTCACTTTTGTTCAATTTATGATTTTGTAGTTATTTTTAATTTGCACACGATTTTTATTGTGGCAAGTCCAAATCCTAGAAGTTTTTTGTTTTTTTTCTCTACAAAACCTGTTCATTTCACTAAGGCCCTCAGGCCAAATAAGAATAACAGCTACTATAATTTAACACTGTAATCCATCTAAAATCTCTGAAATTACTTTTTGTTATGCCCAAGGATAATTCCAAAGAACAATTGCTTAAGCTTACTATACTCAAATACTGCACTGACAAGCCACTAAATCTAGTCCCAATTTAGCAAAGAACTTCAGGAAACCTACATTTCAGCATGTGGCTATATCTGGGCAATCTCTAGGCTTGGGTACTTTCTTAAAGATAAGTGTTTTTAATTATTGTATTCTACCGTCTTTTCTATTCAACTAAGTCAATATGAAATACTTATTTATTTGGGGAATTGAACTACTCTTTCTTCAACTATTTCTTCATTTTCATGAATTAAAAACTACTTTTCTACCTTCACACAAATTATGTGGTAGACAGATATTGACACAGTGTTTGTCTGTTTGATCAGTGTCACACTAATATACCATTAAGTAAACTCAACTTATTCACTGACTTGCAGTTTTCACTTGTTCTCATATTCTGCTACAGTAAATTCAGTTTTTGTTGGAGTTAGAACATCACGATTATTGATTTGTCTGTCTTCCTCCACTATACCTCCCCTAGATATTCTTGTTCCTAAAAGATCACCTCAGAATCATCTGAAATTAAATAATTTTCTGTATGTAAAGATTTTCTTCAACAGTATGGGTTTCTTTTGGGCCAATTCAACTTGTCAGTCAGGTTTGCAAGCTATAAAATGAAGTGATACTATTTTGCAACAATTTGCAATGAGTACCCATTGTACTCCTTGGATTTTAAATTTTAGGCATAAAATAAATGTTCCAGTAGATTTTTACTGCATTCTCACCACTTAAACTCGTGGTAGTGCATCCATTGCCAAATGGACTTTTTAAAATGAAAATGGAGCAGTACTTAAGGATAATGTTCTGAAAGGAGCAGTTTTTGAAAAGAAGCCTGTGGGGTTTTGGTGGTTTTTTTTTGTGTTGTCATGTGTTCTTTTCTTTAAAATTGGGACTTAAGCTCCAAGACAAAATCTCCACGAACAAGAATCACAGAATTGTTGGGACTGGAAAAGACCTCTGAGATCATCAAGTCCAGTCTATGGCCCAACATCACCACATTGGCCAGACCATGGCACTAAGTGCCACATCCAGCCTCTCCTTAAACACCTCCAGGGACAGTGACTCCACCACTTCCCTGGGCAGTGCATCCCAGTGCCTGATCAGCCTCTCCATGAGGAAGTGCTTCCTGAGAGCCCGCCTAAACCTCCCCTGATGCAGTTTCAGGCCGTGCCCTCTCATCCTGATACTAATTGCCCAGGAGAGGAGCCCGACACCAACCTGACTACAGCCTCCCTTCAAGTAGTTGTAGAGAGTGATAATGTCCCCCCTGAGTCTCCTCCAGGCTAAACAACCCCAGCTCCCTCAACCTCTCTTCACAGGGCTTTCCCTCTAGTCCCTTCCCCAGCCTCATTGCTCTCCTCTGGAGCTGCTTCATCATCTCAATATCCTTCTGGCTGTGAGGGGCCCAGAACTGCACACAGGGACTCGAGGTGAGGCCTCACCAGTGCTGAGCACAGGGGCAGAATCACATCCCTGCTTCTGCTGGCCACACTGTTCCTGATACCAACCAAGATGCCATTGGCCTTCTGGACCACCAGACATATCTAGGGAAAGCCAAGATGGTCTTCAGTATATTGCTCTTTCTGCAACATCTCATCTCCTCACTCACAGGTGATGTTGGAATCCAGTAGAAGACAGGCTGCTTGATCACACACACAAGTTGCCTTTATCACACACTTTTCTAATAAGAAACTCTCTGAAGTTGAACCTTTCTCAGCTGCAGATCTTCCAAAGAATGGTGTCTGTCTTCCGTGCCGTATTTGGTTGGCAGCTATGACTCTGTATCACAAATTCATTTACTCTTTACTCTTTCCTTTATTCAGTGAACTGCAGACATTTAAAAGTGCCTACATTCTCTGTTAATTTATTTTCTTGTTTCATTTAGGACCAAGCATAAAACTTTTAGCTAGTGAGATTTTTTTTTTTTTCTGAAATAAGCAATCATTTAAGCAAAACTGAATTTAGGAAGATTCAAATTAAAGTGTGATTTTTTTGGTGTGTGTGTATGTGTACGTGGCACTTCATTATCTTTCAACTACATATTTCATGTTTGTATTGCCTGCCTTTTCTTTACCCTTCAACTAGAAAAACCCACAATCCAAACCTTGTTTGCTAGAAATTACATTCTATTAATAAAAATGTGATTTTTTTTTTTATTTTAGTACTATAAGGAAATACTTAAAACTACTTTCAGAATTTGCATTTTTAATTACTGAATGAAGACTGAAGGATTTCCTAATGCCTCTTGTCTTCCTAAAGTTTTATTATTTTTTTCCCAAAGTAGTTTTGTTGCAGTCCAGTGTTTATTTAACTAATATAGTCTGATGTATAAATGCATAATCTACAGCTTCATACAATACAGAAAAGATTTCAGCTAAACAGACCAAATTTTTCTCTAGTTTAAAAAGAGACTTCTGTTCTTGCCAATGAAGCTGGAAGCACAGTCAGGCAGGTTGGATTGACTCTTGTATTTTGGTGTGTCAGGACCTATCCAACCCGATTTCAGAGGGCTTTGCAATTACATGGAGATACAGTCTAATTGAGAGCCTTTCATTAAAAAGATGCTAGTCATCCATAATCAAATCCGATAACAATACTGTTAGCAAAATTGCTTCAGCCTTTAGAGAGCAACTCTCAAGACAAACACTTTCTGTTTCTTATTAAAAATATGAGGTATAATAAACACCACAACAATTCAAGTGCACAAGTATCTTTTGAAATGGAGAGATCCAGTGCCCTCAAATTATTCTTGAGCTGAAGATTCTTCTCAATTATGTCAAAGGCACACTGTTTACATGATCACAGGATAGTCTGTAATTCACTAGGTAAATGAGTGTCTGACATTAGTGTTTCCTCAAATAGATTTGTAGAGGAGAATTTAACTTCAGCAAGAGAAAGTGTTTTGGTCTGTGCTACACAGTTTAAAATGGACTTCCAATTAATTTATTTTTTTTTTAATGCTTAGGATGATGAGATCTACCAAACAATTAAGAATGCCATTGAAAGGAATAAATTCATTGCAGATTTGTGAAAATAAGTAAGAAAATACTTTTGATCAACATTTTGGAAATATTGCGTCAGCGATCATAATACATTAGAGGTGCAGGAAGTTTGGTTGAACACTTTGTTGTCAAAAGACTACATCTAATATCCAGCAATTTGTGTTAAGAAAGATTGCTTGAGTCGTGAGTAAGATGATGAGAACAGAATTGCCAAATATTTTCTGAGATTTCAGATGCAAATAAACTGATGTCTGTGGCACATCCATTATTAAAAATTTGTACTAGCGTGACAGAAATAGGCAGTGTGAAATGTGTTATTCTAGTCACATATCAGTCCCCTAGATGACACTGAGAAGCCAGAAGATGTTGTGTAACAGGACTTAAAAACATAATTTGCCAGATGTTATCTGATAGTCGAAGCTCAAGAGACAATGTTATCAAATCTGGTGGTTGCAGTATGTGGGTTAATAAAAGATTGTATGATACCGTTTCTTGTTTTCTCTTGGTTTTTTTTCCTTTCTTTTCTGTAGCTCATTTCTCAACTTTATGCGACAATTAATACTAAAAGAGAATGCAGAAAATGATTATTAAAAATAGTTTGTTTTTTAATGCTAATTTTGTTGTGTGGATTAGATAGTTGTTTATTAACTGCTACCAACTACGAAGTCCCCACTGACATTATATAAAATAAGTTTATAGAATTTTTTTAATAAAATACATACTGGCTTAGTAGTTTGAAAATCAGATTTGGGTAATTTGAAACTCTGTAATTGTATGTGTTTTCTCCACAAGCGTAATTTGTATCATTTACATAGTTGTTTGTATTCCAGAATATTACGTATCAATCATATTCCAATATATATATTGATCAACAATTTAACAAGTACTTTTAAATGAAAAGTTTTATTTATATTTGACTATTTCTGACTTTTTATCAGTACAGCTTTAAATGACTTTTTCAGATCAAGCTAGGAAAAATCCTACTGTTTGGCAGTCAAAAACTTGATCTGGTCAAATGAAATTTAATTATTGCCTGCTTGTTGGATAAGCAGCTGACCCATACTTAAAAATTCTGAGTGCTCTGACTGACCATTGGGTTTGACCTGCTGCTGCTGCAAGTGAAAATCGCCCCGATACCTCAGTTCTTCTAAATATTACCACATCAAAGGAAGAACTGGACGATCTCTAATCAGTACCCACTTTGCTGTTCTTTTTCCAGTCTCTTAAGACAGCTAACGTAAACATTAGATATTGTGTAAAGTAGACGTAAGGACTTAGGAGCACTATTTTTCCAAAGTGTGATTCAGTGGACCACAGTGATTTTTTCATAGTGAATATGATGCAAAAGACCAGTTTTCATTCTCTATATGAGGCCGAGTCAGTCAATCAGTATAGCACTCAATAAATCAATTGCTAAATTCAGGTCAGATTATGTGCCTAAACCTGCTTCTGGTGGAAGCATTATTAAAACTGTTGAGTAAATCCAGTGGAAATCAGAGTGTTGCTGCAGATTGGTAGTTTTGAATAGAGGAGAAAAACTGCAAATCTGTTAAATTCCATGGAAACCTTTTTAAAATCTAAATTCTGAAGCTGTGATAATAGAACAAAAAATATACTAACCTATACTAAATATAATCACTGCTTGGTGATAAACTGGATCACTATCCAGTTTGTGGAGTGAGAAAAAGTCAGCAGGGACTGAGATTTTATAGACACAGATCTAACTCTGTCCCAATTCTAGATTACAGATCTCCAGATATCCACAGAAACATTTGTTTGCTGCTGTTTATGACAAAAGAGTTTGAAAATTGGCTGGTGAACACAGAGCATGTGGCATAAATGATACTCAAAGAGGACTGAGGATACATTTGAAAGATCTTGTTTAAAGAAAAAGTTAAACAGGTTGAAGAAAATATGCTTTGATTTAAGATTTGTCATCCTGATTTTTTCACGTGGGCATACAGAAAAACATGTCTTACTGCCACTGATGAGCAACAATCTTTATTCATTAATTTAAGTGGAAACCATTTGGGGATAGGATTGGTATGAATTATATTTGTTTTAGTCAACTACACAGTAAAGCATAGAGTAGGGCTTTCACCATCAAAATAATGAAAGTACCAGCTGACCTAGTGTGTTATTTCTAACAGATTATGTCTGTGTTAGGTCAGTATTAGCAATCAGTCATGGTTTGGACTGTTCTCTGAAACATTTAATTGCATGAAAATGGAGAAAAAATTACCTATTTGTACAAAAGAGAATGTTACTCTCATGAAATTGTAACCAAAAGGAATCAGATGAACTCTCAAATCCAGAAACCTAGCTGTAAATCCTTACTTAACCAAAAATTTGTCAAAATGTTTTCCTCTCATAGTCTCAGGAGAAATTGAATTTCATAATACCGTAAAGAGTGGAAGGGTTACTGGTCCCTTCCTATATATTATTTATGTCCTTTAAATATCTGAATGTTATCTTATGCTATCTATATTAAAAATTACCCACAAACTTATGAATTTTACATTAAGTAGGAATTCACAGTTTAATACAGAGTTATCTTCTTTCTGACAACTGGGCTATGCTGAAACTCTTCCTCAGAGAAAACTGCTACCCTACAGTTAAAAAGATGAAAAAACAAAAGAAAGGGCAAGAGTATCTCCAAGGAAGCTCCACAGTATACTCCGTAGCTGAAGCTGATGAAAACCTGTTTTCTCATTATGTAGAGAGGGCTTTGTACATTTGGGTAAAGTGCTGGAGTCAACAGCTCAGTGCTCCCTGAAAGGACAATTTCTAGGTAGGAAACCTCCTAAAAGTAGCAGAACGTGAAGGAAAGCTCGTGTGTCACTGAAATCTGTACTGATACAGATGCTAAAAGGACAGACCACAAAACTTTCTTTTTCCAGCAGTTGTTTCTAGGGTTTGGTGTTGATGTGCCTTCTTCAGCAATTCATTGAGCTATGTAGCTTTTAGAGTTCCTTTGCGTGCTCACTAATAGTGTCTGTGGTGGGCATGTATAAGTACAATTAGAGTTGAAAATTTGGTTTAACAAATGAGTTTCATTCTTCCTTTGATATGTTCTAGTTTTTTGGGGTTGTTTTTGTTTTTTTTTTTATTTTATTTTTCCTTTGGAAATAGATCATTCAGGCTCCAGTGGGGATGATAACCTAGAATCCTTCCTTTGATCTAAACACTAACAAATTTCTACTCTGGAAGTAGAATACATTTTAAAAACATCCTGCAACAATGGCATTTTGAATCATACAGAGATTTTGTTACAGGAGAGCACTATAGCATAATTCATCCAATAACTTTCAAAAAATTAGTGGTTGCACAGTAAACTAATAAATGGCTTTTTATCAATGGCTATTTCACTTGTTACCACTCTAAGGATCATATTTACTGGAGTATTTTGTCTGGTTCATCTCTTTCTGGTATCTTACACAGCCAGGTGATTAAGCAATTGGGTTTCGTCGGGTTTTTTTCACAAACACAACTCAGTTCCATTCCAGTACTCTCTGACACGATTATTTGCTTCAGCAAAAGTCCACCTGGTGCTTTGCTCGGCTGTAAGAGAAAAATATTTGGAGACAGTGCAAGAAATCTCTTGTTAAAGTGGGCAGTGAACTATTCACACATGGAAACTAGAGGAAATATTTGAGTTTCTCATGTGAGATGCAGTTATCCTCATAAAGATGGCAAAAGCACACGTGCCACAGATGATGTGGTCAGCTACAGCAGGAGAATCTTAGTAGGTGTAAACACTACGTTTATATTGGAAATGTGTCTTAATGTGTGGTCTTCTACAGGTTTTTCAGTACTATTTGAAGTAGCACAAGTAATACAATCTCTTGACTACAACAGCTGAAAAAGACATAACTCTTCAAAAGAATTGGGACCATTGCAGTGAATGTATTCATTCTGTTGAATGTTCCAAAGTAAAATTAGGAGAAAGCATTTATCCCGTGATAAAATAACAAAGCTAACTTTATAACACCAAGTTATTCCACTAAGTTCCCTGTGTCTTGGGAAATCCAGTCTAAGGACTGATACGGCATGAATGGCCTCTCTGAAAAGGATTTAATACTCAATAATAGCAAGCAATAACCATGTAGAAATTGATTCAGTTGAAGTAAGCCTAGCAAGTAGTTGTGGCTAAATCCTCTAAATAATTTTTTCCCTATACTTCTGTCATAAATTTAAACTCTTAATTCCTTGAGCTGGGATAGGAGTCTTCTATAAGAAACCAATGAGACAAGTCTCAAGCCTTAGTAGTATTGCACTGAAATCACACAACTAGGCTATACTTAGTGTTCAGTATCATTCAGGAAAGCTCCACAGCACTTTCATGTTGCACATATTTCTTCCTCGTCAAGTTCGGAGACCATTAGTCAATCACAAGGAGTCACTGGGATATTATCTTGTGGAGACACATAGAAGAAGTTACCCTTGACTGATAGTCAGTCCTGGGGGTCAAGTCAGCTGCACTGTCACAACAATGCTGCATTGCTCAGATAAAGTGGGCTGTTGAGCTCATTCAGTCTTGTTTCACACATTTCCAGGCAACTGGCAGGTAATGGTATATGCAGCACCTGAAATATTTGTCATAGGATCATTTTTCCCTGCTACATAAGGGGAATGTGATGCCTAATTAGAGCCTTCAGCTGCTAGTGAAAATATTTAGCACAATAAAATGGATCTGCCAAATAATCCCACACATCATTAAGGCTTCCAGACTTCTTTTTTCCACTCAGTAGCCTGGGTATGACATCGGTGCCTGTCTTACCTTCTAATATGATTCCCACCCATACAAAATTGATACTGGAGAAAGAGCATACTCTACACAGTTTATTGAGCAGATAACAGAGGCAATCAGACTAATTTCTCAAAGCCTGCTCTTGTGTGCCTGAAAAGAGAAATCTAGCTGCAACTTCTGTAATCTTGTGATCTCTTCCAGTGGAGTTCGTTCAGGCACTTGTTGTTTGATCAATCTTAGCAAGAAGTTATGCAAAGTGTGGTGTGTTTTCTTCTGATTACACTGCCTTTTCATTTTGAAATAGAAGTTAAAAAAACATATATTAACTTTTGGTATACAAATGTCTGAATATTGCTAACACTTGCAATATGTCTTATCTTAATGAGATCACCATAGCTGTGCAGTTCGTAAATCAGTATAATATACTAATTACACTCTAAACGTGCTTTGATTGCAAGCATGAGATAAGAATAGTAAATGTGACCAAAAAAAAGGTAATAATAAATTTTAGAAGTCTGGGTGGCAGTTTCTGTTATTACAGCAATATAAGGAATCTGGTCAAAGTAACTAGAGCAGGTTGGCTGTATTTTAGTAATATAGCCTCCAAAAGAGGTGCCCTTGTTCACAAATGATTCTTAAAAGAAAGAACACAGAAACAAAAGATCAGGTACAGCACATGTTATTGTCAACTATAATTATTACAGAACTTTTTTTCAGCGTGTCTAGTAAACTGCACACTTTCTTTGAAGATTCTTTGGTATCTTTAATACAGAGAGAGACATATATATGAAAGTTTCAAAAAGACTACAGAGCTGAAAAGATTAATCAGAACAAATTTCATAATTTGTATATTTTTGTGCATCTGTTTTACCTAGGGTTTTGTTTTAGTTCTTTCCCTTTACTCTCTCCAGCAGAATAGCTAAGTCCCCTTTGTTTGTACATCTCACAGAAAATATTTACTTACCGAAATTATTTTCTATTTTAGAATCATTTTAGTGATTCTTCAAGATTTTATGCTTTTAAAATGTATTGTTGATCATCTTTCAGTATATTTACTGTATCATCAAACTCTAGGAGTCAACCATATAAAATACCTTAGAATAATCCTGCTGTTCTGTATTGAGTTCTACAAGCTCTGCCTTTACAGAGAAGTATATTTCACTCCTCAAACAGGCAGAACAGGGTTTAGGCTCCCAGAAATCATTGTAAAAGAGCACGACTTCATAAACTTGAAAACAGGTTAACTGGTGTCTTGCTGAGTAGTGCAATTCTCTTCACCATTTCATGAGCATTTACATGTAAAATCAGGTTTTTAAAATGGTCTATGACAGAGAACCATGTGCATGTGCTAAAATTTCTTAAATATTGGTAGAAAGAAGTTAAATGCCTACTTCTAGTCATTCAAAGATGGGAAGATTGAAAGATGTATCTACAACTGTCCGTCCAATGAGTAAAAATAGACAGTTTCCCTCTTTGTTATTAGAAAATATGGTTTCTGTGTATTGTGACTACCTCATGTATTTATCCATTAAAAAGGCAGGTTTTGTATTCACAAACAGTAAATACTCCTTTATGTTTCAGACATCAACCCTTTGTAGTTTATAATTTGATCAAATAATTTCTTCATTTCTCATTTACAGAAGAAAAGAAAGCAAAATGCCTCAAAAGTTAACCACAATTAGGTCTTATATCTGCTTCAAGATCTTGTTGTACACATTTGCTTCATATTGACTTTTGAGCATACAGTAATTTTTCATATTCTTCACTGCCTATACTATACTTCAGATGAAAAAAATTCTCTGTAATCAAGTATATTCTGGTTTAGATATGCTAAAACGCACACCAACATACCTTACATTTTTATAAAAGAAATGTTGAAACATCTGTTGATTTAAATCATTTAAGCTCCAAGATCAAGATATCTTTTATGTTTACAGCTAGCCTGTATCTGGGGCTAAACTATAGCCGTAGTTTTATCACTTGATGACCCCACTCCAGACAAGAAGAGGTATCAGGAAAAGAAAAGGAGACCCGTGGGTTGAAATGAGAACAGATTTAATGAAACAGCAAAACTGATATTAATACTAATTCAAATATACAGTTTACAAAGTTATACTCAGCCCAGCGAGTGTATGGTGGTCACAATGAACTGGAAGGCAGTCCTGAGGAGCAGAATGCGAAGTGAGCCCCTCGAGGGATGATGGTCCTTCAGAGAAAGAGGAGAAGGAGCCCCTCTCCTTAGACTTTGTGCTGCTAATAAACACCATCACCACCGTCACGGCCTGGTTGTTCAGCCAGTTTCCTGCATCCCTCACTCTCTGCTTATCCACTGCGGTTTTTTACTGGTTAGGAAACCATTTTCTCCTTATGCCAGTTTGAGTTCAGTTTCTCATTCCTTTTGTTTGCCAGTAACTCTAAATAAGTTGGCACAGATTTTTGCATCTCATAAATGAGTTTCAAACTTAGTTCTGTGCCTCACAAAGACTACAGAAAAGTTTGTAGTAACTAAACAGTGCAGGAGTCTGTGGAATTGTGGAAAATTGAGGAACAGGTTATAATATATCATCAAAGGAAATTTCTGGGTAACCTTTGTTTTGTTGATTGTGGTTAGTTTTAAAAGAGGCATCTCATGCTTCAAGAAAGAGCCACAGATCTTTCGAGTGCAAGGTCTTTACACATTTTCACGTTTCTTAGGAAAATTCCTGCTTTTCTCTTTATGTACTTCATTTTCCCATTAAGGAGATACCCATAAAAAGAATTACATATATTACGTTCCCCTCAAGGCCTATTACCTCCTGTTTTTCTCTCTCATTATACGTGATCAATCTTATTTTTCACAACAAAATTTTCTTGTCTTGGGAAGTTTTCCTAATGGGAACATGATTTTCATCAGGACTATCTGTCTATTGAAAGGTCTAGATGTTTAGATAACATTAAAAGGGTTCTGACTCAGCCAGACTGAAAACAATTCGATTGAATTACACACAGA
This sequence comes from Trogon surrucura, assembly GCA_020746105.1. Taxonomy (NCBI): domain Eukaryota; kingdom Metazoa; phylum Chordata; class Aves; order Trogoniformes; family Trogonidae; genus Trogon; species Trogon surrucura. Next base: position 62,931,355 of record CM036619.1, on the reverse strand, counting down.
AGAGCTGCTGAAACATAATCTGTTTAATGGTAGACTATTTAAGAAACAAAACATTTGCTGGGTAAATATACTTAAATATGGTTGAATTTTCATCATCCCTCATAGTACCTTATTTACATTTTTTTTTTTTATTATAGTATCATTAGTATACTCTTAATGTTTAACAAGGTATATCACCTCAGGTGTCAGATTTTGTTTCACTATCACTCTTGAGACGTTGAAAGGTCACACAAAGATTATCTGTCAAAACTGAGCAACACCTACCGTATTTCTAGAATTTTAACAGATTGTGCACTTCTGTGTGCATTGTTACCAATGTTACTGTATTGTTGATAAATGAGAAGGTACTTTCAGAATTGTTTTGTGGTCAAATTGTACTGTCTAGATCACACTTCAGCCTGGATTCTTGCTACTTGCACTTCTTCATATGGAAGAAATTCTGTCAGCACCTTTTTCTCCTTCTTTCCTCTTCTGTACTTTACTAATGTGGTGGAGTGTTTTTAGTAAATCAGAGTAGTCCTTGCAAACTCAGCAAAAAGAAGAAATGTAATGGTTACACTAGACATGATTTGGATGTTAATTTGAACCAGCAGCCAAAGTAGATTTCCTTTAAGTGTCTTGCTTTCAGCACTAGATTTTAACATATGAGTACATTAATTGAAATATTAAATTACATTTACTATTGTTGGTTATCATATCTATCTACTGATCTATAAAGTTGCTTAACAATTAATGCTAACTACCTAGTCAGTTGTATTTGCAGTCCCTTAAGTTCATGAATATTTGCTCATGATTTATATTGTACAACTGTAAAAGATAACTGGGAAGAACAACAGAGACTAGTTATAGAGGGACAGTTAAAAAAAAGTGATTTTATAGCTCCAGTTTTTGAAGTCAGCATAGTCTTGGTTATAGAGTACTAGACATTTCAGAGTATTAGTTGGTTATGCTTCTTCCTGACCTGGCTTGATGAAAGCTTGGTGGTGGGTTTTGTTTTGTGGTTTGGTTTGGGGTTTTTTTTTTCATTTTAACACATTTCCTACTTCCAAATTTTCTCTTAGTTGTTCAATTTATGCCTTTTTCTACACTGACCCAATCCTGAAACAATAAGATATGTGGTATGATTAGACTGCATGCAACTCAACTTTTGTTTTCCTTTTGTGTAATTGTTCTGAGGCCTGGACACTGAGGCTCAGGAACAGCTTAATGCAAAGTGTTTGTATATGCATGTTTATCACTGATTGCAGAAGACCCAATCCTATTAGGCTGAAGCATTCAGGGTGCAGGGTCCAAAGTGACGATACTCATGCAATTACAACTAACTGGGGAAAAAGTCAGGCCAACCAGAGCAGCAGCAAACTTCCATAGCTGCTTTCCAAGTTGTGAATCAGAAGACCAACTACCTCAAGTGTATTTATACCAATATATGCAGCCTGGGGAGCAAACAGAAGGAACTGGAGCTCTGTCCTTAGTCAGAAAAATGTGATCTCATAGAAATAACTGAAACATGGTAGTACAACTCATGAGACTGGAGGATCATGATGGATGGCTGTAAGTTGTTTCGTAAAGACAGGAAGGGAAGAAGAGGTGGAGGAGTCATGCTGTACGTTAAGGAGAACCTTGAATGTATAGAAGTCAACTATGGTGATCGTGGAAGCCCTGCTGAGTGTCTCTGCGTCAAGATCAGAGGGGCTGTCTCCAAGGGGGATCTTACAACAGACATCTGCTACCAACCTCCATACCAAATCAGTAAGGTCAATGAAGCCATATTTGAGTCACACAGCATACAGCACCTCACATGGCATCCATTAAGATCCTGGAATCCATAGAGGACTGCTTTCTTACACAAATGCTAGATGTGCCAGCCAGGAATGAGGCGCTGCTGGATTTGCTACTCACAAACCAAGAAAACCTGCTTTGTAATGTCTTGGTTAGCGATGGCCTTGGCTGCAGTGAACACAATAATGTGGAGTTTGGGATCCAACTCAAAAATTTCCATAGCGAGAAGTCTCCATAGAGGAAAAAAGAAGTGCTGAGAGTTTTTTAGGAACCTCCTGGAAGCACAAAACCAGTTCATCATCTTTAAAAGCAAGGAAAGTAGGGAGACCCCGGTGGTTAACTGCAACCTTTTGAGTCTGTTCAAAACAAAAAGAGAAGTTTACCAGAGGTGAAAAAGCAGACAAATATCCGTTAAGAACTACAAGGGCATTGCCACAGTGTGCGGAGATGCAGTTAGAGAAGCAAAAGCTCAGCTCAAATTGAAATGGACCAGAGACATAAAAAACTACAAGAAAGGGCTCTTCAGGTACATAAAGAACAAACAGAAACAGAAGGAAAATATTGGCCCACCCCACAGGTGAGGTGAATTAGTTCCCAATAATGATGAATAGACAGAGATTCTCTAGACGTTCTTCACCTCTATCTTTAAGAGCACTGTTGCGTTCAATATCTTGGAAACAAAGGGCCAGGTCAATGCAATAAAGACCCACTGTCAGTGAAGGAGAGTTGGTATATGAACTGTAACAGGAGATTGACCTTCACAAATCAGTGGGCCCAGGTGTTATCTACCCAAGGGTGTAAGAGAGCTACATGACCTTATTCTGAGACCGCTCTCTGTAATCTTTGAGAAGTCATGGAGATCAAGGGACATTCCAGAACACTGGAATAAGACTATTGTCACCCCCATCTACAAGGGAGGCTTAAAGGGGGATCCAGGAAATTATAGGCACATCAGTCTTACTTCAATCCCTGGAAAAGCTATGGAACAAATCCTCCTCGGGTCTATCATAAGTCAAATGAAATACATGATTGGGAAAAGCCAGCATGGATTCACCAAGAGCAAATCTTTCTTGACAAACCTGATCGCCTTCCATGACAAAGTAACCTGTTGTATTGATGTGGACATTGTCTGTTTAGATTCTTCAAGGCTTTAGATATTGTTCCTCAGAGTCTCCTCCTAGAGAAACTGATGTGCTGTATACAAGTTGTCTGTACAGTGGATGGGAAACTGGCTGACAAGCCACAGCCAGAGGATTCTGGTAAATAGCTCCTTTTCAAACCGATAACCTGTCATATATGAGGTCCCCCAGGGACTTATATTGTGTCCAGTGCTCTTTAGTAACTTAAAAGTGATCTGGATGTGTACCCTGTGAAGTTTGCCAGTGATACTAAACTGCGTGGGGGTGAGGGTTTTGGAAAGGAGACCCACTCTGCGGGAAGACCTGGGTGGGCTGGAAGCGTGGGCTAACAAGAACCTTATGGAGTTCAACAAGGACAAATGTAAAGTCTTTCACCTGGGAAACCATAATCCAGGAGCGTAGCATGGGCTGGGATCTACCCAACTGGGGAGCATCTCTGTGGAAAGGGACCTGGGAGTCCAGCTGGACATCAAGCTTGATATGAGTGAATGGTGCCGCTGCAGCAAAAAAAGTCGGCAGGATGCTGGGTTGCATCAATAAGGGCATCACCAGCAGAGATGATGAAGTCATTATCCTACTCTACTTAGCACTTATCAGACCACACCTGGAATATTATATTCAGTTTTGATTCCTGTTGTACAGAAAAGATGTGGATAGGCTGGAGAGGGTGCAGAAAAAGGTCACAAAGATCATCACAGGACTGGGAAGCTGTCATACAAGGGGAAAGGTTGAGAGAAGTTTGCTTAGCCTTTAGAAAAGAAGGCTTAGGGGACACCTTATCTCCAGGTTTCAGTATATAGAAAGTGGCTAAAAGAAGATGGAAACTTCTTTTTTACAAGGAATCAAATGGAAAAGATGAGGGGGAATGGGTAAAAATTACTCCTGAGGAGATTTCACTTGGACATGAGGAAAATTTTTCACAAGAACTATCAGCCATTGGAATAATCTCCCCAGGGAAGTGGCGGATTCCTCGTGAGTGGACACCTTCAATATTCAGCTGTACAGGGTGCTGGACCAGCTTATCTAAACTGTGCTTTTGCCAAGAAAGGTTGAGGAAGATGATCCCTGAGGTCATTTCCAACCTGGTATTCTACAATACTATGAGCTTTCTAGAAAAAAACAAAGGCCAGTGAATTCCTTTTTTTTGGGTTCTTTTGTTGGTTGGTTGTCTTTGGTTTAATTTGTTGTTTACATTTGGTTTGTTGTTTGTTGTTTTGTTTTCTCCTGAAATTGAGAAAAAAAAAAGTGAAACATTTATTTTAGGTAAAAGAGCAGTGCAAGTGATAACAATATTCAAGACAAGACCAGTCTATTCTGAAGAAATCATCTTCTTTTAATATACTTTAGTCTCTTTCACATTTCTGGGTTTGGACAGTATCTTCAAACTGGGATAAATTTTGTGAAATTATGATCTGTCTATGGATAGTTTTCTACTGAAGTATAGGTCTAAGACCAAACTTTTCTCGTCTATGTATTATACCTGGCTATAAAAGCATGATACAAAGCAACTCAGACAGTAAATATAATCATATTTATCTGATCAACAATAGCACATATGTTAGACTTGTTAGCACAATGAATTCCCTGGTAAATCCTTATGGTTTTTATTCCAGGAAAAGTAAATAGTTGCATCTGATAAAGGAAGTGTCTTCACTTGGTCAGTAGGGATGGCAGAGTATTCATAAATTCGGAACGAAGTTTAGATTTCTACAGTTAAGCTGAGTGTTACACTGCAAAATGCAAAATAGGCAAAAGGATTTTGAATAAATCTGTAAATATATCCTCTTTCATTAGACTGATGTATTAAAATATCCTGTGGTAAGCTGTGTGATGTTCTTGCTTGCTACAGTATGCAGAAATATTTTTGAACTTACTCTTCTGAAAGAGATAGACAGAGAAAAGCAGGATTTCATGGCAGACAAAAAAAAAAAAAGGACTTACTGTGATAGCATCAATAATTTCTGCATTAATAGTGTGTGGCCATAATTTTGGAACATTTCTCATTTCCAGGAAATGTATAATTATATCATTGAAGTGCATTGTCAAATTTTAGCACATTGACATTACAAGCAAGTTATTGAACAAAACTAATATTATCTTTCTCAATTTTTAAGATCCAGATTTTAAGGACCTTGGTGTTTTGAAACCATTGCCAGGTTGGTATGTTGTTTGTTGTTGTTTTTTTAAATTTGGAGGCCTTTGCACTCTGCTGTAGAAAATATTTTTGTTTGCTGTTCAGGTTTCATTTTTTCTGGTATTTTGTTATTCAGTTTGTGAGTTTGAGATGGGAGGACCTGAAGGAATTGTGGAATCTGTACAAATTGTCAAAGAAGGAAAAGCTTCTGAAACTGAAGCAGTAGACTGTAAATGGTACATCCGAGCACCACCCCGATCCAAGGTCAGTCTTTCATCCACTTGCTGATTTGCCATTTAATTTAAGAAATTGACTTTTCTAATACGTTTTGTATTTCTTATTACATCAGATCTTATTTAATAACTTTACAGCTTGAACTTGTAAACTATATTTTCCTTCCACCATGGAAAGGTAATTTGTTACCTCAGCCAAAATAACCTTCTTTCTCTATAAATAATGATGTGAGCAGTGTTAATGTACTTTTTGTGCCATAAGTAATTTTCTTAAATTCATCTTTAATTTTGCTTATATTTTACAAGAATCAATGTGTTTTCTTAAGTGGGAAGTAATCTTATCACTTTAATTTTCAATATATTTCAAATACTTAATAAAGAGACTACTGTGAGTTCCCTAAGGTCATCACTGTTTCTCATCTGTGAACTGTGAAAATGCAACCAAGGTAAATTCACCTTCCTCTGTATGAGACCTCTAGTTCCTTTGGTTTAGAGCCACAGATGAAAAGAGATAGTGTTCTCATTTCTCTTCCACCGCAGTCAGCAAGCCATGCATTCATAACAGGAGAGGGCCGCAATGAGTTTAACAGTTCTTTTCTTGGATTCTGCTTGAGTTCCTCTCTTATCCATGGCTTATCAGTTATTACATACATTAATTGTTACTGGCTACGCTACCGTTTCTCTGCTCTTTGCAAGTGAAACAGCTTTGTGCCTCCCACCTACTTTCACTCACTGTGTTAAAAACAACTCCATGTTTTATTTTTTCTAGTTGTCTTTTATTGGACAGAAAAGGTTTTACAAGGTAGAATTTATATATCCACTAATCTCTGCCATCTTGAAATAGATAAGGTTTTGGGTTTTTTTTTTATATAATCTCAGAGCAGACTGTCCTGGGTATATCTGTTTCAGCATTTGGTATTGAACAAGGAGGATGAAGGATTTCCAGAAGAGAAAGTAATTAGTATCAGCATTGTTCTATTTTGAAAGTTTAGGAGAGGAGTTGAATAGTTAGCTCATAAAGACTACTGACAAATTATTTCCAGAATATAATTTAGTATTTTTTTTTTTACTTTAGAATAACTTCAATATTCATAGAGGTTTTCAATTAAGTATATGAGCTTACCACTTTGCTACAGTAAGTAGCTATAGACATGAAATGACTGGACTGATGAATGAGTGTTGCATATGTTATATACTTAGATATTAGTAGAAAGAAAATGGGTAAACACAAAATTAGAACTGTGCTTATTAGAATTAGAGCAACTAAGTAAACCAAAAATTGTACTACAGTCTTAGTTTCAGTTTATGCTTGGTTGGTCATATACTGTTGTTGTGATATTCTTCTTTAGTTAAAGTCCTATGTGATTTGAAGTCCTTCTAGAAATCCCATATTAACTTAGCTATAGGATTTATCCACATTTCAGTCCTGATGTGAAAATAGGAATCGCGTAGCTACATAACCATGAACACAGTGTGTAAGAGAGAAGTTGTCACATTACCACTGTTAATAGAGGATTAAAGATTGTTTAGCTCTTTGTGAACTTCTATACCTGCATTGAGTTGTGTTGTGTTTCAAAAAGTGTATACCAGCTGAAGAGCATGTGGAAGGAAGAGCAATGAGAGAGTTCTAGAAAACCTGAAAAAGTACTGAAAGTTATTTAATGTCACCTAGAAGATTGTGTGAAGGAGCATGATACCAGATTATAATAGGCTTTTGCAATGAGGAAGAAATGCTCTAATGTCCACATCTATAGGATAAGTCATGGTCCTGCACTCCGAAATAAAGGTTCCAGTTTGATACCAAGGAAGAAAATTTCAAACAGCAGGGAGATGATTAGGAATGAGTGGTTAAGGAAGGTTCAGCCAGGGCTGGGCTTGGTCATCACTTGATGAATCTTGCTGCTCCCATCTTACAGTTTTCTGGGTAGATATATAGAGCAATATAAAAGCATATAAATCAGTGTTGCCTAACATGGAGTTGAAAGCTTTTTCGGCAAGCTAAAAAAGAAAAAGAACAGCTTTCAAGCCTCGATTAATCTTAGAGGGTTAAGTCTAATTTAGCACTTGAACTTAGTGTGGTTTTTGCATTTATATACATATACAAACATATATGTGTATGTGTGCATACATGCACACACACGTGTGGTTATAGTATCACCATACTGGGAGAGGTTGAAAATTTTTCAGATATTATGGAAGGAATTAGTGAATAAAGTTTTTTAAAGCCGTAAACGAAGTAACATTTATGTCAAGACTGTTTATGGACCTGAGTCAATTGAACTGGATTCTCTTGTACGTATTTTACAGCCAGCTTCCTTTGTGCTTATATAACCTTGAACTAATGACATACTTAGTACAGTAATTTAGTGACATCATTCTACGTTATGGCAGCTTGCACCTATGAAAACAGGCTCTCCTGCTAAGAACAGTAAGAACTCAGAAGATGTCTTTAAGTCCACATGTTCCTGTACTCTGGGCTGCACAGTTTGTTACTGGGAATTGTGCCTAAAAGGCCAGAGTTTCTCAGGCAGAGTTTGGGTTGGATCTTTACCTCTTTAGTTTCTTAATTAAACTGTGGCAGAATGTGGGCTGCTTGCAATTTCATTTGGCTTAAGCTCATCCAATCTAAACTGTCTGCAGGAGCAAGTCCTTTCCTTGGTTTCCAACTCCAGATTCAAGCCAAGTCTGAGCTCAATACATGAGCAATGAGATCAATCAGGGAGTATGAACTTGAGAACGCTAAGCCTGAGCTTCAAACTGACAGTCTGGTTATAACAGTGCTGCTATCCTCAGCAAGCTGGAATGGGACAGAGAACAGCAAATTTCTCACACACCCTTAAATTGGAGCCATCAGTGATTACACAAAAAATAAAATGCTGAAAATGCAAGCAGAACTGAAACTTTCTGGAAGTGCAGAAGACAGCAGAAGGAGGTTTAAACATTACTTCAGCCTATAGGCAGACCTGAAGCTTTGTATTTGACAGTGACCAGTTGCAAAGTGTTCCTTGTAATCATTTGAAGTCAGTTCCTGCTGAGTAAGATGGCTGTGAATCTGGAGTTCAGAAATCCTGGGAGTTCGGCACTTCTTGTAGAAGTTGACTTCAATCAGTAATCAGAGCAAGAATGGAAAAGGAAGAAGAGAGCTGCTGACTGAATGTGTCAGCCCACCCAGAATAACAAAGAGCTGGAGTAACCTTCCCATCCCAAAATTCTTCACTATAGAACAAAGCACAGAGGATCAAGTGGATGATCCTATTGCACTGGGATTTGAAAAACTTTAGAGATATCATTGGCTACAGCAGTGGATAAGCAAAAAAAAAAAATCTCTATTTATGAACAGGAAATAAGAAAATTAAAAGAATGATAGTATTTTCTCACTTTCTGTTAAGAGTGAAATGTTGGAGGATAATATCGATGACAAGCATTTTTCTGTATTGGATGTGGCAGTAGAATTTGACAGAGCCTGATAGGAAGATAGAACACATGATTGTGCTCAGGTAGTGTTCCGTTTTGTGTAGTTATCATTGTGTCATGCTGGTTCCTTGAGGGGTTTTGTAGAGGGAAAAAACAACAGAATTTGACAATAAAATAAGACAACATCTGCAAAGATGGTGTTCTGATGCTGGGAATAAACAATAAGCAGCGCTTTTATTCGGAAGACCCGGCGAGCTCAGGAAAGAGCATCCAAACTACAGACAGACAAGCATTAATTTGAATCCAATCCAGTGGAAGTCATCTATTCAGAAGGAATGAGCAAAAGGTATATTTAGATTGAGCAGGTAGTGAGGCTACCCTCTATATATAAACCACAAGAAATAAAGGGAAATTGTAAGCTAGTTAGGGAAAACGATGTCTAATTCTCCTGCCCCACCTGAGCATGCTACTGGGCAAAGAAGATACTTTTCCAGGTAATAGGATGCAAGACCTAACTAAAAGCTTGACAAACCAAAATAATTAATTAAGGAGTATCTAGTTTTGACATATTATTGCAGCATCCTTAAACCTGAGCTGCCTGTGAGCAGTGATGTTTGTCTCAAGCAAAGCTGTTGGGGAGCAGTGAGAGGGGGATGTGTAGCGCTTGGGAGGGTGCCAGGGCAAGGGTGGCCACAGAGCCAGGACACGGGTGAGGAAGAGAGCTGGGCAGGCCCAGCCATGGTGGCTGGGCTGCGATGGTGACTGAACTCGCCCGTGGCAATGGGGCCGGCCCCAGCTCAAGCTGGGCAGCAGCTCGGCGATATGTGAGGCTGGGGTGGTGGGGCACAAGGCTGGGTGTGGGCCAAAAACCCAAATGGGGCCAAGGCACTTGAATATTTGCAAAGGATAGGTATTACTGTTTGGTAGAGGTTCTAAATCTCCTGTCACAGTTTTCATGGTGGACCTTGTATCCATGTACCTGACCAGCTAGAGAGGCGATGCTGACAGTTCCAGGTGCCTGACCTCAGACTGAAGGTAGTCTGGAGAGAGGCTGGGTTACTGCGCATGTGTTTCCTAGACAGAAGGAAATGCGTAGTAAAACAAATTGCAGAGCTGCAAATCTCTGTAAACCAATCTGACTAAACCAAAACATTTTCTGTTCTCACATGTGAAGTGGAGACTTTTGCTCTTGGATGAAACCTGCAAGAAAAAAAGATTAAGCTGTCAACCCTGGCAGACTAGCATATCCCTAATTTTGGAGGCTTCTTAATGACATAGAAGAGAAGCTTAAGTAGCACACTAAAATTTAGTAGGAGATGTTTGAGTGGTGATTCCTGAAATGTTATAGAAAAATAAAATTTAGAGACTGAAAAACCTTATGGCCAGAGACACTTTTACAGGCTTCGCATGAACTCCATCACTGAAGATTGCTAACATATAGATAGTGCAAATAATATTATGAATGAAAAAACCCCAACATGTTTATATGACACCCCTGGAATAAAGTGTTTAAACAAGTAGAAAATATTGTTTACTTATGTCAAATTATTAAAACCACTTATTTGAAACAGTTTTGTTAGATGAAGATGCAAGGCAAGCACATGTGTAGAATCATGTATGTAGCATTTCTTCTAACAGGTATGGTAATACACATACCAGAGTAGCAGTGACAAAATACCACTTCTAGGTTAGCATGACTCTATTGAGTTCATATATAGAAATGTAACCAACCTCAGCATCCTCCAACCAAATAATTGTTAACAAATGCAATTAAAAAAAAGCTACTGGTTGAAGTAATACAACATCTACCAAAGAGAACAGCTGAATCAGGATATGATCTGCAGTTGACAGTGTTAAAAAGCAGAACAACAACAAGGAATTGTAAAGGTTGTCTCCTGTGAACAGTTTGCCACTGTACAAGAGAAAAATGAGGATGACTTGACAGAATAAATGTCAGTTATTGGGGATTCACACTAGTCTGAAGAAACAAATAGGACAAAGCAAAGAAATTCAACGAGCTTCACTTGTCCAGGAAAATGGTATTTTGATGTTTGAGCCTGGCTGTGAATCACAGGGTGCTAGAGGAAGCACCATATAAGGTTGTCACCTACCACACCATTCCCCAAGCTCCAGCAGAGAGGAAAATACAATGGAGTATGGAGTTCTGTTTGCACAGCATGGTCCCAGACTAATAACATCAGGCCCAAAAATACACAAAAACCCCAAATAAACAAACAAAAAACAAACAGATCATATACTGTTAACACTTTTGGGCTGAAGTAATGTTGATTTTCCTTTAAAAAAAAAAAAAAAGAAAAAAATTAGGATCCAAAGCTGCTTTAGAAGACAAATTCAAGCACTGTTAACAGTATACTTTTTAGGCTATTATACTTGTTGTCTTGCCTTGAAGAAGATTAATTGCTGTTGCACAAACTGCTTTATAAAACTGGTCTTCCCATGCCTAAATACTGGAGGTATCCTCTTGAAAGTCCTTTGTTAATCACACAGAGCTGAACAAGATGCGGAACAAAGCAGGCACTGTAACTGAGCTCTGAGCAATGGGGCAGGACATAAGAACATTTAACTCACTCCTGTGCTTACGAGAGATTTGACTGAACCTAGAAGCTGAATATGCGAATTCTGGATGGTAGATCCTGACGAAGATGAGGTTTTTGTCTTACATCTAAATCACTTTTGGCAGTTGAATGATGGTTTTTTGTTTGTTTGCCTTGGTTTTAAGGGACTGAATGTCTGTGCACATATATTAAGTCTGGTATACTGGGATATAGTTTGAAGCTTTTCCTGACTGGCTTGATCAATCATGTTGTCAGCCCCAACCTTCAGTGATTGATTAAAAAGCAGAACTCATAAAAAGTGAATCACTATGAAGAGATTATAATCTGACCATTTTACTGAGGTGATATATTATTCATCGTTTGCAATCATTCTTTTTTTCCCCCTAATATATGCAGCCAGAGATTTCTGTTGTTTTCAAGTTTAAATTAAGAAATAGTAAAACTTATCCAGCATTTACTTTTCATCATTATTATGATGACAATACTAACCTTAAAGGTGACAAGGCAATTACTTAAAATATAGTGTGACTGAGTGTAAGTTATATATGCCACAGCTGCAGCGGTGCTTTATCAGTTTTCTTGCTAATGGCGTTGCATTTGCAGTGACACCTCGAAACTCAGTAGAAGCTAATACTTGTGCATTAGCAGTCTGTTCTTCTGAGTAATGTGGAACTGATAGTTCGAGGAAAGTGTCTTATTAGAACTTTATAACAAAAATGTGAAAGAAGAAGATAGGGCAGTTATGCTGCTTCTTTCAAATACCATGTTTTCTTCAATAAGAATGTCCCGATTATGCTAATGTGTCAGTATCTACGGAAATGCTATAATTCCAAAAGCTCCCATTGGCATCAGTGAAAAAATGTTTAATGAAGGCAGAAGGCAACATTCGAGTTTGTGACCTCTTTTTTATTAATTTGTTTTCTTTTGGAGGAGCAAAATTTCTTATCCACTGCTGGTAGAAGTAATGACTAAGATCTCAGTAAATGAAATAACCAGAAATATTGATTATTTTTCTCTCACTTTCTGTTTAATTTCTTTTAGTGAGATCCACACACCAGTGAAAGTAATGAGAATATTGCCACTGATTTCAGAAAACTATGTATCAGGAACATTTTTGCATTAGATAACAGTTTGTCGTATAATCTGTTTTATTCTTTCCCTGGGGAACTCAATTTATTAGTCATTTTCTTCTGCCAGCGTGGGTCTTACAGCCAGTCACAGGAACAATGGCAAATATATAGCAATAAACCCATAAAAATTGGCAGAGGCATGCAGATACAATTAAATTATTCCAGCTTTTTAAAATAAAATCTGATCCAATATCAAGTTGTCAGTTTGTGTAATCAGTTTCTAGTTTTTAAAAATGCACTGCAATCTTAATCCGTAGGTCTGATCCAAATAATAAATGGAAAGATACTCACAGATTTCAGTGAGCTCTGGATCATGTCCTTGTTAATCTATATGAAGTTCTGGGAATTGTCATCTCTAAAGGATACTATGAGAATGAAACTCCAAGTCACCTCAGAATATCAGGAATTTCTTTTCTCTAATTTATGAAATTCCTTGCCATTGGAGAAGGTGCTACCTTTCTCCTGATGAATAGATGCAGGGTTTTAAGTCAGATATTTCTTTCCAATACCTATCAAGACTATATATGTGATGATCTTAGCTGAATTTATCACACACAGGAATGAACTGGTTATGACTGACAGCAAAATTCATACTTTAGAGGAACAGGAAATGTTGGCTTCTTCAATGAAATACTCAAAGTGAAATGCAAAGTTACTGTTCTCTTGGTTCCTTCTCAGTATTTATAACTGCTACTCTGATAAATATTTTCCTAATTTATAAGGTTAGCATGCCACCAGAAACTAAAGGGCGTCAAATGGTAAGCCCACAGAAATAAGACTTTGGCTGTACTGTTAAATGAACATTCTATTTGAACAGATCAGGAATAATTGACCAATGCCTGAAATTGCCATGAGAGCTGGTATTTTACAACCACAGTAAGATTTAGCACACATTTCTTGTAAGAATGAAATCTAATTTAAATTTCATTTCAATACTGAAATGTAATTCCCTCTGCAAGATTCATGTGGCTATATATATGTATTCACACATACATGTGTACGTATAAATGTATGTATATGTAAGACAGCAATTGAAATAGAGAGCAAGTGAGCAAGATTAAGGGTTCTTTCCTCCGTTAGGTAAAGTCTAGTTTTACTATTGTACTGCAGTCGGACTAAGATTTTTTCTTTTAATGGAGTAGATAAGAGCTTTCCTGGGGTGGAATAAGACAAAAATGTGATATATGCACATTGCGTTGTATCTATATGGTCTATCATATTTATATTTTAACATATAGATTGTGTATGTATGATAGACATATATGGCATACAAGTACTGACTCATGACAAACTGTTGGAAGCCTTCCGTGCTTTCCTGTGAGACATTTATCTGTCATGCTTTGCTTTCTGGGAAACAGCCATGTGTATACAGTATTGCATATAATCAATTGCAGAAGTTTTTGCTACACTACCTGTGGCAAAGCTGACAAGCACTGGAGCACCCATTTGAGGCAGGCTGCTGCTGTTAGTGGAGGCAAGAAAAGCAAGGTGCACATTTAACTCCCAAGCCTAAGTCAAACGTTACGGAGATATACTATGGACTCTCTCAGCAGCTTCACAGGAGAGACTGGGTGCCAGGGTTTCTGTTTCTCCTCTTTGAGCAGAAGCAACTGGTCTCTGGGACACAGAAGCAGCTCTACAGCATGTCCCAGCCATGACTAGTTGCAGGGTGGGCACATCATGGCTCTACCTCTTGCCATACCTCCCTTCCTCACATGCAGTCTTGCTCTGGCAGGAAAAATAATGTGCCTTTGCCAGCTGAACACCAGGAGCTGCTGATACCAGAGGGTATCAAATGGTGCGAGTGAGGAGTAGAAGCCCATCTCATATTACCCAACCAAGTTTCACATGGCTGAGCTGTGGTCACTGACTGGACCCAAATTCTTGTCTGCACTTCTCTCACTGGCCTTTTGCTTCTCATTTTCGTTTGTTTGCAATTAATTTATGCACATTTTCATATACTTCCTGTCAGACGTGTAGCAGTTTCTAGTAAGCAGCTGGCAGCAAAGATCAGTCATCTGCCTGGTGGCTGTGGAAGTGACTGATGCTATATAAGGAGAAAAGCGCTAGAGTCGCACTGAAGATGAGGTTTACCTGGGTGGCTAAAGTAGTCATGTATCAGCAAGACAGAAGTGCTCTAAGTAGCCAGAGAACATCAAGAACAAGGATTTGGAGCACAAGAAGGAGCACACAAAGGGTCAGGTGCCTGAGCACCTGGGGAAGAGAGGAAGAAAGTAGAAAATGAAAGAGAGACTTGTAAAGGGATGTAGCCAGTGCATAGAAACTTCCAAAATACATTTTCTGCACCCAACAAATCTTCAGAATTTGAAACAAGCTTTTAAGTAGGACTTTGCCAAGGAAATAGGTGACCTGTTTTAACAGGAATAGGAACTGCATGTCCATCAGTAGGAGAGGAAATGGCAAGATGTTTCAAGAGAACACCTTTATAAAAAGTGGTGGTTACTGTGAGAAAATTTCAGCAATGCCAGGGGACTTAATTTTAGTTATTTTTTTATCCCACTGCAGAGGTGGAGCCACCAGTAAATGAAATGAAAAATATTGCTACAGGAGTATTACTTTGTGTGTTGCTGTTAACTGTTTGTCATAAATCCATGGGTCCAGGCAGGATGCATCCACGGGTGCTGAGGGAGCTGGCTGATGTCATTGCTAGACCACTCTCCATCATCTTTGCCAAGTCTTGGGAGACGGGAGAGGTACCTGGGGATTGGAGGGAAGCAAATGTCACTCCAGTCTTCAAAAAGGGCAAGAAGGAGGACCCAGGTAACTATAGACTGGTCAGCCTCACCTCCATCCCTGGGAAAGTGATGGAATGACTTATCCTTGGTGCCATCTCAAGGCATATCAAGAATAAGAGGGTCATTAGAGACAGTCAACATGGCTTCACCAAAGGGAAGTTGTGCTTGACTAACCTCATAGCCTTTTATGAGGATATAACAAGGTGGATAGATGATGGCAGAGCGGTGGATGTGGTCTACCTTGACTTCAGTAAAGCATTTGACACAGTCTCCCACAGCATCCTTGCTGCTAAACTGAGGAAGTGTGGTCTAGACTCTCGGGTAGTGAGGTGGACTGCGAACTGGCTAAGGGGAAGAAGCCAAAGAGTCGTGGTCAATGGGGTGGAGTCTGGTTGGAGGCCTGTATCCAGTGGAGTCCCTCAAGGGTCGGTACTGGGACCAGTATTATTCAATATATTCATCGATGACTTGGATGAGGGACTAGAGAGTATTATCAGCAAGTTTGCTGATGACACCAAGCTGGGAGGAGTGGCTGACACACCAGAAGGCTGTGCTGCCATCCAGCGAGACCTGGACAGGCTGGAGAGTCGGGCGGGGAAAAATTTAATGAAATATAACAAGGGTAAATGTAGAGTCTTGCATCTGGGTAGGAACGACCCCAGGTTCCAGTATAAGTTGGGGAATGACTTATTAGAGAGCAGCATAGGGGAAACGGACCTGGGAGTCTTGGTGGACAGCAGGATGACCATGAGCCAGCAGTGTGCCCTTGTGGCCAGGAAGGCCAATGGCATCCTGGGGTGTATTAGAAGGGGGGTGGTTAGTAGGTCGAGAGAGGTTCTCCTTCCCCTCTACTCTGCCCTGGTGAGACCCCATCTGGAATACTGTGTCCAGTTCTGGGCCCCTCAGTTCAAGAAAGACAGGGAACTGCTGGAGAGAGTCCAGCACAGGGCAACTAGGATGATGAAGGGAGTGGAACATCTCCCTTATGAGAAAAGACTGAGGGAGCTGAGGCTCTTTAGTTTGGAGAAGAGGAGGCTGAGGGGTGACCTCATTAATGTTTACAAATATATCAAGGGTGAGTGTCACGAGGATGGAGCCAGGCTCTTCTCAGTGACAACCACTGATAGGACAAGGGGTAATGGGCTGAAACTGGAACATAAGAGGTTCCGCTTAAACTCGAGAAGAAACTTCTTCTCAGTGAGGGTGACGGAGCCCTGGAACAGGCTGCCCAGAGAGGCTGTGGAATCTCCTTCTCTGGAGACATTCAAGACCTGCCTGGACACGTTCCTGTGGGGCATAGTCTAGGCATTCCTGCTCTGGCAGGGGGATTGGACTTGATGATCTTTCGAGGTCCCTTCCAATCCCTAACATTCTATGATTCTATGATTCTATGGTTCAAGCCGTCTGGAACAATGGTCTGGAACAATGGTCTGGAAAAATGGTCTTCAGCTCATTTCCCCCCTCCCTCTATTTCCACAATGATGTGGAGGGAGACAATTCAGCAAAAAAGGCTCAAGGATTTGAGATTAAGGATAGGAAGGGTAATAATTTACCATTTAAGATGACGGGTAACGAACCAGAGAGACCTGGGGAGAAAAAACATTTATTTAATTCACAACCACCACTTACGAAGTAGGATAGTGAGAGGAATACATTGATGAACACGATACAATCTTAAATACCCTTCGCTCCCCCCACCTCTCCCATCTTCACAGCTACCTCCTCTCCCCCCAGCAGTGCAAGGGGGCAGAGGGTGGAGAGTGCAGTCCATCTGGAAATTACTCATCATCCATGGCAGCCCCTCCTTGAGAAGGAGGGCTCCTCGCAGTCTCTTCTTCCTGCAGTGTGGTGTCCACCTCACAGGAGGCAATCCTCTCCCTCTTTGTGAGTCCATCGGGGCCACAGATAAGTTTGGGCACATTCCCCTCTGACACTCAATCTCTCTCCCTTCTTGCATGGAGCTCTGCACATACTGACCCATCACGGATGTTCTCACCACCATTCCCTCAGCTGACAGGCAATCACCTTCCTGCCACTTCAGCCACCACGGGGCTTCAGGGAAAGGTCCTGCTCTGGCAGCCTTCTCCCTCTCCTTCTCCTCTGGGACTCTTCTCCTCCTTTCTTCTCAGGAAGACATTGCTTTGTTCTCCTCTCACATCCCCCTCCTCCAAGAGAAAAAAGCACTCCCCAACATTAAAGATTGAACCGCTCAAAACAAGTCAAACCAAAAGAGTAGGATAGAAGAATGGAGTTACCTCTTAAATACCTTGATGGCAGAGATGCTGATTGGCCTGGCCCTGGCCAGAGGCAGATCCGACTCCTTCCTGGGGGTGGGAGAGTCTCTCGAATCTTCACACAAGTCTACTCCTACTTTTACAAAAAAAAAACCCACCAGACTCAAATCCATGAGAGTGTCTAATTTTTTAGAGATCAAGACCTGCAGCTTCCTTAATTTATACTATTTAAAAAACAGGATGCATAGTGAAAATATAGAATTCACTTAACTGCAATTTAATTAGAGTATATTCCCGAGTTCTTCTGGAGGATGGCAATGTTGGAACATAAGTAAGGATTACCATGAGAAAAAACGTACTAGAAAAGGGTGAGGCAAACAAAATGAAACAGTATACCAGATTTCATATGCTAGTACAAATTGTTGTACAACTATCCTTTTCAGAGAGACCAGTTGCAAAGCATAACAAGGAATGAAAATGTTTCATAATATACTACCTGAAAAGGCTCATTTAAAAATCTAAGCTATTATTATACAGTGGCAGACTGCTTAATAGCACATAATTCTCAAACCATAAGAGCTTTAATATATTAATGAGGCGAAGTGGTGAGTCCTGTCGCTACTAGGATATGCTGTTTGTGTACTTTATGCAAATCCAGAGCAGCTTTTTAAGCAATTGATCTGGGCATGTAAAAAACTTCCTAACGTTAATAAGACTGTTTGTAAAGAAGTATATCTAATATCTAATACAGTGACACTTTGTTTTCATTTTGGAGTGTTTTGGTTTTTTTTTTTTAAGTGAAGATGCATCTATCTAGTGTATCTGCTGGATAAGTTTACATTTCTGCCCTACTTCACCTTTTAGAATCATTATCCTAAAGTCTCTTGGGTATGCTTGGCAGTTTGATTATGCATCATGTGTCTTTGGAAATATTATTTGCCTCCTCCATTACTGGATATTTGATGTTGTTTGTATTATCAGTTGCATATAAAATGAGTGGTTTTCCCTACTAAAGTCCATAAGAATCAAGTATCAAATAATTGCATTTTCTCCTTGCCCCTGCTTTGTCTTGGATAAAGAGTTCTTTGCGAAGCGCAATGCATCTGTTACATTTATGAGAGAACTTAGCTTACATGCAAGAGACGTTTCCTGAAAAACTTTCTAGGTTTCTACCAGTTTCCACAAAATGCACTTGATTTCAGCCCTGTTAAATTATGAAGACACATACCATAAGGCTTTGTTTGGAAAAGCTGAGGTGTTGGCCAAATTGCTTGAAGAAACATAAAAAGATTAGTGATTGAGTTCTGCCTGGCTCCCAGATTCTCACTTCCTGAATCAGTGTAGCTGAGATGTATCTCAGAAATGACACATATTGACTCTGGGGAGGGAGCAGCAATTATTTGCCTTATTATTTTCCATGTCAGGCAAGTAATAGAGCAGACAGCAAAGGAAGAAATTTCTAGTTTGCCTGTCTTGCTGCTTGAAGGAGTGTTGTACATACTTCTCAAAGTATATATTTGGTAATCAGGACCTTACTGCAAAGAAGAACAAGAATATCTCATTTTCCTGCTAGATTCTACTTTGAAGCAAGACAAAATACCAGGAAGATTAAACAGTGTTCAGATTCCATATTAATGGCCTTCCAGGGAAGTTGCCTATGGACCACCTCTTCCAGAAAAATCATTTTGGTAGTGGTCTGTAGTCTTTCTCCCACAAGGTAGAGCCAAGGCATTTAATGTTTGTTTAGTCATTCTCAAATGTCTATACATGTTGCCTTTGTTGTTTGTTTGCTTCATAGATCTATTTGCGATTCTTGGACTATGAGATGCAGAATTCCAATGAATGCAAGAGGAATTTTGTAGCTGTCTATGATGGAAGCAGCTCTGTGGAGGATTTGAAAGCGAAGTTTTGCAGCACTGTGGCTAACGATGTGATGCTGCGGACAGGTCTCGGTGTAATCCGCATGTGGGCAGATGAAGGCAGTCGAAGCAGCCGATTCCAGATGCTCTTCACATCTTTTCAAGAACGTAAGACCCAAATCAATGTGTCCACCTTTCAGTTTGTTAAATGATACAAGTCCCAGAAACTGCTAATGTTTTCTTCATGGAGAGTAGTCACCGAAAGCTGTTCCCGAACAAGCTGTGTAAATATTCAGAACAGTTTCTATTCCAAGCATTTGTAGTGTGCAATAATCTGTCACACAGTAGATAGAGCACAGGATTCAGAGACAGGAAGACAGATACGAATAGTCATGACCTGTCCAGTTGTATGACTGTGACTTTTATCTTATCCCCAAGCTGCCAGGCTGCTGTGTCTCAGTTTTCCCATACATAACACGGAAAAGGATAGAGCTCTGAAGGTTTTTGTCAAGCTTGATCCTTTTCTATGAATTTGATTTTTTAGATCTCATTATGATGGGCATTTGAAAAATACCTTATGATTATTTTAGCACATATGGTGGGTGTGTTTGTGCATATTCCAGAATGCATGTATCAATAGGCATATATGTCAGATCTTGTTAAGCAAAGAATTCAGTTCATTTCTTGTAGTAACAGAAGTTTTCTAAAGGCCTTATGTGATATTTTGGTTAACTTTCTCTCTGTGTGCCTTGACTGCATTCATAAGTTTATATGATTTATGGACTTAGATAATAAGCAAAACAGCTTTTGAAAGAAAAAAAAGGTAGTTCTAACCAATTTTAAAAAACAAGAAAACAAACCACAAGAAACCCTCAATGAAATCCAGTAATCCCATTCACTGAATATGATTGACTGAGGAAATCACCTGTGAAAGCTATTGATTTGTTTTCTTTTATGTAAATAATTCATATTTGGTCCCTTGAGGAAGGAATATACACATTTATTTTCACATGCTGATTCATGTTCACTTTAAATGTGTTTTTCGGTTTGTACGTCACAAGTCTGACAGGAAGATTTCTGTGCAGCTGACAGTGGTTGGAATGAAGGCACAATCCTACCAAACACATAATTCATCTGTATTCTGTGTGTGTGTACCCTGCAATGAGGCAACGAGACTCTGTTGAGAACAGCCTCTGTAATTCCTTAATTATGGCCCTGATTAAAAATTTCTGGCAGTTTACGTGCCTGAAACTGCATATGCCACCATACTCTCACACTGCAGCCTTAGGGTGAATTATATTTTTCATGTCTGTAAATCAGGCCAGGGTCTAAAAGACATTGAGAACCCTCAGTTGAAATGATACTGCCCTTTTCTCATTTCTGCAACTGGAGATGTCTTGAATATTCAAGATCTGATTCATTTTTTTCACAAGGCATCCCGATCTGTTACCTTAGAAACAACTGCATAGACACTGGAGGTTCACAGCATATAAAGAACTGGAGAGTGAAGCACTATGATGACTAACTTGAAATGTAGGTTTGGATAAGTGTGTGTTTGCACGGCTTTCATATCTCAAAGGAAAATAAGGAAAAATGCAGGGTTTTCTTTTACAGTATTCCTAATATGTTTACCTGACATGCTACATCTTATGAGCTACTCTGTTCTTCTAAACAGACAATAGTTTATATTGTATGATATTCTGACCAGGAAGATGAAAATATTAACATGAAGTCTTTTCTGTAAACTTATTCTGAACAGTCATTGCGTACCAGCAGCTGAAAATTTATTGAGGGCTAAATTGTGCTTTGAGATACGTACACGCAGCCTGCTCATAAATACTAGGAGCAACAGCATCTGTGTTTTTAATGTTGGAAATTGACTTTAAAGATTTAAAGGTGATGCGGATCGTACCTTCTGTGCCATGTCAGTCGTTGCTAAGTGCTGCCCCGTGCCGCAGACTGGTGCTGGCAGTCAGGAGTCAGCTAGAGCAGATGTCCCGTGTGCGCACCGCGAGACACAGCCCATAGCATGTGAACCGCGATGCTGTTCGGCAGCGTGGGGGAATAATTAGATCATCTGCATGGAAGAGAAGGAATGTCAGACCTCATTCAGGGAGATGTGCGTCAGGGAACAGACACCTGTGTCTCTACTCAGGGACAAAGAAAGGGGAAAAAAGCTATTTTACTAGCCTAGACCCGAGAAAGAAACAGAATAAATGTTGTTTTTGTTGTTGCTTTATGCATGGGAAAGAGTGACCAAGTAAAATTCCTGCATTTACTGTTGCTGTGGGAATGACCAGGAGGTGTTGTGATCTGTAGTGCCTCAGGTCCCCTCTTTAATGTGGAGTTAAGTTGTTGAGATTGTAAGTCTTCCTCAAGGCTCTGTGAACTGCAAGTGGTTTTTTTGTTTTTGTGGAAACAGGCTACTTAGCCTAAGGAATGTTTTCTGTCTGTGTAAGTCTGTTCAGTGTTAATTTTTGTTTTAGAGTCATTTCCCAGGGACTTCACATTTGTGTATAGAAAAGAAATCTTCAAGAGATTTCTTACATGATTATTTTCATACTGTTTGATCATTTGAAATATACATGTCTTTTTTGCAGGTATCCAAAAAGTGGTCTTATAGGTTTCCATACCTCTGGCAGTGATGCTCTGTAAAGCAGCAGTGGTGTAGATATGTCTGAAGGAAAGGTATACAATGCAAGAAGTTGTTAATTTTCCTATACCAGAAGATCAGCAATGATTCTCAAAGCATCAAAATAGTAGTAAAACTCTAAGCAACACTTAATTACCAATTAATTCCTAAGAGTTTATAATTTACAGTGATGATCTCATATTTCGTGATCAGCATTTTTAGCTATTCCAACTACCATTATGAGCTGTGTTTGTTTATGTCCTTACCTTTTTAATCTTTAATATATCTTGTAGGCATATGTATCTAATCATA
Organism: Trogon surrucura; assembly: GCA_020746105.1. Classification (NCBI taxonomy): domain Eukaryota; kingdom Metazoa; phylum Chordata; class Aves; order Trogoniformes; family Trogonidae; genus Trogon; species Trogon surrucura. The sequence continues at coordinate 62,909,157 of CM036619.1, read as the reverse complement.
TTTCTGTGTATGGTAGTCACTGTCTACTATAGATTTCAAATATCCGATAGTTTAAGAAACAGAAAAAAGAAAACAAAGAACCTGAAACCATAAAAGGTGTCTCTTCATCTGGAAAGAAGACTTGAAAAATGAGTCTTCGTTTTTTCATCCCCTTGACTAACTGCTCATTTAATTTTCCATGACTGGGAGAGTGATCTCCAGCCTGATTAATGACAGACATGCTGCACCTACAGCTTCTCCAAAGAGCTGCTCCTGAGCAGACACACCTATGCTTTTATCTAAAAGCAGATTTGTAGAACCAGGGCATGCAGGACAAGAGAAAATCCCTCTGTATGCACAGCAGGCAGGTTGTTGTTCATTCTCTCCCTCTTCTGACTGCTCTGTGGTAGCAGCTTCCTTCTCCATCCCTAACACGGCATCACAAAACCCAGACCAGCAGTATATCATTCCATCTCTTGTTTTGTTGCCCTTTGAGCTCTAAGGCTGTTTTTAAAGACCATCACAATGTGGCTTTCCTAAAGGAGCAGAAGTTCTGTCACCTTATTTTCATTTTATTAACAAAACCCATATTTAGATTAAAATCTAGAGCCATGTTTAGAAGAGCAGTGCACAGCTTTATCGAGTAGCAGCGCTCAAGCCCTTGTTTAGAACCAGAACACCTGAAGATGATCACCCCAGCAGGGGCAATTCTCTAATAGGGAAAAAGCACTGCAGGTATGCAGTATTAATGACTGTGTTTATTGTGGTAATGCAAAGCAAATTAATGAGAAAGGGAGTAACAAAGCAGTAAATGTAACATATGTGGAGAGATGGTTTGCCTTTGCAAGGACTTAGGAGTGTAAATAGATTCCAGCTCTGCTGGTTTTGCTGCTTACTTCCCCACTAACAAAAAAGACAACATTGGGATTGCTTCCTTACTGGTGAGAACTCACCTGTGATTTTTTTCCCCCCTGTGCTATTTGCAGCTATCTCTAGTGAAAACCCCTCACTGGCTAAACATCCCAGTGACTCTCTCACTCGGAAAAAAAATATCTGTTTGGTGGTGCCTAGAGTGTATGAACTGAACACAGACTGGAGCTCTGAGCACGTGCTCCTGAGATGCCATTCTTGGATGAGTTCATATATCAAAAGAACCCCACTCCATGAATCCACATAAAAGTGTTTCTTAAAGACTAGATTATCAATGTGTATCTGGTATTAACGACTCATAAAAATTATATTTATCTTGTTGAACAGAGCAGTCCGAAGGTGGCTGAGGAAGAAAATTCAGTATTAAGCACATTTTATTTTCAAGTTTCTAATAGCTGGATTTTAATAAGACTTTTTTTTTCATTAGTGGCAATTGAAAAGACAAGTAATTTTACTTCTGGTAACATACTTGTAGTGTACAGCACTAAAACCATCCTAATAATTTTATAATTTTAATGAAGTGAAGTAGTTTCTCAGCATGACTGAATAATTGATGCCTTGAAGAGGCTGAGAGAACTTCTTCCTCTGTTTCAAGGATGATTCAAGGAACATCTGAAGAATTCCTCTTTTTCTTTCTCTTGTGAAGGAAAGAAAGCTCTATTTTTCATTAAGGAACAGTGGGAAAATCCAAATGAGCTATACTTGAAGAATTCATGTGCGTGATGCATGATGCAGTGATCTATCTTGAGTACGTGAGGAGTAGGTGTGAAATGTCTAACGAGTTTAGTGTAAAATATTTCTCACATTTAACAATTGTTAAGATTTCACAATTCTCCCATTCAGCCTAAGGAGAAAGTAAGACCTCTCAAAAATGTTATGTGGAGAAAAGACAGGGAGGAAGAGAGAGAAGTCTAAAAATAACAAGTAGGGTAGGGCATTCATCTAAGATTAGGGAGTCCTGGACTGAAATCCCTGTCTTGAAACAGGTTGGAATGGCAAATCCACACGGTTCAATGAAGTATGACGTAGACACCCAATCTAACTTGCTCAAAGCTGGCTCACACCCTAGAAGCAAAGGATTTGCACTAACTGCATGGTACGGCAAAACAGCATAAATACACTTGGGAAAGCACTGCACTGAAGTGGAACAACCAGGCTTTACACCAGGTCCCTGTACAAGTCAGCTTTTGGCTTCATCTTGGAAATATGTTTTGACCTGGCCATGTTTGCATCTTATACCCAAAGTATCCTGTAATGTTCAAAAAATGATCCTTACCACACATGGATTATGTATTTTCTTATTGTCATAACATCATAATAGTATAGTAGGTAATAACACACTGAATATGTAATTACTGTAACAGTAAATATTGTTACAGTATAGAGACACGTGTATTACTTGGGCTTATTTATTTTATTATATCTCAGTGAAAGCAGAATTTTTAAAAAAAATATATAGTATGGCTGCTTTTATTTTATGTCACTATGTAAACGTGGCATATGAAAGTACTATTAATGGTCTTTAAATTTCTCTGGCTTAGGGTTATTCAGGATTAAAAGAATTTAAGATCATTTTGCAATAATAAATGGAAAAGTATAGGGTGTTGGCTTCATATGCATTCCCAAAACCTTCCAATAATAAGAAAATATAGACAACTCCACTGGCTCAATTTCTATGACTTTTGAAAGCAGTAACCTTCAAATACTAAACTGAGGCTTTTTGGAGTACTGTGATGGTAACCTTCTGGAAATATGACCATTATAAAAATCTCCTAACTTATAGTAGAACCAAAATATATTTGCCTGTCAGATAACAGAAGAAGGCTTATTATTATAGCATTTTTTAAGGTATAGGTTTTTCTACATCTGAAAAAGAGTTTGGGATATCATGTCTATTGCTGTTAACTCACTTGTTTATATATCTTTCAGGATAAGTGCACCATCTTGTGTTCAGTACAAGTACTTACTTATTGCAAAGCAAAAGATGTTACATTACAATTAATTCACATAACTATAAAATCTGTTTGTATATTAAGGTACAAGGTATCCCTACACATACTTCACAAATTTTTAAAAAGGAAATATTATCATTAAAACTAATTGTGATGGTTTGACCCTGACCAGCGGCCAGGTGCTCACACAGCCACTCTGTCAACCCCCCTTCTCTGCTAGACAGGGGGAGAAAATATATCAAAGGGCCCATAGCTTGAGATAAGGACAGGGAGATCACCCGCATCTGCCATCTCGGGCAAAATAGACTCGATTTTGGGTTAATTAGTTAAGTTTATTAAAGAACAAATCAGAGAAGAGAAGTGAAAAACAAAAATCTTAAAAAAAATAACACTTTCCCCTCATCCCTCCACTCCCTTCTTCCTGGACTTAAAATCAATTGCAATTTATCCACCTCCTCCCCTAAGCAGCGCATAGGGACAGGGAATGGGGGCTGCAGTTGGTTCTTCCAATGTCATTTCCACCTCTGCTTCTTCCTCCAGGGGAGGACTCTTCGCTCTTCCCCTGGGCCATTGTGGGGTCCCTCTCATGTGAGACCATCTTCACACACCTTTCTCCAATGTGAGTCCTCTCACAAGGAACAATTCATCACAGATCGCCCCAACACGAGTCTCTCCACGGGGTGTAGTCCTTCAGGGGGAAACTGCTCCAGCGTAAGTCCCCCACAGCATCACAAAAGTCCTGCCAGGCAAACTGCTCCAGCGTGGGCTTCTGTCTCCCCACGGGCTACAGACTCTGACAGTAACCTGCTCCAGCGTGGGCTTCCCATGACGTCACAGCTCCCTTCAGGCATCCACCCGCTCTGGAGTGCGGTCCTCCACAGGCTGCAGGTGGACATCTACACCCTGTCACCTCCATGGTCTTCACCACAACCTGATGGACTCTCTGCTCTGATGCCTGGAGCACATCTTCCCTCGTACCTTCTTCACTGTCCCTGGTGTCTTCACATATTCTCACTCCTCTGTCCCTCTGCCAGTTGAGTGTGGCACAGTTCTTTTTTCCACATTTCTTAAGCATGTTTTCTAAGAGGTGTTCCTATCCTATGATTACTGATAGGCTCAGTCTTGGCCAGCAGCAAGTCCATCTTTGGAGCTGGCTGGCATTGACTTCCTTATGAGAAAGGCTGAAGGAGCTGAGCTTCTTTAGCTTGGAGGAGACTGAGAGGTGACCTCATTAATGTTTATAATATAAGGCTGAGAGTCAGGAGGATGGAGCTGGGCCCTTCTCAGTGATATCCAATGACAGGACAAGGGGCAATGGGTGCAAGTGGGAGCATAGAAGGTTCCACAAAAGCATGAGGAAAAACTTTTTCACTGTGAGAGTGACAGAGCACTGGCACAGGCTGCCCAGGGATGTTGTGGCGTCTCGTTCTCTAGACACCGTCAAAACCCACCTGGACGCGTTCCTGTGTAACCTACTGTAGGTGATCCTGTTTTGGCAGGGAGGTTGGACTGAATGATCTTTTGAGGTCCCTTCCAATCCTGAACAGTCTGTGATTCTATGATCAGATTTAGGGGAAACTTTTATCAACTTCTTGCAGAAGCCACCCCTACAGTCCCCCTGCCACCATAACCAATCCAGGCAAGCTTAATACAATAATGTAGAAAGAAAGTGTTTGAAGCTTTTCATTTTGTAAATATTACTTTATATAAACTAAAATTTTACATAAAAATACTTATTGGTTCAAATCTAGACTGGGGAAAAAACCCTTTAATTTTTTTTTCTTAAATTTGTGATTTAATTTGACCTATAGTGTTTTCATTCTGTAAAAACCTAACAATTTATCTTGAAGTTATTAATCATTCTGTATTGTTTATTGAGAAGAATATGTTATCTCATTTATTTCTAGGACACTGCTTTGGAAGAGCTTGACTCAAGGCAGCTATCACGGTTTAACTACAGTCAGCAACTAAACACCACCCAGCCACTCGCTCCTTCCTCCCCCTCCCAGTGAGACAGGGGAGAGAACTGAAGAAAAGAAAAAAACCCGTAAAACTCATAGGCTGAGATAAAGACAGTTTAACAGGACAGAAAAGGAAGTCCAATATGCAATAATATTGATAAAATAATTAGAATACACAAAACAAGTGATGAACAGTGGGATTGTTCACCACTCATTGACTGATGCTCAGTCTGTTTCTGAGGAGCATTTAAGGGGAATATCCTGTATTTCATTTAGTGTTCATTACTTGTTGTGTCACTGGACACCACTGAGAAGAGCCTGTCTCTGTCTCCTTTACTCCCTCTCACCAGGTACTTGTACACATTAATGACATCCCCTCAAACCTTCTCCAGGCTGAAGAGCCTCTGCTCTCCCAGCCTCTACTCATATATCAGATGATCCAAGCCTTCAATGGTCTTTCTGGCCCTTTGCTGGACTGTCTCAAGTTGTCCATGTCTTCCTTGTGTTGAGAAGCCCAGAACTGAACAGAGCACTGCAGATGTGGCCTCGTCAGCACTGAGTAGAGGGGAAGGATCACCTCTCTCAACCTGCTGACAGTGCTTTTTCTAATGCAGCCCAGGATACTGGTGACCTTCTTTGCCATGAGCACACATTGGTGGCTCATGATCTGTTTATTGCACACAAGCACTTCTTCTGTAAACTTGCTTTCCAGATTGTCAGTCTCCAGCATATATTGGTGCATGAAGTTATTCCACCCCAGGCACAGAACTTTGCATTTCCTTTTGTTGATCTGCTTGAGGTTTCTGTTTCCCTAGCCTATTGAGGCCCATCTGTACAGCCACCCAACCACTTGGTCTAGCAATCAATCCTCTCAGTTTTGCACTGCCTCTAAACTTACTGTGGATATACTCTGTCCCATTTTCCAGGATATTAATGAAGAGGTTAAGGAGTATTGTCCTCAATACTGACCCTTGGGGTACATCACTAGTGACTGGACTCCAGCTAGACTTCATGCTACCGATCACAGCTTTCTAAGCTTTGCAGTTCAGCCAGCTTCCAGCAAGTCCAACTTGCTGTCTATTTATAATCTACCTCATATTCACCAGTTTGTCTGTTACAGGATGTTACAGGAAACAGGGTTGAAAACTTTTAAGTAGAGAAACGCAACATCTCCTGCTCTTCCCTCACTCACCAAGCCAGTCATCCAATGATAGAAGTTGGTCAAACATGATTGCCCTTTCATAAGTCCATGCAGACAACAGTCTTCTTGTCCTTCATGTGTTTGGAAATGTTTTTCAGGATTATTTTCTGTCATTTTCTGAAAGACCGTGATGAGGCTGACTGACCTGTGGCTCTCAGGATTCTCCTTCTTACCTTTCTCAAAGATGGAGGGACATTTTCTTTCTTCCAGTCCTAGAAAACCTCTCCTGATCACCATAATCTTTCAGATGTGATCAAGAGCAGCCTCACAATGACATTAGCCAACTACTGGAGGCATTGCTTCAGTGCCCATGGGCTGGTGTCTCTCCAGTCTGTTTTACTATTCCCTAACCTTGTCCCCTTCCACTGAGGGTAAGTCTGTCTTGCTCCAGGCTTTCTCCCTCATCTCAAGTGCTTGAAATTTCAAAATACAGATCTCACCAAAAAAAAAAGATGGAGGAGAAGAAATCATTTAGTACTTCAGCCTTTTCCATGTCCTTTGTCACTAAGACACCCGCCCCATTCATCATCACACTCTCATTTTCCCCAGTCTTGCTTTGGCAGCTGACATACCTGTAAAAGTCCTTTTTGTTGCCCTTTACCATATTCACTATATTTACCATATTCACCATATTCAACTCCACATGGGCTTCAGCTTCCTGACTGTATCACTGCATCTTGGTTGGTGCCCCTATATTTCTGCTGGGATCATCTGACCATGTTGCCCTCTCTTGTATGTGTCCTTTTCATGTTTCAGTTTAGTCAGGAGTTCATTGCTCATCTGTGCAGGCTAACTGCCACTTTCACTTGATTTTCTGCATGTCCAGCTAGATGACTATTGAACTTGGTGGAGGTGATCTTACAGAATCAACCAACTCTCCTGGAACCCTGGAACCACCTCCCATGGCATTCTTCCAAACAGAGCCCTCAACAGTGAAATTTTGCTCTCGTGAGGCCCAGAGTTATGATCCTGCTTTTTGCCTTATTCCTTCCTTGCATCATCCTGAACTCCACCATCTCATGATCACTGCAGCCAAGGCTGCGCTTGACATTCACTTCCTTGACTGGTTCTTCCTTGTTTATAAAAGTATGAGTCCCAGCAGAGCTCCACTCGTCAGCTCCTTGATTATCTGTATTAGGAAGTTATCCCCAATGCATTCTGGAAACCTCTCACATTGCTTGTGCCCTTCTGTGTTGCTCTCCACAGATATCAGGTGGTTAAAATCCCCCAAAAGGGTCAGGATGTGCCAACATGAGCAGACTATCTGAAGAAAGTTTTATTGCTTGTTATCACTGATCAGGTAGTCTGGAGCAGACAGACACCAACTACAGTATTGGTAGCAATTGGCCAGTACTGGGCTGCTCACTAATCCTGACCCAAAACTCTCACTTGGCTTCTCACCTACCCCAAGGCAGAGCTCTGTGCATGCCCTGCTGCTCTCATTGAAAGGGCATTTACATAGTCAAGAGGAGGAACTAAGCTGATAGAGTTTCTGCTGGGTGGAGGGCCTTGTGCTGCTTTATCTAGTTGAAGCTAATGATAGCAGTAGCTTTCTTTTTTGAAAGCTTTCACAACCTTGTTTAGATGTTGAGGCATTGCCATAGACAATGCTCAAGACCTAGGTTAAGCTGGCAAGCGTTGCTCCCACATGCCTTGTCTGCTTGATTCCACTCCCATCCCGAGTTCTGTAACTGCTTCAGGAAAACACCAGGACCAGATACATCTTACTATAAAAGAATCCTGCTTATTACCAGTTCACTTATCATTTTGTTATTACTAGAATGACCTTGATGCAGCATCCCAAGATCCCTTTGCTTTCCCTCTTCAAGGGAGACTGACAAGTTTTCAGCTTCTCTTGATACTTTCATTCATTCCAACAGAAAGCCTTCATTACAGTGAGGAAAATGTATTGATTGCTTGTCCAGCTTAATCACTTCGGGTTCAAGGGACCACGGAGAGGACTTGACTATACTTATTTTATACACATGAACAAGAGGGGTCTGTTTGTCATCAGATTTATGAATATTACATTTGGATTTCTCTCATAGTATGTTCACTTGTACTTACCCTGAAATTGCTCTGTCTGGCTGTTCATCTAGTTTTGACATTTATTCACATACTGTCTCTTTCTTTCATAGTTCAACAGCACAATTCAGAGAAACTGATGGGGTTTTTTTTCTTTTTTTTTCTTCTTTTCTCTTGCCTTTTGTTTTGAGGACTCCCTGACATTACATTGCGTAATTGTCCCTTCTTAAATCTGCAAAAAATGTCCCTTGTACTGCTCTTATTTTTTCTCTGTTATTTCTGAAACATTTCCTAATATTTTCTATTCAATGTGAAATTTCCTGTTGTTCCTTTCAGTGCGGAATGTCTTAAGTGTCACCTATTTCTGCTGTGCAGTTCTCTCTCCCTCTTCCTTAAATTTCCTTTACTACCTTCCTCTAGTTCTTCTTTTCTGCCTACCATCACTATATTTCTAAATTCTTTTATTTCTGCTTTGCACAACAGTCCTTCCAGAACAAATCTGGCTGATTAGTTTTCTGCATTGGCTGAGAGATACACTATAAATATACTGTTATGTCTGAGTGGATGGTTGTGTATTTGGGGATGTGTACAATCTTTGATGGCATTTGCTATTTGCTTGACAGACCATAACAGCTCTGAAGAAGGCATTATAGTCAGTTATGGATATTTGAACTTCAGCACTTATTTAAAAATGGATTTCTTGACACGATATATGGAGTTATTAAGATCTACGGTATAAATCCTTTGTAGTGTCCTTAGTTAGCAAACCACTGAAGTAGTCGCCTGCTCTGAGCCAGTCTCTGTGCCATGCATATATGTTGTCATAGGAACTGCTTTTAAAGTTGTGGAGGAAAAAGATTGCCGTGAAGCACCGAATTCCAAGTATCGGTAAAATGAACATCACAACTCCATTCCAATTAGTTAAGGGTCTTAGGTCACCTTTTAACTTTCCCTTAAAAATAATTATAATAATGTTTATGGGTCGTCTGAGCTAAAAAAATAAATGTGCAATTAATTTTTTACTGATTTAACACTCATAAAGTTTGTAGCTCTTTTTCAAAATGGAAGATTTTCTGGTTTGGTTTTAATAGAAGAAATATGAGGAGTACTTTATCTTTACTATGTTATGTAACTTACAGTATCGTTGCAAACCCAGCACCTAAGGATCTCCCAACACTTGAGTAAGTAGCACAGCTTAGCAGTGCTTACAATTCTTTGTGAAGGCTTCCAAGTTGCTTCTTCAAAGTAACAGTATATGGCCTTCAGTAAAGCCTTCATCCTGCAGGTTTAATCTGCATGATTCTCCTAGACCATGGGCTTCAGGGACACTGAAGTCTGTTGCTTTTTTTAATGTTCACACTTGCGATCAAAAGGGTACTTCTTTACTGTAGCCTTTGTTATGACCAAAAGTTTTTTTGAAATAATTTTATTTTCTGTGGATAAATGTTCACGCATCATTGATAAGGGCACTGAAGTACATACCTTCTCTGAATTTTGTAATACAACCGGATTTTCAGCAACAAACTTAAAATCAAATTATTTCCCATGCACTAGATCTAGCTGGGATAGAGTTAACTTCTTTCACAGCAGCCCATAGGGTGCAGTACTTTCCATCTGTGGCTAAAACTGTTGCTAACACATCAGTGACCCCCCAGCAATGTAGGGGAGACCAACCCACTACAGCTATGAGAGTCAGACCATGGGAAAGTCCATCCACATTAGACAGAACCAAAAATCTCTTGCCACAGAATAACAGTGTGCGACTTGAGTGCTCTGTGTTGCACGTCGAATATTTAATATGCTCACCGAACCTGTGTTGTATAGCTTTTCTTTATTACAGATTACATTATCACTCCTAGATGTGTTTTTTTGCAGGGAGCTGAATGATTTACTACTTAATATCAGCTTTTTCTCTCTTGTTTTTAGCCCCTTGTGAAGCCAACACATTCTTTTGCCACAGTAATATGTGTATTAATAATACATTGGTCTGCAATGGACTCCAGAATTGTGTGTATCCTTGGGATGAAAACCACTGCAAAGGTACTGTGTAGAAATGGAAATGTCAAGTGATTTAGACTGTGTGGGATGCTGCATATTATCCTTAGTTTCTTGCTAAGTATGTACCAGATGGGTCAAAGCGCAGGAGAAGTAACTCAGGGAAAGCAGACATCAAGCAATAGGGAAAATGAAGAGAGGTAAAAGTACAGACAGAATTTACTCTCAGTGTTTGCATTTGTTTTGCTTGGCTTGTTGATTTTTGTTGGTTATGTCCTTATGACTGGTTATATCCTGGCAGGCTTTCTGGTTGCTTGGTCTCTGTTTCTTGTACAATCTAAAATGTCATTGAAAGTCGCATTTTGGTTCCTTTGCCAGTTACCTTTGTAGTGGGGTAGCATATGAATAGCAGGTGTCTTTTGGCTTCATGCCATGCCCATAATAGAGCCCAGGAGGGCTAAAAAGCCAAGGTGAGTTGCAATGAACACTGTAAGAAAGCAACCAGATCAACCTATAATCAGGAAAAAAATAAATAAATTGAAGAGCAAGGAACAGCACAGGAAATCATGCATAAAGTGGGGACTGGTTCTATGATTCTATGATAGCCAGGTGCTGACAATAGTTTTAAAATATTGCTCTGTGTTTCTGAAAGAAAATCTGTGTTGTTTTCATGGAAAAGAGCTTAACTAACTCAGATTGCAATCTAGGGAGACAGTCCACTTCCCTCCCGCCCACCCTGCTACTGCAGATTTGTTCCTGGAAACATGGGGTATGCCAAATTTAGGAATCAATCAAGAAGAAATTCGGAACGAGGTGGATTAGCAGTCAGCCCATAAGTCTGCTGAAGCCTGCAAAATCCTGACAAGCAGCGCAATAGGGTAAAACACGAATGAAAACATACTTCGAAAGAACAGAGCAAAACTGTGGCATGCCATAATATTCTTCAAATAAATTAAACACACAATTGGGAAATAATTATCTGTTCTCTACTTCTTCAGTACAAAGGAAAACAAAAACCTTTTCCACTCTTAGTTTCCCAAACGATTTTCATCTTTTAGTTGCACATGTCTTTTTATGTCCTCTCTTGTTTTTCTGACTAGAAAAAGAAGGTTTGCTGATTCCAGCAAAAAGGTTCCTTGACGCTGTGTTGCTTTTGCTAACTTAGCTACTTCCCCAGAGTCTGTGTAAATCAGTTAGAGAAACCTCAGGTGAATCTACAAGAGCCGGCAATGGGGAGTACTGAAAAGTTAATTTTTGGTGTCTAGGAGATTATGAAGAGAGGGATGCTATTGTTTTGGTGCCAATAACTTTCATTTCAAAGGCTTTTTATTAAGTCCTTTGATATGTTTTAGGTTGCCAGGAACAATTTTACTAAACCGAGTGTTGAAACTTAATCACAGTTACTGAATTTTGCTATGCCTGTGAGAGACTGATGCAAATGTTTTCAGCTTGGACTTCTGCAAGGCTCAGGCACCATCTCTTGTGTCTGCAGCCATTTGAAAGAGAATCACAGAGTAATGTATACAACAGTGGGGTGAAACTGATTTTCTTTTTATATTTTACCGTATATTTTCTGAATTTCTCCATTCACAATGCTGAGTTTGCTGGCTAACTTCCTAGGGGCCCTTGAATAAAGGATAGCAGGTAGGATAGGTTTTTTATGGGTGTTTAGAAAAAAAAAACAGTAATTAATAGATCAGGAAAAAAAGAAATAATTTGCACACTTTTTCTTCCTGAAGCCTTGGTTTGAATAACTTTTCTATTTTCTCCTGATCTAGCTTTTTCATTGAATACTGTCAACAGTCCCAGTCAGCTCATAAATATTAGGACTTCACTGAAGTTCCCAATGCAAGGAAGAATTTCTTTTTAAATCCTGTAAGGTCTTGCTCTTTCACTGGTTTTGATGTCCTAGTTGCATATATTTACTGGCAGAGACAGAAAATAATGAAGAGAACATCTGTAAATCTTGGGGGCTTTAGCAGGCAAGTGGAGTTCAGAGGTGAGGCTAAAGCCATCTGCTTGTTACGATGGTTGCTTTTTATAAAAAATGTAAATAATTCTTTCATCTAATTGAGCTTGTAATACATGCTGAATAAATCACTTTCCAGGTGAATAGGTTCAGAGAGGACCTGTGTGTTGTTTATCTGACTTTCATGAATACTTGATTTCTACCATTTTTTCTTTCTGTCTCTGAGATTGATTAAGTGAGCTCAGATATAGACTAGGCTTGGTTTTGCAGTAATCTGTGAACCCATCATGTTGGTTTTTATTCTTGAACTGCAATTAACTCTGTGCTTTATTTTTCTTTTCCCTGTCAACCAGAAAAAAGAAAAGCTAACCTATTGGACCAACTTACCAATACCAGTGGGACTATAATCGGGGTGACTTCTTGCATTGTGATCATCCTCATTGTTATCTCTGTTATAGTACAGATCAAGCAGCCCCGTAAAAAATTTGTCCAAAGGAAAACAGACTTTGATCAAACAGTGTTCCAGGAGGTGTTTGAGCCTCCTCATTATGAGTTATGCACCCTCAGAGGGACAGGGACTACAGCTGACCTTGCTGATGTTGCAGATGACTTTGAAAATTATCATAAACTGCGGAGATCATCTTCAAAATGCATTCATGACCATCACTGTGGATCACAAGTGTCTAGCATTAAGGGCAGCCGTAGTAACCTCAGCACAAGAGATGCTTCTGTCTTGACAGAAATACAACCCCAGCCTGTAAAACCACTCATTCAGCCCATGAACAGAAGAAATATCCTTGTCATGAAGCATAGCTACTCACAGGATGCTGCAGATGCGTGTGAGATAGACGAAATCGAAGAGGTACCAACCACCAGTCACAGGCTGTCCAGACACGATAAAGCTGTTCAGCGGTCAGTATCAATAGATTTTTGATGAAGACTATTGTGTAAGGACTTGATTGCCCAAACATATTCACTCTTTACTCAGTAAAGACATATTTTCTTTCATCATTTGTTGTTTAAATTTCTGTTTCCTGTTAGCATATACCATTATATTATCTCTCTTTTCTTGTCTCTCTTTCATCGCTGTTCCTGTTTCCTGAAGAGTCCTGTATCTCAGTTTTACCTTTCTACTTTATATCTTTCTTTTTCTTTTACTATTTCACATATACCCACATGCATACACATGCAGGTCAGCAGAGAACAGGTACAATATTTAAAAGCCAAAGAAGAGTTTGTGTGAATCAAGTCTTTGAAAAAGCCACAAGCATGTGATTTCCGTCTAAATAAGGTGGCCTTGAGTATCACCCACAATTGGTTCTAAAATCTCTAAATCAATACATAAAAAGTACATGCATCCATTTTGATGCATGACACAATAATAAGAAACATGATCCTGGGGCAAGGAAACCCCTTTGTTTTCCTATGAAACATTATCTTTTATATAACGAATGACAATATTTACAAAACCTTACTGTATCTGTTCCATTATTAATTACAGTATCTTGGCTTGTCATATTAACATATATATATCTTTCGATTAGAATGTGCGACAGCATAGTGAATAGAGAGTACTCATATATTTACATATAAGAATGTAGTTTAAAGGAATCTTTCTAATCAATAAAAAAGTGAATTCAAGCATATTTTAAATAAAGAGCTATTTCTACTGTATATTGCACTTTGAATGACTGTAAATATAAGTTATTAAAATTTACAAGTAAAAGAAAAAGCATAAACACTTATGAAAAATTTATTTTAAAAAGAACATAGAACCTTTTTATATATATTTGTGTTTTGTCTTGCATGCATTATTTATGACTTCTTGTGACTGTTTACATGCTCTCCATAATTTCTTTGCACATTAAGGCATTTCTATCTCTTAAAAAAAGTAAGTTATCTGATCATTTTAATCTAATTGCATGCCAGTGTAAATTACTTCATAAATATTGATCAGATTATCAAGATGTACTGTTTATTAAGTATCTATATGCATATATTTCTTTTTTTCTATGCAAACATTATTATTTTGAATGAAATAGCCATAACATTCCAGGTTCTGCCTCATTGGGTCTCTAAGCAAACATGAGTCTGAGTACAACACCACTAGGGTCTGAGAGACAAACCTGAGGTAAGTAAACATACTTATACAACAATTGAACCATCTGTTCCTTTCCATTCTATTTGTTATATTGCTAAAATGCATGTTCCAAGTCATATGCCACCTTGCGTGGAGACAGCCAGGTTTGAATACTGAGAGAACTGAAAGACAGATGACCACTTCAGCATTGTAAATTAAGCAAAATCTATTAATTCCTTATTCTTGACAGCACTATAATCATTCCCTAGCTAAATATAATCCTCATTCCAAACGCATTAAAAAGACAGATGCTTTGCGTGGCTTGAGTGTTTAATTTACTTTTTTATTTATGAAAATAAAATTTAGAGTCCCAGCACGTGAAACAGTATTTAAAACTTGGCAATCTAACCTGTCCAGGAAGATGTGGAACTATCTGTTTTCAGTTCATTTTATTCATTCAACCTTGTGAAGTGTTGGGGGGAAGGTTATGTGGTAATATTGGTAAATTTAGAGATTCTGTAACACTATTGTTAATGTTTGGAAATTAAACTTTCTTTTTTGAGTCTTTTGCTAGGCTTTTCATTTTGTATAATTTCTTATCAACTCCCAATAAATGTAATCTCAGATGTTTATGATGAATTTATAGACAGCTACTAGTCTGTAAATTTATACGTATATATGTGTATATGTGTATATACATAGACATGTATATACATGTTTATATGCTTATATATGTATAAAAAAATTTTACTGGGAAAGAATCCATTAAAACTTTTATCACTTCTAGATAGTATAGATAAATATTTTTCTGTTTTTTTCTTCTTCATAGAGAGAATATATTTTAACTTTTTTTTACTTTCAGACAACTATTCATCCAGTCATGCAAACTCTGAATGGGAAAATCAATAGTGAATTATTTAGCTGTCTGAGAGTGGACATGTTTCTAGTCTTGTTTCATTGCCTTTATCCAAACCTAAGAAGTACAGGCATATCTTACTTCCTTAGTAAGCTATTTCCCTTGAGCAATAATACAATAAGTTTCTTTTTTAATTTGGTTGCTGGCCACCAAGTGCTCCTTAGTTTTTAAATACATTTGGAGAGCTGCTGCAGACTTGAAGAAGAAATTAACTCCTAACTGAGGCTGTCCTCTTTTTCTTTTTCTTTTTTTTTTAAAAAAAATCTTAGTTTTATTTCAGCTGATATATTTTATGTCTGTTATTTACTTGTATGTTGTGTGATATGTCAAAGAAGATTTACATTGAACTTTTGTTACATATACATTGTTTTCATTATATAGACTGCTTGAGAATAGTGCGCTCCTGGGTGATTTTGAACGTGCTACAGTGAAATGTGAAACTGTCGTCCTTGGAAACACCAGCTAGAGGTTTTATGGACTCTCTGACCAGCTATTCTCATATCATGACAAAATTCAGCAGTGTTGATTACTAGATGGCAATAAGACTTTGGTTATTATGCTTATTGATCATTTATCTTTATTTTTCCCTCTCTCATTTTTTGTTGCGAGTTAAATTCCCAATATCAGGAACAATTTATTAAAATCAGGTATTCAACCATTCATAACCACTTCAATAGAAATGTTTGTTGGATAAGCATCTAGCAATATGACTGAATTTGACATTGAGAAAATAATCTGCATGTATGTTACTGAGTATTTGAGTTGGCAAAAACCCCTTTATTAGGTACATTGTAAAAAGCATGCATTCACAATTCTTGCTATTACTGTTCCATTTCTGTGCCATATGCTTGCTAATTGTAACTTTTTATATAAAGATACATAAAACAATGTATAATAATTTCTTACCTTGAGTTTAATGGCAATGTTTTCTTTTACCATATTTATAAATTTTGTGTAACTCAGAAGACTAAGCTCAAGATGTAGCTTCTAGGAACCTGAAAGCCAGACACATCATAGAATTAGCTATTTCCCATCCCTCATTTGTTGAAAAGCAAAACACATTACTTCTTTAAGACTTGAATGAATTCATAATACATAAATTTGATCACCTAATTTCAGTTAAAAGGTTTGCAATAACCTTGGTGTTCAATACTATACTCCGAACTGATTTATTTCCATGGCAATAATTTGGAAGTTTGCTTCAGTGTATCAGAGTAAGATTTTTATCAGTTATAGAAATGTTACGTCTGGGCTCCAATTTTAGAGATATAAAAATATAAACCACCTCCTTATGCAAGATAAAATGACATTCATAATTCAAGCTAGCAACACTGAAGTCAAACTGAGAGGTTAAATTATTCAGGAATTATTGTAGGTTGAAAAGTCACAATTACATAAAGTTGAAAACCCTCTCATTTAAGAGTTCAATAACCATGCATAAAACCATAATTGCATTATCTATTTGAAGTGTTATCTTCCCACTTCTGTTTCAAGACAAATTCCAGTTCCTTCTTAAACATACTGTGTCATTCATGTTTGTTAAGTTTTTCTCTATAAACATTCTGCTAGTTTTACAGAAAAAGCAGGAAGAATTCCATGGATCTTCCCAATGTTTAAATAGATGGGACAATACAAAACCTGAAAGACTGACATAAAAAATAAGGTGATCTTTATCAGCAAATTAAATATATTGTACATATTATACATAATTAAAAATACAAGAAATCTGGTTTCTACAAAACAATTTCTACAAAAGTGATCTAGGAACGACATGAGAAGAAGATAGGTTCCAGGTATTCGCCTCCTTTTTCGTACACTATATTCACAATGTTTTTACATAATTTGATTTTTGGCTTAATTATTTCGCTTTTTATCACATATTAATTGCAAAAAACAGTCCTCCATCGAGTCATTGAGTCATCTCTCAGTTATGTGGATTTTTAGTGTGCATTAATAGTTCATTTCCAGATCAGTATCTCTTTCCAAGTTCATATACTTCATCACTGTTTTTTTTCCTTAATCTTTCCAAGTCCTGTCTCATGATCCTTTCTTAAGTATCTTATGTTATTTACCGCATCCATGTTAAAATGGATGCATCCCATTATAAAATCAAGGACGAATGAAAGGCTTGGTGACAGAAATGCATATACATGCACACACATTTGTGTATATTTATAAATATTTGTTAATGGAGATAGCATATAAATAAATATATAAGGATAAATCTAAATATGTGAATAGCTTTGAATTATATTGGTCACCTACAAAAATGCCGAAGCCTTGGGTTTTAAATTTGCTATATATTTAAGTGCCTAAATCCCACTAAAACATGGAGTTGATCTAGTCCCTCCTAGACAAGCACACAATGAAATCTATTTTATGATTTTTCCAGTGAAGTACTGACTGAGAGAACTTAACTGGAAAGGACATGGGTATTAATTATTATGTTGCATGCACATCCTTGCTTCCTTAGAAAAAACTAATTGTGTCAGGGAAAATGAATGAAAAACATAAAAACTTGTGTAAATAAAACAGGTCAATCAAACTGAGAATGGTAACGGTTACTTGATCTTGGAACCTCCTGTAGAAACATGTTGTCTAACAGACAGTTATACCCCTAAACAAAAACACCATTGTAACTGATGAATTATGTGTATACTGAGGGAGCAGTGTCAAATTATAAAACTACATATTAAAAAATAAATGGAAAGAAATTCAAAACCAATTCAAATATTTTAATTTAAGTATTTAATTTTAATTAATTATATTCTGTATATAATCAGTGTAAATAATAGCTGGGTCCACCATAGTGCAAACAGTAAAGATAACTTTTGTTTGGTATTGCACAATAGTAGTATATTTTAATGTGCTTTATAAAACAGAAAATGTTAAAATAAAAGGGGTTTGCTGAAGGTAAACAATTTACCTTTCCTATGAGTATTTTTTATTATTATGAAGCCACTTTTTTAAATACAGAAAACAGTTCAAGCAAGCTAGTTCAAACAGACAAGCTAGTTCTAGCAACTTCATGTTCACACAAGTTCATTTATCTATAAAGAGAATACTCAGAATTGGTATTTAACTATGTAGTGTAAGTGAAGCTTAACCTATTCTATTCTACCTTTTCCATTTTACGGAAAGAACCTTTGGTTTGTTAAATTAGCACAGCTACATGTATTCTTTCTAACAATTTAGTAAATTACTGTGGATTAGCTAAGATGATAATGTTAGCTTCCTGCATTTTACCTCATGTTTGCCTTAAGCTAAAACTAAGAATGGTAGTTGCTAGACCATTTTAGTTTGACTGGTGCAATGTGTGTGATGTAAAGCCATGTTGACAGTACTCTTATTTCTTACACATTTTTTTAACATGAGGTTTTGTTATCACAAATCACAAATTTTGTCACATATTATCACACGCATTGTCATGTTTTTCATAGTTTACTTTTATTTTTTCTTTTTCCTGTGGGTGTAGTGTTATGTTATTCTTTTCTTTTTAGATGATGTGAACAACCACTCCCAATCATTTTTCTCTGCTCCAGGAAATAAGGGTGTTTTTTTTCGATTTGTGAAGTCTTTTCTGCAGCATTATTTAAAAAAACTCAGGAAATCCATTTTGTAAACCAGCCCATTGTAAACATTTTTTATTTTCCTGGTTATCTGAACAGCTTGAAGACACACACACACACACAAAAAAAAGGCTCTGAGAAATTTTAGTACCTTATCCTTCTATTCTGTCCTATTTTTATGCTGGAAATATTCTCCTGAATGTAGTGATGATGTAAGTGATAGGAGGGAATAAGAGAAAGTAGAAAAGTAGAAAGGTTTCTTTCTCAAAAGAAATTGCTAAAAATAAAAGGCAGACAAAAAAAAAAGAAAAAGGTACGCTAATTAAAAGAAGAATACGAAGGATTGTTGCTCGTACCCATTCACAAATTTACAGTCACATTTAGGATGGATAAATTCCCTAGCCACAAAATCAAAATGTGCTGTCCATGTGCAACTTCAGAAGATGGCTGTAATACCCGTCTATTACAGAATACTGTCTTGCAAAGAAGAAGTTAGCTTTTTGTGATTTTTTGTCTTCTACTTTGTGTGCAATCTCTCTATTACCACAAAAGTATTCCAGCTGAGAGAGCACAGCTGAAGAGCTAAGTGATACAAAGGATGAAAACTGCACCGTTCAAAACTCTTCTTAACAAGAAGTTTGTGTCTGATCTGGAAGTCTCTTATCTTCCCACTCCTGATTGAACATTTGATGTGAACTCCTAGACTCATGTCTCCACTGCTCTGCCTCATCATTACCTTAACATCATCCCTCTTTAGTCTTTGATGATTCTTTTACATCTTTATCACTGCTGCCTTTCATTTCTGTCCACAGTTAGTTCTGTTCCCTTCTCTCCTCCAAATTCACCGAAAAATGCTGAAGTCTTATTAGCTCACTGACCTTGTGTTACCCTTGCATCCACCTGACTCTTTCTCATCTGTCATTTCAGAGCTGTCTTAAGCTTACCTTGCCTATAAACAGCAAAATGAGAACATGCGATTGCAACATATCTTAATTGCCTTTAATTTATGCAGCACAACAAAAGCTATGAAGATGCATTGGAATGGACTGGAGTATGGGCTTATTAGGGATAGTGGATTTGTATTTTAATGACTGCATCGGTGTTGTCTGAACTGTCTGACTCTGGGTTTAGATGCCTGCTCCTGCTATACTCATACCTCAATATGCTGCAAAGAGAAACTCACCTTCGATTCTTTTGTTCTCCCACTGATCCCTCCTCCATTTTCAAACCAGGTTATGTCTCAATCACTTTTACATTTTCTCCTGTCTTTCTCCTGTGTTTCTCCTCTGTTTCTACTGTGTCCCTCCACACAACATAAATCCCTGTCCTAGCCTCCTTCACATGACTATTAAAACACATGTCATAGCCTGGCAAATATCTGCCAGTGATGCAGTAGAGCTACCATCAGCAAAGTAAGAACATCAGCTACCAGGAGAAGCAAGTTGCCACTTCCCTGCATTTTCTTTCCCAGGAAAACTAGTTGTGCTGATCCACAATCTCCCGTCAAGGTCATTATGTGAAAAAAGGGAGTCTGCCATCCCCATGAAGCAACAAACCATAACTAAGAGCAGAGACACAATCTAAGCAACCCATGACAAAAACCAGCTCCACAATGTCTGCTTACTTACAGATTTTAAGTTTGCCATTCTTCAGTCTGTCCTCCTCAGCTGCAGTGAGAGACATAGTAAATGCACTCAACCATTTCTAAAACAGTGGCTTCATTGGAAAGTGATTACTTGGCATTTAATTTACTTGGATGTGAAATTCATCCACAGCAATTGCTGCAGCCATTGTGAAAAGAAAAAAAGGGGGGGGGGGGATTTTTTTAACAAATCCTAGATACATGTATCTGGTTACATGAACCATTCAGCTGCATCAACTGCAGCAGTAAATGAAGACACCTTTCCTCTGAAGTTTTGCTAACAAAGCCGCAAGGTCTGATTCATGCTCTGTTCACATCATCTCTCTAGGTCCTACTTTTTTTCTGAGTTCAGTGAAGATTTTAATCAGGAATAATCAGTTTGTTGAAAGCGAATGTCTTTCACCGTCCTTAGTGAAGCACAGAATAATACAATTTACATTAATAAAGGAGAGAGCTTCATTCCTCATTTCTTGCTCAGTGCCAGAGGGATTTTCAACACTGGTGAAAATAATATAGGTGAGCTGTTCCCTCTGTCTGACAAATCAGTGATTCAGAGCAGATTTAATGCCCTATATTTAACTGACCCATGTAAGTAAGAAAAGAAAGTATACAATGGAAGAGAATGAAAAAATCTCTAAAGTAAACATATTTTCCCAATGATCAATGCATTAAGAATATTTTTAACAATTACAGGACCAACAACTGAGCATGTGGTTATTATACCAATCCAATTCTAACCCCTATTTTTTAAACAAATTTCTTATTATCTTAAAATTGAGTTCAACTGGGGAATACAAGCAATTTTAGATTGGTACACCAGTTTAGAACCATAAATCTAACATGTGAAATGTGTAATAAGAAGCAGATATCCTTTACTTTGAGACAAATATTTTAAATACAACTGATTTTGCTGGCCAGAAGGAATTATTGTCTTCTCTTTTTCAGAGCCAAGCCTCTGCATTTTGAGTTTTCTTTGCCAAATGAAAGAATTTTTTTAATTCCTTTCTAACTTTTTCATTGCTACATTCTACTGACTGTTTTAGTGTGGAAAACACCCATGGGGTGGTTTTGTTTGCTATTCTGAGCGTATCCGGCACCTCTTTATTAATGAAGCAGCACATTACAACTTTGCCTGCCAGAGGAACTTCTTAAACTGTTATCTAAGTTGCTTGGCAAAGATCCAGACCCAGAGACATACGCTGTCATTTGAGAGTAACTTTAGTGACATAGGGGATCTTGTTAATTTGTAGTATGTTGGTGGAAAGTCACACCAATCTAGGAAGTACCGAGTGTTAGTTAGCTAGTAACATAAATCTTAAATTATTAGAAATACTATGAATGTGGCATCTCCATTTGTTAACATCACTGTTGCATTGGTGATTGAAAAAGAGAGTGATATTAACATGGAAAACTTAGAGTTGCAGAAGGTAGCAAATATAATGTGATATTATTATGATATATGCTAAGTGTTTCAGATCTGTGCTTCTTAAACTCAGCTCAAATTCTTAGTTTTATTCCTCTTCTCTCTTTTGTAATGCAAATTTTGTACTCTGTATGTCTGTTGAATGAACATCTCTTTTGCATTTGGTAGCTTGTCTTGGTGGGGACTTAAAAGGAAAAAATATTTGCTGTGATAACATATACAGCTTTTTTTTTAAAAAGGCTATCAGATTTCATTAGAGTTCTACTGATTCATTTAACGTGTGGCTGGAAAAAAGATCTGATCCAAGATGCATAAAACTAAATATAGGGAAGTATTCTGGAAGCTCTACATTATTTGAGTTCTCTAAGATTTTATTATTCAACTGACTGTGATCAAAAAACAGAAGTCTTAACAGGCGTAAACATTTATGGAAATCTCAGCAGGGACATAAACCTTGTGTAGCATAAAGTTTTAAACACACATCTGTTTGGAGTATTCAGAGAAAAGAAAGGGGACATTAGAAGCTTTTTAATGGTTTGAGAATTAGTTCTACTTTGCACAGGCTCGTTTCTGTAGAATCTGTGCATCATGATGATCAAGTCATATAAATAGGAGGTGGAAAATGTAATCTTTAAAAAACACTAGAAGTAGATCATGGTAGTGAAAGTGTTTAGAGATACAGTGTGCATTTCTGCATCACCCTGAAACACTGAAAAATTTAACACCTCTCTTGGGTTTCCTTCCTGTAAGAGACACAAGCTGCTACACACCAAAGAGGTAATATCCAACAAAATCACTAAGAAACTTCTTTTCTTACCAAGGCTTGTGTCTAGTTCCTGAATCAGGATCTTGTCATCCAGTCTGTGAGGGTGGGCCCAGCATCGTCTGTTGCTGATGACACTAAATGGGCTGATTATTCAGAGGCAGTGACAGACCTGTTGTTATTTTTGATATCACTGAAAATCCCACCTCCAGCTATGATGGTAAGAACACAAGTTAGTGGGTGATGGAGAACTTGGTCTAGTTAAGCCTTAACTACATATCTATATTATTTATATCTGTGTCTATATTTTAGCAGTCAAAATAGAAATAAGAGGACAGCTAATTTAATTTAAAATACATTCTGTCATTCTGTTTGGATTAGCTTTAACATTCTTGAGACACGTTCATTGATAAACACCTACCTGAAATATTTCTTGTTGAATGTCATGGCTTAACATTTAGCTTGAGCATGAAGCTCTGAAGATCTAAATTTTTGTACTTTCCTGTCCTTCTGACATCTATTAACATTTTAAGGCTCTCCAGGCCTTTCAGGAACGGTTCAAAGTTAACTTTTGTCAGTTATGAGTACCAGTGGGCTCAGAAGAAAGAAAAACATCTTTGCATCTGAAAATTGCTAAGGTATTTTCTCACTCTGAAGAACAATCTCAGCACTACAGCCACATGGATCCTTCTACTGTTAGGGGAGAAACAATACTAAAATTCCAACTAGCTAGGTTTATGCCATAGCCATATTTTCACCATGTGGGAACAGTCCTTGTTATCCTCAGTTCCAAAGTACATAAAAGAGAAAGTGGAAAGCAAAGGAGGCTGCTAAGAAAAAACCAAACCAAAACAAAACAAAAAACCCCAAACCAACACATCCAAAACCCCAACAACGGTAAGTAAATAAATCATTGTACATAAAATTAATGTACAGCATACCGTGGAGTGGAGTAATTTCTGTTCCTTTTGGACAATTTGGAAATCCTCTAATTAGTTTACGGTGTTTGTTTTTAGACATGGCTCAGGCATTGGCTGCTCAAATTTTAGTTATGTTTGCTTCATCTAGTGATTGTAACTCCCTGCGTTCCTAAATACTTTTGAAAGCTGTTAGCCAGACAGTTCCAGCCTCTTCCTCTCCTTTACATATTTTGTATATCATTCAGAAACAGGATCTATGTTACAGAACTCCTGTTGAACCTAGCAAAACATTGCTCAGCTATGGCATCTAGCCAGTAATGTAATCATAGTGCACTGTTTGACAAATGGGGAAAAATGCAATGATGTAATGTAAGATCACATTCAAGGACCCAATCCACAAAACCCTCCAAAATGACCTTTTAGTGAAAGGCAGATTTTTTTCACAGGAGCTTTTTCATTTGTCTAAAATGATAATAAGCATTGTGAAGGGAAAGGGAGAACACTACCATAATGTGGATTTTTTTTCTTTCATGATAATAGAAATGTTTATCTCTACATCTGCTACTTGGGTGATGTGTTGTTTGGGGAGAATTCTGTTCTGATACAGGCTTTCAATCATAACATGCAATGCTGATGCTTATGCAAGCCTCCCCCAAGATTCCTCTTGCAGTTGCGTAAAATTCATAAATCCAGTAAACATGATATGAGAATATTACAGCACTTTGCCCTTGCTGTTTTCAACAGGAAATACATTCTAGATTAAAAATTTACAGGAAGCTCAAGTTTGAACAAAAGTCAAGAATCTCTTCCCTCCCTCCAGTTATGCACAGAGTGGAGTTTAACATAGACTAATTTGCAAAAATGTGGTGCATATGTTGACACATGCAATGAGTTTTCTCATATGGCATGCTTTCCATCACTTAGTACGCGTATCTCCCAGGTATGTGGATACTCCATTATGAACATAAGAGCTTGTATGTTCTCAGACAGCAATAAGCAGTCATTAGACTGCTGAAAACTGCAAATGTGCCCAAGATAATGCTGCAAGTATTTGGACTGATATTGCACAATGAAGTTGGACAGAGTGATATGAAGGAAGACTTTCATCCACTTCCAGAATATTTCATGCATGACATTACAAAATGTATTTCGATTGCTGTGATGATGAACATAAATTAAAAAGATGTATCAGTTCACTTTCTGAAGGTGCTGGTAGTGTTTTATTCTGGGGGGAAAAAGAGGCAGCTAAAATGTCATGGTGCTTAGAAAACATCTGTTCTACCAGATCATGACTAAAGAAACTCCAAGCTCACTTTATTGGCATTTTGCTATTTTTTTGTCTTTCAATCACTTTTAATAAATGTTAAAAGCTGTTAGTTGAAGGCACAAAATGTCTCAAATTTGAGTCTTGTTTAAAGAAGATCTTGGATGGGTTGGACCCTCACTGGGATAAATACAGCAGGAGCCAAAAGGAATGATGGATACTTCACATTTTGCCAAGACTGTGCCACTGCAGAGAGAGTAGAGAAGGAAACAGCCTCGTCGGAAAATCTTCCAGAGGTTTGTTGGACTCCTTAGCCTTAACTGTAAATCAGAAAGCACTGTTAATAAAGTCCCTCTTCTATAATAGTACTTCTTTTTCTGCCATCAAAAAGAATATGAAAGGCAGATTCAAGTTGTCTGACGTATTTTAAATTTATTACTAGGTGATAGCTCATCTGCATTAGTTTTTGTGAAATAGAGTTGATCTTTCCTTCTGAAACTGATCTGGGAAGTTCTAACTTTTGGTCTACCACGTGAAAGAAAACGGCCTCTGACTACTGAGCCAAGGAGTTGGTTTCTTCTTTACTCTCATTTTAGTTTCCCTCTTGTTCTAATGAATGTTTGTCTTTAAACAGAAAAGGAGTAGTTCTCAAAAGAGCTATTTAAGAGAGGACTATGCAAGAATGGCTAGTGTTGCACTTGCAGGAGATCAGTTTTAGAATTATTTCTGTTAAGTTACTTCATTTCACAGCTTTATGTAACATTATCTGAAACCTTCCAGTTAAAGGAAGGCTCTGATATTGCATCCATCTTTTTATGTTTCAGTTCTGCTATTCCAGTAGAATTCAGAAGCTCCTGCTTCTGAGAGCTGGAAGAAAATCCTTACAGAAGAGCTGCTCTACAACATACACCTTAAATAGCCAAGTCTCCCTTCCTCTCAGCTCAGTCACTCTCTACAAATGATCAAGATCAAAAAAGTGGCAGCAATCAGCAGCAGAAGAGAAATGAGACCCCGAGGTGGTGGTGTTGGTAAAGGGAAATGGAGGTCTTTTCCTGGTCTATTATTACTGCTTTCTCACCAGTAACAACTGGTAAGTTATCTTGCACCCAGTATAAGGGAGTGAAGGTTTCTTGGGGCAGCTCCTCCTTATGTGAATTTACACCGTACTTGAACTTACTGCAAGCGCTGACTAGCAGAAAGGACTGTAAGCACAAGGGGATGTGCTTACACTCAACTAACTCTGTATTTTCACAGAATCACAGAATCACAGAATGTTAGAGGTTGGAAGGGACCTCAAAGATCATCTAGTCCAGCCCCCCTGCCAGAGCAGGACCACCTACAGTAGGTCACACAGGATTTATTTTATTTTTTTCAGAGAAAGATTCAATATTTATCATATTTTAAACAGAGATACCTTATCAGCAAGGTGTTTAGACTCCTCAGACTTCAGTGCAAGACAGGTTTTAGACACTTCAGCAGGGCAGTCAGTTTTGACGGGAAAGCTCAGTGTCTAGCATTGTTATTTTGGTGAATCCACAGTCAAAGTTACTTTGCTTGTGAGTACTCACTTCTTTTGAATCGGGGCAAAACAAGCCTGATTACCTGCCTCTATAACAGGTTTGAATAAATCTTTCGTACGTCTTTCTGCTAAAATTGGAAGATGAAGGGAAGAACATAACATATTTTATATGAAGTCGGTTCCTAATTCAATTAGAGCTTCAATTTGGCCCCATTGAACTCACTGGGCTTTTTGCCACTGGCTTTAGTAAGGTTAGAATCAGACTTGTAACATGCAGTTTCTTATTTCTTCCAGATAACCAATTAAAATATTAAATAACTCAGGGTGAATGTTTCCTTCTCATCTGTCTGTCCCTTGATATTGTGCTATTGCTTTTTCTCCTGTCTTTCATTAAGTTTTAATTAAGGGTTCCTTAGTGTGTAGGTTAAAGGGTGCCGCTTTATTTCAAAACTTTTCAGGATATGCTTGTTTTTATAGTTTCTAAAGAAAGAAAAAATATGAACATGATTTTTTTTCTAGTGGAGACCTAATCTACCAAATGTGCTTGCCTGAGGATGAATTGAGAAATGAGACAACGAATACAGCATATGAGATCAAGCATGCACTCTCTTTCCTCTTTTAATTAAAAAAAAAGAAAAATAAATGCATTTGATTAGTAAGAATCCTGGTTCTTATCAAGGCTCTCCGGAGAAAATAAACCTTCTTGCTGTTTCATAGACCGTCCATTATGAGAACAAGATTGATATTACTGATAGTTGGTTTCATTTCTGAAGCCTCATTACATTCATACCCATTCATTCTTCTTTTTAAACCTGTCAGATCAGTGCTTATTATTTTACATCAGTAACAACTAAAACTAATGCCTTTTATCCCACTCATGGTATTGGTTGCTATGCCTGACAATACAGGTGAAAAGAATGTGATACTAGGGAATACAGATTCCGATAAGAGCATGAAGCAAGAGGTGTGGGCAGTGCAACACCTCTAAAAATATAAGTGAATTCTGGTACATACTTCTGTAAAGAAGGAAGATGTTTACTTGAGTGGTGGAGAGAAGAAGGGAAGGAGAAAAGGAGTGATTTGACTTGATTTTCATTCAGTTCTGGTGACCATGTACTTCTTGGGTTGCAGTGTAGGTACCAGTAGTACTGCCTGGCTAATGCATGAACGAATGTGTGTTGCCCTCCTTTCAGGCAAGTATTTGAAAGTCGTAACTTTGATCTGAGTGAAGATTTAGCGCTATAGTTTTTGACGTAGGTCTTATGTGCAAGGCCGAAAAGATACTTGTTATCTCTCTTCTGTGCAGGTACACACAGCATATTGGTATATGCAAGATGACAGTTGAAGACCTTTGTAGGGTATCAGAAATGAATGAAAAATTAAATTATTACTTGGATCTAATAATTGTTGAGGAATAAAAGGGGAGAAAGTAAAATCCCACCCAGTGTGCTTACTTACCAAGTCAGTAAGAAGTTATTTTTAACAGTATGCAATGTAATTAAGTGTGCTAACTTTTTGTTCCCAAAATCTAAATTACACAGTCTAGGATGTTAGATGCATGATAACAGTTCTCACTCCTTGTAAGAATTAAACTGTTGACTGCTTACAAGGTTTTCTAATGACAGAACTGCCTTGTGAATTCATAATGGCCTTGTTTATCGATTTTTCTAGCTCTCTAGGGAAGATTCCAGACTGATCTGAAATTCTTGTCTCCAATGTATATTGACAGATTTAGAACTGCTGAAAAAAATCTATTTCATATACAGTTACTTTTGTCTGATTGTTGACTTTAAAACTCTCTTAAACAATGTGCTGAATGCCATCATGGTCTTAACTTTTCCCTCTGAGGAGGGTGTTTGAGCGTTCTCCTGTAGACTTGGAAGTTCCTTGCTGTAGATATAGCAAGGGCAAGAAAGAATTTTTCTCAATAGAGCATTGTGCTGTGAAATCATCTCCAGCAAAGCATTTTATCTTGACTTTTTCCTTCTGTCTGAAAATCAATGTGGAACATTTTCTATGCACTGTACATCCTGTACAACTTCCAGGCTTTGAATTTTCGCCAGTGTCACTGTGAGACTCTAAGGGCAGGAATGTAATATTTGTTTAGTTAAATAAAATGGGAGCTATAGATCAAGAAATTATTTATAATCCAATGACCCGGGCTAATTGTACTAGCCAAGCCATACATGCCTCGAGCAAGCAGTTGCTAAACCTTACTTAAAAAGCTTTGATGTCTATTGGTCTTGCTGATTATAGCCATACCTTCCATCTGGAAAGTGATAAGTGGACATCCTTGGTCAGACTGAAAACCATATCAAAGTAGCTCAATGCCCTTTACTTAAACAACTAGACGTGAAACTTTATCTTGTATATGTTGGCTCTGGCCAACAGCCTATAAACTATGTGAATTTTCTTATTTTTTCACGTGGTTGAGGTGGTGGGAAGCTTTTATTTTCTCTGTCAACTTCAGGAGACTACAGTTTGAGCGAAAGACTGCTGACTGGATATCAATTTAAACAATAATGAAGAGATGGAAAAAGATATTGAGGTAGACTGAGAAAAGACCCTGTACTTCATTTGTTCAACAGGCTTGCAGTTGGGTTCACTTTTATGTTGCTATACACAGGATTCTAAGCTGAGGTAGTGTATCTGGCCAGAACTCAGTAGATGAAGAAGAAAAAGCAATAAATGTCACAGACATTTATCTCAAATCGGGTATTCCTTGATGTTACTCATGACTATGTGAGTTTTAGACGGGATTGAAATTATGCTGTAGAGCAAGGCAAATTTTCCTTTACCAGAAACTGATAAAATCTTAAAATGATATGTTTATTTTCTAGAAAAATAATCGCATAGTTTTGGGATTTTTTAAACTCAACAAGAAAAAGACCTAAAATACATAATTTTATTGTATTATCCGGGTGTTTTGGAGAGAAATACATGAGTCTGAGGAGATTTGTACTATGAATCCAAACCTCAGGTTTTTCCATATTTTGGGAGAGTCCTTGGATAAGCAAGTTTGTACTTATGCATATGCAAAATAAATCTATTCTTCTGGGAAAACAGCATATTTTTGTCATAGAGATTTAAGATCTGCTTCTTTTAACTCTAATAAGTGTTACCAGCTGGTTTCTGAGATGCTTAAAGCTAAATCTGAGTGGTTAAATAGTGTTAGAGAAACAGCTCTGGTAAAATATCCGAAGTAAAATTAAAGGTAAAATCAGTTCTTCTTCAGCTCAAAACTTATCTTAAACTGATCTATTTCACTGGCTTAGTAGGAGGATTGTGACATCTCTGCAAGCATTTATGGATCAGTGAATATGTGGACCTGTTAATAGTAAATCCTATTGAAACTGTGGTAAACTTACATTTGTTTTTTGTGGGTTTGTTTGGGTGTTTTTACAACACAATTTCAGAAAGATCTTTATTACAAAGTGCATGGTATTTTTAGTGGAACAATCAGTAATCGGTCACAAAAAGACTGCTTCAACTTTTTGGCCATTCTTGGCAGTAACTACTGCTAATGGCAGTTTAATGAACTGTGAGCAATGGATAATGCTAGAGATCTTTTGGAATGGCTGATCTGTCCAGTGGTTTATCAGAAATTCAAAGTTTAAAAAATAAAAGCACAAACTATGTTTGTTTCAGATTTTTATTTTATATGAAACTGATCGTAATACAGATTTTTTTTATATCTGATTTAATAACACTATAGTAATTCTATCCATTTATTGTCTGTCTGTCAAAGTTTGTACTAATATAATATTCGCAATTCACATCTGCAAGTTCCGAGAACTAAAGGGTGTTATTAGTATCTTAACATCAATATAATTCTGCCACTTTTCATTATTTATGAACTGACTGTGCTTTGTTGTGCAAATTGAGAAATCTTGTATCTCACCTTGTATGTTGGTTTAGAAAGAAATACAACCAAAAACCTTGTATAGTTAATTGTGCTGTAATATTTTTATTTGTCCTGTGTAGTCAGGCTCCACACTGATCTCTCTAAAAGCATCAGCATGCATCTGTCCATTGATCAAATTAGAGACTAGACTGTGTTTCTGAAGCATGTACCAAACAAAATATATTTCATTGGCTTCACTTGTTCTTACTGTTTTCTTATTAGGATGCCTAAGGATTTTGATTGAACTGGTGGGACTGAATATAAACCTAGGAACCGAGAACAGCCCTAGTTAAGGTTTTCTTGTCACTGAAAAAGACCTCGGCTTCATCTTTCAAATTACAGTGGACAGCAGCATAAAGCAAAATTGTTCAGCTGAAATTGCCGGGACCTTAGGTACTTCAGGCTACTGAAAAGACATCTCGTTATTAATCCTGCATTAATGAAGAGATTGGACTTAGGGCATGATCCAGAGCCCATTGTAGTCAATGGGAGTCTTTTTCCATTGACTTCAGCGGGGTTTGGATCAGGCCTTTACTTCCTAAAATGAATAGACTCCCAGCAAAAGTCTGCTATAAGCAAGTGGCATCCTTTCTTGAGATCTTAGAAGGTACTGAAGATCATAGTATATTCATACTTGGCTTATGAGTATGGCTATATGTATGGCTCACTGCTCATACTTGAAAACAGGGATTTATGTTTGTGTTGATGAATTATGAGATAATGCAGTTAAATTTCTTAGTTCCCAAGGGAAAGGGGAGGATTTAAGTTTAAGACTCCCAGAACTCTAGTATATAAATCCCTGACATTTGTTCAGAAATAAAACTATCACTAGAGACTTCACCTTCTGTCACAATGACTGTAATGAAAACTAAGTACTAACACAAAATCATTGATTTTTTCAATGAGGAGTGACGATTTTCAAAATCTCTGTCTCTAGAAAATGGATCTAAATATGCTACAAAATTAAAGGAAACTAGAGGACTGATTTAAAAAGAAAAAATAATAGGGAGTTACAAACTTCCTGTTGCTGATGTTGCTGTTTTTCCTGAATAAAGAATTTTCCTAAACTGAAGAGCAAGTGCAAAAAATTTAAATCCTCCCCTACCTCTTGAATCCATGTACTTCCCAAGGAAAAAGTTCTGTTTTAAGTCATGTAAATGTCTGAAATCCTGAATGCCAGAGAGTACAGATGATTTTCACGGCTTTTGGCTTCATAGTCTTCATTAGTTATGTGATGTCTGACTTAGGTGTCTGCAGTGTTGCCTCCATTTCTGAGCTAATTGTTCAAGATTTCCTTTACATATAGCACTTCTGTAGCAGAAATCTTATCACACTCATGCAGTTGTTTAAAGTCAGTCTGGCAGACTTTACCCCAAAACTACCTCTATCTCTCCACTCGCTATGAAAGGAGTAAATATTACAGCTCAAAAATACACGTATAATTTGAGCGTGATTTGTTTCGGCCTCCCTCCTCAGTTGATAGAAGCTGAAAACTTTAAAACTTTGTGACCAGGACCAACAAAAAGCTTGTAATCAAGGCTAAAGGTTCAAGAATTAAGTGCCTGAGAAAGGTTTTGGACTTCAGGAATCCTTACTGTAACAATGAGAGAACTTGGACACTGCCAATTGTAATTTTCACAACTGTAAAGCAAGTGATTTGCAAAGGGAAGAAAGATTTCTGCCAGATATTTAGAGACATTTCATAAGTCCAGACACTCCTGATACGTTCTCCTTTTCCTCCTTCCATGTGAGGGACCATGTCTTCCATTTCTGGCCAACAGCCTGAAGCGATTGCTTTCTGGCACTTCATAGAAAAATCCACATTTTTTAACTGTTTTGTCCTCCTTTCCTAGCCATAATGAGATGCATAGAGAGAAATAAAATGTTTCTTAAATTTTTTTTCTATTTGGCACCTCTGAAGGGAGTTATCTGTAGTGTTTAATTAGCATAATCTTTGACAAAACTAATAATTTCTAGTGAACAAACAGTATGAAGCAAATTGCTGGTGCTTCTGAGGCGGTTCCATCCTCTGCAAGTAATTCCACAGAGGTGGAGTCCCCTGACTGACTGCAACAGAACTTAAATGGAAGTGGAGCGGCTTGAAAAATCTATTTTGGAAATAGAACGATATGGTGGGACTCCTCACAAATCCTTCCTTTTATACCAAATTCAGATTTTATTTTCCCATTACAAATTGAATGCATTAATCTTGTGAGTTAATGTAAATTACAAGAAACTTTGTAGTCAAAGTATGTATCATAATTGGGATCATTATTTCACCTGTTAATTTGTTTTCTTATAAAAATTACATTTCTTCCTAGGTGACTTTTGTCACAGTATCTATCTCCCTTGATTGATGTGCCCCTATTTGACCCCATTTGTACTGTTTACAATGCTGCATAGGTCAGAAATTCTCTTTGAACACTGGAAAGGTGCACTATTAAGTTTTGCAAAGTTACATTCTGTGGGGCAGATTGGTGTGATTATATTTTATAATGCAATCAAACTGTACATCTGTGTATGTAAAATGTAAATACGAGTTTGAGACTGACTTTGGGCTACTGGTTTTGAAGGTTGGTCTTACATTGAATAGATTCCTAATAAATGTTACACTCACTTGTTCTTTTATTTAGAACACTAATTAAAACTGTTATATATTGCTTATTGTAATTAATTTCTTTTCCTGGCTTGCAAGAGAATTTTGGTAGTGTGCCCCTCTCTATTCTTGAAAAAATACTATGATAACACTGCTGCAAAGTTTTGAAATTGTTTTCCGTTATACTGTATAAATTACTTCTACCATCTATGTTATTAGATTTTAATTCAGTAAAGATGAGCTAACAAACTGTGAAGGGCACAGACTATAAACCTTTCAACAGCTTTGGCAGGAAAAATCATGCAAGGAAAATACATGTGCAGGTATGGATGGAGATTTGGGGGATCAGCTGTGTGAGTGAGTGATGTTATAAAAGAAGGACCATATTTAGTATTGTGGATGATGATTTACGTCTTCATCTTTAAAAAGAACTTGCATATGTTTTACACAGTGTGGTAATTCTAAGTGACCAAATTGCAGGGATAATAAACTTCCTTTTCTGTTGTAAACCTAAAACAAATCACTTTTTTTTTTCTTTTCTTCTTCTTTGGAACAATACAGAAATAGGAATTGTGTCAAGCATGTCACTAGGGTGTGGAAAATTGCGAATTACCGCAGCTCAGAGTGTTCTGCAGAAACTTTACATGTCATTTCTACAACTTTATTATGTATGGGCCACCCAGAAGTTGTTACAGTCTTATTTTTATGAATCTTTTAAGTAATGCTAGCTATGTAGCTGTCTATGAAACTATCACAGTTTCAAATACATCAGCAATAGCTTCATACTAGTTTCTTATATCAGATTAATGTATGTTCATTAGCTGAGAATTAGAAATCCATTCTGATGGGCAAGTTGGGAAAGAGATATAACCAAAAATTATGGGGAATTGAATGTCCATATAGGTTTGGTTTCTCATTGATTAAGGTTTATTTAAGACAATAACTCAAGAACATACAAAAAAAACCCTCATCCTGTCATAGACAAAAAGAGAACAAATGGACGCTGATAGGAAAATTAATTACTTAAATAGCTATTACACACAGGGATATTGAATGAAACATTGTTGGTAAACAGTATTGATTTCTTTGTGCTGCTTGTAATGATTGAAATAAGGCTATAAAACAATCTGTTAATGTGGAGAGACATCTTTTATAAGTGCTAGAGAGTGATAGTGTTGATTTTGTGCAGAAGCAATACATGTTAGAAGAGAAACCTTATCAAGGTCTTTTAACCTCAGAGTTTATACCCAGAAAGCAGAATAATAATTTTGATTCACAGTTGATAGTCTCAAATAGATTTGCCACTGGAAATTGATTTCATTGTTCAAAGTTAATATGTACTAGTATGCAAGGAATCTCGAGTCCTGAGAGCTTGGAAAAAAAAAAAGTCTCAGTTGCCATGCTCACCTATACAAGGTAAAAATCTTGTTCCTTACCTGAGCTGTGTGTGCTACACACAGGCACACAGACCCTCAGACACTCTCTTCTGACACACATTTGACACATTTGCTACTGTTTTGATGACTCAGTTTCAGTATCTCTGATGTGTTTTGTTTTTGAGATAAGTTCTTGAAAGAAGATCTCCAT
Source organism: Trogon surrucura (assembly GCA_020746105.1). Taxonomy (NCBI): domain Eukaryota; kingdom Metazoa; phylum Chordata; class Aves; order Trogoniformes; family Trogonidae; genus Trogon; species Trogon surrucura. The sequence goes on along the minus strand of CM036619.1, from coordinate 62,874,962 downwards.
GATTTATGTGAACGGCAAGTAGAAATATGATTTTGGCACATGTAACTATAAAGTGTAAGAGCAGCTTCAGTTTCTGTAGTGCATTGTCCTCACAGCTGTGTGGTGGCACAGGCTCTAAGATGATCTGCAGGAGACATTTATTCAGCCTGGCAGCATTCATTGTTGTCTCTGTTAAAAATTTCCTAGGCAAGTTGCTCAGAAATACTGTGGATAAACTGCTACCTCTTTATTTTGATAGACGCATAGACCCGAAAGTTTAAACAGTTTCTTTGCACATAAAACCAGCATCTTTTCCGTGACTACAGTGAACCTCTCCCTGTTACTCCTCTACCTACTGAAGCTCTCAAAACAAAATATCTTAATATTACTTTCTTCCATATCATTTATAAATGGTTATCACTAATAAATTCTGCATTGTTGTCAACTATTACTAACTGCCAAAGTTGAAAATTGGAAATGTCATGTGAATATGATGTTGAAGAAGACAATTACTGCAACTATTGATTTAAATTTCAAATTATTGATTGTCAGTATTCAACTATCACTTAATCTCCCAGATTAGCACTAAAGGTGGGGTTTTTTTTTGTTTTTTTTTTTTTTGCCTGTATATTATCTAGGGTATATTAGCTTGGAAACAAAGATGAAATGTAATTTAGGGTTAGTTTGAAAGACTAGAATATTTTCACTTTGGTCTGCAGTGTTAAACCCTGAGCTTCTAAGGCATGAAGAGAGGTTTTAGATAGATTATTTTGAATCCATTTCTAGACATTCACACGCTGAAAATACAGAACAACATTTTGTAAGGACATCCAATAGGTGAGCTATCAAACTTATCTTTTGCTTTATGCCTTTCATAATCTTACCGGGTAAAAATGAGATAAAGGATTTGACAAGGCTCCTTCATTTTGTCAGGTACTGATCTGTTCTTGTGTATTCTGAATTTCCCTTTTATGGTACTCTCTCTTCCAGGCTTCTCATTTATTATTTATTTTCCAGGAATGACCCAGAGGAAAAACAGTAAGATGGATCTGAATTTGCAAATTAATTGTCAGAGCTCTTAACATATAAGCATAGGTGTTTCTATTGTTGTAGGAGAAAAACATGCATCATTTCAGCCTATGCAGATACTGAAAATATCAGATCCTTTCCTGATACCAGATGGCTTCTAATTACTAAGGCAGTTGCCTGGAATATTGTTTTTAGTGACTGACAAACACATATCATATTTGCATTTAAATGGCTCTTAGATGTACCTAATAGCTTCACAATATACTGTCAATATGGACAGAATTGTACATTCCAATTCTATACAGTAGCTTCGCTGAAGGAGGTACTAGCCTGCTGCCTGTCTGGAAGAAGCATGTTTCAAATTCGGGTAAATATCGGTGGGTCTAGTGTGATGACTATAGTTATCTTGTAGTTCATTCTTCAGAAGAGCCTGTCAGTCTGTCTGTCCCTGCCCTCCACCTCACCCCAATAAACAAACCTCCATCTTTAACATGACAACCTCTTACATCTCTTCCATTATTATTTTTCCAGATCTAATAGTCTTCTCTAATGAAGTGATTTCTTTCCAAGTACTACAGGTACTGTGCTTAAAAAACTTCATTATACTTGGAACAAAGAAAAAAAAACCATCTAGTTATGTAAAGCTTTCATCACAACACTGCCAATGCAGAGTCATTATTGCATTTCTTCTAAAATTGACTGAGTTTTGGTTCAGAAATAAATCCTATTCCTTCACAGAATAGATTGCATAAAAATTATGCCATGCTTCAAAGGCAATAACTTTGCTGATGCTTGTAAACCCTGTGCTGGCAAAAAAAAATATTTGGAGAATGTGAGTAACATAAAAATAAATATTTAAAAGTTTAGGCAACAATTGTTTTATCCACAAACTTGTAGACAACTTATCACTGACATACAGAAATTTGTCTTTGAACATTGTTTCAAAGATCATGCTTCTGAATTTGACTATTATAACATCAAATGGTCAGAGAGAATTGTTTTCCAACTTCTATAATTTAATGAAGGTTATAGGGTGTCTATTAAGCAATCCTTAGAATTCTTCCACATACAGCAGTCATTTTTTCCCATATTTGCCATAACATTTCTTAAAGTATTTAATTTTATCATTAGAATTCATGAAGGTCAGAAAATCAGTAACTCCTTATAGTTCCATTACCCCAGCTAATGGCACGTACTATTAATTTCTGCAAGCTCGTTCATTTTAATTTCAGTTTCAGTGATAGACCAATGTATCTTTGTTGTTGTAGCAGTCTTGCATGTTGTTGCTGTAGAACAACTGCAGTGTCATACTGTCATTGTTCAAACCTAATGAAAAGACTTGTCATGGACAGTGTTTGTGAGCTGTCAGATGAGGTGAGCGTGTACTGATGTTAAAGGAATTGTAAGATGGGCAATTCACTGTTTACATATAATGTAGCATTGCTCTGTGTGCTTTTTGTAGTTTAGGGGTTTAGCCCACACACACACACAAAAAAAAAGCTTTTCTGGAACAAAACCTCAGTTAATATTAAAAGGCTCACTGAGTTCAACAGGACAGATTTCACCTCTAGTATTTACATTCACAGTAGAGAGAGATAGAAGTTAGTGACAGCTCTTCTGTATTGCTCTGTTTTGGGAATGGGGGTGGGGGTTATGAAATTAGCCAGATATGAATGCAGACAATTGGGACAGGACTGGTTTTATGAGTGAATGAGCATGAATCGTATTCTTGATCAGCTGCTAGAATTTCCACCACCCACACCTTTCAAAGAAATACATAGTTTGTTGACACACATTATTACTGTATAACTGCTGGCAGCAGTCCTACAGCTGGCACAATGGATGGAGGCCAGATAACAGCTGGCAGTGATGGGAACTTCTCTGATTTCAATAGGATTCTGGAATGAAATGCTTGCCCTATCTATAGTTTATCTACACCTTGTTTTCCTCAGTTTGCCTTGCAGTTAGTGGGAAGGCATAGGCCTCTCTAGAGAGTGATTCATTTCATCCAAAGGCAAGTGTGAAGACGTATGTGGAGGGTGATTCACCTGAATTATTTCCTTCTATCCACTTGGAGGGGAGTGAAAAACATGACTAATATAGGCAAGTCAAATATCCAGATCTCTAATGAATCTTCTAAATGAGTTCTTCAAAATATCATGTTGAAAATTTTGACATGACTAAATATAACACACAAAATGAGTTTAAATTATTTTTGAGACCTACAATCAAATTGCCCTCAAGTTTTTTAGCTGAACAGGAAAGAAGGATGAAAACAGTATTCTTTGTTAAGTCTTGTCTCCTATATAAAGAGCTTCCTGTTTTATCTTCTGGTAGAATTTTTATAGCCATCTGCATAAACAGTAAGAGTCAAGGGCAAAACTCCATTGGTGTCAGCTAGCCAAACTGGGTAGGCATATGCTCTTTGTTGCTGGAGGGATATAAAGGCAGGTGTGATCCCTCCCTGCTGTCTGGGAAACGAACAAACCTAAGAATCTGCATATAAACATTGTTTACTCAACATGTTGGTACGAGTCGCTTGGTTCTAATAAAAAAAAAGTTTTCGAATCAATATTGTGATGGTTGCCTTTAGGGAGATACACTTCTGTATCAATGCTGTGGCAATGTGTGCCTTGAATAAATAATGTCATAATCTGTAAAGGCTACATCTAATTTCTGGCACTATTGCTGTTGCAAACTCCCTTACTCAGGGAAATGAGAAAATACTCTGGTAGGTACTAGGTATCTTAGGATGAGCAAATAGACAAAAGAAAGGGAACTCTGAGGGGATTTCAACTATCCAGATATTTGCTGGAAGACCTTCGCAGCCAGCCATCCACAGTCCAGGAGGTTTCTCCAGCTCATCGATGAGAACTCCTTGATGCAAATGGTGGATGATCCGACTAGGAGAGGCGTGCTGTTGGACCTTGTGCTCACCAGCAAGGAAGGTCTGGTTGAAGCAGTGAAGGTTAAGGGCAATCTTGGCTGCAGCGAACATGAGATGGTGGAGTTCAGGATCTTGTGCGGTAGGAAGAGAATACCAAGCAGGATCACAACTCTGGACTTCAACAGGGCCAACTTTGGCCTTTTCAAGAAGTTGCTAGGGGAAACCCCATGGGACAGGGTACTAGAAGGCAAAGGGACACAAGATAGTTGGTCAGTATTCAAGGACCACTTCTCCCATTCTCAAGATCAATGCATCGCAATGGGTAGGAAATCAAGAAAGAGAGACAGAGACAGAGGATACAAAGAAGACAGAGTTGCTGAATGCCTTCTTTGCCTCTGTTTATACAGCTGGAGACTGTCCTCAGGAGCCTCAGTCACTTGTGGCCCCAGAGGAAGTCCGGATAAAGGAGGAGTTTGCCCTGGTTGATGAGGACTGGATTAGGGATCAGTCAGGCAATCTGAACATTCATAAATCCATGGGCCCTGATGGTATGCACAATGAATTAACAGGAGATAATGTAGGTCCACTAACAATCAAGAAGAAAGAAGTATAACAGATGTCCTAGTCCACTAAATCATAATTGATATAAAATCTTTTCAGGGTCCATGAGATAGTGGAGTTCAGGATCTTGTGCGGTAAAAACAGAATTCCAAGCAGGATTGTAACTCTGGACTTCAGAAGGGCCAACTTTGGCCTCTTCAAGCAATTGCTGGGGGAAACCCCTTGGGACAGGGAGCTGAAAGGTAAAGGGGCCCAAGAGAGTTGGTTGGCATTCAAAGACCACTTCTTTGAGGCTCAGGATCAGTGCATCCCATCAGGTAGGAAATCAAGAAAGAGATCCAGGAGACCTGCATGGTTAACCATGGATCTGCTGGGCAGACTCAGGTGGAAGGGGAGGGTGTATAAATTGTGGAAGGAAGGGCTGGCCACTTGGGTGGAGTACAGGGCAGCTGTCAGGGAGTGCAGGGAGGCAATCAGAAAAGCTAAGGCCTTCTTGGAATTAAAACTTGCAAGGGAGGTCAAGGACAACAGAAAGGGCTTCTTCAAATACATTGCTGACAAAACTAACACTAGAGGCAATGTAGGCCCTCTGTTGAATGAGGTGGGTGTCCTGGAGACAGAGGACAGAAAGAAGGCAGAGTTGCTGAATGCCTTCTTTGCTTCTGTCTACACTGTTGGAGACTCTCCTCAGGAACCTCAGTCCCCTGAGGCCCCAGAGGAAGTCATGATAAAGGAGAAGTCTGCTCTGATTGATGAGGAGTGGGTTAAGGATCAGTTTGAACACTTAAACATTCATAAATCCATGGGCCCTGATGGGATGCACCCACAGATCATAGAATCGTAGAATCATAGAATGTTAGGGATTGGAAGGGACCTCGAAAGATCATCAAGTCCAATCCCCCTGCCAGAGCAGGAATGCCTAGACTATGCCACACAGGAACGTGTCCAGGCAGGTCTTGAATGTCTCCAGAGAAGGAGACTCCACAGCCTCTCTAGGCAGCCTGTTCCAGGGCTCCGTCACCCTCACTGAGAAGAAGTTTCTTCTCAAGTTTAAGCGGAACCTCTTATGTTCCAGTTTCAGCCCATTACCCCTTGTCCTATCAGTGGTTGTCACCGAGAAGAGCCTGGCTCCATCCTCGTGACACTCACCCTTGATATATTTGTAAACATTAATGAGGTCACCCCTCAGCCTCCTCTTCTCCAAACTAAAGAGCCCCAGCTCCTTCAGTCTTTTCTCATAAGAGAGATGCTCCACTCCCTTCATCATCCTAGTTGCCCTGTGCTGGACTCTCTCCAGCAGTTCCCTGTCTTTCTTGAACTGATGCAGAGGGAGCTGGCGGGAGTCATTGCTAGGCCACTCTCCATCATCTTTGGTAAGTCGTGGGTAACAGGTGAGGTGCCTGAAGACTGGAGGAAAGCCAGTGTCACTCCAGTCTTCAAAAAAGGCAGGAAGGAGGACCTAGGTAACTACAGACTGCTCAGTCTCACCTCTGTCTCTGGAAAGATGATGGAACAACTTACCCTCGGTGCTGTCTCTAGGTGTATCAAGGATAAGAGGGTCATTAGGAGCAGTCAACAGGGCTTTGCCAAGGGTAAGTCTTGTTTGAACAACCTCATAGCCTTTTATGAAGACGTAACCAGCTGGAAGGCTGGTGACCATACAGTGGACGTGGTTTCTCTGGATTTATCCGGATTTATCTGGAGGAAGTGTGGTCTGGATGACCGAGTAGTGAGGTGGGTTGTTAACTGGTTGAAGGAAAGGAGTCAGACAGTTGTGGTAAATGAGGCAGACTCTAGCTGGAGGTCTGTATCTAGTGGAGTTCCTCAGGGATCAGTACCGGGGCCAGTGACCTGGATGAGGGAATAGAGTGCACCGTCAGCAAGTTTGTTGATGACATGAAACTGAGAGAAGTGGTTGACACACCAGAAGGCTGTGCTGCCATTCAGAGAGACCTAAACAGGCTAGAGGGCTGGGCAGGGAGAAACCTTATGAAATTCAACAAGGGCAAGTGTAGAATTTTGCACCTGGGAAAGAACAGGTCCAAGTACCAGTATTGTTTAGGGACTGACCTGTTGGAGAGCAGCGTACGGGATAGGGACTTCGGGGCCCTGGTGAACAGGATCACCATGAGGCAGCAATGTGCCCTTGTGGCCAAGAAGGCCAATGGCATCCTGGGGTGTATGAGAAGTGGGGTAGCTAGGAGGTTGAGAGAGGTCCTCCTGCCCCTCTACTCTGCCCTGGTGAGGCCACACCTGGAATATTGTGTCCATTTCTGCCCCTCAGTTCAAGAAAGACAGGGAACTGCTTGGAAAAGTCCAGCGCAGAGCCACAAAGATGGTGGAGTGGAACATCTCCCATATAAGGAAAGGCTGAAGGAGTTGGGTCTCTTCAGCTTGGACAAGAGGAGGCTGAGGGGTTGTGAGGGACTAGATAGATGTCTCAAACAGTAAACAAGCCAGAGCCGCCTGTCTGTGTTTGTGGGGGGGTGACTCAGTACTTTGCTGAGCCCCCTGCCCCAGCCCTGCACTGGTGGAGCTGTGGGGGTAGATAGGGCTTGGAGCTGTGGCTGCAAGAAGCCAGGAGAGGGAGGGGTAACACATCCCCCCTCAGAAGCCCCAATCACCCCCCCAAACTGGTTCCCGGTCTTTGGCAGGAATAACCCGTTGTTGTGAAGTGTGTTGATTGTGCCGAGCGGGTAACTGAAATACCTTGTTGTCAGGTGATTGATAAATAAAATTGTTGTTCAGATCCTTGGTGTAAGTCACCTTAATCCTGGCCTGGGAATCAGCGAACCTGGGTCAACGTCCTGAAAGGTCAGGACGTGACAGGGGTGACCTCATTAATTTTTGTAAATATGTCAAGGGGGACTGTCAGGAGGATGGAACCAGGCTCTTTCCAGCAACGTCCAATGACAGGACAAGGGGCAATGGGTGCAAGCTGGAACATAGGAGGTTCCACAAAAACATTAGAAAAAACTTTTCCATTGTATGGGTGACAGAGCCCTGGAACAGGCTGCCCAGAGAGGTTGTGGAGTCTCCTTCTCTGAAGACATTCAAAACTCGACCAGATGTGTTTCCTGTGTGACCTGCTGTAAGTGACCCTGCTCTGGGAGGGGAGCTGGTCTAGATGATCTTTTGAGGTCCCTTCCAAACCCTGACATTCTGTGATACAAGCAGCACTTACTTATTGTTCGGAACAGTAATGTTAACACTAAATGTTAACAGAACCTCCATGGAATTTTTAGATTAATAATAATTAGCTTAAGACAAGGAGCATAAAAAATAATTTTATCTTTAAAGTTTAAAAGAAATCACAAATTAATGGAAGGGAATGCTGTTATCTCATTTAATGACAACTTTTTTATTAATGACAGCTAAGGCTCCTATCTTCCTCATTATGGTCCACAAAAGTCTGCTTTTGATACCTTTATATAGATTTCTCTCATACAGAGAAAATATTACACAATATTAGTGTAGACTGTGATGAAAAGAACAAATACATACTAAACATTTTTGAGATATCAAATGTTTTTAAATAATGTGACTGTAAGGGGCACAGATTTATAGATTCCTATGACAGTTTTGGCAGTATTTTGCCTCTGATCCGCAGAGGAAAATGTAAGGAGCTGAAAATCCTGATAAACTAACTGGGTAGAGAATTCTTTGACTTGCAGCTTAAAAACAGTAAAAAATGCATTCTTGGCACTACTTGGCATTGATATTAAATTAAATCAAGGAAGTGCAGTACACTCAGTCCTCCTGAATATGACTATAGAAGTGGCACAATCCCTATGAAAGTTCTCAAACTGGCTTTATATTTAAGGAATTTGAAAAAGTTTTTGGCTAGGCTCGTGTTTTAGTCAGTCCCCCACAGAAGGGACCTTGAAAACAGAGTCAAGAGTTTGTCTGCCAGGAGGACAAGAATAATATACTTAAAGAATGAAATGTAACAAATTCTACGATACACTGGGCAAAGCAAAAAGCTATTTCCCAGACCAGGAAGACCTATGAATGACTTGAATTACAATCAAGGATGGAAAAAATAAGGCCTTGGTACAAGACTGTAGCCATCAGTGAAGTAACCGATTACGGGGGCTGTGACCCTGCCGCTCTGGTCACAGCACCACACAGCAAAACAACAACTTTGTTGAAAAAGAGAGAAATACCAGGAGCTGGGCAGTTACTGCTGTAGTTGAAAGCAGCAGCAGTAGCTCTTGCCCCTTGTGCCATATCCTTTGGAGCAGGAAGCTTGAGTCTACAGGGCCTTTACTACTCTTTTCTTCAGCCCCTTTCAAGCTCTCAGCCTCTGACTTTTAGGGCAGAAAATTTCAGTTCTGGTTTCATAATCTTCATTACCACTTCCTTTGCTAGAAAGAGGCAGTTGTAAGAAAGACGTAAGTTATAATAGCAACCAAGGAAATTTGGGATATCTAGGTCCATAAAGTATTTGCAAAAATTTACTTAACTTTTTTTTTAAAAGTGTATTTGCCTGTGTGGCCGATGCACTCACCCTGACAAACACCAAAGACAGGGCTTTCTGACTGTTAAAACCTGATTATGTAAGCACCTGGTGCTTACCTCGCCTCCGCTAATTAGAAACAGTACAGGCCAAGCCTGATGAGGGTATAAAGGGTCCCTGCCAGCAGCTTGAGCTGGCTCAAATCAGTTTGAGCCAGCTCTGGCCTGGAGCAATGGGGTTGCAGTTGGGTACTTTCTCCTGGGACCAGAATGGGGCTGAGGAAAGAAATGTTCTGGGATTGAGCTCTCACCCCCTGGATCTGGTGAGCGACACTGCCTGGGGGTGTTCCTGGGGGAGCCCCTGGCCCTGCCTGGGGGAGAGACCTTGCTCTGGGCACCCCGGAGAGGGAGGCATTTTCCCTTTATTTTAAATGAGTGTGTGTGTGGTTTTGACCATCTTTCTAAAAAGTATTTTTTTTGCAAATTCCTGTGTCAATTTGTGTAGTATTATATTCCTGCTTGATGTCTGACCTTGTGTTATACTTTGACTTGTCAAAGTGCCAGGTAGTTTTCTGGTTGGAGTAAATCATTTTTTTGAGTAGCTACCCTGTGTACTTTGTGGGTGCCTCTGCAACAGCCTGGTATGCCATTCTTCTGCTTTTGTTTACTAATAAAATGGATGTCATTCTTTAATCTTTTAATTGCTATTACTCTAGTGTATAAAAAAAGTATCTACTAGAAGCATTTTACTCTTTTAAATCAAGCTAGTAGAGCAGTACTATCAGCTGAATCTATTAATTTCATTTTTACCACGTCAGCCTACCTAAACCTGTTTCTTTGATTATTACTTTTTCCTATTCATTAATCTTTTTCTAAATTTTGGCAATTTCTGCTAGTCAGTGGAACAATATCATTTTTCTTTTCCTATAATGAAAAAAGAGCTGTGTCTATATGAAATATAGATATGGCTGGCATGTAAATTAACCAACAAGCAGACCACAGGGTAATCCATTTAGTCACTCAAGTAGCATTTACTTCTAGGCTTGTTTTGCTTCAAAATCACCTGGTACTGTCTTATATAATTAAAAGAATAAGTCTTTTTTTTTTTTTTTTTGCTTTGTAGCATTTTTTACTATATACAAAGCCTCTTTCAAAGCTGGAGGATGATTTCACTTGCTTTAAGGAATTGCTCTTCAGCAGAGTTTGATGTTTGTGTGTGCATATATATTTAAGCTAGTCTAGTTACAGAATTTCTCTGTTGCCCCTGTCATAGTTACTGCTTTAGTGAGATCCATGTCTGGGTACAGCACTGTGGTCTGCAGAAAAGACCAAGAGAACCTTATGTATATCTGGTAACCGTGAATTTATGGAAAGTCCTTTTATTATACTTTTTCAAAAAATCAAAATTGCTATTCCTAATTCACTGGCACACAGTAAATTTTGCCTATGTAAAACTGAAATTTAAAAAACATCCATAGTTGTCAGCTAAAGAAATAGCTTTAAATCTGAAACTTGATGAGCAAATTTTTTAACATCTAAAATAGCAATTCCTGAAAGGAATTCACATATGTGAAATTAAATAGACATGGGGTCCGGGTAATACTAACAGAATTCTGGGCAAGTTGGTTCCATTATAAGTTTAGTTATTTGTTTTCCTTTTCGTATAGTGTGATCATGCTACAGTATTCAAAAACTGGTTGCTTCCATTATTGATGGCAGGATTTATGAGACTTTTATGCATCAATATACATCACTGTTGTTAATTGTTTGAAGCTGTTGTCTCTATAGCTGCCTGTCCATGGATATGGAACTGTGGTGTGTAATTCTGAGACACATCATTAATTTTTTTTTTTTTATTATGCTTCCCACAGAGAATTTTAAGTTTGCTCTTGCCATCCGAGAAGAAACAACTTGATTAGTGGCAGAACTGCCAAGGAGCTCCCTGAAATTCTTTCAAGGAAATGTCAGTTTGATCAATACTGAAGGAGTTCAGAGGTCTATGAAAATACGGCAAAGCTGGACAAAGCATGCTTATAATACAAAATGGACAAAACTGAAGTTTCAAGAACAGTTCTCTTGAGATATGTGAATATCTATTCATATATCTACATTTACACTTTAGATTGAACAGGCCAAATGCAGAGGATGTATAAGGTAAATGAAATAAATTTATGTGCACTTAGAGTCTCGTAAACCTGCTAACACCCTGCTCCCAGATGAGTAAAGTGCCACATGTAAATCTACTACCACCATTGAACTAACTTATTAGTTTACACCCACACTTTCAGACAGGTTTAAAAAAAAAAAACAAAACAGACAAATCAAGGAAAATATTAAGAGAACCAAAGGGACCTGGACAGACTGCACACATCCTGGATGACTTAAAATTCTGTGATCTGATCTCACCATCTGTTCTGACAATTTCGATAGTTTTGATCTAAATTGACTTGAACAGGTAGCTTATACCCGTTATTGACTAGTGTTCAATGTAGGTGCTGAGAATGAACTGGGCCTGAGGTTAGCATAGCTCTAGATAACTAGAATGCAATTCCTCATGGGTGAGAAATGCAACAGGACACTTAAAGCCTGTAGTGATACATAACTTGCATGTTTTCAGTGAAATCTGAAGAGTCTTTGAAAAATAACTGGCCTTAAGTGTTCTTTTCCATGTGTTGTTATTTCAAATTAGTGAAGAGAAAAAGCATCTGCATTGTGTTCTAGATAGATCAACAAAACTGGCAAATCATCCTTATCCAAAAGGCCAAACATTAATAGACAATATTAAGAAGATACTAGCAACTTGTTTTCTGTCAAGGAACACTTTTCTCTGTTTTCTGAAACCATTCAGAATTAAAAAGAACATTTCACAGAAAACAAAAGCAATGAAATACCATCTAGTAGAAGGGATATGACAATTACTAATGACAATAGGCTAAACTTTTAATTCCAAGTCTTGATCACCCAAAGATTTGAAAATTTGTGTTATGCGGAGCCTGAGTATTGTTAAAGTTTAAAATGAGGAAAAAGTAATACAGATCGACTCCTTTGTAATTCAGTACTGAGCTTCTCCAAAGGAACTGTAATCTAGATTGGCTGGACTGTTACTCATGTGTCATGTCTCAGTACATGAGCATATACAGGGCCAAGACCAATGTTGTAATTAATCTCATTGCAACATCATGTCAGACAAAAAAAATGAAGAAGTGTTATTTGGATTTTTTCCTGACACTTCTCTGAAAAATACCTGTACACTGTCACAGGAGTCTCTTTTTAAAGATATATCTATATATGTAAATGTGCCCTCATGATGACACTTTCATATCACCTGTCAGGTTGTGAGAAGTGTGACAATCTAGAAAAGACATAATTGTTTCCCCTAAAATCATAGGGGTTTAATAAAATAAATCTGTTGCCTTATGTGTGCTTTAGGTAGGAAATCCCTTTCCCATCATCTTGTGGGCCAGTGAAGTGAGCTTGCATTTGCTTGGCACAGGGTTTTTTAAAACTCAGGTGGTGCCTTATCATTCAAGAACAGCTGGCTGGTGAAAGTTGCGTATTGAATTGCTTGAGCTCATTCGTATTTCAAAACATGTTTATATCTGTCAGTGAGCAGTTTTATAACATCCCTCTCATATTTTACATCAACAATATTAACTACTGTTGTTCATTTGCTATTAAAAGTAACAGATGGTACACTAAGCTGTTCTTTCTTCGACATAAAGCATGCACTTCATCGAAATCATAGAATGGCCTGGGCTGGAAGGGACCTCAGAGATCATCTTAATCCAACCTCCCTGTTGTGAGCAGGGACGCCACCTCTCGACTAGGTCAGGCAACACACGTGAGAACCAGACGGGAATCAAACCCGCGACCTTGGTGTTTCAAGCACCATGCTCAACCCACTGAGCTAAACCGGCCCTCTTGGTTGATGTTAAAATATTTCTCCTCTGAAAGGTGGTTTTCGTAAATCGTCCTTTGTGGATTCCACATTTATTGATTCTCAGTGATTTCTGAGTAAAGTTGTCTCTTCTTTAGTAATTATAAATTGGGTTTTCCAGCTGCTTGTGAGTTTGGGTGGTCTGTGAAAATAGAGTTGTATGTAACAGTACCAGAATCCTTAGAAGAGAAAGGTTTTTCAGTGAGGATTTAGGTACCAGTTGTGTTCATGTTGCACAATCAGGCACACATTCTAGCTCAGTCCCCAGACCTAGCCTTATTAAAAAAAAAAAAAAAAAAAAAAGACAAAATGAAAATATGTAAACCAGAGTATGAGTAATCCTTTTCTTAGACCAGACAGCAACATTGGAAGTATTTCTGTCAGCTTGATGGAATCCACACCAGCTAATGGCTGGAATTGCTGTTGCGCTGTCACCTCTTAGAAAATGCCGCGGACTGCTGGTGTTTGCTTAGGAGGCATCTAATAGTTAGATAGATCATGTGTTTTTTTGTGGGTTTTTTTCTGGCTAATCAGCAGATGAAGTTTCTTTGCTGCCTGGATAACACAGACTGCTATGAAAAACTCTGGTCTCTCACAGCTCCCTGTGTCTGGAGTTTGTTTTGATTGTGCAGTTTTGATTAATCTCTTCATGTAAAGTAATGGGAGTTGATAAAAGGTGTTATTTTACAGGTCTCTGATTTTTATTTTTTTTTACTTTCCTAACTCTTTCTGTGATGACACAGTGATATAGAGGCATCTGGCATATAGCTAGCTGAACGCTTTGTAATTTTCAAAAACTTGGGAATTTTGGAAAGCTATATTATGAGAAATTAAAGTTGGTGCATTTTGATTAGAAGACTAGTTGGTAATTAAACGACAATATAGAAGAAGTGAGGGCATAGAAATTCAAGAGACAGTGGATACCTTATCTCCTCCCTGTTTTGCTCCACTTGAGAAAGAGGTATGCTGAGGAAAAACATGTAGAAAATAGCTGGGAAAATAATTTTTTCATAGTTTTGGGTTTTTTTGTTTTGTTTTGAGAAGATAGTATTAAGAAATTCCTTTCTCTATGTTGGGATGCAACACTGCAAAATTTTTCCTAGTTAATTTTTATGTGTGAACTTTAAAGACATAGGGAGAGATGCTTTATTTCATCTTTAAAATAACTAATATACATAATCTCCCTTCCAATTAAAAAAAATGAGAAACGGGATAAAAGGACTTCTCTAAGCACAAATCAAAAGAAGTTATGCAACGCTTGGGGTTTTTTTTTTACAAAGGATAACAGAGACACCTAAAGGCAAAGAAAGGGAACTTGTGTAATATTAATCCAGAACGAAACAATCCTTTCAGGGAAACTTGAGCTAACATTAGGTGTGCTCCAGAGGAAATGTTCCTTTTGATATTCTAGTCTGGTTGTAATATAGATGGCTGCAGACAGGATATGAATTTAATGCACTGAACAGGGGGTGGTGATATTTTTTTACCTGATAGCTTTTTTTAGTTTGAAGTTCTCATCTTCAAATCATTAGTTCACAAAAAGAATATTAGCTGTTGGAAGGGACCTCAACGGATCATCTAGTTCAACCCCCCATTTATGAGTAATTAATAGTCTTGTCTTCTGTACAAATGCTACTTTTAAAAGCTTGGTTAGTGGTAAGAAAAATATCTCTGATTTATTTCAAAAGACCATTCAATCAAAAGGTAGTGCTTTATCCAGACTTCAACTTCACTAAATAGGATTCTTGACAGAGACTTAAACAGTTAAGAGGATATGAAGGAACTTGTTCTGAGGATTTTCTTAAAAACAGAAGCAAAGTGTTGAAAAGGAACCATGCCTCTCCTGTCTCCTTCCTAAAACTGCAGTGGAAGCCGAATTCAAGTGACAACTGAAAATCAGGTTCATTAGCAGGCAAAAATAAAACTCAGACAAGCACATGAGATTCACATATAAGCTTGATACAGGCAGTACCTGAAACTCAGTGCATTTGGGAAAAGTGTTTCACTAAGCAAATGCTATTCTGCTGGCATCACTAAGAGAGCTCACCAGAACTGCAGTGGTACATGGAGGCGGAGTGCTAAAGTAATGTGGTTCCTGGGTACAACAGAGAGAATGGAAATAGACAGAAGACTAGCAGCCTACCACCATTATAAAAAAAAAATCCCATGAAGTTATACACTTGGATAAAACATGCTGAACCTTCACCTTATAAGACAAAGAAGTGCATGGAAAGTCATCAAAGTGTTTAAGATACCAGGTTGCACAAGAGGAAAAAACACATGGAGTTGGTTACTTCTCCTACTTATCAACAAAGGAACATGGCTAAGTGTGAGGTCTTGTCTTCCGCGGTCAAGCACCAATGTGAGCAAAAGGTCAGAAATTAGCAAACAGATTACTGCAAAGCATTCGTGCCAGAAGCAACAGAAGAGTGGGACTCTTGCTCTGGTCACCACTTGGGAATGTCTGCCTGTTCCTTAATTAGGCTGGATTGTAGGGTAATGATACAGCCTGAAGCGAAAGTGATAACCTCGGCTACAAAATAGTCAAAGGCATCCATAAAACTGCATAGTGATGCTATAATTCTCTCCTAATTTCTTTGCTTTGAGATGAATAGTTGTAACACATTACTGACTTCATATTTAAAACCAGTCTAGTAGGCACGAACGGCTTTGTAATTCATTTAAGGAAGTGTTTAAAAGATTGTTCATTTCAAAAGACTTGAACATTTTTTCTAAATCAGTTTTCTATAGAAAATCTAATGCTAAATAAATATTCAGTGATAACTGGGCATATTTTCCCACTCTATCCTAGCCACATAATGAGAGAGAAGGAAGTCTGAGGAAAAATAAAGGATACCATTTCTAATTTCCTCTCCCAGTAGTAGAAGTCAAAAAGGTCTTGCTCCCACAAATACGTCAAAAATGTGTTGAAGTTAAAAATTGGTTTTCTTCCTCAGTGAATAACTCCCTGTTCAGAAAGTATATTTCTGACATTTTCATTGGTTTTCTCATCCATACTAATCCCTGTATTATGTTTTCATATAAACACTCCAAGTGTCACGTAAACTTTTTTCTATTTTTAAATTTAAATATCACAAACTTCAGGAAATAGTTTTGTTTAGCATAGAGAAAAATGAGCTTTTACCCAACCGTATTTGTTTTTATTTATATGTATTTATTTATACATGTTTTTATTTATAGGAGAACTTAACATAGGGAATGTTTTCAATTTTAAATGTTGCAGTCCCTTAAAGATCACTTTCTTAATCATAAAATTTACTGGTGAGCAATATATTGATATAGAGGCAATAAAAGTAATGGGTTATCGTGCTTTTTACAACTTTCTCCTTAGAAAATGTACTATCAGTAGACAAAGCTATCCCAGTATAAAACTCTCTGCTTGGTCTAACCAGGAGCTTTCCCCAACTTTACAACACTTCCTCCTTACTGTGAGTGTCCAGTCTTCCGTTTGCCATGATAAATTTTAAATTTAATTTATACAAATTGGCATCAAGTCCTGTGGTGTCATCACGTGGAAACACTTGTGCTGAGGGGTAAAAAGTGTTTCAAATAGAAATTCGAACAGGGAACCTTGTCTGCACAAATCCTAGAAATTGCTTGGTTTCAGACTCATAAACCTGTATGCAGTAAACCCACCTGAGGCCAGAGGTGTCTTATTGCCTGAATCTAACCTCATCCCTAGCTTTTATCACAGCCATGCAGCCACCACCAGACCAACACAAAGCTGGCTGGCTCTGCAGATGCTTGAATTTTATTCTAGTGCCCACCCTACAAGCAGCCGCAGCTCTAAAGTGTCAGATCTGTAGAGCAGTCTTCCTGTACCCAGTGCCGATTTCAGAAAACAATATAAACCCAAACCAGATTTTCCTAATAACCAGATGTATTTCTCTTGGAGGCAGTGGCCAAAGCTGTGGTTCACGAGGCTCTGAGAGTATGAGTAACTGAGCCACTCTTGGCAGAGTCAGAACACACTGAGAAAAGTGACAACTGTGGGAATGTGTTCAAAGCTGGCCACCCTTGGTAGCCCTAGACACCACCATTGAATCAGGCTTTTCAACCCTTGCTGTTTGCAGTACTAATTCTGAACTAGCCAGTAGCTCTAGACACAGCTGTTAACTTGGTTCACAGTTCTTTACTGATGTGAACAACACTCTCGACTTTGATGTTAGCTTCAATTACACATAGGAGTCATTAGCAGTTCCAGAACAACGTGAGGATCTCTGCTGATATATGCAGTAGTACTGTAATGGTAAACTTTAAATAATGTAAACACACCCTTAAGTAATCCAAATCAGAATCAGCTCTGGTAATCTCTGCTGAACACAGACCTAGTTTTAGGCTTTTCCTGGTAAGTACCGCTCCTATAAGAAACAAAGCCAAGCAGCCCTTTCTGGCCTAGCCATAACCTCATTTACTGGCTTCTTTTCGTTTGAATCTAACTCTTATCCCTAGCCACAGAATTAACGTCAGTCTAAGATCTAGCCTTGACAGTCTCCCAAACCTCTTCTCCACGTGTAACACTTGGGGGAAAGTTGGTCCAGATCATAGAATCACAGAACGGCCTAGACTGAAAGGACCTTAGAGATCATTTAATCCAACCTCCCTGTCATGGGCAGGGACGCCTCTCAACTAGATCAGGCAACACATGAGGACCGAACGAGAATTGAACCCACAATCTTTGGTGCTGATGGGGCTTACTGTGTCTTGGCATTGAACTAAAATGAGAGTTTTTGAAGGGTTTTGGTGGAAGGTAAAATAGGTGGAATGACCAGAAATCCTGGAGGATCTTCAGGGAAATTACTTTTTCATCTCTGCTCCTTAGAGGCACATACATACAAAATCTTAAACATGGCAAAAGATTCCTATGTCCAAGGACCCACAAGGGGAAAAGGGCCAAACAAATGTCAAGGTGGCGTATGTGTCCCATGTTGGAATATTTACGTTATCATTCTTTTGTTTGAGATCTGTCAACTGGATGAAAGGTTACTCTATTCAAAGGCCTAAAAAAAAAAAAAAAAAAAAAAAATTACAAATTTTATCCAAGGAAAATTTTGTGATTTTCTTCTATGTTTTACATGTGTGGTTTGTTTGTGGTTTTGGTCCTTAACTTTTGTATGTTCAAAACTAAAATCATTAGGTAACATCTGACATGAAGGTTTAGAGAATCACTTCTAAATGACTGTGGTAACTACACCTGAGATCTGCGTGTAGCATAAACAGCATATCTGTTATCCATCCATGAAGAAAATGTGAAATAGAAAGTAAAAGTAAACATGAACAGTAAATTTTCTTTACTGGCTGAAGCAAAATAAACCTACATACTCATTAAGGGAAAAAATAGTTTTGAGGACAAGTGACAGATATTAGCAAACAATATTAGCTACATTGAAAGTCTTAGCTGACTTTTCCAGAATTCTCCCCCTCAACTTAATTGACTCTAAAGACCATGTACTGTGTAAAGATACATGAAAAATAATTTTCTGAGACAATTTCAAGCTACTGCTATAGTAAGAAGCAGCACAGAGTATGTGAAGGCTTCCCAGACTAAAAAACAGTGGTGTAAATATAAAATGAATATTGCAACAGTATTTTATGCTGCCAGAAATGAAATTATATCGTGGATATTTAAATGAAGACCTACGAATTTTTTAGAAATAGTTTTAACTACAACTATTTTTTTTTAAGAATTGTGGTGGAAGTATGACCTTCCCTAAACTGTTGCAATCAGTAGCTAAATTATTATCTCATGAAATATATAGGCTGTTTTCCAGTTCCTACTTGTCCTGAGGTGGAAGGTAATGAGGTTAAAGCTATCTCAGCCTTAAGTTCTGTACTCCTAACCACTAGGGAGGCTGCCATAATCTTTGTAAATAAGAGTTGGAAAGCTTAGCTGATGACAGAGGAGGTTTAGAAAAAATAAGGATATTTAGAAAAAATAAGGATATTCAGACCCTACCATCAAGTAAAGAATATTATTTCTTCCCTGCCATTAAAAATTCTTTGAGTCTTTTAGCAAATGTATCTGATCGACTTGGATGTGGTTCTGGTATCTCATCAGACTCAATCAGGTCTTGAGGTTCTGTGCAACATTGTAGCTGCTCCTTTGTTGAAACTTCCAGTTGCAGCTTGTTTGTGTCAGATTAGGTGCCACTGCTGGAAGAGAGGAAGAAGAGGAAACTGGGAAATGCCCTCAGTCCCCAAAAGTGGTAAATGATGCTTAAATATAGCTTGTTTTCAGATATGAGTGTCACGAACTATTGTCCAAAGGGAAGAAGTTTAATGATGAGGAGGGAGAATATTTTTCATAGAATCATTGACTTTTTTTTTTTTTACAAGTATGTTGCAATATATTGTTGAATTTGATGAATTTTGATCAGCCAGAGGCCTCAAATACCTTTGAAGTTAGTTCTGCTTTGAATAGGAAATTGGACTATGTGACTTTCAAAGACAGCTTCGGACCTATATTTTTTCTGTGATACAGGGCTTAAGAAATCCAAGTAGAAAGTAGTGCTTTACTGTTTCTAAGTCCTGTAGTTACCAAAATAGATTCTATTGGTAGGACGACAAATTAGCAGTAAGAACTTGATACAGACAGCCTATGTGACATTGTATGAGCTACTTTGTAAATCTTAATTTCAGTTTTGCTGTTTGTGAGGTGGAGATAGCAGACATCTCTACATAATGGTGGTTGTCCAGCATAGTGGTGGAAGTACTTGAGAATGTTAAATAGCAACCCTCTTGTTAAATAAGGAAATTGTGTCCAAAATGCATTTCTATGAAATTGGTGACAAGACTAGATTGATACTAGGGGATATGCTTTTTTTTTTTTTTTAGTGAAGGAAAGGTAATTAAGACAATTCTTTCCTTTGAACACGGCCTCCAAGCTATCTGGTATACAGGGAAATTATTTCTTTTTAATAAACTGCTCAGTACATCACTGGAATTATTACTAGGCAGCTAAGATGAATCTTTGGGCAGTGTTGAATAAGCTGCAGTTCCAACTTGTACTTTACCAATGTGAAGTGCTGTCTGCAAATGACATGATTTTGCAAAATCGGTCATCTCTACCCCACTAGTTCATGTGCTGTCAGAGTAATGGCCGTGACATTCTCAATATTGTCAGCAATAACGCTCCATTGACAAAAAGAAAAGAATGAGGGCACACGCAGCCCCAGGTCTGATTAATATTTGCCTTTTTGCCCTTCATAAACATGACATGTGATGTGCATGATTTTGTGTGCTGCCCTTTCTATGAACAAGTGCTTTGGGGGAGCTTACATAACATTCTGCATGACTGAGTAGGCACCAGTTAAACTGGTTTCCTTTTTCCTACATGCCAATCAAACCTATGTAAAATTTGAATTGAATTAGCTCTATCATTGAAATTATAGTTTTCTGTTGTAAAATCTAAAAAAAAAGTTTAGAACAAATCTTTATTCTGCTGTAACATTTCCTGTAGGAAGAGACACAAGTAAGAAAGCAACTGCAAATTTCATAATTGTGTTATCTTGCTGCTTAATTTTCCATTGCCTGTAGTGTTTTTGTAAACTTTCATCATCTTCTATATTTACCTTTTCTCTGGGTTTAAGCTTTTAATTTTCTTTTTTTTTCCCAATGTCTATGTACTGAGAAGAGTTACTGAGAAGTAAATTGGTTTTGACTCTGGAGAGCATGGTGGATTGAAATCTAAGCAGTTTAATGTAGTAGAGTCTGCTTGCAGGTTTGAACAGCTCATTTTTCCCAGGGCTTGCAAGTGTTTTTGTCTTCATGTCAGAAACTGGTACCATATTTTGACACTGCGTATGGCATCTGGGAAGAGAGCTCTCAAGCAGCAAGAGCCACATGCCACCAGAGGGTGCCAATGACTTTCATAAGCAGGATCTTAGTAATAATCTTGTCAAATAAATGATACATTATTTACTGCATGGACATGTTCAGAAGGTTGTGCTGGGCATTATACTGACCACCAAAAGCCTCCGGGTGATACATCTTATGAGCATGAAGCTGTGCAAGCCAACGCATGCAGCACACGGTCCTATGATCAAGGACACCGTGCCACATGCTCTGGGACCAATTGCAGAGACAGGATCAGGTGTATGATTTGAACAACTGCCTGCAATAACTATTTTAAAACATATGGTGTTGTACATCTGAGAAATCTGTAGGCAAACAACCGAATAACAGGATATGAGGACACAGACATGTCAGAAGTAGTCTCCTTGCAGAGTTGGGAGCCGACTCCCAGTGTAGCATTTTAACTCTTATATGTGCAGAGAGTTTGGTCATCTTTGCATGTACTGGCTTCTGCAGGGATAAAGTTCAAATGACTGTGATAGTGTGGGAAATTTCCTTGCTACAGAGCAATGAACTTGATAAGGATCTTCCCTTGCCCTTTACTATCTGCAGTTGCAGCTCTTTCATTCTGCAAATGTTCCCATTATAAACTGCTGTAGTGCTTCTGTGAGCCTCCAAAGAAGCCATTAGTAGGAGACATAAAGGAAGACAGGTTTGGGGTTAATTGTATTAAAGGAGCAATTTGTGGATTATGAGCATTTTACAATGATGGTAATCTCTTGGAGTTCTATAGTGTTAAGGCCGTCTGTGCTCCAGCAGTTTGAATTTTTGTTTACAGAAGACGTATTCTGGGCTGAAAGAATCTGCTTTGAGCAACCTGGTCTAGTGGAAGGTGTCGCTACCCATGGCAAGGGGGTTGTAACAAGGTGATCTTTAAGGTCCCTTGTAACCCAAATGATTAGCTCACTCGATTAGAGCGTAGTGCTGGTAACACCAAGGTCGCGGGTTTGATCCCCATTTGGTCCCCATGTGTTGCCTGATCTAATTGAGAGGTGTCCCTGCCCATGACAGGGAGGTTGGATTAAATGATCTCTAAGGTCCCTTCCAGCCTAGGCCATTCTATGATTATGATGATTCTATCAGTCTATAAAAATACAATGGAAAATCTTAAAGACAAGGAAACTGATTACCACTATAGTTAAAAGAGACTTGCTTTGGAGAAGATTAGTTTATCACTACCTAAGAATAAAATAGGACAATGAGAAATAAAGACAAAAACTTAAACACCTTCTTCCCACCCCTCCTTCTTCCCAGCCTCAACTTCATTCCTTCAGTCCTGACTCCCAAACCTCTTCCCTCAAAATGATGCAGAGGATGGGGGTCATGGTTAGACCAAAATAGGTTTTCTCTGCTTCTCCTTTCTACTCCTGCTATTCCCCTGCTCCAGCATGGATCCTTCCCCCAGCCTACAGCTTTCTTCAGGGCATGTCTACCTGCTCCAATGTGGAGTCCTCCCCAGTGTGGATACCTGCTTAACCATGGTCCTCTCTAGGCATTGCAGGAGAGTCTCTGTTCAGGCTCTTGGAGCATCCTTTCTCCCCCTTTATTTTTTCACCTTGGTATTTGTAGATCTGTTTCTCACACATTTTTCTCACTTCTCTTTCTCAACTGCTATGCAGCATAATTTACTCTTAAATACATGTTCTCAGAGGCACTCACCCATGGCTGAGGGGCAAAACTGCACTGTGGGCTGGGTCAGTTGGAACCAGCTGTGTTCTGGCCTCACCTCCCAGAGGCTGCCTCTGCAGACCTCCAGACATCACCAGTGCCTGGATACCTGCACTCAACGTGAGGCATTAGGGAAAAACTACAGCATTTAAATACCAAGGTGAAGGGAGAAATGGAGAAAAGATTGAAGAGGAAGGGATGTCTGTAGAGTTAACCAAGAGGCTAAGGTTTCCTGGTTGAAAGAAGCTGCTGCAGGCTGAAGAGCAGGACACCAGGCAGGTCATGCTGTAGCCAGAGCTCTGGAAGTGTTCTCTAATGGACAAGAGGGATGACTAATAAAAGAAAACATGTTATAGGTAGAATAATGATTAATAACATTATTTCGTTTTCTCTGAAGGATTGTTTTTCCCAAAAGAAATAAAAGAATCAGTTTAAGAGGAAGATAGAGCAAGAAGAAAATGCAGCTGAATTAAACCAAAGATTTCTCCATGGTCTGTGGCATCGCATCTTTGCAGAAACTTATTAGTTAGCTTTACTGTTTCATTGTTGTCGCGGGTTAAGGCTGGGCCGACCACTAACGCAGACAGACGCTCTCTAACCCCCTCTTCCCCCCCCCCCCCCCAAACGGGAAGAGAAAAGGGAATGAGGCAGAGAGACTTACGTGTTAGAGGAGAAAACAAACTAGAACAGCTTTAATGAAAGTAACAGAAATAATGGTAAAAAGATAAAAGTAAAGAACTATATACAACTATAGATAGTAGCCCGATATCAAACCCGACTCCCTCCCCCGATAGAAATCACCACTGGGACTGCAGAGCAGGAGGCACTGGGGAAGCCCCAGGCTCAGCGGCGGTGGGAGCTGGATACAGGGAGCTGGATTCGGGAACTCAGGATCTGGATTAAAATCAGGAGGTCAGATGGAGTCCTCTCTGGACACCGGCCATTGCAGAAAAGAAGGGCAAAAAGGCCAAAAAGGGGACGAACAAAACGAAAAAAAAAAAGGGGAAAAAAAGGGACGAAACTCTCGTGATCACTCAATTTATACTAAATATGACGTATATGGGATGGAATACTCTCGTTGGTCACCTCTCCTGTCTGTTACCCCCCGGAGGTGCCACCTTTTACTTCCTTGTGCCCCCCTCTTACTACCCAGCACCCCCAGCGTGGCACACAAGAGCCAGCAGTGGCCTTGGTCACTATAGGAATAAGTATCAGAAAGAGCATTTCTACATACCAGTCCCAGGCAGTGACTGTAAACATCAGGTGTTATCACTGCCAGTAGCACACACTGTCTGCAAAAACATGCTGCTGACTTCAGAAAGTGCAGCCCTTTAGAAGAGACTAAACTGGAAAGTAAAATTCACTAAACAGGACTGGGTTTTCAGCTAAACCCAGGACAATTGTGAAATACTTACTTGTTTTACCTGGATGTGCATGAATTAATTTGTTTCCATTCAGGTTCCATGCCAAGCCACTGTCTGACTCAAGGGAATGTTATCGACATCTTCTTCACTTTACAGCAATTAAGTTTCTTCCTGGACAACCATGCTAAATCAATTAATTGTCTGGTGATTTAGTTTTTAGAAAGGTTAAGAGCTGCTGGTAACCAAATGTGTCTGTGATAAGTAGGAAACCTCATTCTTGGCTACTGGGACTGTTGTTGAGTGGTTTTAACTAGAGCCAAAACACAGCCAGGAAGGATGCTCACAGTTGCCTGCTCAGTGAAGCATCTTTTCAATCTTAACTGTGAAACTTGTCCTATTTTGAATGTGGTACATCTTCTTACAGGTTGCAAGTTAAGCCACAGTTCTCTGTTGAATCTAGGTCAAAATGATGATCGGAAGGAGCTTGCATAACTAATGTGTTTGTACCACATTCCACTCTGCATCCAGCTTCAGAAAAGGTGTCAGGTGTTTCCATGCAGCTGCCTCTGCCCAGTGCTGACTAAGCAGAGGAAATACATTAGAAAAGAATTGTCTGCATGTGGGGAAATGTTAACTCTTCTGTCTCTTTAAAGCACTGTAAGTGCCCATTAGTGAGGAAGTCAAGGAGTCAGTTGTTCTCAGGAGGGATATATCAGCATTCACTGCAATGTGTGTGTTGCAGATCCTGACTTTGTGACGTGACCCATCCCTCAGTTCCCCGTCAGATCTGGAGTTTATGTGATCAAGAAAGTCATCAGAAAGCATAAAGGTGACCAGATTTGCAAAGGCAGTGGGACAGCTGCCTGTCCTGTATTCTCATGTTAAGTAAGTACAGGATTCCCTGCAGAAAATCTGCAACTAAAATGGTGATTTTTTTAATTTTTTTTTTTTACCAGTTTCAGGCTGCTTCTATTAGACATGAAAATGACTAATTTTCTGTTTTTCTTTATGGTCTTTGGGATGATGTAAATTTATTTAGACTGCTAGCAATGTGACAGAATGGATCAGACAAATTTCGGCAGGAAAGTGCCTGTCTGGGTTTTCATGGCATTCCCAAGGCACTGACTGCAAGTTTATTTGCATCACACAAAGCCGTGTCTTTCTTCTCAGAGTCCTGGAGACAAGGCCATCTGGGGGACCTGAGGGAAACTCCAAAATGATCCTTGTTGAAGGTGGGGCATGTAAGAGGTCATAAAGATCTTTTTGGTGATTGGAAATGATTTAAAGTAGATCACCCATGATTTCTGACCTGACAGGAGTGTTTGAAATGTCATATGGAGTAGTTGTAGATTGATTTCAGGTGACTGTCAGTTCAGCTGTGGGTGAGATTACTCATGGAAAAATATACCATCATCCAGCGTTAATGAAATGTGGGTATTGGTCAATGATAGTATCTGACCATAATTTGTTACCTCATTTGTTATTTCTGTTGCCTTTTTGCTGTGAGTAGTACAACTTAGTAGGAAGATGGCCATCGGGAGAGATGATACTTGGAGTTTTCCTTCTTTATACATACTTAAATTATGTTCATTCCCTAAAGACTTGGTCAGGCAGAGCCACTTGAAAGGGAGCTTGTTCTTTGTCTCCAGTGACTACTGATTCTGGTCAAATACAGACAACAGAAGAAAATGCAAGAGCTGTTGGGAAGAGCTAGAGGAAAGGCTGCTGACAGTTCAAACAGAGAGGCTCTGGAAAGAAGCAGGGGGAGGCCAGTCTGTGTGGAGAAGAAAAGGTTTCTCTAAGATCTTTCTCTAAACTGTGCAGAGTTTGCTGCAGCTCAGAAAGTTACCGAGTGTTTCAAACCAAGCCTGGAAGCAAGACTTGCTTGCAAAGACATACGAAGCAATGGGTGTGTTGGGTATGAACCTTTTTATCCATGTTATACTTGCCCAAGTCACTTTGAATTTTCTTTGCTGGAGTTTGTTATCTTGGCTTATAGTCTAATAAAATTGTGCTTAATTTAATTATGCAAGTGTAAGAGTCTTGGTTCTTATGGAGAACTGTCTATAGAAGAAGGTCCCAGAGCTCTCGTTAGCTCAGGAATCTATCAGAACCTCTTAGGACAATTACCGTTTGTGTATCTCAAGTCTGTGTTTTGTCTATGTGGCTTTCATTTCCATTTCTTTTCATTAAAATAGCCATGAAATTGTTCATGTTGATATTACAGCACAACTGTCAATTACATCATCAACATACATCCAGTTGTCTACAATGACATGTTTTCATCTATTTTTCTTTTTTAATGTTCTTCAGTACTTGGAACTTAATAACTTAAATCGATAGTAAGTTGCAAAGAAACTCCAGTGGAATCTTATTTGTGTGAAATATCTGCTGACTTGTCTGAAAATTCAAGAAAGCAAGATACATTTGCTTCTTCTTTGTACTCCAGATCTTCCTTTATCAAAAAATGTAAGTTAAATGGAAAGTTTAAAGGGCTACAGTAATCCTAATGTGCAATCTGGGCATAGTTTTCCAAGAACCTGAATGACAAGAAATTTCAACTCTGTTTTCAAACCCATATGATTTCAATCACAAGTGACAAGGGAATAGCTACTATCGTATTTTATTCATATCCCTTCTGGGTATTTAGGTAGTTCTGAATAAAAAATATTCACTTTAATTTATGGAATTAAATCTATCTGAAGATATTTTTAATCAAAAGTTTTCATGGAAAAGAAATAGGTATAAAGATTAAATGTTACTGTTTGATAAATATTTTACAATTTATTTCAAAATAAAGCAATAAAATAAAACCATGAGAATTAAAGTTACATCTAGAAATTCATTAGAAAGGTTACTGAGATCATTTCCATTTTATGTAAAACTAATTATCCAAAGGCCTTGATTTCAAGAAAGGATAATTTCAAGTGTCAAACTCCAGAGATGCATTTCAGGCCAAATGCAGAAAAATGTAGCACAAAATGTAAATATATTTATGTAATGTGCTCATAAATGATTCAGTGTTTAGACACCAATCTAATTTTGCTTAAACTGTATCACTTTACTGAAGACTACAAGATTTTGAAGTTGAATTAATGGGCAGTATAGATTTAGCTTCTGGGTAGGTTTTGTTTTCTTGATTTTTACTTGCTGTTACTTTTCATTGTGGAGAAAAACTTTGCTTTTTAGGGGGGATAAAAGGAATAAAGAGCTTCCTGAGTAAATAGCTGTTCCTGAATTTCTTTCCATTTGATAGTCTATAGCTGTGATTGTAAGTGCCCACTTAGGATGGGTGTTCTAGATTTTTCATTGTTCTCTCTCCTGTATTTAGCATTTTCAGGGGGAAAAAAAATAGTAGCCTTTAGTAAATTAAGCCAAGCTTCTCAAAATACTCTCCAAATAAAGGGATAATAATGAAAATAAAGTCTGTGAAAATATGGTACATGTATAAGTTTAATTGATGCAGTGGTTCTGTGTAGGTGAGTATGATCTGCTGTTTGTCTGTATACCAGTCTCAGTATAGGTGTAATCCTTGAGTTTTCAGTGTTATGTCATAGCATCAACCTCACATCATATAGAATCCAGCAGTAGTAAACAAGAGGATGGATTCCAAGGGTAATACCAGAAGGACATTTCATATCAATCCTTCTCATCAGATTGATAGTGAAGTACATGCTGCTGCTTTTATTCTGGACACTTCGCACCTATTTGTTTAAAGATTTGGCCACACAGCTTTACTTCTCTTCTGCAGACAAGTACTCAGGAGCTTTTTTTACTGAAATGGACAATATATCTCACTCAAGACTTTGAAGGGACACTTATTTTGCAAATTTCCTCTCTCATACTTATTTGTGATTTTGAGTTTGATGCAGTGTTTTCCTTTTATCCCTTTGCACAGATTCTGTTTGATTTAACTTGTCATTAGGAAGGAAGAACTGCTGATTTCTGAAACAGTCCAGATGGATGTATTTTGATACTAAATCACAACAACTCATTTTATGAATGCATTTCCCAGCTATTAATTAAAGCTAATAGCAGTGAATTGTAATGTCTTTCATGTCTTAAAGACTCTACCAACATAAATGCCCAGAGAGGATATAATTGTTCTGAAAAAAATGCATGGAGTGCAGAGGAAGAATGTGCTGACAGTCTTGTTTTGAACTCAGGAATAGTGCTGGCACAAGAGCAAACGGATGTAGTAGGCCTCAGGGATTACTGGAGCAATGAGGTTGTAGCCTCCAATAAAAGGCAAAACAGTGAGTTCTAGCTAGTGAATCCTCTTCAAGCAGGATACATTTTCAAAAGCCTTGTCCCTTAACACCGCTAATGTTCAGTTTTCAACAGTTAGGGTGTGTATTTTCTATGTTTTGGAGTACGACATTTTCCTCAGTCAAATGACGTCACTTTTGAATTTGTATGAAAATGCTTTGTTTCACTGCAGAATAGCCTTCCTTTACAATGCAAACCTGTCCTGTTCCTCGGAAGTGGACCTTCAATATGGGATCAGCTTTTTAAAAAGTGTAAAATATGATTTCTTTAACTCACTATGTAAACTTGACTTAATTTAAGAGCCTGTTTCTTGAAATTGTCTCAAGAAAAGGCTCAGTACCATTATTTTTGCTTAATGTGTGTGTTGGAGAGAGCCTTTAAAACATGTTTAATGGTCAAGTTGCTACCATCATTTGAAGATTTCCTTCTAATTGAGATTTTCAACATGTTTCTGTTTCCACTCAATCAAACAGGAGGGTCTCTGTGTGTAATTGTGCTGAAGAGAATGCTCTGCTACAGCACTCACTACAGTTGTGTTTCCTGTGTAATAAAGTCTCAGTAATGGAATAGGAAGGAATTTACCTTATGCAAAAAAAAAATTTAGTTATATATAAGAAGTATCATGCAGAAAATAAAATATTTTTTAAAGAAATAACGATCCAAATACAGGCCTGCTATAATAAATTGATGCCATTTTGTATCTGTATAACAATACTGTAAATGTTTCTAAAGGGAAAGAGAGTCTCAGCAGGGCTTCTTATCTCATCTGCAGGTGCCATCCATTTAGAGAGAGATGAAACCTCTTCTTCTACATTAGGCTGCATGCGGTGGCTTTCCCTCCCTACTCCCATCCCAGCTTGAGCTCCCTGTGAGCTCAGAGCTGTACAGAGCATTTTGCTGGCGGTTCCATGAGGGACTTGTGCAATGGCTGTGCTTCTTCCCTGTCCCTACTCTGAATATTGTTTATTTTCATTCCTTTGTCTCTCTCTCTCTGAACTGACCAAAGGAAATGTTCCTTGTGATTTCAGTCCTTTGGAACCAAATGACAATAGCTTTGTACGTCTCTTTTGTAGATCTGTTTCCCTGAATTCAGACTTGAAGTCTTTGAAGACCACCTCTGACAGTATGAAACTTTTCATAAAGCGACATTTTTGTCTTTTTATTTTACTGTTATTTTTTGTGCTCCCAGCATTTTAATTACAGTCTGGTTATTACCGTTTTTCCTGTTGTTCCCCAAAATGAAACCTGTGGGAGACAAAAATAATTGGAAGCATGATAAATTTCAAAAGAAATAGAAACTGAGGCTGTGATCTTTTGTTTGTTTCTTTCTGTAGACTCCTAAATATGATAGGCAGCACCTTCAGGCATTAACATCTCGCTAGTCTGAATGCTTCTGACATTTGAAGACATCAGAAATAACCATTTAACATAAAAGTCTTTAGGTATTCCTGGATGAAACTATATATGTGTCAAAACTGAATGTGATGGTTTCACTTGTTTACTCAGACTTATTCTAAAATATAATTTAAATTTCAACTTTAGACTTAGAGACAGGTATTTTTTGTTATGAAAAAATATTTTAAAAAATTTTTTTGAGGAATAAAGACATCTGCCATTGAAGTGAGAGTGGAATGACTTGAACTTTTCCACCCTGTGTAAGTTCTGATACTCCAGAAATAGTTGGGATATCTGGAAAGTTTGTGCTCCAGCAGCCTTTAGCAGTTGTGCTAGACTTGTATCATACAGATAAAATTATATTTGTTTTAGTTAATAGTATGTTGATGTTTGTGTGGTATGGGGTTAATCAGTTTTGTCACACAGCTGCCTAAAGTCGCATTACCCTGGTGCCATTATTAAAAACATCTCATGATCAAAACAATTGTCTCTGAAAGAGCTATAAAAAGAGGATATATCGCATATTAACAATGTCACTTTAGGAAAGATACGTTTTAAGACTGTACAGACCAAGAGAAATAAACATTATGCACAATCTTTAATTAACACAATTGCTTTTAAGTGTTGATAGTTAGGATTAACAGTGTTGGTTATGAAGTGCCTTTTCTTCTGCCACAAATAAAGTACAGGGTATAAGAAATGAGCATTGGGGTGCTGACCTTCATTTTCCCCAGGGCAAAATAAAGTATTATGCTGACTCAGACTTCTGCCATCTTCTTGCCAGAATCCCATAGACATTCATTTGTTTGGGTTTTTTTTTGTCTGTAGACATAAGGTAATATGTAAATTGCTATTTCTTGAGGTTTGTGCTGTTTTCAGCTACAATATCTTACTGTAACATTTATAATCATTCTTGAATTGTAATGTTTTTGGTTAGAGGATAATAAATAGAAGAGAAAGGAAATAAATCATACGTATAAGTCATGGTAATTAGGGCTTTTATTAAATTACATTCCTGTGAGCCCTTAATACTTTCTGAAGGCAAAAGAGGAAAGCATATGGAAGAGCCTTCTTCAAAACTGCTCCGATGATGTCAACCCCATGATGTTCATGTTTCCATCAATCACCATAATATTCAGTCTATAAACTCTCACTGAAGACAGAGGTAGAGGTGTTACAAGTTTGAAGTTCTGCTTTCTTGCTTTCCACACATTTAGACATGGCATCCGAAAGGATAATGGGAGCAAACCCCTGTCAGTCTTTCCTAATGTACAACTTTCCCCCACGTTATGGCTATTCTGTGAAAATAGCACTGAGGGGTTCAGTCATGAAAGATGCAAGTACCAACTACTTCATAGTATCTCATCTGAAGGTGATTCCACTCTTGTTTGTTATCCACAAAACATGACAGCTAACCCCACAAACCGTGATATTGTTACAATGATAATGTAGGAGATAGTCTCCTGGGGTTTTCTGATAGCTTATTCTTGAAGGAAAGCTGTGTTGTCCATTCTCTTTGTGTTGTTCCTCTAAGCTCTACAATGGTGATTTATAATTCATAAGTTAAGGAATGCGAACTCTCTGCCCTGCTTATTTATAGAACTGACTCTCCATTTTTTTGATAAGTATTTTAAATTAATAATGTAAAAATCTATTGATTTTATTTATGTGTTTCATTTAATATACAAGAATACTTGTCGGGGCATTTATGGAATAGTAAAAATAACTCAAAGGGCTAGATGATGGCTTATATTTAAAGTGTGCACTGGAGAGGAGTTTTTGTTGTTGTGATTTTAAGTTATCTTTGCAGCTTTTGATCTTCAAGGCAGGGCTATATACACACACTTAGAAGTGCTTTAAATGAAGTGTTGGACCAAGTTAATTCCCTTCTTTATTTTTATTGGTGAGTCAGCATTCCCCAGACAAATTAGGTGTTACATTATGAGATACAACAGAACTCAACGGATGCTCCTTTTCGGTTCTTACAAATTTACAAGTCCTGTGGCTGATAGTCTTTTATTCTCTTTAAATATTGATTATAGTAACCAAATACACCTTGAAGAAAACCAGCACCAGATCTATTCTAAGTCAAAGAGCACATAGACATTGCTCCATATTTTGAAAAATTACCATTTCAGGTGATTATAAGTAGGAGTGTTGTTCTGGTGTCATTGGTCCTCTTCCCTATAAGACCATCTATTAGCCAAAATCATTTGTCGGCTTTCTTGACTTGGTGTGATACATACCCATCCACTGACCCATTTTTCGTTGAACCTTGTAGTTTAGTATTTTGTAAGAGTTCTAAATACTGTGGATGCAGTAAATCTTGGGCTGTGTTGCTGTTCTAATTATGTTTTTGAAAATAGCAAGTCTGGTGATGTCTTTATTTCACAAGAAATTACTGAGAGCAAATAAACTAGCTCTAAAGTGAGCATGTTAAAGCCAATATAGTGCATTTCTGTTATTTCTGAGGATTTGTGTTGCCTTGTGACCTACCTTAGACTCGTTGAAAAGCCAGTCATTTTGAGCCCAGACAATATTAAAATGCAATATCTAGTACTTTTTTCAGACCAAAGTCAACTTAGGGGAAAACCTCATATATTAAACTCAGAACTCTGCAGAGAGAAGAAACCCAAACATAGGTCAAACAATAATTTGCTTCAGTACATACTTAATATCTACAGTGGCATTAACTTGCAGACAGTAATAATGACTACTGATTGCCCATAATGGTGTTCTGTGCAAATTCTACTACAAGAACTAGCTAAAGCTAGTCACATCTTATTATTTTCTGAACTTTGCAGATGTTTTTCATCCTTCAACAGAAATGCAACTAATAAAGTACAGAAGGTGCTAAAAATGCTTTATCTTCTGACATCAGGTACATAAGGTTTCACTGTTGCTCTTTGGTGCTAGACTTATGCTGCCTTTTATTTTCACGGGCTGAGATGCTCAAATTGCTAAGAGTGAATCTGAGGAGACTTTAGTGTTAGTAGTAAAACTACACTTTATTTTTTTGTATTTTAAATATCTAAGTATCTCTTGCCACACAGACTTGTCTAGGGCTTGTGTGCATGGGGGGAAACATTTTTTTCTTATTTTTGTTTGTATTTTGTACCTTCTCACGCAAAAGTCATAATAGTATACTTACATGAGCTAGAAAATGCACTTTAGGCTTTACTAACCTTATTCTCACTACGGTGCAGCCAAAGCCTTTCCGGTAATCAATAAGATGCCTGTAGAAGTCACTTAAAATATCTTGTTGATTTCTTTAGATTCATAAGGTATAATCTGTTTCTAATTTCCTTTACTCTTGTTAAATTGTACACAATTAGAAAGGCTTTTTAATCTTACAGTGACTAAATACATCCAAAGGTTGCGGGTTCGATTCCCGTTCGGTTCTCACGTGTTGTCTGACCTAGTCGAGAGGTGGTGTCCCTGCCCACAACAGGGAGGTTGGATTAAAATGATCTCTAAGGTCACAGAATCACAGAATGTTAGAGGTTGGAAGGGACCTTAAAGATCATCTAGTCCAACCCCCCTGCCGGAGCAGGATCACCTACAGTAGAGCGCACAGGAACGCGTCCAGGCGGGTTTTGAATGTCTCCAAAGAAGGAGATTCCACAACCTCCCTGGGCAGCCTGTTCCAGTGCTCGGTCACCCTCACTGTGAAAAAGTTTTTCCTCATATTTTTATGGAACCTCCTGTGTTCCAGCTTACATTCATTGCCCCTTGTCTTGTCAGTGGACGCCGCTGAAAAGAGCCTGGCTCCATCTTCCTGCCACTCCCCCTTGACATATTTATAAACATTAATGAGGTCACCCCTCAGCCTCCTCTTCTCCAAGCTAAAGAGACCCAGCTCCTTCAGTCTTTTCTCATAAGGGAGATGTTCCACTCCCTTCACCATCTTTGTGGCTCTACGCTGGACTCTCTCAAGCAGCTCTCTGTCCTTCTTGAACCGAGGGGCCCAGAACTGGACACAGTATTCCAGATGGGGTCTCACCAGGGCAGAGCAGAGGGGCAGGAGGACCTCTCTTGACCTACTAGCCTCTCCTCTTCTAATACACCCCAGGATGCCATTGGCCTTCTTGGCCACGAGGGCACATTGCTGGCTCATGGTCATCCTGCTTCCTGGTCCCTTCCAGCCTAGGCCATTCTGTGATTCTGTAATTGAAATGCTGACCGAAGGGAGGCTTTCAGGGTCTTACTTTTAAGCAGTATAAATGAGAAAATTTTGATACTTCTCATACTTACGAAAGAAGCAAAGGAGATATTTCCGTTTCTAACTGCACTCGTTCCACATGTTTTGGTCTATATGTGCTCTGTTAATGTTATAGATAACATTATCCCATCATGAGTGCTGGAAGTAACAAATCTGATTTCATCCCTATCAATATTTGAGTATAATACCGGATGTTTTGTTTCATTTTTATTATCTAAAGGCATTTTCACTCTGGTGGTAGATTCCTGAGTCATTTCTAGGGTCAAGAGAGGTTAATGCAGTATCTCAAAGACCCACGTTTGTGTACTAGTGCACACTGCTATGTGTGACGTGTACTTTTTAAGATCTCATTTTTACCAACAACATTGTTAAATCGCATGCTTTTTTTTTTTCCTTCCCTTTTCTTCAGCTTGGGTTGAAGGACTCCAATATTCCAAATGTTAAGCTACCAAGACAGGCAATTATGTGTTAATTAGTTTTGTCAATTCAGCCAGGTGTTGTTCTTGGACTTTGCTTGCTACGTTGTTTATGCTTTGTCTTTTCAGAGCATCTAGAAATCTTGATTTATTTTGTTTACACAGTCTAACCACACTAACCACAATATGTTTAATGGGGAATCAGGCACCCACCTTCAGCTTTTTACTTGTATCTATACTATTTTACTCTTTTGTTCGTTTATTTTTTTGTTTCATCATGTTATTTTTTATTATTAGTAACGTGGCCAGTTCCATAGGAAACCATGTCATTGAGCTAAGAGGCATAAAATATGTAGTGTCATTCTTAACACCATGTTTCAGTTTCTGACCTTCTTTTGACCTTTCTCCAAAGTAAAAAAAAAATCTAAACTCCAAATCCTTGCTTAAACCTTAAACAATTTTTTTTTCCTTCTTGTTTTAATTGTCAAGTCATTCATACTTTTCAGAATGAATTTTATCTAGCAATTAATTTTTCTTCATATTTATTGATCTGCCTCTGAGATGGTACCAAAAGTCTCAAGAAGGTTTAGAAAAAAACAAAGAGCTTTAATTTTGAATAATTACGCAGGACAGTGATGCACTGAGATGGCTTTTTATTTACCAATTTCCGTTTTTTTTCAGTCAGGTATAGAAAAGCTTCTAACGTGCTTTTCACCTGGGAAAAGTACTGACAGTATCCTTCTCTAGTGTCTGCAATATGTATTGACAGCTTGCTTAATTATGTGGCAGGGTAGCAGCCAGAGTCCATTATGAACAGAAGAAATCAAAATTCCAACCTGGGATTTCCCTGTGGTTTTCTCAAACAAAACATTGTCAGAAAAAATATGTAGTATTGCCAGACAGAAAACTCCCTCGATCTGTTAATTTAACTGGAAGGAAAAAGGAAAACCTGAGTTGCACTTTTCAGGACCCTTCAGGCTCAATGCACGTTCATAATAATACGCCATACCTTGCTGGTTGATTTAGAGTGCGAGCTAGCAGGGTTTGCCTGGAACATCTCCCTTTTGTTACAGATAGAAAATGCTAAATGGATCTTAGAAATAATGACTTTCACAGAAAAAAAAGAATCATTCTAAGATAGCAATGCTAAGAACAGTTGAAGCCAGAGAAAAGTTTGAGCTGAACTTTTTCACTTTTTGGCCATTATTGATAACATAAAGCTTTAACAAGATAGTGAGTTTCTCATTCCCAATAGCGTTCAGACTTCACATTTTTAAAAAGGGGAAAAAGGGAAAAGGAAAGAAAAGCGGGGGAAAAAAAACAAAACAGATCTAGACTGTTGCCATGTTGCTCCAAGGAAACCATTTAGAACTAGCTGCTGGTCACAAGGAATGAGGAGCTGCTGAAGCTGTGGCCAGGCTCAGGAAGGACAAGGTTGACTAGGAAGGCCCAGCACAAATTCACCAAGGGCAAATTGTACTTGGCCAATGTTTGCCATCTGTGATGAGATTACTGGCACTACACAAGGGGAGAGCCCTGGATGTTATTGACTTTGATTTCTACAAGGCTTTTGACATATTTGCCCATTGCATTGGTTATAGGCAAAATGATGAGATATGGGTGGAACAGATGGATAAGAAGCTTAGTGGAAAACTGTCTGGCGTCCTAGGTTGAAAAAGTGATCATACCTACAACGTCTACATGGAAGTTGGTTGCTAGAAGCATTTCTCAGTTTTCTACTGGACCAAACTGAGAAGAGTGGCCAATACTTCAGAGAGCAGAGCTACTATTCAGAGGGATCTCAACAGGCTGGAAAAGCAGGCAGACAAGGATCTCAAAGTTCAACAAAACAAGATGAAAAATCCTACACGTGGAAAGGAGTAGCCTCATACCACCATACAGGCTGCGGCAAAGAACAGGTCTGTAGAAAATGTCTTAGGCATCCTGGTGGTCCTAAACATCAGCCAGCAATGTGTCCTTTTGGTGACGCCTTTTTCTGTTGCATTCTGGGCTGTATTAGCAAGGATGTAACCAGCAGGCTAGAAGCAATAATTCTCCTCTATCTAATGCTTGTGAAACAGTGTTTGGAGCAGTGTGTCCAGTTTGGGACTCTGCAGAAGACAGATGAGGGTATACCAGAGCATATCCAGTAGAGGGCCACAAAGATGGTCAGTGCTTGCAGTGCATGAAGTGCAAGAAGAAACTGAGAGAACTGGCTTTGTTCAATCCTAAAAAGAGAAGACTAAAGGGCGACCTAGTTGCTGTTTTCAAATATATCTTAATAAAAGATACAGTTGAAGGTGGATCCAGATCCATCCTGGAAAAGCACAGTGACAAGATGAGAGGCAACAAACACCATTGGTAACAAGTAAAATTCCAGTTTCGTACTAGGAAAATGTTTCTACTGTGATACAGTGCAGTTACTGCTTAGCCAAATTATCTATATTTTCCCTGCTGTGAGAAGAAAGTTGAACCAGATAACCTCCAGAGGTCACTCCAAGCTAAATTATTCAGTGATTATATGCTAAAAAGGTGTTTTTCCCTTTCTATGTGACTAGTTGACTGATATTCAAAGTCATGAAGATTGCCATTTGTTAGAAGATATTTGTCTGTGTATTTTACCAGTACAGATTGATTTATTTAAACAAAAGGTAACTGGAGAATATAGAATTTCTTTAACACAGCAAGGACAACTATCAGAAGGCAATTTCTTGGCTCATAATTCATATTTCCTTTTCTATCCAGCTCTGTTAAAAGAAATTCTCCATCTTCCTTCTGGTCACCATGCTATAGTTCCTCTTCCCCTACTTTCTCTAGGATTTTTTGTCTTCAGCATACTCCAACTGACACTCTGCTCTTGCTTTCCCAAACCTATTCTTAAGAAAATAAGAGTTAGAGGTGGCCTTTGCCCCAGCTTTTTTTGAGCATTCTGAGCAGTGATCTGTCTTCTACTGTGTAATTCCTAAAAGTGGTTTTGATTTTGTGTGGGGGTTTTCTAGTTTGTTTGGAGGTTTTATTTGTGGGGTTTGGGGGTTTTGTTCTTTTTGGTTTTAGGTAAAATGTCCAGTGATGTTCTTAACGCAACTGTCTGGCTAGAAAACATAACTTGTTTTGAAATTGGATGGAAGAGAAATTATCATAATTTAGATGAAACTAGACGCCTTGACATTTTGTAATTGTGTGATAGAAAAATTGACATTCTCATTGGAAGATGTGAAAATAATAAGAGCCCTTCAGACAGGCAGTTGACTTACCATTGCATCAAAATTATATCACAGGATGCAAATTTCATTGTGGATGTGTTTTCTTATTATGACAACCTCATTTTAAACCAAAGATTCATATTCATTCTAGACATAACCCCAACAAATTCTTTCAAGGTCTGTAAATGCTCAGAAATTAAAGACATGATTGTGTAAAGTCATCAACAACCTCCATAACAATATACTGGAAGCATATTTGTCTTCTTTAATAAGAAGCTTGTTCTGTTAATTGTTTTTTTTTTGGGGGGGGGGGGGGGTTGGTTCATTTGAGGTTTAAGACATTCATAAAATGCCACATGCTTTCAGAATTCAGTGGCACAAGAAGTCCACCAAGGAAACATTGTGTTTCTTGCTTATTTTAAGATATGAGACAGAATGTTTGCAAAACTAGAGTAAAACAAGAAAGAGTTAGATTAATCTGACAGTTGTCTTACTTTTTACTGGCATAATCATGTATAGTTTAAAAATAAAAGAAGTTGAACTGAAGCGATTTTAACTGTACGATTCCTTGTCAAAAAGGCCAGCTCTTCTCAATATTCTTGGCATATAGCCACATTCCAATAAGATAATTATTTAGGGTATAGTATATTTTAAGACATAATTTATTGATCAGTTTTTCAAATCACTGGTGCATAACTATGTATTTCCTTTTTTTTAATGTGACTTTCTCTCTGTACTTCAAAGTCTGATTCATATTCTTAAATAATTGTCTTGTGCAGGAATCCTCTAGTTGGACTGTAAAGGTTGGTGTAATTATTGCATCTCAGCCACTTTTATGGTGTGTACACACATGTCTTGTTAGCCACTGCTGAACTTCAGCACCACAGAGTTCCTCGAGTTAGAACTATTAGCAGTAGAAAGCTTACCTTGACTTTTCATCTCTTGACATAAAAATGAAGTGTGAGTGAAAAGTTCTCAAGTGAATTTTTCTTTTACAGGAACAATAATTTCATCCACCTCTACACACTGATCGACACAGAGTGGGAGCTATGCTGAAAGGTTATTGCAGAACAGAAACTGAGTGGTGGAGAAAGATTGGGTTTTTTTCTAGTTCTCCGTAACATTGTTACAGAATGTTTTAAAGTGATACCTCATTGCTTTTTTTGTTTGTTTGTTTGTTCTACATCATCTCTGAACATTACACATAGATTGTGGATATCCTAAGGGAGATGTGTTTCAATAAACAATCTATAGTTTACTCTATATGGACAGCTATTTTTTTTTCTTTTACAATACAAAGAGCAGTCATTCAGTTACGATAAGATTTACATTTGGTCCAGAACATGATCTAATATTTTTAACTATCGTAAGAATGTGTGACAGATAAATCTTTAATATATACATAAGAAACGTGTATTTCTCTTCTGAAATAAACTTTTGAAGTAGAACAGTTCATCTTCAATCTCGATAATGTTGAATATAAGATTAGACTTTACTGGAGTCGGAATTTTGTTCCCAGAGGTAAAACACTGAAGAACTTTCTTAATGTTGTTACAAAATGTTTTTCAGAACAGTATTTAAGCAGAAATATTTTAGTTATGCAAATGATACTTCATTTCAAAACATTAAAGCAAAAAGCCTGGTCTCAACTTCTTGCACTTTCACAAGGAAAAAACACCGCTTTCAGGCATCTTATCTGTGTTCTGTTTGTTTTAGTCCAACAGAGCAGAAGTTTTCCACAGGAAAATAGGGTACAGGTGGCCATAAGATAATTTTCATATGTTTCTTGAAATATAAAATATTTCCTGGTTTCATATTATAGCTTTCCTTTGATATTACTTGTTGATAATTATGAAAAGCAGAAATAGAAATATAATCAGAAATACTGACATAAATATAGAATGGTATTTCTTGTTACAACTTTCTTCATTATTGAACTAAAAACCATAAGTAGCAACATTTTGAGAAGCATTAAGCTGTCAGAATATATTAACACCAAAAAAGAGTATTCAATCTGCAGTGGATTATGTATAAATAATTGTCTTTCAACTTCTGGAGGTAATTAAACACCAGTGTGTTTCTAGCATATGATTCATGAAGGAAAAGGTTTCAGGAATTATTTATGTGCTTCCATATGTGTTTATAAAGTTCTTATACATATAATGCAGCATGCACATATATAAATAAATCTGTGTGGATGTGCAGAAGTCTTGTGGTGTCTATACGTGTATACAGATAATTCATAGTGTTGTACTACTATGCATGTGTTTTAGTAAAATAGATTTGAGGGACGATGCCAAAACATATTTCTTAATGACCATAAAGCTATTTGTGCAGATCCCTGGAGAAATAATGTATTCTTAAATGTAGTAGTTGTTTTATGTTTGGAGGCCATTATTTTGGACCACACTACATTTAAAAGCTATGGCTAAGCCTGTCATGAAAGTAGGAATTGCTCTTGCTCAGACAGCCTCTGATTTGTGGAAAATATAGATAAGTATGTTACAATATTCATATAGGGCTGTGTACAAAGGAAGGGATTTCTGTAAAACAGTGCAACTTCTTGTCATCTCATAACTTCACGTCCCTTGACCAACTTTCATTCTTGAACCAACAAAACCAAATCAAATCTGCTCCTTGTGGACCTTTCATAAAAAGTCGATGGAGTGCAAAGTGAATTTTAGGAGGACATTAACGAGAAGTAAATTTCAAACAATCCAGATATTTTAACAAAAATTTCTCTGAGTTTATTTCAAAACATCTGTGACAAAAATTTGAACTAAGTGAGAAGAGCAACCATAGCCTCTTGTATTATGATGGATTAGATATGATGGCTTGACCATTAAATATATATGAACATACCTTAAATACACATACATTAAAGAGCAGTTCACAAGATGAACTACAGCTTTTATGTTGATGTTAGTACAGTCCAGTCATCCTGTTAATTGTTGGAATACATACAATAAAAAGGAAAATTAGACCACACACAGGGCTTATTATTTAGGTTTATAGGGAACAAGCACAGATTCACAGAGTTTTGGTTTAACATTTGTGTGTTCTGCTCTAGGATGTACACTCTGTATACAAAATAGCTATTTATATATGTGGTCCCTAGTATCTTTCAGGTGATAACACAATAAACTCCTGGATTTTAGGAGTGGGACATGATAATTTAAATGTATTAAAATATATGTGGTAAGCATCTGTTTTCTGATGTCTGTAAAAGCATTCGTTGTCATGAAAATGCAATGAGTCATGAGTTATTTCATTTTTCTCTCTTCTCTATAATTTCATTTCCATCACAGAAAAGCAAATGTCAGCTCCCTGAAAGAGAAAACAATGTTCGTTATCATAAATAGTGGTTGTCAAATCGATACATCCGTCAGACTGGCTCAAGTTAATGCCCTACTTGGAGTCTATGAATGAAGATGATAGGAGAAAATTTTCTTGAATGTCATTATCCTTATACTTTCTGTATCTTTCAGAGGAAGCAGAGTTCTCTTTGTGCTCAGCCATATGAAAGTAATAAAAGTGTAAGCATGTGCTAGATAGGAAAGTCATATGTTTTTCCTCAAAGTGATACTGCAGTCACAGTTTAGTCTCTCACTTCTGATGGGTGCATCTGTATTAACACTTTAGCTTGAATAGTTAGCTGTGCTTAGATTGTTTTGAAAGCTGTGCTTTTCAGGCAGCTTTGGTTCTCAGAGTGGAGCAGCTTCAGGAGTACATGAGCTAGATTTCTTTGAGATGAAGCTATTGTGGAATATGCCTTCTAGGACCACATTGAATGCCATCCAACAGCTTTTGGGAAATCAGGCCACTGGACAAAACTAAAGCGAGTCTAAAATAAAATGAAAAACAGATACTGGAGACACTGGATCCTTAGCATGATTTGCTTCGTTTCGTAAGTTCACTGTTACTGAGCTGCTGGTTGGTATAGACATAACCCTTGTGTCCACTCCTCAATTGGAAAGTTTTTCAGAAGGAAAAACTTTGATTTTCCCTTCATCCCTCAAATATTACTAGTTGCAATATTTTAATTATGCTAAATATCGGCATTCTTTTGCTGAGTTAGAGATTGTTAGCTACTTTTTGAACTTTTAAATGCTCTACCCCCTGGGTCTCCGTACTCAAGATCAGCCATTCACTCTAGTGTTCCTGGACAAATAGGAATTCTATCTCTTGGTCACGTAGAAGACAGTAACAAGAAATGTACTACAAAGTGCAGGAGCCTTCTACAAACCAACCACTTGCTAATACTGGTTTCAACAACATGGCAAACTTAAACCCTTATCAGTTTTGGTGGTATATGGTTTGAAGGTGTTGTAGATGCAGATGAGACAGTGTAAGATAGATGTCCATACTTTATACCTATATTCATTCTACCATTGACAGTATGTAACTTAGAAGGTAATATGGATATTCAGTTGAGTCAATTGTCAAGATTCCTACCTTTCTATTTCTGGTTTAGAGTGTGATATTAATATAACAGAAGACTGTATCTGTTTATGAAAGCTAGAGGTACTCCATCACTGAGTGGTAAAGTAATTATCCAGTTTTCCTAAGTAGCAGCATGTTTTAATTAAACTATCTGTTCATCTTTTGTTCTCTCATTTCCAGGAATGTTGTAAAGAATCTTCCTTCAACAAGTGGGTTGAGCGTGGTGCTTGAAACACCAAAGGTCGCGGGTTCGATTCCCGTCCGGTTCTCACGTGTTGCCTGAGCTAGTCGAGAGATGGCGTCCCTGCCCACAACAGGGAGGTTGGATTAAAATGATCTCTGAGGTCCCTTCCAGCCCAGGCCCTTCTATGATTCTATGAAATAGGTGCATAAGGGAGCGGGAATGCCAAAAGCTGACTCAGTTTCTAGAGGTAGTTTAGCTGCAAGCTAAGTTATCCAATATGGAACTCTACTACTGATACCATTGCCTGACTCACTTCTGAGAAAGTTCAGTGGCTTTCTTTGTTTATATGTTCGTGTAAACTATTTTCCTTAACTTCTTTTCCTCTAACTTATCCTAATGCACTATAACACGAGTTATTTTTTCCTGTCTCGACCGTTTCATCTCTTTTCCTGATTTCTGCACACCAGTCAGTTCTTGTCTTGCCAAGCTCCAGTCCTCCTCCCTGAAGATTATCTTTTGTCTTCTGCTCAAGGATTCTTCTGCCTGCCTCCTTACCCAGAAATTCCTGGTCCTGTCCCTGCCCAAAGGTTTTTCCTTTAGTCTGTTTGGGTTTGTTTGTTGGTTTGCTGTCCAGTTTTGGTTTTTAAGTATAGGAAATATATGTTCGTCCAGTGGTGACTTAAATCTAATGTGTGTGTTCGTGTAAGTATGTGTATATGTGTACACAGACATGAATTTAAGGACATCAGGCACTGAGATCCTTGTTCTGGCTTCCTTTACCGATATGTCTTTTTTACAAGTGTTATTCTAGCTTTTGAGTATTCTACTGTGTGTGAAAGGCCAATAAATCAGATGAGATAAATATAAAGTGTTGAAAATAACTCTATATGGTACATACATTTCTTTCAATGGAAAGATATCTTTTTCCCCCTTCTCATTTCTTTGTATTACCGTACTCTGATACACGGTTTATAATATTAGTAGGGTACAGGAAAAAAAACAAGTAAAACAAGCCAAAAAGTATGAATTAAAAATTGACAGTGAGTTTTTAAGTACCTTAATTTGCTTCATTGAAAGATACAGAAGTACCTTTATTCTATCATTTATGTGCCAGCTTGCCATCTGCCTGGTTTGTAAGGTTTATTTTAGAAACATTAATCTGTAATACGCCTGCAGGATGGGCGTAATTTGAGATGAAAAAACAAACAACAACAAAAAACCCACACCACAAAAAAAAAACCCACAAAACACCAAAAACCAGCACAGACTTTTCATGCGAGTAGAACTGGAAATAAAAATTTGCCAAACTGAAGTTATGTATTTGCATCTAGTATCCAGCCTCTTAGCAGCCATATCCTCTAGGGGCATAAGAAGAGGATTGCCTTTTTGCTCATGGGGCAGTCATATGCTCTGAAAACCAATGAGGCAAGAATTGCTTTTCAAACATTTATGAACCATTTCATACCCTGGAGTGGT
Source organism: Trogon surrucura (assembly GCA_020746105.1). Taxonomy (NCBI): domain Eukaryota; kingdom Metazoa; phylum Chordata; class Aves; order Trogoniformes; family Trogonidae; genus Trogon; species Trogon surrucura. The sequence continues at coordinate 62,831,596 of CM036619.1, read as the reverse complement.
GGTGTATCTGTATTAGTCTCTATAACAGCAAACTTTATGCCTCTTAAAACTAGTCAGCCAACATACCATGAGAGACAGGAATAAAAGCTGGAGTACAGGAAGGGACAGAGTTGTCCATGACCAGAAACATTACCATATTTTTATATGTTAACAGTATTTTTACACAGGGGGACAGAGGACTCTAAAAATAACTAGGTTTCTACATACAAATTACCTTGCTGCTTTTCATTACATTAGTTCCTTGTTATTTCTCCAGCATGCTATCCTAAATCTGCAGCTACGCTAAGGATGTAAGTGAACTCAGATTTGCCCAGTCTCACCATTTACCCTTTAGCATGTCATTTTTTTAGTGTAATTGTGCTCCTCTGAAAATGATCAAAAGACTTACTTAACTTAGAAAGATCATTCAACTTATCCCACAGATACGGAGATTTTCATGTGTTGTGATGGGTGACAGAAACTGTGTGCAGCCAGTGTGTGAATGGGAGTAGTATGAATACAGAAATAGTCACTGGATTTCTTAATGAACATTGCATGTTAATAAATGCATTTGGAATTCATCCTCCTTGTCTCTAGTGACTAGCTACCTTTCTATACAGATCATGCAAATGTATATCATGTGGTCAATTGTAGTACATAATTTGTGTCCACTGTCTGCTAGGAGTGGTCATTGCTGTATGGTTAATTAACATAATCTCATTTATATTCTGACAAGCTCTCAGGAGTTACTCTTTTTATTAACAAACTCTATACCATTCGAGTATCCCTTGTTGACGATATCCTGATATTGGCAGGCTGGTTTCACCTTTCCTTTTAAGGTTTGGGGGTTTATTTTTTTGTTTTACCTTTTAAACTATCATTAATAAGAAATGTAATATTTAATTACTGTTTATTACTGTTTATTTCTTCTGTTTATTACTTCTTTATTTATTACTTCTTTATTTATTACTTCTGCTTATTACTTTGAAAAGTTTATTACTTCTGTTTATTACTGTTTATTCTTTGAAAAGTTAAATGCATTTGTAACTTGACATATGGAGAAAAAATTATTTGATGAGTTGGTTACATTAACCTTTCAATACTCCCTTCAAACAGTAGTTATTTTAGTTTGGAAGAAATTAACTTCAGCAAAACTACAGATGAGCAGAGAAATCAGGTATGTTTACATGCTTTAAGGCCACTTAGAACATGTTGAAGTAATAGAACATATATCAGCCAATAGTAATATAATGGTGGCATAGGTTTATCAGCCATAGTGAATCACAGATTATTGGTTTTATTTATTTTTAAGAAATATTACATTGTCTTGTTTCTTTTTATTGCTCTTTCTATACTAGGCTGAATGAACAGAAATAGATGTAAATTTTATTCACAGAACTCAAAAAGTTTCAGATTAGTGGGTTTTTTGTTGTTGTTTTGGCAGCTTCATAATGTCAAAAGTTAGAAAGATGTGTAGGTTCAAACAAAACGAACGGCGTTCTCATGTCCAGTCACATGGAAAATGCTCTTCTCATTAAGAACTAAAATTTTGTTGTGAGATGAATTCAAGTCTCTCAATAAAAATTTACAAAAAAAAACCACATTAGTCAGTGATTGTTCAGATGCTTAAAAAAAAGTCTATTAGAAAAACAGATTTTGCTGTGAATTTTTTGTTGAATTTTAATCAAAACTTCAGTATGCCATACCACTTCAACAGTGGTAGTTGGTGGGTTTAGGGTATTCATTGTTGGTTTTGGTTTTTTAAGATAAAATTTAAATTGAAATAATTTTGGTGTTTCTATATTATATTTGACTATAACTGACATTTTCGCTATGGAAAAAAAGTTTTAATTACAACTGTATTTTTAATTGGGAAAACTCTGTGTGAACACTTTCAGTGATCTGTAACATTCCCTTCTAAATTAAATGGTAGTTGAATTTAAAGAGATTCACCTCTCACTCAGAAGATGGTGTTTATAGGAGATTAATACTTTGAATGTTTTCATGGAAAAAAAAAAAAAGTAAGTGTATGAGTTAAGCAAATGAAGACAAATTATTGAGTGTTTCTAACCCAATAGGCTAAAACTTTTAGCTCCCCTAAAGAATACTTCATCCTTGGTGATATTCACATCTGTTCTTGCTTGGCTTAACCTGAGATCCTAAGTAGGGGTAGGGCCTATTTTAAAATTTACAGGAGAATTTTCAAAAGCTCCTATTTTGCTGAATGAAAATGAAAACAAATTACTGAGTGTTTCTAACTCAATAGGCTAAAACTTTTAGTTTTAGGAGAATTTTCAAAACTTCCTATTTTGGGGTAAATCCCATTCTTCTCAAGCCTTTCTTTTCCATTGGAACACATCTGAAAAGGCAAATGGCTAAGGTTTGTTGTTTTTTATATAAGCTCTTGATCTTGTGTGACAAGACAGGAGGGAAGGATATCAGAGATACTGAAATGTCAGGTACCTTGGAAAGTTCAAGGTACTTCAGAAAGCAGCAGAAACCTCAAAGGCTATCACTGTTTTTAGCTACTCTACAAAGGAGAAGCAGCAGCAACTAGAAAAGGCAACAACATGATATCAAGTTCACACTTGCATGATATGAAGTAAAGGTGCAGAGGTTAGGCAATGGGAGAGTTGAAAAAATCTATTTTTTTAGAACAATGACAACTGTTTACATGTTAAATTTTGCTGGCACGAGGCCTTTGGGAAGCAAACCACTGGTCTTCCTGATGAGATCATTCTGAGGAAATGGGCTGTTGCTATCTCCAGCTGTGTCTTGATATCGATGCCACTTTTTCTCCCATTGCAACAAGATCACAGAATTGTTCCACAATGTTTCCAAGTTTCGTGGTTGATTTTCTCGTGCAGCGACAATTCTTTCCTCTACTAACTAGCTGTATGTGATGTTGCTTCCAGAAACAACTGGCAACATATTCAGTCTCTTAATCAATATAAAACATAATGTTATGCCTATAGACAGAACAATAGCAAGTAGGCAAAGCAGTCTAAGTGTCTTTTATATCCTTAGTAAAAAACAAACAAACAAACAAACAAAAACCCACAAAACCCAAAAAACCCCAATCCAACAAAATAAGAGTGTCTGTTAAAAACTTCTGATCTGAAATAGATTACTCAGAAGGCATTGAACACAATGGTGGTGTTATGTTAATCTATGGCGTACTAATGCCTGCCAAATTACTCCTCATATACTGGAATTTAATAAATAATTTACTTCCTGTTAAGAGATCCAATCTGAAGTTCCTGTTGTAGAACTACATTGTGCCAAGTCATCCAGACTTACTAATGAAAAAGACAATAAAAAATATGTTGTGTTAAAGTGCTTTGTGGTTGATTATTCAGAATGTCCTTGAATTACCCATCATAAGTGCTTGATTGTCAGTAAAAACTGTAAGTCTAATCTTCATAGACATTTAATATACAAACTTTTTTTAAAAAAAAAAGTTCTTTTTTTTTCCAAATAATTCCCCAAATTTCCTAACCTTAGCTGCAGAAGATATTTGAAATTCTGTGTTTATCATAGAATCATAGAATGGCCTGGGCTGGAAGGGACCTCAGAGATCATTTTAATCCAACCTCCCTGTTGTGAGCAGGGACGCCACCTCTCGACTAGGTCAGGCAACACATGTGAGAACGATTATGGAATGTGATAAACAGGAGATGGACTCAATGATCATTACGGGTCCCTTCCAACTCAAAATATTCTATGATTCTATTAGGAAAAAAGCATCTGGTTTGGATCTTTGACTCCATTTCCCTTTGTAACTGTTAATATTTACATAGCTGAACAGGCATTGTTAGCACAAAGAATCAACTTCAAATATAACTTCCTTTTCATTCTTCCACCCTTTGTTACCATAGTGTATTGATTTGGAGGCTAAAATGCTTTTTGCTCTGAATTAAATGAATCAAGTAAAGAGTCAGTCAGAGTCTTCCTTCGAAAGAAGGCATCTTAGGACCAATACGTCAAAACTGCAAAATTAGGAATACGTTTAACTAGACTGCGAATAGTTAAAAATCAGTGGGAGAATTCTGTTGAAATATTTTATTAAAGAAAGGAGACCTCTATGCAGCTTCTGTTCCAGCTTCTCTCTCATTTACAGAAAGGTATACTTTTTTTCTGGAGCTGTAAAACAGAATTTTGTTTCTAATTGAACATTAATATAAAGACAAGCAAATGTTTGCAGTACACCTTAACAGTTTAAATTTAACCACTGACTAGCAGCAGGCAAGGAACTAACAACTTTTATTACACAATTATTAACGCATTTTAAAATTATTTTTTTAACAAAAGCAGATATAGATGAGCAATAAAAATGTACAATATTGTGATTTTTTTTCTCCAAGACCATTAAAATAAGTATTTGTAAAGCAGATCAAACAGACATTCAATATCTAATTAACTTATGCTTAATCTGATTACCTAGGTTCATCAGGTTCTAGAACAAGGCTACTACTGTATAATTACATACTGTTTGCAGGGATTAAAAATAAATTAATATAATTTGAAAACCATAGTTTACTGATAGAAAAAAGATTCAGGAGCTGCACAGAGTTCATTAACAAATATGATCTAGTGGACTTCACAAATGACTGCCTTTTAGCCCAGGTTTACTGCACAGAACATGAATTTTTGCTTCTCTCCTCTAGTCACATTCCAATTCATCTTGTTATTCCTCCTATAACCCTGAGTGACTTTGATTTCAAAATGGCTTTTATCTGTCATGCCATGTAAAGTGTATTTTAGAAGTCTAAACAAAATAATGTCACCTACCTACCTTTGTCACTTTGTTCTATTATTCTCAGAAAAGTCAAATACATTTCTTAAACTAAAGCTGCTGTCCCTGAATTCTTACTGATCTGGAACTTAATGAAATTTTCTTCTTCAAAATAAATTGCTTTATGTACTAAGTACACTACAGTTAGTTTCAAAAGATACAGTCCTACAAAAGGAAGGGGTGTTTTAAGTTACTGAATACTAGGCTGATTTATTCCAGAAATTACTAACATGTGCAAATCTACAGCACAATAAATAGTAGACCAATTCTCATGACTGTCTCTCTTAATGTCTCTTGAGATTTCTAGAATGACACATAGCCGTGCCTTGCTAAAATAACACCCAAATTAAAAATCAATCACAATAATAATTATAAACTGTCATCACTGAATTATAAATTAAAGAAAAGCAAATCTGAGGGGAAAAAAAGTTAAACACAAGCAAAAAAAATAAAGGTTGTCTTGGTCAGAATGCTTTTTATATATTCTTCTTTCAGAGATTTTGCACAATAGTGACATCTTTGAAATCATCTACAAATTTAAAGTGTGTTATTTCTAGAATTAGAAGTCATCTCGCCTTGAATGTTTCAATAGGTCAAGATTCTTCATTGTAGGGTAAGTGCAATTCATTTTGTAGGACTTTACGCTAACTTGTTATACACTGTTTCAGTAACTCAATGCATTTCAAAAACAAAGAAAATTCTGAAGCAAAGCTCCTGAAGGTATTATCTTAAACCAGTTAAGTTAGTGGAAATTAGAAATCTTAAATTCAGATAAATGCAACTCTTTCTCTCTGTTCACAAGGAAGTGTCACCTCACTAGAATTTGTAGTTTAAACAGTAAAAACAGCGTAAAATGAGGTGTTGCCACCTTTTCAATAGCAACAGGATTTAAGCATTCTACTTAGAGAATGACAAAACCATCTTCATGACATTTTCTTTGTACTATCTTTGCAAAATACTGACATAGTAGCCTTGAAGCCATATGGTGTTATGTATTTGCTTGGGGGGGAAAAATAAATGTGTAGAAACAAAATTAAAGGTCTGAGTCAGAAGGGTTGCAGAAACCGAAAGAAGAACATGTCACTCTCTACATGAGAGTGGGTACAGTTTCCACTGCAATCGATGTTTTTGCAATCTTCTCTCATATACATACTCAATATCCTCAGTCTCATCAGACCATCATGTAGGTCTCATCATGAGCTAATCCCCAAGATTCGCCCTTGGGAAATGTCACAGAGCGTGAGTTACCAAAGCCGCAGGCGAAGGCAGCCAGCCACAAAGCAACAACCTTAACCTTCCAAAGACCGTACACTCTTCAGGGATCCTAAATCCAACCAGGAAAAATAAAAATTTGAAACTTAAAAACTCTTTAAAAAATTTGTAATGGTCATGCCATTCATGGATAATTTGCCCTATGTTTTGAGAAGCCTCAGCACATAACCTGAGAAGAACTGTGTTTTTTGATAAGAAGTCATTGACTGGATCAGTGTATTCAAATTCAGGTCTTAATAACCTGGTTTGACCCCTGGAGTTGTGACCTCTTCAAGACAGACTAATGACTTCACTGCAAAATGTTTGCAGGAAATGCTGCTGGTACTCGAATCTTGACAGAATTGTATACAGAGGAATAATCTTCTCAGCCCTAAGGCTGTTGGTTGATACATTCACAAACATTTAATTCATTTAGCAATTTAGGGTTACCAACTGCTTTTTGTTCACAAGAGAATACCTCTTGATAGCAGTGCAAGAATAGACTGAGAATAAAATGTAAAGAAAAGGATTAAACATAATGTAAGAAAACACACTTCAACTAGAATGCAGGAAAAAAAACATCTCTTCCTTACCTTACGTACCTTTCTATTACCATTCCATTCTCCTTACAAAAGCTGAGAGAATTTTTAATACCAGATGCAGTACAGGAAATATATTTTAAAGCTACAAGAATTCACCTGACTTGACAGTCATTCTGTATGCTGAATAAGTGCCCTGGAAAGCTTGATCCTCAAACTATAGTGTGATGTCATGTTTGAATCCCTAGGAAATAAAGGGCTCCTGTGAGCTACAGGTTTTATTGGTCTGCAAAAATTAATGGGATAACTTAAACCCAAGTACGATGTTCTATGATTTATAGACAGTGATGCAGGACTATTGTCCTCTCACATCTATTCAAGAATGGACCAACAAAAATGAAATATGGAGCCAATTGACATTATTAAGCACTGCGAAACTCCGAATATATCTGTAACTAAATAGCTTATTATCTGAATCTATCTAGTTTGCACATCATCAATTTGGCCTTAAAACTGCAACGAGTAGTTACCATAATTGTTGATTTTTTTTCTCTTCACTTTTGGGTTCTGGAGAACCCAGGTATTCTAGCTACTTATTGTCTTGCATGCACACACAATTATATAATGGAGTGAAAAAATGCAGTTCTCTGCAACATGGTGATTCATCTAAAGTATCTAATTTTAAGGGACAATTTTATCTTTAACTCATTTTATCTGCTGAAATGAGTTTGAGTAGTAAATGCTTTGTAATAATCCTCTACTGTAAATTGCCATTACCTCTGAAGAAGAGACCATAATTTCTGCTTCATATGGCCCGTGTTTTTAGGAAAATAAGTTCTGCAGAGGGGAAGGTTTTCACTTTTACATAGGAGAGAGATGGAGAAGGATATTTTAAGATGACACCTGAGGCAATCTGCCTGAAATCCAAGAAGTGAAAATTATGCCTTTCTACACTCGGCAGCTATGGTTTTGAAGATAGCAATAATCCTCAGAACTGGCTGAAATACTTGATCAATCTTTTGATAGATACAGTTACCCATTTCTCTGAAATATCAGTTATGTCATGGAAGAACGGCAATATGAAAGATATGTGGTCTGAGGCAAGAAAAAAAACGATGTCACTTGTGACTTGTCACTTGTAAAAGAAATCCTAGAGAAGATGGAACACTGTGGGCTTTATATATTACAAATCAGTGTTTACATTCTGGTTAGTTTTAGTTTTAACCCATCATGATTCTTAAAATTAATGATTAGCTATGTAACAATGTGTGGTTATTGGGGGAAATTTCTAAGCATTAGAAAGAAAAGATACTTCAAGCCCCAACCCCTGGAGTGTTTCATCATTTGAAATGTTACTGTAATACTGAGGAATGCCTTCAATACTCTGAGCAGGGTTTGAATTTAGGTATGACTTATCAAATAAACTAAATAAACTTTTCTATGTGTTCCAGTGATTACTTCATTGTGTATACAAAGCTGTCCACCTCCAAAGGAGACACAGAGATTTCGGTGTGTTCCAGGTCTAAACTGGCTTCACTGGAGTGAAGTCTGTGCTGTATCCAGTTAATTTTATTAATTTTCAGAAAAAGAAAGGTAAGTTTATTGGACTTTAGCCTAGAAGAGACTTATTCACATATGGAAACCTTATTACCATGGGATAAAACCCTCTAAAAAATTCTGAAACTCAAGAGTTTCATTCCCTGTGGAAACTTCACATGACTGTGCAAAAGGTGTGTTTAACATTCATATGAATAGTTACCTCTTTATTGTCTGTACCCTCATGAGTCAATGTTCTTTCTGACAACATAAAAAATGTGAACTAGTGAATGAGTGATGATTCAGTGCATCATCAGCTTTCGGAATCCTCTTTCTCTATTTCTAGTGTTCTATTTCTATTTTCTACTTATGCATCACCCAAAAATAATTTGGTTTGTTTTTTTTCTGTTTGTTGTTTTCTTTTCACCAGAGCCTCTGCACTTCTACATTCAATCTGTTCTGGAATAAAAATTATTTGAAAATCTGAAGGAAACAGCTTTTAATGGTTTGTCCAATTGAAATACACGGAAAAGATGTGAAAAAAAAATTTGCCTTGTGAAGGATCTGAAGGTAAATGTTACCACCTACAAGAATTTGCATTAAAAGCCTGGTGCTTTGTTTTTCCTCACAGAACTTGATCTTCATTATCTTACAACAAGAACATAAGTATCAGTATGACGCTATGGGATTTTATCCCACTGATGAGATAGTTAAGCCTCCATAACATACCACTGGGGTTTATGATGAAGTTTCCAGGGGTTGCAAAACTGTTGTAATTACCTGCCTAATGACTCTTTTTTTTTTTTTTTTTTTTTTTTTTTTCTGCATGGCAGCAAGGAGCTCCCAAAAGAGAATCTAATCTATTAGCTGTGTGGACCATTAGCTACATCCATATTCAGAGAGCCAGGAAGATGAGCTTTATCCTGTGTTGCAGGCTGCTTTTAAGACAGACATATCAAATCTCTGCTTTGCTTTGATATATAGTGTGTTACAAATGGGAAGAGAAACAGTAAAAATTAAGAAGTAAAACAGGTGAAGCAGTGAAAAAAAAAATCAAGAACTCTTCTAGTGGCTCTTAAAGTATTCTTTTTTTTTTCCCATTGTACTAGATGGCCTTTTTGCTCTTAAAAATGTATAAATGTTGAAACTTAGTGCACTCTCAGAAATTCTTCACAATGATAGTGATATGCAAATGGTGCTCAAAATGTTCCTGCTGCAGCAAACATCAAGGCTAGCTCTGCAATCCAAATGATATATTTCCCAGTAGTCCGATCATATTTGGAGGGTGATGCAGTGAAAAGAGATTGGAGAACATGTTACTTTTACTCAAGAAGTGTGTGTGCATGTGTGCACCGTCATGTAGGAAGGGAGGTTTATCTCATACAGGATCAACTGAAGACTATGAAGATTTATTCTTCATGGTTTAGGAGTTGTAGGTGTGCCCGATATAGGATGGATATATATAAGCTATAGGTCAGAAGCAGGTAAGAGAGTGAAGAAGTCAAGCCTGAGCAACCCAGCTCCACTCACCTGTTTTTTTACTTCTTTGATTTTATTTAGTCCAGTGAGGCTTTTTTTGGTTAATGTTCAGCAAGGGATGAACCAATTAACTGAATTTGAACTTAGGCCATACTCTTTACATCTTCGCATGCCTTTTGATGCAAGTCCGTTGCTAGTCTTCAGGCAGCCATACTCTCCTCCTTCTTGCATAGTGGGACTGCAGTTATGAGGTTTACATTTTATGTTGATTTCTGAGAAAATATTGACTAAAGGGTGTAAAGACTTTGTTTAGGCTTCAAGATTAATTGGAATTCGATTGTGCATTTCTCTGCTTACTTTTATAAGATTGAAACATAACAACATAATTTACCTTGATTTTTTTTTCTTTTCTTTATGAGAAACCATGAGACACTAGTAAAAAATATTTAAGGTTTCTGAGGTAGTTCACCTAATCATAGCTGGAGAAAATCTATAAAAGAAGTATGATGCAGACTGTCAGAATTGAGCACTTGGAGAGGAGCTATGACTGGCAGCAGTTGTGTTTCAGGTGGAAACTGTGTAAAATGGAGAAAAATAGACAAAACATTTCCAGGTTTGAAAATTGATATTAGTTTGTGTGAATTTTCACAGAATTTACTGATTTGACAGTACTGTCTTCTAGTGCCCAACCCAGCCATTTGGCTGACTGGTGTGGTTCTAGGCCTAAATGCTGGGGTGCACCTAACTGGACAGGGTAGATTGGAAGCAGGTTTTGATACAAGCATGGGTTTAGACCTGGCCTGAAAACACAGTGTTGCTGTATCCTTAAACTCCATGTTCTTTAAGTCCTGCATACAGTAAACTATAAAACATCCTCAAGTCCTTAGGAAACAAAAAATAGTAAAGCCACTGAGAGAAAAAAAAAACCTAAAATAAATCTGTACTGTATGTACACATAGTGCCTAGAGAAACGCTGCCTTAGATCCATTGTTATCTGTGTTCTCCCATGAACAACCCTACCTACTACCATCATATTTGAAGTTTTTTTACATATAATTCTGTTTGGCAGTAGCTGTGAGGAAGCTGAACTTCCTGAACTGTTTTTGAGAAAGCAAGGTCTTGTCATAGGCCCCATGTCACAGAACACTGGAAAGGAGGTACACGTGCTTAGTCCTTTGCTCAGGGCTGACATCTCAGTACACATGACTTGGGACTCTGTCTTCTCCTTGAAAGCTGATAACCTCAGGCGTGGTTGCATTGCTTTTCTCAGTCATGCCTCCCCTCCTCCAAACAGAAATAGCCATTTCCCTTTGCCTTACTTTGGTGGAAATTTCTACACGGATAAAAGTACGTAAGTAGCTTAAACACATCTGTCATTGGCACATGCAATGTTTAAGCAGGTCTACTGAAGATACCAAAGAATTTTACTTGGTCTTAAAAAGTGACAGTTACAGAGATGCCAGCTGCTTTGCAGTCATTGCAAAACCTATCTTCAGAATCAGTTTCTGCCTTTTTACAGAACAGAGTTGACATCTGAAAGACACGTCCATGGCACAGCAGTCTCTGCAGAGATGCACTGATATCCGTTTTGTCACTGCAATGACAAAGCATAATAAAGTAATAATGATACTGACTCAAGAGCTTCACAAGCACAAAGTCATGAAAAGAAGTGCTTACAAATGCTTTTGGTATTTCTTTCCCCTTTGCTGTGACTTCAGGCATACAAAGGTTTATGTACATAAAGAACTAAGCACAGCGACACTGTTCAAATGCCTCAGGTAAAACACAGGCTTAATCTTTGGAGACCTGAGACTTTCAGTTCAAGTTATCTGTACATGAATTTCCCTATATGCATATATTTTATAATATATATATAGATAGTAACTGCTACTTAAAGGAATGATTTGCAATGTGAAATTTATCTTAAAAACACGCATTGTTCATGCGTTTTGCAAGTGTATTAAAGCTGTGGTCATTGTTTTTCTTTAATTTCAAGTCAAAGAATTTAGTGTCGTTCAGTCCAATGCATTGAAAAAGCTTCAGAGGTGAAATCCCTTGTGAAGGCCTCAGAATTGGAAGTGCTAAGTCTGCCTCAAAGTCCCTAATGTAAATGTCTGAAATTTTACAGTTGTCTTCTTGTACTGAGAGTTTTGACAATCTTTTGGAAAGAAAAGTACAAGGTGATGGGAATGACTGCTTCTGTGTCACCTCTTTCTGCTTGTGCCTTCAGATGCCGCTATTGTTCACATGCAATAGAATATGTTGGGTGTTCAGCATTTGGGACAGGCACGGATCAGGCCACGTGAGCCCCTTTACAGTGAAAGATTACCGGGGTATGCTACTCTGAGGGTTCTATGTAAATCAAAGGATGTGATCAAAGATGTGTGTGATTTCCCAGAGGTACGCTACAAACACATAGATCCTTCAAAACAGATCAACAAGTTACTTCACAAAAACTTGTCTCTCACCTACAGCAATATTTTGTAGGAGAACACAGAATCACTAAACAGTACTATATGCCAAAGGTTCAGTTCAGGACAGAAAATTAATTTTCAGTTTTTCTTCCAATGAAGCTGGTGAAAGTAAAACCAATAACTATTTCACAGTGACTTACACTCCTCAGACTCATGGGCCTGGATCTCCACCCCTTTGGCATTGCATATACTGGCTTCTCCTCAGTGGCTTCCTCTCTCTATTCCCTTGAGAATGTCAGATTTTACTGGACTCTGGCTTTGTTTCCCTCATTTTAAGGAGAGACAAATACACCGGTGTTCCCAGATGCCTTTATTCAGTGCAAATGAGCTTTCGTTCACAGTGAATTGTGCAAATATTCAACAGGTACCGTTCCATCTCCCTTCCTACCTGCTTTGATGAGACTGAAGAAAGTGGCATGTCACAAGTGTTTTCAAGGGAGATCCAATTTAACTACCACTAAGATGAATGGGACAGGTCATACCTCATAATGCAATTGTTTAAATGTAGCAGAGAGCTGCCATTGTGTCTGTCACCATGGTTTGTGAGGCTATCTCTACAGTCATAACAGCTAAAACTTTTTTTGATAAAAGCTTTACATTCTGGAAGAGAACAGCATAATGCTACACTGATGCACGACAGTATCCGGACTGGCTACGTGTTACCTTGTTCTTTCAAAGGAGATAAAGACTGCTGCTCAGAATTATTTCTAATAAGTCAAGAACAGAAGTCTTTGCAGAGCTGTGAAAGCTAAAGCGGTATGAAATTTTGTCATAAATGGTGCAGCTGAAATCTACAGCAGCACAGAGATGTGACTGAAGTGACGTGTCTGTAATTTGCATCAAGGATGTGGACTCCTTGGATGGAGGTAAATTTTCCTGCATCCTGGACAACATTTCAGCAACCACCAGCTACTTTGGATTTTCTCTACACTCACCTTAGATGAAGTAACATTTTCGTAGATTGAGATCAGACTTTAAGTGTTCTTTGGATGAGGAATTTCAGTCTTGCCCATTTCAAATAAATGAAGTTCTATGGCCAGAGCAGCAGTATTCTACGATTCTCTTAAAAAAAATGTTTGACAGCAGATCTCGCTGATACATTAGTTTAATTATTCATGAAAAGAGTGAACTCTGGTGGAGAAAAAGTGAAAAAAAAGTCACGCGAATAAAAGCTGAAAGAAATACATGACTGAGTCATCAACAGACAGAGATCTTTTTCATTACCCAATGAGGGAAAGTAAGACTCATATCTTTTGTGTCTCTCAAGTGTCATTGGAGTTCTTTGCAGAATGAGCATGTAAAAGTGACCAAATACATCTGTTTTGATTCTCTATAAATAGTCTCTTGGTTGCATGGCAGTTTTATTTATTTCAAATGAAAAAGTAATTTTAAAAAGACTGATTCCAGCTGGATTTGCTCCCTACTAGGATGATTAGAGCTCTGCATAATGGATAAGATTTCCAAAGCAAGTATCGTTCTTTATATTTCTTTTTTATGAGTGTGCAACTTGAGACAATGTAGGAAGACTTGAGTACAGGGCAGTTGTGTTCTCAAAAAAAAAAAAAAATACGGCTCCTTCATGCAGAATCAAAACGTTAAGCAAGAAAAAACTGAGGTAAAGAAAGATATCAGTGAAAGAGTTAAAGATTTCCTTTGTGTATGTCATTAAAGAGACAGTATTCTACAGCATTGCTTTCCAAGCCTGGTTTTGTATTCTGAAATTTTAAACTCAGAACCAACTAAAAGAAAGCAATAATGTGATCTGTGTCATTTATTTTTATTTCTGTGGATTGTTTTCAGAAATCTCGTAGTCTTCTCTACTAACACAAATTATCAGGCATCAGTAAAAACCTGCAGTTTGGTATAACTTTATTTTCTAATTAGAGCTCAAAAGCCTGCTTTGAAATGTAGCTGAATAAACTGGAGAAGCTCGGTAATGTAACTGAAGGCCGTGACTCGCTCACTCCTCTCCTTTCCTGGTGGGATGGCAAGGAGAACTGACCCCCAAAAAAAAAGTAAAACTTGTGAGTTGGTATAAGAGCATTTTAATAAATTAAACAACAATATATAGTAATAATAATAACATATGATAATATTAGTAGTAGTAGTGAAAAGGAATATAACAGAAAGAGAGATAAAACCCCCAAAAGACAAATGATGAACGAGATTGCTCACCTGCTCATCAATGCCCCATCAGTGATTCCTCCCCCTGTTTATACGCTGGGCACGACATTCTGTGGTATGGAATAGTCCTTTGGCTAGCTCGAGTCAGCTGTCATGGCCATGCTCCCTCAGCTTCTTGTGCACCTGCACACTCGCAAAACATGGGAAGTTGAAAGTCCTTGATTTCCTAGCAACAACTGAAAACATCAGCATGTTACCAATATTCTCTTCATACTAAATCCAAAACACAGCACTATTCCAGCTACTAAGTATGAAAATTAGATCTATCCCAGACAAAACCAAGACAGACATCTTCATCCCTAAATTCTCCCATGCAAACCTGAATGGCCTGCAAATGTGCTGGTCAAAGAGGCTGATGACAAAGTCAGAATATGATATTAGAAAAAGGCACTGCAAAATAACTTTCATCTTAAAAATTATTAATCCTCTCTCCTTCTGGAGCTGAAATTCCATGAAATGAGAGGGATTAAACAGAGTACAGTGGCATGGTGCTAAGTGCTCACTCTTTCACTTAGAAGAGTACATTTAAATATCACTGAAAGATCTGTATGTAAGAGTTCTGGTACCACTACAAAGTTAGGCAGTATTTCATATCTGTTTTATCTCTATGGTGTGTTCGAGGCTCTATTTAACAAAACTTTAATAAAATAATTGTCGTACAAAACTTTTATTGAAGGCAAGCTTTGACGATGATTTAGTACGTATGCACATGTGCAAAAAAAAGTATTATAAAAGTAACTGTGCATGTTAAGGTACAACATTCAAGAGATCCAATCTGATATTAAATGGTGTTAAATCAGGGCTCTATGATTAATTATAGTGCAATAAAAATATTCTAATGGTTTATTCTTTTTGTTATATCATACTTCCACTATTTATTCAATAAATCATTAGAAATCAGAGATATTTTAAGGAAGAAAGTAAAATTTTATGTTCCAAACCAGACTGCTGTCTTGGGACATTTTTACATGAACAAATAAAATCTTCCCAAGAAATTACACATATTTCTTCCAATGTGTAAAATCTTATGTAAATATTTCTGAAATTATATCAGACGTGATATTCCATATGAAGATTGGTCATGCACAGTCTTCCATCTATAGTCCTGACCTTCCTGTGAGAGGAGGTCCCTTGCAATTGAGAACTCACACCTCAGAAACACGCTGAGTCTTCGTGTGCAGGAGGAAACATAACTGCCTTGGTTGATGTGTGAGGCACAAAGACTCAGGGCCTAGAAAAGAAGTTTAAGTATCTTTGTGAATGAACTCTAATTTATTTGGTAATTTTTTCTTCTGTGTTATGTATACTTGAGAATATTTTGTACACTATGAACAGAGAGCTGTATGTTCCTTGCTATGACTGGTACCTTGGATGATCGTGGAAGTGTTTTTGTGTCCCTGTCATAAACTTGTCCTGATACTAGGGATAACCAAAAGTATGTTTCACATCAAACAAACATTTCTTCTTTCTCTGTATTCCTATACGTAACATCAAGATAACACATGCAAATGTCTGTGAAATAATTTCAGGAACTGATACATATTTTCTTTGAAAATAAATACTCCATTTTGTTAGGCATTAATGTGAATGACATATGGGAAACACTTGGGAGTTACTGATCAAAATACCTTTCCGTTCATGACTTTATTTAGCAGATGAGGGAAAAAAGCTGTTGGATTTAACGAGTTCAAGGTGAGTCCTAGCTTAGGGAAGGCTCCAAGGAAATGAGCATTTTGTGTAGAACTCCCACACCATCAAGTTCAACATGTCCCTTGTAGAAAAGTTTGTATTCTTAACAGTCTTGGCAAAGTGATGAAAAATGGTATGAACTTGATTACACTATTCTTTTCCAGCTACAACCAACTATTTGAGCTCAAGAAGGAAGACTGTGAATACCTTATCTGTTTACTTACTTTTGAAGCTACGCTTTCTGAAGTCACTCCATAACTGAGTGAACAGCAATTCCCTACATTAGTAATTTCAAAATCTGTATTTTCAGCCTTGCAACTCATAAAAGAAAGGAAAGAGGAAGAAGTAATTCCACTAACTACATAACTTCATGGAACTGGTTTGTAATAATAATAAACCTTTTCCAAAGGTCATATAACTAGATTATTTTATTAAAAATAAATATTCTTATGTTGTTATTCCCCCATTCCATTTGTGCCGTACTGACTTATACTGATAGTTCTTTTGCTAGTTAGCTGTCTAAGGAGAAGGGGGTTTCTGCACTTGTGGGATTCGTTTGTTGTATAAAGAGAGGTAAGATTTAATCTGTTCTTCTGTGAATGCACATTGGATTTAAGGGCTTTTCAGTTCCTTTCAGTTCTTAAACTCATCTTTCCTGAAAGAAACAGGCAAAAGTGTTGATATGTCATCATTCCCTCACCACTGGGGTAATGTTGTAAATCATATAAACCAAAAAACAAATCTTTTGGCTCTGCTTTCATTCCTTGTTTATACAGCAGACTCATAATCAATGAGTAAGGTGGTCTAAAGAGAAAGAATATCATCTCCCCAGTGTATGGGACCCATGCAAGACAGAGTGTTGATGTCTTCTGGAGGAATTTCTGTGGTCTTTTTCACCGTCTTGCAGTGCTGCCTTAGAGCCACAGTCTCGCTCCTGCTCTGATTTCTGATGCTTTTAATACACTACTCTTTTCAGCTTTCTGCTCTCGTCCCTCCATGCTTGAACTCAGGAAAAAGACCATTAAACACAAGTATTTCCAGAATTAGTCTAAAACTCCCATTTGAAATAAGGAGCTATAGGTTAGCAATTCCCTGCACACTGCTTAGCTGCAATTTCAGGGCATGATTAATTTCAAATCATCAGGCAGACACCCAAAGGTGTTCCTTACTTGTGCTTAAAGTAGAAGATTGAAACAGAGGAGGGTTCATTCATAGATGAGATTGTAATTTTACTAGTAAGATACACCTGCAATTTTTTCTCCATATCGAGAGCTACCATTTAGATTTATGTGCAGTTTTCTGACATGTTCCATTCAGATGCTGAAGTCTAAGTATCAGGATCTCTAGGAAAACGCCGTACGTGACCGGAAAACCAAATTGCAGTGGAGAGAAATGCATTGAAGTGTAACGCTTTTTCACAAAACTCCGTTGCCAGAGCTTTGCCTTACCCTCCCTCGCATTGCCGCTAACCTCTCGACAAGCCGAGACGCACGAAACGTTGGCAGCCGGCAATACCTGGTGATAACCTTGACCGCGACATCCGTCATCGTTACCACTCCGTAAAGCGGGGAGGGACTGGCGAGCGCAGCGCGCCCAGGTCCTGCGGGCAGCGAGAGGGGCGCGGCCACCCAGTTGCTCGCCCAAACGAGGAATCCCTTTGGGATTTTCCTTCCCTCCCTCGCCGGGGTGCCGTCCTCCCTCCTTCCCTCCTCCCCAAGCCCCCGCGGCCAGACTCGGCCCGGCCCGCCCTGCCGAGGGCGCGCCGCCACGCGCCGCCGCCAGGTGGCACGCGCCGCCCGCTCTTGGCCCGAAGCCGCGGGAGGGGCCGCGCGCAGGTCGGGGAGCGGGGCCCGGGGCGGGAGCGGGGCCGGGGCGGGGAGAGGGTGCGGGGCTTGGAAACGGAGCCTCTTCCCCGCGGAAGAAACGGTTTAGTGAAGGGGGAGCGCGGAGGTGCGGGCTTGGGAATGGAGCCTTTCGGTGCTCGGAGCGCAGCCTTACGGCCCGAAGTGCCCCAAACAACGTGTTCTTTCTAGTGATCATCACTATTATTGCCATCGTTATTAAATTCTATGAATTCCAAATAGCTTCCAGTTAGTGATGATGCGCGGTTCGGCCTCCGCAATAGCCCGTAAGAGATAACGTGTCAGGGGCACGTTTGTACAAGGGCGACCTCAGCCCGACGAGTTTAAGAAGAAAAACGGGAGAGTCGAAGGGATTCGGCTTTTCCCTGTCGCCGCTGACACCCTGCGGCGGGGTGCCCCGGAGAAACCGTCCCGGTGGGATCCCCGTCCCTCGGCGTGGCTGCCCGCGGTGTGCCGGGGTGCGGGGCTGGGGTGCGGGATGTCTGGTCGGGGCAGGGGCTGGAGTGAGGGCGTGCGGGGAGTGCCGGGGCCACGCTCCGTTGCCACCGGCTGAATGCCTGCCGGGTGCGAGTGCGAGTGAGTGTGTGTGTGTGTGTGTGCACAGAAGAGGGGAGGAGGGAGGAAGTGGGGTGGTGGTGGTAGCGGCTGAAGCGGGGGGGGGGGATTATTGGCAATGGGCGGGAGAGAAAGAGGCGACTCCTGTTTCCTTTTCTTTCTGCCAGCGCAATCTCGGCTCATTTTCTCTAAGCAATACAAGTTCACGGACGAGCTACCTAGCCAGTCCTCCGCTCCCGGCATGGACCTCCCAGGTAAAAAGGCCGTTCTTCTCCCCGCCGGCTGTTCCTTCTCCAAAATACCCTTTTAAATTATAGCATTAATAAGATGCAGGGTAAGGGCTGCGTTAGAGGTGCCTCGGGGAAAGTGTATGGGGGATTTTCGAGGAGCAGGAGCTCAGGGCGTTCTGGTGAGCGGGGAAAACTGAGAAGCAACTTCCCAGGGAGACGCCGGGTGAGGTTTTGTCTCCTGCAGTGTGTGTGCATGCCGGGGTGAGAGCCGGGAGATACCCGAGTTGGCCGCTTCCTTCCCGAGAGTTTAGGCAGCCGCCGAGATCGGTGGCAGGGGGATTAGTCTGGCCGAGGGACAAAGGATTGGGAAGTACAAGCAGGTGCCCGAGCGCAGTAGCCCTTGGGCTGGGAGGAGGGCGGCGGCGGCTCCCAGAGACCGTCCGGGGCAGTGCCGCGACGGGGACGCGGGCTTCGGGGCGCCGCGGCTCGCTGCGAACCGTAGGATAGCAGGGCAGCTCCTGCGACGGGGAGAGGGAGCATTACCAATAATAATAGTAATAATAAAAAATATATCCTTCCGTAGCGGCTGAGGCTTTAGGAGACCGACATAAACCCGGCTGGCAGATGTGTTATGAAGTCGGGCTGTGGGAACTAGCCAGTTTTGGATTCCCAGTCGACTGTTGGGGGTGGGGGAAGAAACTGCTCGAAGTGCTCCGTGGATTCAGGGGCGAAATCTGCCGCGCTGCCCCTGCCTCAAAGTACGGCGGGGGCTGCGGGACCCCCGGCGCTGCTGGGGTATGGGAGAAAGAGAAGAGGGGAGGAGACGCCGGGCAGGGAGGTCTCTCCCAGACCTGTTGTGCCGGCTCGGGCGCCCGGGGCGGGGCGGGGGGAGCCCACGGCGGCGGAGTGCCGCCGGGCGGCGGGGCGTCCGGCTCCTGCCTGCCCGCTTCTCTGCTTCACCGCCGCCTTTGCCCTTGCCAGGCTTCTGTGCGCCGCCCGCCCTCTGAGGAGGCTCCTTCGCCCTGCGCGGAGGAGGAGGAGGAGGAGGCGGCGGAGGAGGAGAAGAAGGGGAGGAAGGCGCGGCTCCAGCCTCCGCTGCCCAGCCGCCGTCCCGCAGAGCGCTGGCCGCAGGGCGCCGCGGCGGCAGCAGGCGCGCAGCCCCTCCGCCTGCCCGCGCCCGCCCGCCCGCCCGCGGCGGCGGCGGCGGCGGCGGCGACGCGGGGCGCCCGTATGGCGGCGGCGAGCCGGAGCGGCGGCGACGGGGGTCCGGCCCTGGGCATGGGGTGGCGGCGGCGGGGGGGCGCTGCCGGAGCCAGCGGGCGGCTGCTGCTGCTGCCTGGCGGCGGCGCTGCCGCTGCTACTGCTGCTGCTGCCCGCCGGGTGCCCGGTGCGGGCGCAGAACGACACGGAGCCCATCGTCCTGGAGGGGAAGTGCCTGGTAGTGTGCGACTCCAGCCCTTCGGCAGACGGCGCCATCACCTCCTCCCTGGGGATCTCAGTGCGCTCGGGCAGCGCCAAGGTGGCCTTCTCGGCCACCCGCAGCACCAACCACGAGCCCTCCGAAATGAGCAACCGCACCATGACCATCTACTTCGACCAGGTCAGCCGCCCCCTGCTTCGCCTTCGCTGCACCCCCCCATCCCCGCGCCGGCCAGCCCCTCGTCTTCCTGCGCGGGCATCCCCCGCCCCGGGCCCCCGTGAGACTACACGCTTGTTTTCCTTCACGCTCCCCTTCCAACCCTTAATCCTGACCCACCCGCTCAATACCAGTTTTACAGCTCAACTCCTCGGCATGAGTTTGGGAAGCTCTTTTTAGGTGGCTGCTGGGCTCTCCTGGGTTGGGAAGGAGGGACGCTGACTTCTCGTCCGGTTCTATCGCTAGTACGGAGAGGTTTTTCACCGGTGAGTTTGTGCCTCGGACGTTTGCAGGGGACGCCTCTCAGCCGAGGATTGCCCCTGGCAGTCAGGGAATACCTGTGGGGCAGGGTGCGCATCTCCCCGTCGGTGCTCCGTCGAAAATGCTCGTTTTCAGGGCGAGGGAAGGACAGAGATTTACCGATGGGGAGTCGCTGGATCTACCCGTTCCGAGTGTATTTGGCGGTGTTACAGCATCTCTCGGGGGGGCGGGGAGGGCTGAGGAAGAAGAGGGTGTTTCCCGCGTTATCTAACCATACCAACTATGTCCCCGGTGGGTTATAACGCTTTGGTGTTACTCTGCGCGGCACACACCGGGGAGAGCAGTGAACAGCCCGGCCTTTTCCGTCTTGCCCGTTCCTTGCTGCACTGCTTGCCTCCTGGAACCCGCGCCCCGTCTTCCCCCTTGATTTTTTCCGGTGAAATTTACTTTTTTCTACCGCCCCTGACTCCTGAAGTAGTATTGCAGAGTCAGCCAAAATTAGCACACGCAAACAGTTTTCTCTGTGGGGTTTTGTTTTGTTTTTCGTTTTGTTTTTTTTTCCATGTCTGTCCGCCTGTCATTCATCTGTCTACCTGTCACTCCTAACGAGTTTGCACAGCTATTCCTCGCGTACAAGATCTCATGAAGTCATATCAGTAGAGAGAAAAAAAAAAAAAAGACCTTGCTTCATGTATAGCATATTTTAGATGCTTTATCCCGCAGTGCTCAGTTCACAGGAGTTTGAAGGCGCTTCTTCCTCAGTCCTCCAACAATAACGTATTCCTTTTTTTTTCTTTTTTTTTTTTTCCTTTCTTGGACACAATATGGTTTGGCAATTCGGGAGGAAATGCTCGGGATTTGAGGGTCTGGGCTTTTTTTTTTTATCTCCTCCTTTGTAGTTTTCCTCAGTAAAACAGCGGCTGTAGCCCGCAAAGCCGAGTGCGACCGGGGCGCCCCGAGGGTGAGCGCGGCTGAGCAGCCGGCACCGGCTCTCCCTCCCGCTCGCCGCACGGGATCGCCACGGGCCCGCGGGTTTTTCTCCCCTCGGTACCCGTGCCTTTGGAGCCAAATCAGGCTGCCCGTCGCTGGAGCCTGGAAAGGGAACGGATGAACCGGGACCACATCCCCGTGAAATCAGTGGACATCGCACCTCCAGCCTCTGCTGGGGTAGGATGTGGCCACCGCTGCCGAGTGAGGCTTTGCACATCTGCCAGAGGGTTTAATTCTTTCTCTTCTTAGTTTATTTCAAAAGACATTAAAATATATGACAAATTAATGTTGTTGTCGGGGAGGAGGAGCAGGCCCACCCCAGCCCCCTGAGGAGAGTGCGGGAGCCCTCCAGAGGTACTCGGGAATGAGCTGGCAGATGTTACTGTTGCTGAGCATCCTCTCTCCTCCTTCACCCCTCTCTGCTGTGCAATTTTCATTCTATACCTTATTAAACTCGAGGGCAGGTCCGATTTCAGTAATGTTGGCTACAAATCACACATATGCATTATGAGTTAGTGAGTTTTGGGGGCTTTTCTCCCTTGCTTCTTTCCACTCCCTCCTTTCTTTCCCTCCATCTCCTACTTGCCTCTCTTTGGCTTCTGCCACCTTTGCTTTATTGGCAGTGCAGTGTGGACATTTGCACGTCACCTAACAGGATTCGGAGATCATTTTCACATAACTAAATTGTTTTATTAACTGTGATGCTTTTTAAATGCCTTTTTAACTTGATCTGCTTTCTCCTGCACAGCACTTTTAATTTTGCTACAAATGCCATTTTGACTAGGCTTTATATTGGTCATGGAGCTCATGTCAGATTTTCACTGGCGCTTTTCTAAGGTGGGGTCTGATTTATCTCTTTCTCTCTCTCTTTTTTTTTTTTTTGTTTTGTTTGCTTACATTCCAGGTATTAGTTAATATTGGCAACCATTTTGACCTTGCTTCCAGTATATTTGTAGCACCAAGAAAAGGAATATATAGTTTCAGTTTCCACGTGGTCAAGGTCTATAACAGACAAACCATCCAGGTGGGTTGTGATCTAAAGAAAATGCTGTCTTCCCTTTTCTTTCAAAAGCTCATTTCTAGACACAAAAGTGCATTTACAAAACCAGCAAGTGAAGAATGAGATCGTAGGTTCCTTCAGTTAGGTGGGTGCATGACAGAAATCACACATTGCCTTAGTTTAATTCAACCCTGTTTCTAACCTGCACAAAAGTTTAATGTTGTGCACAGGGCAAAAAAAAAAAAAAAACCCACATTGAGAGTATTGAGAAAACTCAGATTCTCTCTCTTTGCACTTTTTAGGTAAGTTTAATGCAAAACGGCTACCCAGTGATTTCAGCTTTTGCAGGGGATCAGGACGTCACCAGAGAAGCAGCCAGCAATGGAGTCTTGCTCCACATGGAAAGAGAAGATAAAGTGCATCTCAAACTGGAAAGGGGTAACCTCATGGGAGGGTGGAAATATTCAACCTTTTCTGGCTTCTTAGTATTTCCACTATAAAAGAAGGCCAAATAGGAGACAGAACCGTGAGCCGGAGGAAGAATTCAATCGTTAACGACACTCTGAACTTGGCAGCACACGACAGTATTTCCACTCACCCCGTCAGACTGTCACGGTAGAAGAATGATAACCTTCTAAACTCCAACATTTGCTTTCAATATTGACAATTCCTTGGGAACCTGCGCCTCTAATTAGTTTTAGACGACAGTGATCTTTAGGAGAAATGAAATTATCGACCTGAGCAATTTGTACCTGTGATTGTAAAGTCAATTTTGGATTTTATTGTTGGGATCATTGACTTTCTTATTTTTTATTTTTTTCCCTCTGTTTCATTTTTTCTCTTTTTCTTTCTCTTGTTGTTGCCCCAGTGAGACAAATAACTCGGACCAGGCAATCGCTTTCTCAAAGGCTCGCTCCAGAGCCAGAAGAATGAATTGTTCAGCCCAATGAGGTGTTCTTTCCATGCTTTATTTCTTTGTGTTGTATAGCCTTAAGGAAAAAAGAAAAAAAAAGAAAAAAAAGGAAAAAAAAAAGAACGGCTTCAGTCTCAGTCCTGTATTTTTTCTGGGGGAGGGAGATTCTGGACATTACTGTGTCAAGAAGTGCTTTATCCAGTGAAGCAAAATTTGCACGATTGGAACCTTATTTGTTTTGTGTTGTTCGTGTTTTTTCATCGACTTTTTCTTTTTCCTGATTTTTGTTTGTGTGTGCTAAAAATGTAAGCTAGATTGATCAATAAGACAAAATAAAGCGCATATATACCCTGTAGCTCTAAGTAAAGCTAACCAGTGAACAATTCTGTCTGCACTTTCCAGCTGATCTTTAGAGACCTATTTAGAGAGAGAAAAAGAGAGAGAAACAGCAAGAGAGCTACATGATCCTTCAGTTACAATCTGGAAACCAATAAAGGAACTGACATTTCTGAATTGTCCTGACATTTCTAGAAGCAACAATGGAGGCTTTGAATATCTCCTCTTGACCATACCCTAAAATATATCCTTTCTTTGCATTACCGAGCGTATTTTGGGTGTTTTTATCTGATATTTATTTGATGTGTTTGTCCACTAATGCTTGAGTACACGTTGTGGGAGCATGGAGAGATGGCAGAGCAAACTCTTCCTCTTCTAAACTAAATGAAATCATCTCCACCTGACCTGTCTGTGGCAAGTATCAGAGGAGTTGCCACTAGCATCTTTGACAGCCTTTGGAGAGGGGCCTCAGAAGATCAGCAACCAGAACTTGCACGGATGCTGTGCATTTATTAGCTGTGCATTTTTTATCCCCGTACAAATGGCTTTAGAGTTCTGGGGGGTGGACTGACATCTCTGTTGGAGGTTAGAAAAAGTTATTATCCCAACTGACAAGAGGTAAAGTATCAGGCCAATGTCAATTGGATCCTTTTGCCTCATTCTCAATTAATAGTTCTTGTTTCTTCACTTTTTTTTTTTTTTTTTTTTAAAGAAGGTCGATGCATTAGACAGCATGCTGAGGAAAATATTGCTTTAGGAGACTGAGGAGGGGTGATTATATCATTTTATATGATTTTTATCTTAACTTATTTTATTAGAAGTATTTCATTTTGCTATTAATCCCACAAGGGTGGATGTGTATAAGAATTTATTTTTGTCAGGTTTACTCCTCTGCCACAAACAAATATAATGCAAAGGTATTTGCAGCAAGTTGGTGGTAGCTATGTTGTATTTCAGAATGATGGTGGACATGTCATCTTCATTGTAAATTTATCATTAAAGGGACAAAGTCAATTAAAGTCATATATTCTTAAAAAAACCCAACTTATCTGTGTTGCTTATGATACCTCAGACGGCTGAAACATAAGTCAATTTAATATTTAATATTTTTGTCTATTTTCACCATTGATGCTGTTTGTTTGCTTGGTGTTCACTTTGCTGTTTACTGAATGAATGAGTTTCAGTTGGGTTTTGTTTGTTTGTTTGTGGGTTGGTTTTTTTCAAATGGGCTGCATTTTCTAGTTCTCCCTTGTGCATTGGTATGACTGCAATGTTTCTAGTTGCAAAATACCACAGGGCTATGTTTAAATACAAGAAATAAAACCGGACTCAGCAGCAACCTTTTTCTATTAAAATACAAAAATAGTTACAAAACCAGTTGTCTTAATGGCAGATATTGTAAAACTACTTTTAAATCTAATCTTTTGTGTTTAAAACTTGATCATTTCTCTCAGGGGAACAGACACTGAGGTCTCGAGTTTTCAGTTTCTGTTATGTTTCCTCAGTCTTATTTTGAAATTCTGCCTACCATAACCCCTTTCAGTTGTCTCATTTATCTCAGTTCATCTGGCTTGAACAATGCAATGACATCTTAGTTCTCTCTCTCTCCTAAGCCAGAAAAGACCAATGACAATGTTTTCCTTGGATAAGTTCTTGGAAATTTCTTAAGCTACTGAAGCTACAGAATCTGAATATCCTACTTCGTGTATTCAAGTTCAGTAATTTTGAACATGCTTACTTCATGAAGCTAAATGTATCTATATGATAAACAATCTCCCTCAGAACTTGAAGAAGGCCTCTAATATACTGCCTCTCTTCCTCTTCTACTTATGTGTCCTTCATGCTAAGCTATAGAGTTAGGACTGTTATATAAATAGTTAAATTAAATGGAAAATGGGCAGTAAATTCTTACTGTATACTAATTACAATCATGGTGGGTTTTTTTCTATTTTTTTTTCTTAATGTTCTTTGCAATATTTATTCCCTCTCCCTTTTTACTTTATTTTGTACCTGAGTTTCAGAAGATGCAATCTACTTGGAAACAGTGGACATTTTGATATGCATATAAGGTGTGGGTATCGTGATATGTTTTACGTTAGAGGAGGAAAACGTACAACAGCAGCACTGTAGAATGCAACAAGAAACGTCATATAAGTTCACTTAAAGAAGCCTCCCCACATGATAGGAGTAGGCTTATTTAAAGTAATTTGTAGAAATAAATTGATTGGGTAACATTCAGAGTTGGTAATTTAATGTTATGGGGCACCATGAGAGTTAGTAAAACTCATGGTGTAGTGAAGCAGACCAGTGATGCAGTAAGGGCTCTGGTTCCTGGGGGAATAATAACACAATACTCCTTCCAGCAACAAACTTTCCCACAAGCTGCTGTGTAACACGGCCATAAGGTGTTCCTATAAATGCACTGTCTTTGACTGTTTCCCTTCTGGGCAACAATCTTCACCCGGGTGTTTTTGTGAACTCTGTTTCAGTGTTCTTCCGGCGTACTTTTGGCAGGGTAGCAACCGGGAGCAGTATCAGGAATGATAAATACTCATTATATACTTTGTTGCCTTCCTCTGGCTTACTGAGTTTTATATCCATAGTTTGAACACGGTCTTGCAAAAACCTGTGTGCTCTTACCTCCCCTGGAGGCAGTGGGTGTGATGGATGTGCAGCGCTTCTCATTACTGGTCAGCATCTTGCAAGCTGGTTCTGTTTGTTTAGGGTGGGAGGAGGAGAGAGAGTGAGACAAGAAACCAGGGAGTTGTTTAGCAGTTATATTGTGTTTGTTGGCTGTGGCTTTTTTAACTTTCAAAAAGAACATTTTGTTTTTCTTGACCAAATTTGTATCTTGGACAATCTGTCGAAGTAGAAGATGGGCTAAAAGGGCTTGTTTACTGATGGAGTTGCTCAGAAATAGCTGAAAGTGGATTCTTGGCCTTGTAATGTGACACTGCTGGAACAGACAGAGTCACAGGTAGTGTTGCTTAAAACCAGCTGTCATAATTAACAGTCTGCTTCAATCCAGGGTAATTTTCTAGTGTTATCAAGCACTCAAAAATCAGTGTCATTAATATAATTTTTGTGGGTAATGACTTGTCAGTGAAAGTCCATTAAACAGTTAAATGTAACTAAATAAAAACAATTGAATCGCCTGGTTTTGTTTGTTGTCGAAAGGCCAAGAAATGTCTATGATGCAATCCAGAGTTTCTAGATTTGTAATCGCACACTGTCTTGAACAATTTTTTCAAGATCATGTTTGGTGAGATGAGCCATGCCCATTTTGAATCACGGTGGTAAATAGTAATGCTTCACTGTAAAGTGACCATTTTCTTAATGGAGCAGATTATTGTATTTGACTTGTCTTCATTTGTCAGAATCCTCAAAACAGAACTTTATGATTCCTGGCCACTTGTTAAGTAGATGACATTAACAGGTTATAAATTCCTGAGAATTATTGATATCCATCATGGCTGCGGTTAGACACAGACCGTAATAGGCAAAGCTCTTGATCAGCTTCTTATATAATCAAGTATCAGCAAAATTCGAGTGCCCCATAGTAAAATAAATATATTGCCATTTCAATGAAAAGGCTAAATCTGCTTGTTTTACTTCAGTAAAATCTATCCCTCCATCGAAGAGCTTATGAAAAACATCAATAATATTTGGCCTGAACTGTAGGGTTTGGATTTGGGTCATGACCTGATATTACGTTTACCTCAAACTCAGTGACAATAATCAGTGCAAGCTTTAGTTAACACAGTAATCATTCTGCGCTTTAAATATATTTCAACACTAATCATAGTTCTGAGATTGTAATCAAAATCCTACAAATATGATTTGAATACCTGTTTTAAAACCATTCTCAAAACAATAATGTTTATGGTCTTGCCCAACAATCATGATCTTTTTTCTTATTAGCCATTATCAATAAAATCTAAAGACTGCAAATTGCATGTTATTCTATTTGAGTGTAATAATGAAAATACACTTCACATAACAAGAATATCTAGCATACCCTGTTTCTTCCTAGGTAATGTACATTAAAAGTATTTTGTGAATCCCCTCTGCTATTCATAAACAAAATAAAGGCGCCTAACTTGCTGGTTCTCTGCAGATCACATACCACATATAATATAAATAATGACCCATCAAGATATGGAGAAGGAAATAATGGGTACTATTATGAATTCTCCTTTTGTTTGAAAAAAAAAAAAAAAGTACTAAAATCTGCATCAACAGAAGTTCAGATCGTATTAACAAATGCTCCAAAACTCAAAATTAAAGTTAAGTTTTTAACCTAAAGGTACTGACTGATGCTACTTCTGTTGTAATAATGAAGTGACAATTTTACTATAGGAATCTTAAAAAGATTTTAAATTATTTTGTGCGATCAACTGTATTGAAAGACTCTTGCTCAAAGTATTGATATAATAACCTAACAGAAACATAAGCTCATCAATTTGTAATTAGTAGTTATTATGTAACATTCTCATTACACCAGATATATTTCAATTAATTAGAAGTACTTCTTTGAAATGCTTTTATGTGTCCATGTGTAAATGTGCACAGAAGTGCATATGTGTCCTTATATGTACCCATGCACATAAACCACACATTTTTAGATAGGAACAGATGGACAGAGAGCTGAATTTTCCATGTATAGTTAGTCCTTCCTTTCTCTGAAGCATTGCCCCAAAAATTGTTATTTATTGTCCTTCTAAACCCTAAACTGTTTGTCTTTGCTTGTGTCCAAAAGTACACATAGTAAAAGCAAATGCTGAGAGCTGCCACAGTTTAGGTAATACAAGAGTAAAATGAAGCATAACATTATCAATAAAGGACTTTAATTGCCTCAAGTTCTACTGGACGCTTGTGATGAGTGAACCTGTAGTGCTATGTGGGAATTGCTTCAAAACATCAGACAGGGAGATATCACAGACTGAAGGTTCAGTTTGCGCTTCTGTTGACATAGGATGGGAAACCTCCGACACCTCCTGTAACTGAAAGAGAAACTACATCCCTATACTTAGTTGTTTAACAGCAAAAGTCCTTATATGCTGACTCGATTTTGATTGCATAACTGTTTTCTGTATAGAGATGCATTATGTTTTGCCATACCATAACTAAGAATGCAGCGATTTCAGCGAATAAAGGATGAAGGGTTTTCCAACTTTGCATTTGCTCACTAAGAAAAATAGTGTAGCATAGAATTTATATTGCTCCTACAAGCTCTTGTGCCAGAGAAAATATGCAAAAAAAATATTTTAAAAAGAATTTTTCAAGTTCTATTAAATTTTCTGTTTTTACCAACAGCAGAATTTTCTCAGCCCTGTTTTTAGTAGTATGACTGGGAGTGTTTTAGGAAGGAGTTTATCTGGATATAGCTAGACTCTCTAACAGTTGGTTTCTCTACTATCCTAAATTTTCTGGAGAGCTATGTGTTCTCATTAGGCTTTATAATCTCCCTAGATACAATTGTCCCTTAATCCTGTCTGTCTAGTAAAACTGATCTTCCCTAATTATTTCACCTGGATAGGGAAAGCCTAATTTTTTCTTCTTCTTTGTAATGGTTTCTGTTGTTTTCTTATACCACATGGACTGTGCTAAACCTATCCAGTAAAGCAGATTCCCACTGCACTTACCTCTCTAAAGACACTTTAATTTCTCTACTTGTGGCTTCTCTTAGCCCTTCACTCATATTTGAAAGTCATCTAATGCTGAAGTTTCGAAGAGTATTTTTTAAAATAATGGTTTTTTTTTCCGTTAAGCATCTCATTCATAACTGTGTGAAACCTCACTTATGCAAAATGATGACTGCTTTAGCATGCTGCTCACAAGTTATCTCATCCCACAATTTTGCACCCAGAACTCTCAAGTAGGAGAACCCAGCCTAGTTAAGAGAAAATAGAAATCTAAATAAATAAAATACATAAATAAATATGGGAAATTAGTCCATTTACAAATCAGTGACTTCTCTAAGTGTTCTGATAACATTAAATCCGTTTTCTCAGAGAGCGTGATTTATATAACCAAGTGACTTGGCACCTCTCTGTTGTCTTAAATTCATTTAAAATATTACTATGAACAGGGGTACTAGGAATCTCCTCCTGTTCTTTTGCAACCTATTTAGAAAATACAGACACTCTTGTTCAGGTATTATGGCATTGGACAAAAGTGAGAAATTGTATTTTCAAGTACCTGAGTGATCTTTTTACATGAATGCCTTGTGAGATGGAGAGAACAGTCTGCAGGAATCAAAGGGGAAGGGAAGAAACCATCCTAGAACACCGAAAGATCACTAACTGTTCTTTACACACGTATCAGCTCAAAAGTGTATGGATACAAGTACGCAGGTACATGCCTATAAGTGACAAACATTTGCATGTAAAACACATTTCCAGAGGTCTAATTTTGCTGCAGTTAACAAAATTACATGAAAATGTGTATGCAGGTTAGGTGGGATTAAACATGCACATAGAATTAGTGGTTGTACTGAATTGTTTATAAGGACAGTGGCTCAATACAGATGTACTGCACAGCGTATTCCACTTAGGTGTGGAACGATGCACTATGTAACAAATATCTAAGATATTCCTGAGCAAACTTTACAAAATTATCTTTACAGAGCCATGAGAGTCAAAAATCAGAGTTAAACTAATACATTTTAGACCACTAGGCATGTTATAAAAAGTAAGATAAACATTTTGATGATTTTCCCTTCCCCTCAGTCAAGAAGTAGCTTATGTCCTGAAAATAAAAACAGAACCCACATGCACTATACAGCATGATCTAAGTTTTACTGGGAGTACGAAGAGCCTTGCTTATTTGTCTCCATGTCCAGATCCCTTTTAATTCATTTGCCTGTCACACGATTTTTACCTGTGCACTGTTTTTCTGGACTGGAAAAGAAGGTCCCAGCTATTTATTGTTGCCCGATAATACATATTTAATGATCTATTAAAAAAAACAAAACAAAAAAACAGACCTCCATAAGCTCTTGGGCAACTTAACCTCTTGGTGTTTTTCTACTGGACTTACTCACCAGTGTCACTACCTTTCCTGTACTGGGAAACCAAACTTGGGCAGTATAGTCCATTAGTGGTCGCAAATACTAGGCACAGAGAGGATTTAGATCTGCTGACTACACTTTTGCTAATACATTCAACTATGCAATAAACTTCTAAGCCTGCAAGGCTGACCAGTGTTCAACGTGTTACCCCAGGATGGTCAGCCCCAGATAATACCACTGTATGTGGATATTTCATTCCAAGTTCATGACTTTCTGCTTGCCTTTGTGGAACTTCATGAGTTTCTGTCGGCCCAGTCTGTCAAAGACCCACTGAACAGCAGCCCTGTTGTTTAACACACCTATTTCTTCCTATAAATGTGATTTCATCGACAGACTTTGCTGAGGGTGCATTTTGCCCTGTCATCTGGGCAGCTAATGAAGATACTAAACAGTAGCATCCCTAGTACTCACCTGTGAGGAACACCTCTAGTAGCCATGTGACAAATGGATTTCAAACTGCTTCTCATTACTCCTTGAGCCTTCTGATCCAACCAATGTTCCATCCATCTTGTAGTCTGTGCATCCATTCCATATCTCTTTAGCTTGGCTACAAAAATACAGAGACTATGTCAAGAGTCATGATAAAGTCAAGGTAAGCAGCATTCCCTGTCCACCAAGCCTGTCATCGGAGAGGGCAATTAGGCTGATCAGACATGATTTTCCCTTTGTAAATCCATTGTGTTTTTTCCCATTCATCTTGTCTTTCATATGCCTACAAATGACTTCCATATACTGATTTTCTCTGTAATCTTCCAGTAGACTAAAGTGAGTCTAACCAGCCTCTAATGTCCCAGATCCTCTTTCTAACTGGTCTTGAACTTTCCATTCTCTAGTTACTAGGGACATTTCCTGATCACCCAGTTTTTGAAAGGTGACTTTGGCCAAGCTTCCTCATTGATATCAGATGTAAGTCATGTGGTCTTACGAGCTGCTGTATAAACAGTTTATTCATGCAATTGACCCGTAACTAATCTTACCCTACTGTAGGCAGTACCTCAGTCTCCCAGACTCTTTTGCCACTAGGCACAGAGACCTCGAAAGCCTGAGGGTGTACCTTTTTGGTAAAGACCTTAGCAAACAAATCTTTGAAGAGTGAAATCCCTTCTGTATACTCACCACAAGATCTCCCAGTCTTCCTGTCCATATACTTAAAAAGGTCCTTATTTTTCCCCTTCACATTCCTTGCCAGTTTCAATTACAGTGGAGTTTTACCTTTCCTGATTCCATGCCCAATCAATATTTTTAATCTTCTTCCAGATTGCAAGGCTTTTTTCAGTCATCTAAAGAAGGCAGCATCTTACCTTGCCTCTTGATCAGGAGGTGTGTAGAAGAAACCCATCACAACAGCTTCCTCATTAACTTTCCTTTAATCCTGATTTATAAGCTCTCAGCTGTATTGTAGACCTTTTCATGGCAAAGTTCCACACATTCAAGCTTCTCCTCTGCATTGAGCATAATCCCTCTTCCTCCTATTCCCAGCCTGTGCTTCCTAAAGAACCCATTGCAATGCTCCAGCTGTGTGAGGTATCCCACCATTATTCTGTTACCCTGCAGCTGCTTACAACTTCTAATTCCTCTTTTTCTTTTCCCTCATGCTGGAGAAGTTAATGTCCAGGCACCTGAGGTAGGTGTGTATGTTGCTGTTTTCCTAGGGAGTGCGTGAGAACATTCTTTACTGTTGCTCCACTTTGTCAGGAAAACTCTGCATGGGACACAAACCACAAAGGCAAGTATTGATACACAGTTTTTACTCGAGCCTTTCCCTTTTGCTGGTAAGATTGAGGAGATATCACCTAACCTCTCAAGCTCTTCAAAATCATCCCCTCTTCATACACTCTGGTTTCCCCTGGCCATTGCTACTTACATGGGTAAGTAGCAAGACGTGATAATCTAGGGGTTGGCTGGACCTCTGCAACATTTCTGCAAAATCCTGATTTCAGTATGCACTTCAAATCTGTTTAGAAATAGGTAACAGGTGAAGAGACAAGGTCACTGTACTGACATCCCCAATACTAATTCTTTGAGACTTCTTGAGAGTAGAGGAAAATTTATTATCATACGCTGTGACATTTGGACAGTATCTCAGTGCTTCAGCACCAGTTAATCTGGCAATAGAAACATTGATGTACTTTCTTCACTGATATTTTTACCATCATGTAACTTTCTAACACCCAAAAGCCAGGCAAATATGAAGAAACAAGAATAAACATATGCCAGAAGAGAGAAGAAATGAAGTGACATAACAAACCAAAAAACATGAAAGGAAAGAGAGGAGAATTGAGTATAAGCAGGGATCCTGTTTGGAAGGTGCTGCTAATAGAACTGAAAATCATTTAGTGTAATGATAAATAGTGCACGGAGAAGGAGAAATTAGGTGTAAAACATGCTTAAAATACTGGAATAAGGGTCAGAGATTAGATTTATTTATCTTTTTCTCAACAGTGTAAAAGAAACATTTACAGAATGAGAGGCTTGGGCAAAAGTTGTAACAAAATGCAGAGATAGAGAAAAAAATTATACAGAGTTAATGAAGGAAAAAAATAAATGTGTTTTCAGGGCCTGTACAGTGAGGAGTACCTATAGGGAAAGGAAGTGAAAGAAGCTGTGAAATCATGCAATACAAAAAATACCTGCTAAGATGAGCATCATAGAGATGTTAAATACAGTCTACTGAGATAACGGAGGAACATGGCAAAAGGGACATAGCTTTCACAGATGATTTTCAAGCTGGAAGAAAAAAATCAATTTACAAAAAAAAGGTGAAAGATTTAAGGTTTTGTGTGTTTGTCCCAAAAATTCATTGACTGAACAGAATTCTGAGCACTTCCTTATTTTTCTTTTCATGCTTCTGTTTATTTAAAGGGCTTTTGTACCCTCTTGTTTTTGCTAACAACCTTTCCATTTATGATATTTCCTCTCATGCTCCACAAATGACTCACCAGTCCTACCAACTATTGAAAATGTTACCAGCATGAGTAATCCCCTCCTAACAATACCAGTGGCAGTGAAGGGTGCATTGCTTGCTAAGAATGGGTTTCTTTTCCTGACCCATCAAAAGATGTCATCAGACTTCTTTTTGGACCAGCTAGCCAGCTCCTTTCCCCTCGTTTCCCATTGGTGTGTTCCACATGCTCCTTGTGTGAGTGCCACTCTTCCAGAGAGGTGGATGCTTTGTGGTACCATTTGTCCAGGTAGGGCCACATGCGGCAGATGGTCTGTCTAGCTGCAATCCTTCTGGCTCATGAAAGCTGATTGAAAACAATGGAAAAATAAAAGATGCAGCTTTTGAATTTATACTTTTGCTGACTTTTTTTTAAATCTACTGTAGATTTAGTTGGAACATTTCAGTTTCCAATTTGAGGTGGGGGAATGAAAGAACACATCTTTACATACTCTTTCATAGCTTTTTTTTAAAAAAGAAACCCCACACTTGTCTTTTGTTGTAATCTGTGAATTTGGAGATTGGATAAACCCAGTGAACATAAACATTTCCAAAGGAAGAAAACACTTACTAGGAGCCATCCTAACACACTTCCATGGTCCTGAGGCACCATCAGCCCTGCCTGTCCCTGTCCAACACTGGACCATCAGCCCCTGTCCTACAGATGTCCCAGAAGGTCCCATCTCCAGCTTCCCACAGCCCTGCGCTGCCAGGACGTGGGCTCCATCAAATTTACCCTACCTACAGGTGTATACCATGGCCAGGTCTTGGCCCATTCCCATCCCCAGGGAGGAGGTGCCTGGGGCTGGGGCTGCCCCTGGTGGGATGGATCCTGCCCCGATATCCCATGGAGACCCCCAGTCCTCTTGTGTTCTTGCCCCTGGGACCCACCAGCCCACTCAGTGCCCTGACATACACAGTGTTGGACTAAGGAAAAATGCCAAGTACCTCACCTGTTATATAACGGTTGCTTCAATATATACCAAATAAGCATGAAGCCGATTTGCTATGTCTGTCACCAGCACTTGGCATACCATATATTTTCACCAGAAATTACATCTCATTTCCTCAGGAAGAAGTTTTGGAAACATCTGGTTTTTTTAAGCCACCTTGTGCAGTAAACCTGATAGATAAATGCAATCAATAGGTTGTGGCCTAATCTGTTCACTAACAGTGTAAAAAGCTGCTTCATGCAAGAATCGATTCAACAAGGAAACAAGATGTAGAGAGTTATCTTGTCATTAAAATGAATTCACCCTGTGAGGAACTGGTAGATACCACAGAGATGAGTTTGTCCATAGGTCATCAAGCTTTTTTGATTCTTATTATTTAGATTTTCTTATTTAGGGAAAAGTGATTTTTTTTTCCAGTGGTGTATTTCTTTTCTACAGTTTATATTGATCCCCCCTGAGTTTGGAACAGCAATTTATTAATTTTGAGTGCCTTTTAAAGCAATTAATTAATTATTACCTGGTTTTACTAACTTGAAACAGTAATTGATTCTGTTCTCATTTATTTCAGCTGGGATTTATTCGTCTTTAATCAGAGCAAGGCAGATCTAGGCACAGCAAGTTGGTATTCATCTTTTCACTATTGCTGAAATGTCACCATTCCTATGAATGTATTTATATATATTTTAAAGTCATTTGATCATCTTTCCAGGCTGTATAGCATAGCTCATGGTTTTATCAGGTTAGGAACTCTATTTATCCAGTAATCCAGTTACTGAGATAATAATTTGTCGATGTATTACAGTGCATCTTCCAGAAAAATATATTATAATGATCTCTTCAGTAGATGGCAGTGCTGGGATTAAAACTGTTGCTTGACTAATATGCAAATTCTCACTTGTTGGGATTTAGGAGTAAAAAGGCTTTTCAGGGCATTCTTATCTTTGAATGGGGGCTCTAGTTTGCTCAGAATGCTGAAACTGTGGGGAGATGTGTTTTTACTGGCTCAGAAAGTACAGTAAAATAGATCAAATACCACAAGTGCAGTCAGTTTGCTCCAGAGATATGCATGAACAAGTTAAAGCTGTGGAAAACATGTAACGATAAAGCTCCAAAAGTAATGGTTCTTCCACTGCATAAGGCATAATCCACTTCAACTGCCCTCTCTAAAATGCTGTCACAATCTGAGATGCTATAGGGTCTGACTATACAGCTTCAGTTTTAATTTTACATTCTTTAAACTTTATTGGAATCACTGTGGTAGTGTCACATTATGCAGAACCTCTCTCTATACGGCACCGTAAGGGACTCCGTTACTGGGTTCTTGTGACTTCATAATCTATTCCTTAAATTATGATGAAGAATGCTTTTCTACTAGAATATAATATACAGGTTAGAAAGTTCTGGTTCCCGTCAAAGTCTAAAACAGAGATCTGTGTCCCAATACGAAGTTTTTAACAAACAGGATTATTTCTCAAAAAGCAGTTTGACTGGAATCTCTTTCAAGATGTTTCATCTTAATGGCACACATTAGTTAGTTCACATGGAAAACTTCTCAGGAGTACAGAATAAACAGAAATGATTTCCCATATCATTAAGGCTTTGAGAGAGAATGATTCTCTTGGGCTGGAGTTGTCCTGTACCTGGACAGCAAAGAATGGTTTATCATGAGAATTAAAATGTGTGGTGGCAGCATATAATTGTTTATCTGTTGGGAAAGCACACTAGAGAGAAATCTTGTAACTACACAGAAAGCAATTCTGAGTAACATATTCCAGATCACACGCTTAAGGTAATAATACTAAATCTATGAGCAGTTCGAAATTCTCAGTTGTCTTGATGCTGATGACACCTGTATTGACACAGTACCTCAGAGAGACTATGGAGACAGCACCTACGCAGACAACACTTTCTCTTTAAACAGCCTCAAAGAGGGAGAATTTCATATTTTTCATTAATAGTAACATGTCTATGGGAGATCTGGGTTGATCCTATCCAGTGGGGAAAAATATTATACATTATAACAAGACAAAAAGAGAAGAAACCCAACCAAAAAACCACCAGTATTTTTCAACATCAAGTTCACAGATGAGTAAAGGTCAGATAACCTGTGAACTCTTTAGACAGAAAATTGAAAATATTTTATAATTAAAAATAGTAAAATAATCTTGACATTTATAGTGGCTCATTTTCCAGAAATTCTTTTTATTAGAAAATTACAATATTTGAAAAAAACTCTGCTTGGAGTTAAAGCATTTCCAAAGGAAAGACAAATATGCTCAAACACAATGAAGTTTGGAAAAAGAATATTTGGGAGTAAATTAAATCTATATTCTGAAAATGTTGAACCTAAATTAGCAAAGGAACTTCAAACTCCTGTTCTGTTTCAGAGGGACTTGAAGACTTAAGACCCTTCAAGGTGCTCCAGACTTCTGGTCATACTATAGATACAATTTTCTTGCACCCAGGGTCTCAGGAATTCAATCCGCAGGATCAATAAGCAGCTCATGACAGTTCTACAGCACTGTGGAGTCTGATGAATCTGCAAGTCCATAGATTTTTCAGACTCCACAGCAAGGACCCAGTAGCCATTGTTACGAAACTAAGTCAGGTTGTTTCAGTCTGTGCAGAGTAGCTGCATTGGCTTATGCTAGTTCAGAATCTGTTTTGGTTTAGTTGAAACTTTACTTCTAGAAACAAAGCTTCACAAAAATGTGAGCAACTGTGGCTACTTACTGTTTATAAGTAGTAAATGGAGATACAGAAAATCACTTTTCTATACCAGTAGAATTAGTGAAAGAAGAAAATCTTACCACTAACTTTGACTGTATTCCTTGACTATATTCACTACATGCAAGGCTTATAATTCATTTCTCTGAAAACAATTCCTGAACTATGTAATCTTATACTTAAATCAGTGTATGGGGCTTGACTTCAGTATGTTGGAAGACGTAGTAAAATAATGAGAACAAGAGAATTTACTATCCACTTTATACTCACATTCTGCAAAGAATTGTATGAACCAAAAAGCAATGGAAGACAGAACTCCTGCAAAGAGTAGGCTAACTTTTTTGAAGACAAGAGATGTCACTTTGAACCTGAGAGATATTAGTATTCTCTTGAAAGAAAAAATAGCCTTCTAAATCCTATTTGTAAAGTGAAAAAAAAGTAGCTAAAATAGTTTCCATTGGCTGGAATAATTTCTTGTTCTCTTCAATATAAGCAGTGATTTCAGATCTACTGGTACATAGGTCAGCTGCCTACTGTTCCAGCAGACTAATACTCAGTGAGAAGCAAAACCTGATACTTTTTAAACCCTTGAATTTTTACCATGTCGTGCAGTGAGGGGATAAGATTTGCTTTCTGGCAAGACTATGTCCCTCTTAACTCCTGGATGACCCGAGATCGTTTGAGACATAGATATCACTGTAGAGTTACAGCTTCTCTGCAGTACCCCTTGAACATCTTGTCCTAATGGCAACTCCACTTCCTCAGAAACCATTGGCTGGAGTGATCCTACCTAACTTTATTCTCAGGGGCCTCCTGAAGCCGGAGCGAATGAGTCTGTATATGTTAATGCTGATTTTGTCAATTCAACAGCAGAATAATCCTGTGGATTTTTAAGGGAGATGGTGGTTGTTGATTGTGATGCAATATATGCCATTTATGTACCACTGTGTGTTGTAGGTGCCTTATAGACTCATGTGAAGACAAAATGTCAATCTGAAGAATTTATGAATTAAAAAGAAGAATAAAGAAAAAAGATGACAAGACAAACAAAAGATATTTTGTCAGAACACATTTGTCAAGCAGATTGTTTTGGCATTATTTTTTTTGTTCTTTCTTTGAAATCCTTTAATTTTCCCAACCATATTAAT
Organism: Trogon surrucura; assembly: GCA_020746105.1. Classification (NCBI taxonomy): domain Eukaryota; kingdom Metazoa; phylum Chordata; class Aves; order Trogoniformes; family Trogonidae; genus Trogon; species Trogon surrucura. The sequence goes on along the minus strand of CM036619.1, from coordinate 62,793,046 downwards.
TGCTTGGCAACAAAATTTGGTGGAAGATGTTGTAATCTGGGAATGGAGCCTTTGGGAAGACATCAAAATGTAAGTTTAAGAGACAGTAGTGCTTCTCTAAAATACAGCATCTTTGTCTCTCCTACCTCCATTTCTAAGGACTTCTAAACTATTGTTGAAGTAAAGGAACCTCTGCAATGCTGTGTTGAGAAAATAAATAAATAAATGTAGAAATATGTTCTTGAGCTGTACTGAGAAGAAAGTAAAAATAACTAAACTGCTGAAAAAACATCTCTCTTTTCCTGAACACGTACAGAATTCTGTAAGTTGTGTAGAAAATCTTCAAACAGTTTTATTCCCTTTCCTTAGTCCACCCTGACTAAAACATTGGCAAAAGGGAACCAAAAGAAAAATCTCTGAATTGAACGTAGGCTTGAAGGAAATTGAATAATTTCAAAAATATATATTTTCCTTTTGCATAAGGCCTTGATTTCTTCGGAATTAACTTTTCTTTTAAATTTTACTTTTTCCTATCTTCCTAGTAGTACAATGTGCCAAGAGAATGATGTAGTTCATTGAATTAACACACCTCCAAGGTACCTGTGTCTGTTTTGATCTCAGTTACATTCCTAAATAACAGTAATGAATCATCTAAGATCTTTCCTTCCTGGTCTTTTGCTTCATATATTCAAAAGAACAATGTTTTATTTTCCTTCGATGTTTTTACTCTCAACCACTCTCAGGTTAGTCAGTGTATTTTTATAAATAAAATGCCAAAACTACTTCAGCCAAAATCAGTGGTATATCCCTTGCTTATAGGAGCTACATCATTTTAAGACCATAACTCTATCACAGAATGATATTACTTGCTGAACTGGAGGGGAGTAACTGAGGGGTAAACTGCAAGTGGATATCTCAGTTGAAACTGCATTACCCTTTGCCATTCTCTGAAGTGAATCCATACAGGGGATGTGGAGCTAGTAGCTCTGCAGGTTGCTGAAGCTTGTTAATTAGTTAGTACAGTACAGGGAGATGGGATGTTCAATCTCCATGTTTTCAGTGCTGAAACAGCTTAAACGAGTGAATTGCATCTGTGTGGAATTGTCCATTTTAAAGTAGTATCTACAAAAGTCATGGGGGGTTTGGGCTTTTTGAAATTATTTTTATTTCTTGCTGTTAAACAGCTTTTTAGGACAAAAAAAAACCCACAAAACCAAATCACAAAACAACACGAAATTGAATATGTCTTAATGAAAATTTAATCTGTCTTATTAAGACTAATTTTTACGTCTGATATTCTGATTGGTAGTAGTGATGGAAGTGGTTTCTGAACTTATCTCTAATATTTAGTATACTATGTGGAATATTGGTAAGAGAAATTTATTTTCCAATCACATTTTAAATCAGTAGTAAACAATGAAAAAGAATGTGGCCTCTGCTATGGAAAAGGTAAGAAAACATATAGACTGCTTCCCTCTTTTACAGGTGATAACGTTTGACAACAGGTACAAACTGGTGTATTTGTTTGACATAACTGAATAAAATAAAAACCCCTGAAGTTTAGCACACAATAGGCCTCCTTAGATTTGATTAAGTTAGATAATTGTGTTGTTTAGAAACTGGTAGAGATAACCCACAGTGATTGTATGACACAGGTTGTAGAATGAAGGATTGTGCCTTGAGAAGCAGGAGGCTGAGGGTCACCCTCACTCATTGTGTCAGTCAGCTGATGTGGATCAAATAAGACCGACAGAGATTCTTTGGAGGTAAATTTCAGGAGAGAAACAGGTTTTTTTGTTGTCTCTTGGAAGATGTTTTGGAGTAGACAAATTGGCATAGTTTAACCCCACTCAGACACTCCCCCCTGATGGGATGGGGGAGAGAATTGGAACAGTGAAAGTGAGAAAACTCATGGGTTGAGATAAAGGCAGTTTAATAGGTAAAGTAAAAGCCACGCGTGCAAGCAAAGCAAATCAAGGAATTGATTCACCACTTCCCATCGGCAGGCTCCATCACACAGAATGGTGCTTTGGAAAGACAAACACCATCACTCTGAACATCTCACCCTTCGTTCTTCTTCCCACAGCTTTGTATATTGAGCATGATGTTATATGGCCTGTGATGTCCCTTTGATTAGTTGGAGTCAGCTGTTGTGGCTGTGTCCTCTGCAAAATTCTTGTGTACCCGCAGCCTACTCACTGGCAGGACAGCACGAGAAGCTGAAAAGTCCTTGGCTTACTGTAAACATTGCTCAGCAATAACTAAAATATCAGTGTGTTATTAATATTATTCTCAGACTAAATCATAAACACAACACTGAACCAGTTACTGGAAAGAAAATTAACTCTATCCCAGCCAAAATAAGGACACAGATGTAAAGAAATAAAAAAAAATCTGTGAATTGTGGTGTGATCAGGGAAGCAGTTTTGCTCTACTTTTTACTTTGTGGTTCTTTGGGGAAATTCAACTGTGCCTGAGAACATATGCCTAAAATGTGGTTCACTCCTTCCTAAGCTAAGGCAGTTAAAATTTGGACCATGCAGTGTCACAGGGAGGTCCTAAAAAGCAAATCTTGCAAGAAAAATGGTAGGGCCCTTGGAATTGCTCTTTAAAGTTCCAAAGCTGGTAGTTAGCATAGTGAAAGAGGACACTGTGCTTTCTGATTGCTTGAGTTTAGTTAAACTTATACACTCTATATTATAAAGATGAAGTGCAATGCATAAAATAGTTTAGAAAGATAATGTTCTTCAGCTCTAGCAGTAAAAGTTCTCAGAAAAGCTTTGCTGTGTATTTGGATTATAAGAGATTCTGTTTTTTCAGGCCTTTGGGCCAAAATGAAGGAGAATTAAGACACGGATACTGCTCACTTCGGCTCTTATATACCCAAATCTGAACACTAACTCAAATGAGCATCATCTCCTTGTTGATACAACATGAGTTTCACAATGTTTTAACTGAATATGAAAACAACAGGGCAAACTATTTAATATGGGAAGAAATAACTGTTAATATGCCAGGTTGAATTTCTGTAACGAGATTGGTGCTCCCTTTATTCTATGCTAGAAAGGTAATGTAAATCCGCGTCAGCTCTGAAAAGTATAGCCCTTTCTTAACAGGAAACCCTAAGGAAATCTAGAAGATAGAACACACAGGGATAGTGCATGTCCTAGTGCAATAAATTATAAGAACTTCGGTAACTTAACACCTGTTGTCAAAAACCAGTATTAATATAGTATTAGTATGACTGCTCTTACATAATATATATTAGTCAACCATAACATAACGTAGTCTGAAGTCATGAAAGCACATTCACAGTAAAAATATCTGGGAATATGCACCAATTTCTCTCTTTGTTACGTTTGACTACACCTTGGAGTTTGGTTGCAGTGGCCTTTTCCACCTTGTTGGCTGCAGTTCAGTAAATGGTCAAGACGGACTACGGTCAAATGAACAAGGTTGTATAGCAAAAAATATATTGTCTACAGCTGAATTTTTTCATTTGATTGATAAACTGTAGGTAGCACAGTTCTCATATCTGAAAGGCATGCACAGCACAGTCGTGGGAATACAAAATACCTTGTTTTGTTAGTAAAAATACCAGCATTTATTATTAAATACGTCAACACAATAGGAAATATGATAATATGCATTTGTGACAACAGGCAGGAGCCTGCTCTGGGGTGCTGCTACTAATGAGTTAATGCTGTACTCAGCCAGCTAAACCACAGCTGTGAATAGTTAAGTTATGAAACTGGAAGGAAGGCCCAATGAAAAAGTCAGACAAAAGGTTTAAAGTCTGAATAAATGATTCCCTGCTGGTCAGTAGAATAAAGAATAATATGTTTAAAAAGAAAATAAGAAGAAAGGGTAAAAAAAGTATTGAATAGAAGCTGTCTCAGAGAAGTGTTATGAGAATAATATTATTATGCGTTTTTTTCTACAAAGCTGTTTTGTATGCTGCAGTTAGGAGCAGATGAAGGTAAGAGTTATGATACTTACAATGATGAATTCTTATGCAAGTATTTAATTTATTGATTAATTTACCATTTGGATAATTGAAGTCTTAGAAAGGTGACTTACTGTGTTTTGCCTACTTCATTTTTTTCAAATGTTTGTTGATTGTTTGCGGGTAGTCAGAACTTATTTAAAAATATTTTAAAAAAAGGAATGGACTAGTCATTCTTCTTAGCTTTTATGTTTGGCATTTTTTAAACAAAACAAAACTTCTGGCTTTTTAAAAATGCTTGAAGTGGTGTCTTATTTAGAACTCTTTTCATGTGCTAGTAAGCCAATGTTAATTCTTTCCACTTTTTTTTTATTTAAGCTTCAGTCTAACTACCTGCAGTTCTGAAAGTAATTACTGGTGGTGTTATATACAGTACTGATGGTGGTGAGTGATAGAGAGATGTAGAAGAGATTCATAGTAAATGAAGAACAATGGTAATCCAAATGGTCTACTAACAATCTTGTCACTGTTACTAACATGAGAAAACGTTCCACAATATCATTAAAACCCAGGTGAACTTGGTAGCTGCTGGAGCTCTCCAGGAAAAGAGTAGGTCACAGAAAGATGAAACTTTACCTTCCTATCTTATGATATGTTGTGAGAACATCCTTAATGTGCTGCTGTGTAACGTTCTTCACTCAGCATCTATCATATGTGTACCTATTGTATATTTAGAGATGGAGCTTGGGCTATTTATTTATTAACCAAACTTTAGGATTGGTGAATGAACTCATCAGCTCTGAGTTTAGTAGTATTAACTGAATTTCAGCTAATTCCAGGAGGGAAAACTAGGCATGGGTCACTCCTTGCCTCTGTGTGCTCCAACTTCTCTCAGACGACTTAGGGGAGACTTATGATCCAGACGAGTCTTTGATCTGGCTGACAGCAGGGATCAGGACTTGAATATGCTGTGGAATGCTCTTCCTCTTGTGTTTAGATCCAGCCTTATAGTTTTACAGAGGGGAGTTTGGTCTGAGTGGTGTAGATGCTATACTGTTCGAGAAGGAGGATGGAAGAGAATGTGTGACTTTTCTGTAAGATGAGAGATGAAGGCTTGTACATCTAGAATTGCCATAAGAAACATCTTACCTGTAATTGCATGCAAGTATTATTTCCATTCTCCACAATTTATTTTTTTCCTTAGTCATACTGGAATTGTACTTTTTGCAACTGTGTGGATATTTTTTGTTGTTGTCTTTTTTTAATTTAGTTGGAGTTTTTTTTGAGTTTTTGGATTTGTGGTTTTTTTTTTTAATGTACATCTTGGGAAAGGAACAGTAAAGAATAAGTTTGCACTTTTCTTCTTGAGTTATCAAATGACTGGCAACACATTCTTTGTCTCAGTTGAGGTCATGCTAAGGATGTCTTGTCTCCTTCTCTATTGCAGTGTTTAGTGTAGGCCCCTGCAGAAATTCAGAACATATTACTTCAGTGTTTTCCTCTTATCTTCTAGAGCACTTTTGAAGCAGCAGTGAAGACATAGTACAATTTTTGTGATGAGAGAAGTGGTTCTTCTCACAGAAATTGTTAGCTATGTGTTGTGGCTGCTCTGTACCAAATTCCTTAAAAAGAGCATCTATTCTGAATTCAAGATCCTATGCCCTCTTACATGCTTTAAAAAAAACATATTGTCGCTCACTTTGACCCTGCTGTGCCCTCTGAACTTCACTGAACCTACTTTGCAGAGCTGGAGAAGGGAAGTTTTGCACATACGTTTTGAGCACATTTCTTGAGACTTGTCTTCTTTTGGTCTGTAACTTTAAGCATTTTTTTTTCTGTGCATATGGAGAACTGCTACACATTTTCTTTAGAGAGTTGACACAACTTCTAACCGACAGGTGGTACATTCTCTGCTATATGATTTTTGCTCTTAATATAACAATTCTAACTAAAATTTCCTTTTGACTGATAAGTTCTTCAGTGTTTGGAAGTGGATTATCTTGGGCTATATGCTGTTTCTTAGTAACAGCAGTTGTATCTATTGCAGTCTGCATTTTAGAGTTTCAGGAGCACCAAGTTGCAACACATGAATGAAGGATATTTCCTGGTTTGGAAAAAACCTAAGTACTGGAAACCAGTATGCACTCACCTGTTCTGAGAGTACTCGCACTGGTCCTTTACTCAAAGGTATCTGCTTTTGCCTTCAGGAGTAAATACTGATTTAAGCTCCCTCTTGACAACTTGTTCGTCCTCTTCATGCTTTATTTTGTTAATTCCCAATCACTTTAGGTAACAGAAAACTGGTTAAAATGGCCCTCCCCACCAACACCACCTCCTCGTCCTCCTCCTCCACCCCCTCCCTATTTCTAGTCTTTTGGAATACTGCAGACCTGCATGGGAAGATTTATAAAACATTCTGGGCATCTTGATGGCTTACATGAAGAACAATTGCTATCTCTACAAGCATGAAAAAGTCAGGAAAACACTACATAACTCCAAGCACTCTCTCTATAAATTTATATATTTTATATATATATATATATATATATACACACACACACACATATATACATATTAAAAAAACCCTGGTGTGTCTCAGACTGCCATTTCTTATGTGTCTGCATGACACCAAAGGCAGGAAAGCCCATCCAAGTTGTGATCCCCTGGTGCTTTAATAAGATAAATATTAAATAATAAGCTTTTTCAAAATTATGTTGAATTGACTTAAAAAAAACCTCACTACTAAAATAATTCTAGAAATAATGTCAGTTAAGGAAGCTATAATTTTTTCATTTATGAGTGTTGCCAAACATTGAAAAACTTAAACTGAAATCTCAAGAAAAATATAAAGTCTTGCTAGATATAAAAACTTGTGTGATTTAATGTAATACTCTGGGATTTCCACTGTTTATGATTTTTAAAAAGCCTTAAAGCTTCAGATATAAAGTACGGGAGAGCTTGCTGTTATTGTGACTATTAACAAGGCTTTGCAACTGCTATGTGTGTTCTCATTTTAAACAAAGTAATATCGTGATAGATATCAATTGTGATGCATTCCATGTCTTGATATGTCACCACCGTATGAAACATTCGGTCAGTATTAGTCTGAAACAAAGTTGATGCAACTGATGGTGCACGTTATTAGAACAGAACAGGTGGTATAGTGGAAAACAGTGTGAATAGCTCTGAGTGGCACTTCAAATCCATGGGTATTTAATATCCTATACTGCTGGAGTAATATTAACATATACAGTCTTTGAGGGGAAATATGTTAGTCCAGAGTAAAAATAATTGTTCATAAATCAGTTCTTTTTCTATTTATCTTAAAATTTTGTGAATCAAAAATGCTGTTTCCATGACTACCATTTCTGCACGTATTTGGTTACATTGTATTGTAATTTATGACACAAAATTGCAAACCCCACCAGCAGTACTTGAATTAGAAAGTAGCAGGTTTATAGCTTTGTTCCGCCCCAGGCACAAGTAATAAAATCCTAACTTTAAGTACCATTGGGGTTTATGGAATGAAGACATCTGCATTATTGTAATAAAATGTTCCTTAGAGTAATAAATATAACTGACAGAAGTGCATGACTTCCTTTATGAAAAATATGTTGATAACAATATAGTCTTTAAATACTGAAGAAACTGACTATTAAAATTTTATGTTTCCAGTTAGAGACATCTGTTGAGCATTTAGCTGGTATTATCAGTTTACTCCTGGGTATACCTAAGAAGACTTTTAGTTTACAATTGAATTGAGAAATACTGATGAAAAAAAGGTATTAACCTTCTGCTGATTAATGTTTTTTAAGTTAACATTTTAATTTTGCACTAGATATTTACGAACACAGGCTAATGGATTGGATCATAAACAGTTTCTTTTGCCTTCTCCAGGAAGCTCCAGGGAAATTTATGTTTACAGTTTGATCAAAAGCAATTTTACTGTCATCTTTTCAAAAATGGACAAAATGCCCTAGATGTTCTAGTTCTTACTTATTTTTACTGATCTGTTCAATCTATCTCCATTTGTATGTTATCAACTATTCATTATACAGACAGTTTAGGTGTACTGATTAGCTGAAAATGTTTCCAAAACAAGGTAAAACATATCCCAGCTGGGCTGTTTTTTCTGCTTGAGGTATGTTATCTTCCCTTCTGTTTGATGTCTCTGTCAAAAGCTTAGTGTAATTCACTTTACTCACCTCTTACTATTTAGATATATCTAGCACTATTTTTTTTTTTATTATGTAGATTATTTTTTCTTTTTTTACAGCTTGGTTGGTAGGGATGAGAGCATTGCATGTATAAAGATTTATTTCCTTCAACCTTGTTTATCCTGTATTAGAAGATTCTGAATCAGTTTGTGCAAGCTAATCTCACACCCAGTGTTACATTTCTCAGATTGCAGTTGTGGAAGTAATCAAAACTACTGAAACACTGTTTTTTGAAAATTTTCTTCTAGACATAGAAGGAAACTATTTATTTTCTGGATCCAGTGGATGACCAGTTTGAATTCCAGACTGTGAAATTTAAGTTTTGGGAAAATAAAAGGCAAAACAATTTATGCAATCTGTACATTTACCTTTAAAAAGTAATCTGGTTTATTACCTCAACACATCAATTAAAAAGTAAAGCAAAAACCTATTGTAAACTCAATAGGATATTAAATAAAACCCTGGAACACTGGAGAACAAGAAACTAATTTTCAAGATGTAGTTACAGAGTTAATAAGTGGTATATTTTCTTTGTAATGTGGTGCTTGAAAAGAACTTTCATACACTTTGTTGATAAATCCAGCTGTTTATGTTTGCAGGATTTCTCAAGCCTTTACATGTTATAGTTTGCTTTGAACAGAGAATCTCCCCAGATTTTGTTGTGTTGAAGGTTCTGCTTGAACACCTGCTGCCTTGCAGTCACAATCTTTGGCTGCCAGTATAACAAATTTTTCCTCTCCTTCACTGATGGGTTCTCACAATGAGCACAGGAATGTTCTTAACTTCTTCGCAACTCTAATGTACTGAACTTTCTCTCCTCAGTCTGCCAATTTGCCAGCCAATCCATTTACTACCATTTGTTTCCTTTTCTGTCTTTCCATGCTCTTTTCCATGTTTTCCTTTTTTGTTTGTTTGTTTTTCTTCTTTTTTTTTTTGTCCCTTTTCTTTCCTATTTCCTCCCTAGTTTTGTGACAGTGCAAAGACTTCAAAAATGGAAGTCTTCATGTTTGCACTTTCACAAAGCTGTGAGTGACATATATTGTATGTTGGTAGCAAACCAGATTCTTTAGCCCAAAATAAAAAGAAGTGCCAGACTTGGACTTCAGGCTATTGCAAAAGGAGAAATAAATAACAGATTACTTCAAAAATCCAAATTAAAACTTCAGTATTTGAAAGAATGGCCTTTACTCTTAGACAATCTCAAAAGAATGACTTGCACTTCTACTGAATTGTTTCTACTTATGTCAAATCATGGTTTTGTTTTTGCTGTCTCTGACCTCCTGCATGTGGAAAACACTTCTAATGAACTTTACCATTGGAAAATCAGATGTATGCTGGCCTTTATCTGAGTTGGACACTTCTGAGCTGTGTTTATATTTTTAAGCATAGATGAAATATATGAAAATTGAAAAAATTAGTTTCTAGGCTTGCTGAAATGCTCCTCTTCTATTTATGTTCCTGGTCATGTTGAGGGAATCTTTCTTTGAGACAGAATTCAGAAAAAGCTCAATATAATTGTGTGGTCATGACAGAATCTTGGTGTAATCATGATTATTACCTGGCAAATACTAAAGGCTCTTTAAGAAAACTATTTTTTCAGTGGTGATTCAAGTGAATATCTGAATAATACTTTAAATTTCTATTGAAATATTCATTAAAATGTCTTCCTGTGTTGCATATATACTATATGCATTAGTATTGTCATTTTGCAGTGAACTGAACCTAACATAAACTTGAGAAAATAACTTAGACTTGTAGTTCAAGACAAAGCTGAGAATAGGATATTACTGAACTTAAAAATCTAGTTGACCCAGTGGGTGTCCTGAAATGTGAAAATTACTATCTAAACCTTAAGTAATGTTATTATGTAAAACATGGGAGAATAAATCTAAGTTTTCTGATGAGTTATGAAGTAAGGTCCACAGTACTTGTCACTGAATGACTATGCATAGTAAGCCATCTATCTAAGGCTTTCTCTTGGTGGTGTTCACAATATCTCAACAAGGGCTTAAAATATTAGTATTGGGTAAGGACTTGTGAGGCTGAAAATGAGAATAGTCAAGATCTTGCTCTCATCATTACACCCTGGAATTAAACAAACAATCTTCAAAGCTATCAAAGAAGTTGACCCAATTTGGGAAGAAAAGAGGAAATGCACAGAGAAAGATAGACTAAAAGAATTTGTGCCTGACACAATAGCTTGCTGGTAGCAGTCATGCATACACACACAAATGTACACTTTCAAGAGTCAGTGTTTGAGTAGAATAAATAAAATGTAGAATTGAATCCCTGATATTCCAAGCAGTACAGTATGAATATAAGATGCATTTTAAGACCCACACTCTTTGAGGTAACATGAGCTAATATGACTACAAAAGTACTTTCAAAAAAAAGAAAAATATCAGGGTGAATCTGGTCTTAGCACATTCTTAGTTTTAAACTACATTCAAAATATCAGTTGACATTCTGTTTGATCCTACAAGATTCAAGGCAAGTTCAATACTGGTTTCCCAAATTTAAGTCTTGTTTTCTTTTGAGTGTGGGTTTGTGAGTCTGTTTCCTTTCGTTTCATTGTTTGTTATCTTTTTTTTTTTTCTTTAAGATTCTAAACAAGCCAGAATTATTATTAAAGCTTCCTTTTGGAATTAAGTAAACCCTTCTTATTCCAGGCTTTTAATTGAGTTGATTTGCATCCTGCATAAGAATTTGATTACTTTATTACAGGTCTTTGCAGTTCCTTCTGTTTGGGATGCTTCTTTCTGTATAAATGCTTAAAATGAATCTTTCCTGTAGTGATTAGGATGCTCAGTGAAGATGAAGACTCTTATATGTTACTGATTAAAACAGTAGTAGAGTTGAAATTCTTCAGAACTATGATGAGCAAGGAAAACAATCATCAGTAGAGAAATCAGGATCCAAAGCTCTTTTGGTCAAGTTTGCTCCAGTCTTTTTTTGCCACTTTTGGATGATCTGTGCTCCTGAGTCTTTATTTAACCTGGTTTCTTCCTTTCTCTCTAGCATTTTTGTAAGATTCTTTCTACACCTCCCCTTGCTCCATAAGGTAAACATTTAACTTTACTTCATTAAATATTCAAACATTTCAGGTCAAATGAGGCATTCCATATGATAAAATATAAGTCTTTCTTGTTACATAACCAAAAAATTTATGGAAAAAAAAAATCTTTGATTTGGTTGGACCTAAACAAAAATGTGGTTTTGATATTTTTTATCCCAAAATGTTTTCTGTTGACAGCTAAACAAACAGCCCAGAAATGTTATTATAATTTCTGTTATTAAATAAAGTGACACCATTCCCCATTATGCTCATATTCCTATTTTTATTTTCTAAAGAAAAGCCTATTTCAGAAGTATAGCATTTTCTCAGGCTACTCATGTTTTATTTGCCAATAACGTGAGTGTTGTTCTTTAATAGTCTTGCATGATTATACAGAGTAAAACATTTATACTATCAAAAAAAGTGTTACTTGTTTGTGTCTGGTATATGCTTAATAAATGTCACTGTTTCTTCCATAATTTTTCTGCTCTTCTCTTTTCTTTTCTCTTGATTGTTTCCAAATGATGTTTCAGACAATAGAAAGCTTGACAGCAATCTTGCTATTGTTTTTGAATGAAATAGAATAATTACTTTTTGTAGAGTTTATATAATCAGACCTTATCCATGTGTGGGATACTGTTGAATCAGAATTCTCTCTGATGATTACTCTAGTGAACTCATGACCATTAGTTTAGCTCAAATGAATTTCTGATTTGATGGAAAGGCCCCAAACTGCTTTTTCTGGGTTGAGGTAGAACAGAACGATCAGAAATGCAGAGCCAGTACCATAGTTTAACAACCATTTCTGTTTGCAGCATGTGCTTACTTCCCTGAATAAGGTTGCTGATTTTGTGTACTCTATTAAAATGCTTTGAAAGTCCTTCTGTTACAAGGTAAAGAAGGTGGGTAAAGCTGACATTTCCAATTACATGCTTCTATTCAGTGAATAGAAGCTAATTTTTAAAAAATAAATAAAGTAAATTCTCAAATTTTACATCGTTTTTTTTCCCCTCATTGCCCATGTCTTCCCCTTTACCCTATAGAAGTATCAGGGAGATGATACAAAACATTGATTGATAGAACAGATGATGGTGCTCCTGTTCAGAGGGTGGTGACATGGGCAAATGGGAGTCTTGTGAAATTCGTCCCAGGGAAATGCAAAGTCCTGCACCAGGGAAGGAACCCTGTCCATCAGAACAGGCTGGTGGTCAAGTGCCTGGAAAGTACTTTCACAGAAAAGGACCTACGGCTTATGGTGGACAGTAGATTGACAGTGACACAGCAAAAGAGACCAACAGCATCCTGAGCCATATTTGGAGAATCACTTTCAGTAGGTTGTGCCTCTCTGCGTAGACTGGTGAGAAGACATCTGGAGTCCTGTGTCCAGTTCTGCCCTCTTTGGCTTGAGAGACATGGACATGAACCAATAAAGGACCACAAATACTGTGCTTGGACCATCAGACACAAGATCAGAGACTGAGAGCTAGGACTATTCAGCCTGGAAAAGAGAGGAGGGGGATTATATGTATCTCAATACATAACGCTGAGGTGGGAGTGAGAAGAAAGTAAGGATGATGGAACAAAACTCTTCTTGGTGACAGAGGAAAAGGAGCAGCAGGCACCAGTTGAAATACAGGGTAGATTTATTTATTTATTTATTTATTTAATTGTGAAAATGTTCAAACCTTGGAACAAGTTTTCCAGAGTGGTTACAGAGTCTCCATGCTTGGAGATGGTCAAAACCTTACTGGACATGATCTGAGAACTAGTTGTAGTGTACACTTCTTTGAGCAGGGGGACTAGCTGATTTGCCACCTCCATTTTAAGAGGAGGTGACAGATTATGTCTGATGAGAACCTAGATCTTTTGGCACTGGCATAAAAAATCCCAGCTTTCCCTTGTCAACCTTCATGAAGAGCAGTCTCAACTCTAGGCTGTGCCTCTGCTTGTCAGCACTCCCAGCTCAGAAATACTTGGATGTTAATATATCTGGAATGGTATAAATGACTTGCACTCACACCTTGCAACGTATCTATTATGTTGCTTCCACGTGCTGTGTGTAGGGTACAGCGTGGTCCTCCTATCTGTGGACAGTCACGTGCAAAGGATTGCACACTCTTTTCACAGTTTAGGTCAAACGTGCAATCATATTTTCCTGTAGAGGTCTCAAGGGACAGCTAGCAGCTGTGGGAACTACAAGCATAAATCAGCTTTGGAAATAAACTGGTGGAGTACAGATAGCCGCAAACTTGTTCAGAGGCCTCATGCTAATATTGTCAACTTGGATTCTTTGTGGGAGTCTTACTCGCTTTCTTTCAAAAGAGAAGAGTTAGGAGATGTATTTCATTATTTTTTTTAGTGACCTCATCTTGTTGAGGGGAGGGAATTAGGCTGTAGGTGATGGAGAAAAACTAAACTACCACTTAATTTGGAAAGAGCTATGGAATTTACTACTGTGCTGCCAGATCAATTTAGAGAAATCAAGTATACTTGTAAGAGAATAGATAAACCACAAAGAAATAAATGGAAACAAACTAAGCCCATGTTATTGTGTAAAATGTTCATGAAATACCAGAGCTTTGATAAGGGAGAAGCAAAATGCTTTTATGTAAGAAAACTGCTAAATCGGAGCCTGAGGTTGCTGATAGTTCCTGACTTGTTAAGACTCACGGTAGGATGGTGTCTTAACACTTGGTGTTTGAGAAACTGATGCAAAAGGTCAGTAATCTTCATAACTTTATGTTTGGGCCTCAAGCTTCAGAGAACAATTTTGCATCTAAAAAAAACCCTACCACAAATAACAACCAAACAAACCTCCAAAACACCACCTCACAGCACCTTCCCCCTCAAACTATCCCCTACCCAATGAAACAACAACCCAAACCAAAAACCTTCCCCTCAAAAATCCACCAAAACTAAACAAAATGAATCCTAACAAAAAGAACCCTTACTGAAACTGCATGGAGGACCTGTTGCAACTTTGATGTTAGTGGAAGGTTGCTGGAAGTTAATTAAAAACCCCTGGAGTAAAGATGGCATGTAAAATTTTATTTTCTGTGTTTTGATGAATTCTTCTAAATCTAGTACAATAAACAGTATAAAATCAAAATATTTGTACAGTACAAGCATTGGTTTTCTGAAGGCTGGAAAATGGTACATGTGTCATTGGTGAAACTGTGTATTTTTCATATTTACATTCTCTCTACTTCAACTATCTACAACTAAAATAAAGATTCTTTTTCCAGCAAAATTTCTTATAAACTTCTTTTTTCTTCACCGTTCCCCCCCCCCTCCCTGCCCCTGCCAGTCTTTCATACAGGGTCAGATCAATATATGTTGGCTCTGGGCTTCATTTTCTCTTGTGACAGAAATAAAGTGTGTATATATATATATATACACATACACACCATACTGATAAACATTCCTTGGAACCACTCTGATGATCTAAATGTGTATCTAAATTTGTGTCTAAAACTCAGTTAATTGCCCCAGTTTTATTAGACATTAAACAAAAAAAGAGATTTTATTCTATACAATTTATTTACTGAAACCAGGAGTCTATGAAATTATGTCCAGAATAAAATGACACAGATCAGAAAATTATTTCTCTACTAATGCTTGACAGCCTAACTACCATATGTGCAAACCAGTTTAAAATCTCAACCTTATTTAGCATTCTATAACCTGAAGTAACTCAGTTCTAAGGACTTTGCAGTGTATAACTCTGAAGCACTTTCAGGATCTACCATTGCTAAGAATTTCAAGAAACATTGTCATTGTATTCCTTCTTCTTCTTGTCTCAGTCAATACTGTATTCTCTTCAATTTCCCGTAATGTGGATATTACACAGCACATGTGTTTTTAAGACTGGTAGGTTCACGAAACATTAGAGAACTAACACAACCCTGTATTTTGAACTTTATTATTAAAAAAATATATAAAATAAAGGCAACCAGAAAACCTCACACTGAAAGCTGGGGTCTTTCTCTAGTGTGCCACAGCTGGATTTAGAATTCAGATTTATGGAAGAAACATTCTTCATACGTATATTTAATACAATTGGATTATTCAGACTTCGTGTTGAATGGGACAAGGAAATTAAAACTTAATCTCTAGAGAAATCTGAAAATATAACTGACTGAAAAGGAAAATTAATATTGCTTTAAATTCCAACTTGACTAGGAACCTGCTGTGGGTTTGTCTGTATATTAACAAACTCATTATTTCCATAATCCTAGTGAGATCTCCTTTGCCATGTGCTAGGTTTTGGCAGGTTTGCCTCTTACTTTCACATTATATGTTGAAAGATGGATTCAAATTAATCATAAGAACTTGTAAGTGAATGTTTCCAAATAAATTTGAAAATAAATACATTTAAAATTTTCTGTATTTAGAAACAAAAATGAAGGAAACATGAAGCTTCCTGAATAATTAAGTTAAAAGTAGATTTGTGTGCTTTTGTGTGATGATGGGAGAGGAATCAATCCTTTACTCTCCTTACAGGGTGTGATCTGACAGCCAGTAAAATCAGAATAAAGGCTGGATTTTGGCCGTGCCTCACAGGTGGTGACGGGTTCTTGGCTGCTCTTGACAGAACTTTGTCAACTTTTCTGTGTTTGATTTTTTTAATTCTCTCCCCTCTTTGCCTCCAAGAGAAAATGAGTTATTTCCAGGAGATGGGGGGGTGGGGGGGGTGGGATGGTGGTGTCAGTTACCTGGGAGTTATGGATTAAAAAGTAGGCTGAGTAGCTCTGGCAAGAAAATTTCTGAAATAAAATGATCTGATGAATTTCTAGCTCATATTTTCCTTCTTTCTATTCATGTACTACATTATGGTTTTTTGGTGGTTTTTTTTTTTTTAGGACTTGTCCTCATATCAAAAAGTTATCAGTTTAGCTTTTTTCCATTTTCATCTAGATAACCCAATGCAGCTGTCACACAGCTGGGTCAGAGCAGTTTAGGATGTTGCTGGTGCCTGAGTGAAAACTGGCAGTGACTGGCTGCAGCTCTTTTCTTCCTTCATCTTCACAGTCACTTATGTCATCTGCTGCCAGTTTGACCATGCTCTTGCTGTTCTTTTGGTCTACTTCTTGCTCATGTTGAACTAGACTCTAAGTAGCTGATTGTGTGCATGTAATCAGATACAAAAGTGGGGTTTTTTGAGAGTTTTCATTTCTAGTTATGGACTTCACTTTGTGACCTTCACAGTTCTTGTTTAATCTGGTGTGTTTGTACATGTAACAGCAGCATATTTGTAGCTGATTTTTGTTTCAAAAAGCTGGCACTGCACAGCTTTTTTAGGTGTTAATCTAGCTTCCTGAACATCCCAGATGACCATTGCTGTCTGAAACTTCTTATCTCCCAAACCCCAAATTTGGTGCAGTTCCAGGAAAGAACAGTGAGGCCAAGGATCCTCTCCTCATATGAAACATGTTATTAGGTCTTGCAATCCTAGCCTCCCAAAGAGGTGATAGTTGTGCTGGTTGAGACATTAGTGAGGTACACTGGGAAATCCTCAGAAGAAAATAGCACAAGCTTGTTGACAGTCTTAGTGCTACACACTGTAAAGATTTTTTCTTAGTACAGTTCTGTTGCTATTGAGCTAATACTATTGCTGTCCTTAATAACATTTTTCACGCTACTGCCCATAAAATGATCTTTAAAACTATTGTTCTGATGAGCTTAACATAATTATACAATATGTATATGAGATTATTGCAAGTGTTTATTACCAATGATTAGCTAACCTAATTATCCAACAAATTAATGATACATCTCTTAAAAGACTAGCCATGTGTAATTGTACATAATTTAGAAGTGCTCAGATGATGGTGCACTGTGTTTTTCTACACTATCCTATCTGCTTTGTTGGAATCAATTTAAATTACAGGCACTTGTGAGTTTCCAATATGTAATTCTGTCTGAAGAAATCTAGTAATTTGTCATTGATGCCATGGAAATATTTTTGTTAGAGATCATACAAAGCCTGTAAGAAATGCTGAATGAAGTCAGACACTATACTTAGTTACAGGAATAACCTGAGAGAAACTTTATTATAATCAGGTCAGATTAGATTTTCATTCACAATATGGATACATATGTATCTGTCAGCAAATTATCTGATTTTGCCACCTTAATGAACAATCTATTATATATGTGAATCTTCTTAGAAGAGGCAGGCTTGTTTACGTATTTCTGGCAAGTTTAATTACCGTGTGTTACATTATAAATACAAAATATTGGTTGCACATTTTAATGTGTGACTTTCTAGACTGGTTTAGAAGCTAAACTAAATTTTGGTAGTGTTATGAGGACAATGAATAGATGTTAAACTGCAAAGAACTTTATTCTTCAAAGGAAAAATGGTTCATTTCCCATAAACGATCCGTTGCTTTGTTTTTAGTTGAGAAAAATAACAGAGACTTCTCATTAGTAACTGACTTGTGAGGCTGATGTAGGAAGCCTAGTCCTGGTGAAAGTGGGGCTCCTTGAGAGAATTCTTTAGCTCGAGAATCTATTGTTCTGACAAGTTTTTCTCTGAGCAACAAAAGGAGATGGTTATCCTTGTGTAAATGCTTGGATCGTGTACACTGAGCTAGGTGGTAAGAAACTTCTGAAGAAGCTGTTCTACTAAATATACTGTTGGTTTCTGGATGTATCATTCAAAACGATGATAGTTTTTCAAGCATGACAGAAAGATTCTACCCCCAAAATGTGTGCTGTTAATATCATGGAGATTTTTTTTTTTGTTTTGTTCTTTGTGTTAAAATGGTATTTATTTGTTTATTTAAAGCCTATTCTCAAATTTGAGCCTACTTGGATTTGGAATCCAAACATTTTCTTTGTTTTTAGAGACTCCTTTGCATTTTTACTATCTGTGTGAAAAAAAAGGGCATATAGAGGTGGATGTGACTTTTAGACCTTTTGACATATGACTCTTCCGCAGAATTTACAAAACCTAGAAAGGAGCAATCTCTTACTGAAGCATTCTGACGCCACTAGAGGACAATTCAATAAGCCAGTGAGGTGTTGGAACATGTTGGACACATGTTGGTCTCTGCAATAGAGGCTATGACAATCTTCGTGCTTTGGTGAGAGCATTTCATGAAGCTGCTTAGACATCTCTTGGTGCTACACTCACCATACACCAACTGGTGTGGGCAAAAGAACAAGACAAACACAGAAGTAAGAGGATTGAAAATAAAGAAAGAACTTCTACAGTTGTATACATATCAATATGTACATGTTTCTTATACATATATGCAAGTTTCTCAAGAACTTACTAGTTATACAGCTCTCACCACAGAAGACTGACAATTTTGAAATGGAAGGATCCTCTTCCCCCTTTGCCCTGGTGGGTTGTTAGCCACTGACAGGTTGCAAACAGGTCTGTTAGTTCTGAGGCTGGATCTCTGCTCTCTGAGCACACTTTTGCATCACTCCATGTCCTACAGTTTTGTTCAGGTCTTTTCTGCATCACCTGCATAACTTCAGTCCAGCTGTTGGATCAGGGTATGCAGGTTTCCGTAAAAGGGTTGTGAGCCATCCTCTTTCTCCTTACAAATCTCACAGCTGTTTAATTTATTCATTTTTTCTGACACTGAAAATTAATTTTCTTTGTCCCTTGATGCTGCATTATATGACAACTGACGAGAATCATTGCAGTCATTTAAAAAACCAAACAAAACCTGAATGCAATTCTCTAAAAGCAATCCGTTCTGAGCTCCGCAGAGGGAAGCATTCTTCTCTGCCATTTTAGCAATTACAAGTGTGATTCTTTGCTGTCCTGGGGTTGAACTGATGCCATATCACAGAGCCAAGTGCTGGATGAAAGTCTCCAGGAGCAAGACATGACCCCCTCTTCTGGAAGAACATACCACTAACTCCTCATCATACCATGACAAATATGTGAAAAGGGAATACAGGGAAGTGTGAGATATCTGAGAGCTGCTTAGAAGTAATCCCTTGTGAAAGCCTTCTTGCAAAGCTATTTGCATGGAACTAAACCTGCTCAATAGATTACAGTTTTGTTGTTACATCTCAATGTACTCTTACCCTTTGTTCAAGGTTATGATGATGACCAGGATACTGAGACCCTGTCTCAGAGCTTGCACTGTTGCTTGGGGTTGGCATTTTCCTTTGTGGGACCTCACGACATCTTGTTTGCCCATCTCTTCCAGCAACTAAAAGAAAATGACCATGTTCATTCGAACAAGAATATGTAAATTTTGCTGCTACATTTCCCACAACTGAGTTACAATCTGTAAAGCAATTTTCTGATGGCTTACTGGCATATTCTTACACAATGACCTTAATGCCCTTTATGACAAATTTTCAGGATTATCAAATTTCACCATACTTAGAAATTAAAAAGTGTGCCTCTTCTCCCTTTTGACAATTTTCATGTATATTCAATAGTCTGAAGCAATTTAATCTGCTGAAGTTTTATGAAAACTACAGCTTCTTTCTCCTTGAACTACTTTTAGTGCTCATCCAAATTGAGCTATGCAAGAAAAATCTGGGCCAGTTCATTTACTGAGGTTGGTTACTCTTGTGTTTAATATTCTCTAATGATCCACTAGTGTATTCGTGAATGTGTGTTGCTATCCAATAGATTATATACAGATACATAAGCTGCATAACAAAAGGAAAGTAGTTGTTGGAGGGGCATGACTATTAAGTAATATATTCATGAGTAGCTAGTCTCAATTTGGCTGTGTCCACAGATTATTTGGATCTTTTTAATTTAAGAATCTTGATGGACACCAAATGTAACTGAGATGAAAGTCTCCTAGAAATAATTGATGAGGTAATGTTCTCTTAGGAATAAGAATTACCTGTGCTTGGTCTTTAGCTTCTAATAGACTTGAATGAACACAAATATTGCACTGTTTTAGAGTATTTTTGGCAGGGAGTGCTGTGGTAGCACTTGGTGTGTAATGCGTTCAGCATTTTCAGCTCTGGCAGTCACAGTTTCCACTTATCTTGGAAGATCTGCTTTTAACTCAATATCAAATGAACATGAATGAGGCTGGTCATTGATAAGTGACTGATCCATTATTCCATAAATGTACACGACAGACCATCAAGTTCTGCCTAATATCTGAAACAGTCTACTCAGCAAGGCATTTGATATTAAGAGGTAAAACTTCATTGGAAAGAATGCGTTTGAAGAATGTTTTAGTAAACACTTTTGTGAAATGTAAATAAGATAAACTCAAGGATTCTTTCACTGCTTAAACTTAAAATGGTATAGCTCTGTTCTTATCAGCATGTTGGATCACTGTTGCTTTCCCAGCCAGGAGTAGGACAAAGCCAACATAAAACCACTGTTACTTGTGGATATTTGGGCTTCTTAAAAAATCAAACCAAAAGGACAAAGCTCCTTCAGACTTTTCTTTATTTGGGGAGAGGAAAAGTAAAAAAAAAAGTTCTTTTCTCCTCAGGTCACAGATAAAAATGAACTGTGCAAACTGTGACCAGACTAGGTCCTCAAATTTCATTACTTAGGAGGCTAATTCTGTTTGCATACTGATGTCCCTGTACTTTTCAGATGACCAAGGAGAAGTGATATATCTCAATTATTTTCTCTTAGGGAACTCTTTCTTTATCTCCTGGAAGTGAAGGGCAGGTAGCTACTCTGATAGGAATCTCAAGGCAAAGGTTCAGAAAGATCGACTGAGATACTTCACTGAATGAAAACTCTAGCTAATTTTGTAATGAATAAGTATCATTTAGAACAGAGCTTGTAAGTAGGACTATTCAGAACAAACTGTTATTATATTAATAAAATGCAACAAACCAAAAAAGGGCAGCTACGTATAACTAATAATTATATCTTTTTGTTAAAGACATTAAAGGCAACATTCTCAATTAAAATTTAGGAGTTTTGTATCTGTATGAGAGTTGATTATTGACATCTGACCTGTTTGAATAGAAAATAATGTCTACTGATATCTTCATGAACCAAAGATATTTGCTTTGTATAGTGTAAATATAAAAGTTTCTTTGGTGATGATTTCTCTTCAGACCTAGATTAATTCGATCATATGTAATTGTTGGCCATCTGTCTGAATACATATGATACAACAATGTGAGAATTAGGTCATTTAAACAAAATAGCCCTGATACATCTAAACGAATGGAAAGCAATCCAAAGAAAGGAAGAGAGGGAAAGGGAAATAAAAGCTGAGAGGAGAGGAAATGATAGCCCTAGGTCCTCTGTGGAATCCAGACACTTCAAATGCTTTTTCATATGAAAAACTTGAATTCAGTACATAACTCTTTTAAATTTATGAAAGTACTCATGAATGAGTTAGCATTCTGCGTTATAAACACATATTAACAATCTTTACTTGTACTGATATCTATTATAAATATATATTAACAATGTTTATGATTTAAAATGGTTCTTGGATTTTTTTTCTGTTGTTTTTCTGGATTTTTTTTTCAAGACAAGAGATTGTACTCTCTGTCTTGTTCCTAGCATACTAAAACTGAGCTTCTGTCCTTCTTTCAGTCATTAGTAACAATGATGTTCTGTGATCCTTTTCCTTATCTCAGAAATAGGAGCAGAATAATAGCAATATATTACTATTCATTTCTCTCCTTCCAACTTTCCAAATAACAAGAAAATTGAAAACGAATGAATTACCAACAAGTAGAGACATGGAGAACACTAGGCATCATCAAACTCTTCCTTAGTATCTGCATATTTTAAATTGCTCATTATTCTCTATAGCATATATACTCAGGGTAAGTTTTAAACCTTTGCTCCAGTCCCTTCTATCAAGGCTAGAAAAGCATGAAGGAACTCTGGTTATAAGCATAGGGTTTTGCTTGAGGCTTGTTGTTGTTGTTGTTTTGTTTGTTTGGGTTTTTTCCCCCCATCCCTGACAAAGGACTCAAATTCTTCACACAATTAGGATGACAAGCTCTTGGAAATCTTCCTCTTATGATCAATTTTAAGGCTTGCTTTTAGCCAGAGATCTATTAAATTCAATGAAGTGAAGCTGAAGTGTGGATTAACCTTTATACTGTGGGTACATCTTTACTAATGTTCATATGAGGACTGAAATTTTGAGGCTGGCTTCCAAATATCCCTGCTTTGCTTTGCTTTGCTTTGCTTTAGGGAATGGTCTACATTTCCTGAAAACTACATTCCTTCCGTATGAAATCATTTGTATCAGAAATAGTGTAGTGAGCAGGAGCAGGGAGGTGATCATGGTCCTCTACCCAGCTTTGGTGAGGCCACACCTCAAGTACTGTGTCCAGTTTTGGGACCCTCATTACAGGAGGGACCTCGAGGTGCTGGAGAGGGTACAGAGGTGGGCTGCGAAGCTGGTAAAGGGTTTAGAACATAAGTCTTATGAGGAAAGGCTGAGGGATTTGGGGCTGTTTAGCCTAGAGAAGAGCAGATTGAGGGGAGACCTCATCGCTCTCTACAGCTACCTGAAGAGAGGTTGTAGAGAGGCGGGAGTTGGTCTGTTCTCCCTAATGGAGAGTGATAGGACAAGGGGAAATGAATTTAAATTGCTCCAGGGGAGGTTCAGGTTAGATATTAGGAAGAATTTCTATACTGAAGGGGTTGTCAGCCATTAAACAGGCTGCCAGGGAGGTTGTTGAGTCGCCATCCCTGGAGGTGTTTAAGAGATGACTAGATGTTGCATTGGGGGACATAGTTTAGTAGGTTATAGGGTTGGGACAAAGGCTGGATTCGATGATCTTCTAGGTCTCTTCCAGCTGAAACTATTCTATGATTCTATGATCTGGCATATGCATTTCAGAAGCACACCTAATACCTTCCAACTGCTAAGGAGCATTCAGTCCATTGGCTCAGATTAAGTTAATCATGTCTACTCTGAAACATTCATACTCTAATTCTTCAGTGCCATCTATTTTCCTCTGCAGATCCACTTCCCAATACACTGGACTATTTGCCAAACCAGACATAGTCTGTGTGGATGAGTGAGTGCGCAGTGAGTATGAAACGGTGCTCAGTGGCGAGAGAGGTTATGAGGTCAGCTAAGTCAAAACTTTGTAGCCACAGGCACAAAGGCAGCATGTTGGGGTAGCCATAGGATGTCAAGGGCTGGAAGAGTGGTTAAGGTGACTACAGCAGTTCTCTGGATTGTGAATGCTTTTCTGGGTCTCCAAAACAGGATGTTAAAGCCTCATCCTCGGTGTGAAAACACAGTGAGGACAAGAAATAGTCAAATGAATATAGGCAAAAGAAAAAAGATTATTCATTATTTAATTTATTTAAACAAATCTTATTCCTCTTCTTAGAAAAAAGCATTGTACTAGTTTCTTGATTTCACAAAGAAGTGCAAAGCACAAGGAAGACTAAAGTATTGGAAGATGTCTGGGTATTATTGACTGAATGTACAGCAGTATTTAAAGAATCTCCTGCAAATACTCCAAAGATGCAGCAATCTTCATTCATCTTGATTTTTGACTGGGAAACTGAGGTAAATTTGGGGACTGAACTGCTGGAGAGCAGCACAGGAGAAAGGGACTTGGGAGTTCTGGTGGACAGCAGGATGACCAAGAGCCAGCAATGTGCCCTCATGACCAAGAAGGCCAATGGCATCCTGGGGTGTATTAGAAGGGGAGTAGCAAGTAGGTCAAGAGAGGTCCTCCTGCCCCTCTACTCTGCCCTGGTGAGGCCACATCTGGAATATTGTGTCCAGTTCTGCGCCCCTCAGTTCAAGAAGGACAGGGAGCTGCTTGAGAGAGTCCAGCGCAGAGCCACAAAGATGATGAAGGGAATGGAACATCTCCCTTATGAGGAAAGGCTGAAGGAGCTGGGTCTCTTTAGCTTGGAAGGCTGAGGGGTGACCTCATTAATGTTTATAAATACAACAAGGGGGAGTGTCAGGAGGGTGGAGCCAGGCTCTTTTGAGCAACACTCAATGACAGGACAAGGGGCAATGGGTTTAAGCTGGAACATAGAAGGTTCCACAAAAATATTAGAAAAAACCTTTTTCTCAGTTAGGGTGACAGAGCACTGGCACAGGCTGCCCAGGGAGGTTGTGGAGTCTCCTCCTCTGGAGACATTCAAAACCCGCCTGGACGTGTTCCTGTGTGATCTACTGTAGGTGGTCCTGCTCTGGCAGGGGGGGCTGAACTAGATGATCTTTGAGGTCCCTTCCAACCCCTGACATTCTGTGATTCTGTGATTAGTAAAACAGGGAGTAACAGGAATGTCAATGGGATTGCTGATGTTTATTTACTCAGGCTACACTTTAGAAAACATGTCTATCAAGTATTTTCCTGCAAGGTTGAGTCATATGTCATGTTACTAGCCATATTTCTGATATGGACTAAGTGGTGGGATATATAAAGAGTTGATTATGTTCAAGAGCAACTCTTAGGTGAACCTTTATTTATATGATATGAAATATATATGTAGTGTTTTTATTGCATACAATGACCATATCATCACTGTCCCAAGAGACCTACAAGCTGTTCCTTAAAAGTAAGGTCTTGCAAAACTATCTGTTACAAATGAATTCTACTCCTGGAAGTCCTGATCACAGTGTCAAGGCACTGATTTTTTTTGCTTAGCTTTTCCTTTTTCTGGTTTTCTGCTTGCTTGTGTGTTTGTTTGTTTTACAAAGACAACTGCATTTGTATTTTTTGTAGTTTAGCTTTCTGTAGAAATATTAATATCAGTATTAATATTCATGTATTACACAAATTAACATCCATATATTAATTAATGCACTGGGACAGGAATGTAAGGGGAAAAATACTTGTTATTAATGAACACTTCAAGATAAATGTGCGTTAAGATCTAGAAAACAGAATAATTATGTGATTAGCTCGTATGTACTGAGCATTGTTAAAAAGATATACAGTCCAACTTATCTACCATTTCCAGTTTCTTGTAGAGTTGCCAATATAAACCCAGTGTTAAAGCTGTTTAAAAAATCACTGTAAATAGAGACTTCCAGCTGTAAAGAATCCACTGAATAGTTTGTAGAAGAGTTTTTGTTTGATTGTCCATGGTACATAGGAAAGAAGTTTTAGTAGAAACTCCCATCTCCATTATTAATGTGTGAGATGAGGATGCTAGTAGGAGAACTCATTGGAAGAGAAGTCAAGTGCATGGTGGTGATTGCTTACAGAGATTAGTTTTTCATATATAAAGTATGGAATGGCCGAATTGTATTGACATACTCATAGAACACAGCTCAGGAAGACTGCATGTCATCTGTTAATTCACTTTATGAAATCAATAAAAATACTAAGTACATTTGCCATGTTAAGTTCTGTTCTATTTAAATACTTGGTTATGAAAATTACTTCAGTATATAGCATAAATTCCCAGATAACTGTCACTTACTCCACTGTCTCATTTTAAAAACAGAAACCAAAATTTAAGCAACTGAAATGCTTAGTTTTATTAATTTACATTTCATGCTATATTCTTTTCTGTAGATAGAAAAGAATGAAGTACATCAGGCCACCTATGTCACAAAGTACCCGGGGATCAATGATACTTAATGAACTTCTGGCAGATAGTCACGATTCAGCAAGGGAAAGGCAAGTGCCTTTGCAGACTGGACTGAAATAGAAATTGTCAGTCATGGCTGGATTACAGAAATAGTTGTTACCTCTTTCATTTAATGATGCATTTCAATACGTCCTTTTCTTTACAATTAAGTGGAGGGAATCAGGTCTTGGATAGTACTCTTTTTGAATTTTTAGTGGGTGAAGTATAAATGGAAGAAGAAAGAAAGAAAACAAAACAAGTGATGCAAAAGCAATCACTCACCACCTCCCATGGGCAGACCAACGCCCCGCCAGCTCTTGAGGAAAATGTGTCTGACCTTCCCAAACCGCCTTCTTTTCCCTGTGGTTGCTGAGCATAACATTAAGTGGCAGGAGGGCAGATTGAAAAGAGGAGGCCTCGGTGCTGTGCAGGCAGTGCTCAGCAATAGCTAGAACATGTGTTTTCAGTATTGTTTTGGTCATACTTCTAAACCAGCACCACACAAGCTGCTATGAAGAAAGTTAATTCTGTCCCAGTGCTGACCAGTACAACCCCACAACACATACATTTCTCTTTGTCAAACAGGTTAAATCAGCAATCTAAGAATCCTTTTCTTCTAAAACAAATGGAGTAGGAGACAGAAATATTGCTAAAATACCTTAACTAGCAGTAAAGAATCTCTTCCATAATGTCCCTCTTGCTTTAAGGAAGAGATAAATCAGTTCAAATTTTATGGACTAGATTATTTTGTGAACTATAGAGGATGAATTCTGTGAGAGAGTATGCAGTTGACAAGGATAATATCTGACAAGCAGATTTGACAAGGATAACGTTTGTTAGATACCAGCATTTAAATGTGTGCTTTGTTGAGGAAGGTCTTGGTCATTTTCTATTCAGAAAAAATACTTTTTCTGCAGCTTCTAACTGGGATCTGACAGACAGATAAAGTGCTGATCACAGAGAGAAACAGAAAAGAGATAAAAGAGAATACAAAATACTGGAGAAGGGGGAGAAGAGGAGGGTCATACCAGAGGTCTCTCTTTGTAGCATGGAAATATTATGCAAAGAATCACTTTCATCATTATTAAATGTTCCCTGCATAAATTCCTGATGAATTGTTGATGAGAAAAAAGGCGCTAAACACAGTACCAGAAAACATTCATTATGTGTAGATTTCCAACCGAATCGATTATACAGTATTGTGGATAATTTACAAATAGAAGTATGGGATGATCATATTATGACTTTGGTGCCTTAAAAGCTTTCTTTTGTTAGGGTCATCAGAAGCTTCATTATTTTGAGCTTTGACTCCTCAAGAGTAAGGAATGTGTTTAATATGACTGAAAAAGAACCGATCACCATTTGCTCCTTCTCCTTTCAGAGCTACTTCCTTTGTTCACTGTTAACATATTAAAGTTCTCTCAAACTTCTAGCTTTTAGAATATTTCTTTCCAAAGAAACATTGCATTAATATTTTGGAGTTCTGGAAAGGGCTGAAATCCACGGGCAGGTGTTTTAATTTGCCTCTCAAACACACTTTAGCTTACAGTTAGCACTTACTGGAATCTTCCAGAATAAGCAATAAAAATTTGACTAATCCACTGGATGATGTCAACATTATTTTTAAATCCATCACTGAATTTATCAAGATTTGATGTTCTCTTATTTCTCCTTTTGGAGAGTGGGAAGGTGCTGCTGTCACAGTTATGCAGACAGGTCACCGCTGAGGCAAGTTGGGACCTTCAGCTGTTGGGGTTTGCAAGAGTTTGTAGATCTAAAGCCCTCTTTTTCTGGGCTGAATTGGGATGGGCTCTCCAGCCTTCATCCTCTTCAGCCTGACCGGTGTGCTGGCAGGGAACGGGGCAGGCTTCCTGAAACCTTTCTGCTTTAAACACTTCTTCTCTGGTAGATGCCCTCTTGTGCCAGGTAAAGTCTGACCAGCATTGCTTAATCATCAGAGCCTTGCCAGAGAAGTGGAGGTCCCAGAAAGTTGAATAATACGTGTTGTCCAGTGTCCTGGTTTAAGCTAAACAAGACCAATCTTTTTCAGTGATTTTTGCTTCTCAGTTCAGTCTCTCCTAAAGGGCTGCACTTTCTGAAGTTAGCAGTATGTTTTTGCAGACAGCGTGTGCTACTGGTAGTGATAACACCTGATGTTTACAGCTACTGCCTGGGACTGGGATGCAGAAAGGCTCTTGCTGATACTTATTCCTATAGTGACCAAGGCCACTGCTGGCTCTTATGTGTCACGCTGGGGGTGCTGGAAGTAAAAGGGGTCATCATCATCATGGCTAGGCTTCGCTAACTAAGACATGTGAAGGGCTCTACCCACACTTGCTACAAGCGTGCTGATGGCTAAAAAGGCTGATGCGGGATAGGCAAGTCCAGTTGCAAAAGGCACAGCAGAAAGTCTCCTTAGGCGGTCTTGGTGAGGCACGGTTCTTTCTGCGTTGTCTTTTCTCCATGAGGCTAATTCTACGTGGGTTGTCAAAGGAGGCAGCAGCGTTATGGATGGTGTGTCTCCACGTCTCCCAATTGGAGGCCAGAGTGGACCACTGATGGTAGTCAGTATGGCCAAGACCGAGGTGTTGTTTCAGAGAGTCCTTGTATCTCTTCTTTGGGGCTTCTCTGTTGCGGCAGCCGGTGGCAAGTTCACCATAAATCACAGCCTTAGGGAGGTGGTGATCCTCCATCCTGGAGATGTGCCCTGCTCAGGGCAGCTGCGTCCTCAGCAGCATGACCTCAGTACTGGTGACCCCTGCCTGTTCAAGGACAGTAACATCAGTCATGTAGTCAGTCCAGTAGATGTTTAGGATTATACAGAGGCAGTGCTGATGGAAGCTTTCGAGGAGTCGCAAGGGATGGTGGTAGATGACCCATGATTCAGACCCATATAAAAGAGTAGACAGTACAACGGCTCCATAGACACTAATCTTTGTACTTTTCTTCAGGGGTTTATTGCACCAGACTCTTTCAAGGAGTTTTCCAAAAGCTCTGTATGCCTTTGCTAACCTGTTGTCTATCTCTCTGTCAATCTTACCATCCGAGGAAATGATACTTCCTAGATAGTTGAACTGCTGGACTGACTTAAGCTCTGATTTGCCTGTAGTGATGTGGGGATGATGGGAGACTTCCTGAGGTGCAGGTTGGTAAAGAACTTCTGTCTTCTTCAAGCCGACTTCCAGCCCAAAAAGCTCAGCAGCCTCTGCAAAGCAGGATATTAAGCGCTGCAGAGCTGCTTCTGTGCGAGCAATGAGGGCGGCATTGTCAGCAAAAAGCAGCTCACAGACAAGGTGATTTCGGGTCTTAGTGTGGGCCTTCAGTCGCCTGAGGTTGAAGAGGTTACCATCGGTATGATAACGGATGCAAATGCCGTTATCTTCATCAAGGTCTGCCGTGGCCCTCTGGAGCGTCATGCCGAAGAAGACTGTGAATAGAGTTGGTGTGAGAACGCAACTTGGTTTCACGCCATTGGTTATTGGGAAGGGCTCAGCGAGTGCATCTCCAGATCTGACTTGGCCACGCTGATCCTCGTGTAACAGGATAATCATTCTGAGGAACTTGGGAGGACATCCTAATCATTCCAAGATCTGCCACAGGCCTTTTCCGCTCACAGTGTCAAAAGCTTTGGTGAGGTCAGCGAAGGTTACGTAGAGTCCTTTTTTCCTGTTCCCTACACTTCTCTTGCAATTGTCTGAGAACAAATACCATGTCTGTGGTACTCCTGTTGGCTCTGAAACCACATTGGCTTTCAGGCAGAAATTCTTCTGAGATAGCTAGTACTAGTCTGTTCCACAGTATTCTTGCAAGGATTTTACCAGCAATAGAGAGCAAAGTAATACAACCTTTATTAATATTGTTAAGATCTAAAAATAAACTTTCCTTTCTCTCCTCAATATTATTCTTTCAATATGGTTCTTTCAGATGCATTTTCTGCCTCCATGTACTCCAGTGTTATAAATACTATACACTTTTTTTCTTTCTAGAGGGTTTTTATTCGTTTAAAGACAGCAATAAAATAAAATAATTTAAATCTTACAAATATTGTAGAACAGATTCCACTCCCATATTGTTCTAAGAGTCAAGTCGAATAGCATCAACTTATTCTAAATTCCGATAAAATCCTAATCTACATAATAGAAGTATTTCTCATGTGTACATCATAAGTACATAAACACTTTCATTGCCTAGGCTTTTACATGTTATTTTCCCTTGTAATAAATCAATCGTATTTTCCTTGCTTAATTCAAGTTATTCCAAATGCATTTCATTTTTCTTTGTCACTGTAATTTCAGGTTCTTAAAAGTGAATTCCCTTGAACTATTCATTTTCTCTACTTTTAACTTTTTAACAAAATAAACGTGGAGCAAGATGTCTAACTCAGCCAGTAAGAAATGCAGATATTTATATTCTTCTTTGAATGTGGTGTGGCTCTATTATTTCCTAACTAGAAAAAAATAATTTTAAAGTATTCTCCTTCATCTAAGGATATTAAAATGCATCTACACCTTTTCTGGTATGTTTTGTAGATGTTTTTTATGAACTGAAAATGATCAGTGGCTTCTCCAGGAGGTTGAGATGAAGCAAATTCAGAAATTGGATAGGACAGAGAGAATTATAAACACTGAAATACCAGTTAGTATATTGCACAAGGTATCTATGAATGCGACAGAACTCATAATTAAGATTTCTATTGAAGCTTTATAAGCAATACTTCCTGGTTAATTATTTTGTAAGATAGTTGTAGTAAAAAAATAATGCCACAAATCTCTTGTTTTGCCTTCATGGCAGCACATCAAAAAACCAAGCCAGCTATCTCCCTAGAGCGGAGAGAGATGCCTGTTTGTAAAAAGAAACCATCATACAAGACAAATGTATCATAAAGAAATGACTCAAGACGAACTAAATACTGTTCAAATTGTTGCTATTTCGTGCTAGTCACTGGCTACTTTCTATTTTTTTTTAGATACTATGGTCAAACATCTGGTTTATAGACCATTTAGAAAACAAGGTATTAGGTAACTGTTTGATGAATAAAATGGCATACTCATTCAAACTGTTTAGAGATTTACAAAAAAAATTTGCAACTCATATTTGTTCCCTCATTCATGCCACCTGTTGTTTTCATGCAGAGGCTTTTGCTGGATATATGATCTTAAAGTTCAGTAGCAACAGTTCTTTACTCCTGATTCTGTGGAGCTGTACTGCTGCATTATAAATACTTTCCTTTAATACTGTCAGGAAATTAGGAGGGAAAATTAGATTATTTTGTTGTTGTTGTTGCAGTGGTAAAATTATTTACCTCTCTTAAAACTTCACTGTAAACAGAAGTTACTCATAGGTAGAAATGTAATTGTATGCTGTCAGCTACTGAATCAACAGATGTTTTTTAATTGGCACCATAATATAATGGGAATCACTGTATCAGTGTTCACTAGTGAAGAATTTTGATGCAAAAAGTGTGAAACAGTATAAGGAGAGGACAAGCTTCATCTTCTTTCCCTCCCTACGTGTCAAATTATAATGTTGAGTGATTTTATCTGTCACTCATTTTTGTAGATAAAGGAATATCATTTTGACTCTGAATCTGTGAGTATTGCTTTCTTAAGTTACTGGCTTAAAGAACATTTCTGGATGAGAGCCTGAGAGTGAAAGGTTGTGTGGTTGTATTGACAGATTCAGTCCCAACACAAGATGTCGAAGAAAACAGGTTGACTGTAATATTTTTATCGTAACCTAAAATAACTTGAAGAAAAAGTCTTTAAATACGTCTCTCAATAATTATACAGCCATCTATAAATTTTCTGTAGCTTTTCACTGCTTTTCTGTGTGTTTCATGGTCTTTTTCTCTTTTCAGTCTCATACTTTCACATACTTTTCAGGAACAACTAAAAGCAGTTGTGCCCTATAGTATAACCTTTCTTTACAGGCAGAGGCAGGTGATAATTATTTCTTTGAATTGAGCTCATTTTCAGTGATGTGTGAACATTTCTTGCTCATCCCAGATCTGCCCTTTCTTACCTTATGGCAAAATTTTATTTATTCCTTTATGGAAATATATCCATGATCATCACAGAGCCTGTAACCACTCACTATTCTTGCCAAACTTAATTCTTAGACTGAATTTCTAATCTGTGTGATGAGCTCCATGATTTCCCAGAGAAGCTGAAAGTTCTCTGCCCTTGGATATTTTTAAAGACTGACTAGAAAATAGTCTGAGCAACCTCATCTAGATATGAAGTCAGCACTGCTTTGACTAGATGAGTAGGTGGTTGGACTAGATGAGTTCCAGTTGTTTTCTACAATCTAAATTATTGTTTGATTCCAAGTATGGAACATTCTTTAGGTCATAAAAGGGGAAATGTATATACAAAAAGCTCAATGGAAGTCAACCTGTGAAGTGAGAGCTTTTGGGTAGTGATCTCTACCTATCACTGAACTGTCTAGCTAGAAGCATGCGTAGCTTTTTTAATATCCATAATTTGTTCTTAATATAAACAAATATCTGAAAAAAATCTCATTTAAAAAGAACACAGCGGTTGTTACAAACTAGCAGATTCCTTGAACTTGAGACTTTGGATCATCTGTTAAGTTGAATGAGGTAGATCAGTAAAAGTTTTGAGGAATATGGAAATTATGTCTAGATCAGTGGATTAGAAGGCATCTTTCCTGTGTGACTATGACTTATTCACTACAAATCAGGATTGTTGTAACCATTGAAAAGCTAGACATACTCCATTGGTATGGCATTTGAAGGGCAAAACAGAGTTTAGACCGTCTTTTGATATCATTTGGCAAAAGTACAAACATTATCAGTATGAGATAGTGGTGGAGAGTTTTGCAGTTTTAACTAGATAAAGAAAATGAACACCTTGTGTTTTCTGAACAACAGCACTACACAGAGAGAATTGAGAATGTCAGTTTGGACTCAACCTGAAGCTAAAACTGCCATTACAAGCATCAAAACATGTTATCAAGTCATTGGGAAAGCAGTATCTTTGCTGATGACCACAACTGTGGACCTGACATGGTACAAATCACAGCCATATTTTCAGCTGTCTCTGCCACATTTCATCAGGCTGATGAGTATCCATTTGGTGTACTTACTAGTGTGTCTTACACTATTTAGTCTAGAGGTTATTTGTAGATATTAACTAGGCTATTGAAATCTGTGAATTGTCTGGTATATGTTCCCCAAAGTTTCTGATGATCTCAAGGCGTCTCTGAGTTACTGAGGAAACTGTTAGGCAAAGTTGAATTATGATAGATGGATGATGGTTGTGTAGTGGACGTGGTTTATCTGGATTTCAGTAAAGTATCTAACACCGTCTCCCAGAGCATCCTCATAGGTAAACTGAGGAAGTGTAGTCTGGATGATCAGGTAGTGAGGTGAATTGTGAACCAGTTGAAGGGAAGAAGTCAGAGAGTTGTAGTCAATGGGATAGATTGTAGTTGGAGGCTTGTATCTAGCGAAGTCCCTCAGGGGTCAATACTGGGACCAGTATTATTACATATATTCACCAGCGACCTGGATGAGGGATTAGAGAGCACTGTTGGCAAGTTTGCTGATGACACAAAACTAGGAGGAGTGGCTGACACACCAGAAGGCTGTGTTGCCATCCAACGAGACCTAGACAGGCTGGAGAGTTGGGCAGGGAGAAATTTTATGAAATACAACAAGGGCAAGTGTAGTGTCTTGCACCTGGGAAAGAACAACCCTAAATAGCAGTACAGTTTGAGGACTGACCTGTTGGAGAGCAGTGTAGGGGAGAAGGACCTGGGGGTTCTGGTGGACAGCAGGATGACCAAGAGCCAGCAATGTGCCCTTATGGCCAAGAAGGCCAAATCATCCTCAGGTGTGTTGGAATGGGTGTGGCTAGTAGGTCAAGAGAGTTTCTCCTCCACTTCTACTGTGCCCTGATGAGACTGGATCTGGAGTATTGTGTCCAGTTCTGGGCCCCTCCATTCAAGAAGGTCAGGGAACTGCTTGAAAGAGTCCAGCGCAGAGCCACAAAGATGGTGAAGGAAGTGAAACATCTCCCTTATGAGGAAAGGCTGAAGGAGCTGGGTCTCTTTAGCTTGGAGGAGACTGAGGGGTGACCTCATAAATGTTTATAAATATGTCAAGGGTGAATGTCAGGAGGATGGAGCCAGGCTCAGCTCAGTGATGTCCAATGATAGGAAAAGCAACAATGGATGCAAGCTGGAGCATAGGAAGTTCCACAAATCTTTTTCACTGTGAGGGTGACAGAGCACTGGAACAAGTTGCCCAGAGATGTTGTAGAGTCTTCGTCTCTGGAGACATTCAAAACCTGCCTGGAAGCGTTCCTGTGTGACCTAGTCTAGGTGATTCTGCTTTGGCAGAGGCGTTGGACTAGATGGTCTTTGAACGTCCCTTCCAACCCCCAACATTCTGCAATTCTGTGAAAGTCTTATTTAGCTATTAACAGTGCAACTTTTTCAGAGACTTTAGAAAGGAACCATAAATAATTACATCTTTGTCACAGTTTAACCCCAGCCTGCAGCTCTGTCCCACTCAGCCATTCACTCTCCCACCCTGTGGGATGGGAGAGGGAATCAGAAGAGTAAAAGTGAGAAAACTCACAGACTGAGATAAGGACAGTTTAATAGGTGAAGAAAAAGCTGCTTATGCAACCAAAGTAAAACAAAGAATTTGTTCACCACTTCCCATGGACAGGCACATGTTCAACCATCTCCAGGAAAGCAGGGATCCATAATGCCTAACGGTGACTTGGGAAGGCGAATGACATCACTCTGAGTGTCCTTCCACCGCCTGTTTCTTCACCCAAACTTTACTGCTGAGGATGATGCTATATGGTGTGGGATGTGTGTTTCATCAGCTGGGATCAGCTGTCCCAGCTATGTCCCCTCCCAACTTCTCGTGCATCCCCAGTCTTCTCACTGGTGAGGAGATGGGGAGTAGAAAAGGCCTTGACTCTGTGTAAGCATTGCTCAGCAGTAAGGAGAACATCTCTGTGCTCTCAACACTGTTTCCAGCACAAATCCAAATCAGACCCCCATATTAGATAAGAACTTCTAAATCTTAATGTATTTTAATGTATTTTAAATCTTGATGTATTTGCAGTTCAATTTATTACTGTCTTATATTAATACTATAGCTAATGAGATGAGATAAACATGTATGATAACAACTAATACAGGAAAAAAGGATCAAATTTTAGTAATGAATTAAGCGAGACTGTAAAATCATAGAAATTCTTTAAAGAATCTGTCCAAGTCTTTCTAGGGTGGAATGTATTTTACACCATAAACTAACTAAACTTTCCCATGTGTTTTGAAGACCTAGTGAATGAGTCATATATGAAAGGGAGACACAGACAAAATACAAAGGATGTCATGAAAAATACCTGCTGTTTCAGACAGTCATTTGATTGAAACTTTTTACCAATACCTATATAGAATCGTCACAGTTGAAGTTCTGGAACCAGATAAATTGGTAGAAAAGCAGCATTACGGGCAAATCTGAGTTACTTTCTTATATGTTGTTTACATAGCTTTTCTGGAAAGAAAAGTTATCACATTTTCATCTGGGCACTGAGACTTTGTACCTTGGGTGGCCAAATCAATAACTAGAATTGCTAAAGCTCTAGTAAATACGGAGCAGTGAGGAGGAAAAAGGAAAACACATACAAGCAACTATTCATGAACAGGAAGGTACGTGGAATAGGGAATTCATACTATCACAGTTATGGAGGAATAACATCAAAATTTAGAAGTTGGCTCCCTTGTGCCAGCTTTTAGAAGAGTGCACCAGTAGTGGATTTTAAAAAATAATGATGTAAATCACAGTGGTACCATAGTGTGTGTAATTTTGTCTCTTCAAATAAATGTGATAAAAGTGGTGCACAATAAATAGATGCATTCCCAGGTGAGTCTGCTTTAGCACGATTATGTCTGGGGGTTTGGTGAACTCTCCTTCTCAAGTGTGTTTAAGAGAGAACAGAATATTTGAAGGAATAAAGATATGTATTGCCTTGACTCTTTATCCCTCTTCAGTGTTCAGGCATAAAAGAAAAATCTATCAATTCAGTTAGGAGAGTGACAGTCCTGTACGTAAGTCTGTGTAAACCAGTAGACCAGAGGAATGATGTCCCTAGAGAAGTCTTTGTAGTTTTGCATATTCCATCTTTCTCTGAGATGCTGTTTCTTTTCCTGTGTCTTGGATGTGTTTCAGGAATGAATTGCAGAGTGCAAACAAAAATAATATTTCCTGTAAGGCTTGCCTCTAGACATTCCTCTCGCTGAGGATTAAAAAAAAAGCCAAACAAAACAGCTGGTGTTTCGGAAGCAGATTGATTCACAATAAAATGAATGTTGACCAGACTATTCGTTAATGCATTTATAATTTTGATTGGAAACTAAATATTTTAGTATCAAGGTAAAAGCAAACTTTTAGCAGAAGATATCCTGCTCTGTGACCGAGACCTCAAAATGAAAGAGAATTTGTTATGGGTAGGAACAAAATTGCACTGTCAGTTTTGAATAGTGCTGAACGTTTTATTTCTCTTTATAGTAACACTAATAATTTACTCTTAGAGTTTAAGTACCATGACTTTATAGAACAATTACAAAATCCTCTCTTTGTTTTGTGCTCTTGCTTCACACAGACAAGAATATTTAATGGGATCTTGTATTTCTGACATTTTGGGGCAAATCCAGTCTGGACTCCATACAAACTACTGTATTACTGCTGTTTCCCCAGGAAAATACTTTTTCTTTATTTTCTTTTCATTTCTTTTCTTTGTTGAAAAGCACGCATGAACTCCGAGATGGTAGAAAACGGAATTCACTTTATTGCAAGCAGGCACACATATTTATACCTACTAGCACGAAGCACTATTTTTGGGTTACAAACAAGAGATCAGACTATACAGCCAGGGTTGTTATTAGCTCATGTATTCCTTCAATCACTCTCTTATCACACAGGGAAAACAGACTTTGCCAGGTCTGTTTTGATCATACTCTCCCGTTCACTCCCATGCACATCTTGTGTACAAGAAGCACCTTATCTGTTCATTCTCACAGGCAAGCTCTCAACATGAGCTGTACTTGGTTGGTCAGGGTCTCTTTTCATAATTAGGAAGCAAGAGTTATGCACTTGTTTAGAAAAGAGCTCAAGGACGAAAGTCTTAACTCTGCAACGCAGTGCTGCCAGCACAGCTAACTAAAATGTAGGGTATCCACATTTCTTTTTTTTTTTTTTTCCTCCAACAGGAAATATACATTGCAAATGACAATTGTTTGCTGCCAAACTAGCAACAAATAGTATGAAACGTGGTATGAAAGTAAGGTACAAGACTAGAAAGTGTGGGACTGTCAACAGGGCCCTGGAAGGAGGTGTTCAAGCCTGTATGTTTTTTCTGGTGGCACATTAAAACGCTGGAACACTGAAATACTCGAAACAGTCAAAGTTATGTCCTAACTGTCCAAGGAGTCCTGTACAATGAAAGATGTTGGTCAAAGTTTCAAGGCTTCATGGGACTTGGTAGATGGAGGAATACTCTGGCTTCACATATCTGAGGGAGAATGAATAAGTGGAGGTCATGCAGAAGAAGCAAACCAGTTTGCTGGAGGTAATGATTTCTTGAAGAATCAGGTGTAATTTCAACAGTAGACTTTGCAGAAAAGCATTTCAGAATGCTGAACATTTAGGATATTTTTGGCTGGACATGAAGTCACTGACTCTGTGCTCCATCTACTGATGGAAGAAAATAACTTTGTGTTAGTCCTATCCTGTTTTACAGATCTTTGTAACTACAAGGAAGACCCCAGTCTCACACATCTTAGTTGTGCACGTTAACATGTGGACATAATGGATATTGTGTTTGATGGATGGTCTGCCTTTGACTTTTTTTTCACATTTTTTTTATAATGGGTGTGTGTATACATTTGAAATTGTAGCTGAAGTGGAGCTTATGAACCTGTGGCTGATTGACATGTGTTCTCTCCTCTTGGAAAGAAGTAAGAGTTTTAAGTGGGATCAGCATTAAG
Source organism: Trogon surrucura (assembly GCA_020746105.1). Taxonomy (NCBI): domain Eukaryota; kingdom Metazoa; phylum Chordata; class Aves; order Trogoniformes; family Trogonidae; genus Trogon; species Trogon surrucura. The sequence goes on along the minus strand of CM036619.1, from coordinate 62,755,316 downwards.
CCTGACCTCCTGTCTGCAGTGTGTGTCAGATCAAATTGAGTATTACCCTACCTTAAGAACAAATAGTACACTAAGGTTGATTAGAGATATTGGGCTGTTTGATTAAATGAGGCAATGAAGCTGTGTGTGGTATTGTGTTCTGTATTTATTTAACGTGCATTGTAAGTGTGCATTAAGAAGGAAATTGTAGTTTAACACTGACATATTGTGTCCTCAAAATCAATGTAATTGATCAGATTTTCTTAAGCAAAAACCAGTGCAAACATGCTTTAGACATTTAGGTTATCTATGTGCAAAATTAAACAATAATGACCCATAATTTAAATTATATTGTTTTGTGGATTTTTCTGGGAAATCCACAAAAACCATACACAGAGCATATCATTTCCAGTGCAGTGGAAACAAACCCTTCTAAATGCTTTAAATATTGTCTATCTCAGTAAATGCTTCCTTCCCTTCAGCCGTGGCCTCCTTGCCCTTTGTACATTTTCCCACAGCTGCCTACAGTAAAGACTAGATATCAAGTTCTAGTGTGTGTTCTATTGTTAATATGAACTAGATTCTTATGATTCTTATTCTTTAACTCCTTCAAGAACATTTTTTCAACTGTTGATGAAGAAATCGTATGAAAGATGACTAGAGAATTTAACAACTAACCTTGCTTTGAAATACTGTGTTGAATTAAAAAACAAAATCAGTACAGGTACAATATTATATTATATTAAACCTTTTGGTTCAGCAAACTGACTAAAAAAGTGTATTGTAAATAGTGGAAAAGAGGGAGAAGAGCATTCATCTCTCTCCCTGATCTCAGCAGAACTGTTTTGTGAAAATTGGTATGCACTATACAGAACTTTTCAGGATATCAGATGCCTAAGTGCACGTCACAATCAAATTTCAGTAGTTTACAGAGATAAGTATATCTGGGTGTAATTCTGCTTTTCATTTTTTACTTTATACTTCATTGTATATGTCAAGAAATTGACTCATTTGGACTTCTTTTTTTTGCATGAAGTTTTGAGTAACTGAAATTATGTCTGAGATGATCTACCAAATCAAATAGGATTTTTACTAACCTCTACTGTCTTAAGATGAGCACAAAAGAAACCTTTTTCTGAATCTTATGATTTTTGATACTTTGAGGTCTCACGTGTTATTTAGGAAGGAATTTAGAGAATCCTAATATACTCTTCAATTTACTTGTAGTCTTTTGAGTGATTTGGCTTAAGTTATGCTATATCAAGTTAAGAAAACCTTTACAAGCTGATGATTCTGTCCAATGCTTTCTTCACAAATGTATATTCTTGATAACATGTCTAATATTAAACACTTAAATTGTTGAAAAATGCAGAGAGGGAAGTAGCATAACAAACAGCCAAAACCCAGAGGCACTCTAAGAATGCACAGATTACTGATGGGGGTTAGCTGTAGCAGCTTTGCAGTTGTGTGGTAGTTTGTTTGCTCAAGGATGGATATGTTTGGCAAACTCTGAAATGTTCATGTCAGTCTGAAGACTTGCAAGAATAGAAATTACTTAGGTATAAATGCTCCTTGTGTGAACATTTTCTTTCTTTTATTTCCTTGAAAAAAAATGCAGCGTGTGGAGTCCTTTGCTATTTACCCAAAACATTCAGAACCTAAGGGCTAAACAAACAAGACGTTCCCAGAATGCCCAAGTTCTCAGATGAAGTACTTGAGGAATACTTTGTTGGCATCAGAAAAGGAAATGTGCTTTTTACAGAATTAGTGTATGGACAACTATATAGCAAGTCAGAAAACATGATTATGGTAATCTTCCTTTTCCTCATTATTCTTGATTAAGTCCCTAAATCCTGTATAAGGAAGAAGATATTGCTTGCAAATGCTGAACTGAGCAGTGTGATTCGATGCATCCACTAGAGATACCACAAAAAATAACATTTTACCCTTACTTTTGTTTGAAACATGATTGTCTGAAGTCAGTAGTTAAACTGCTTAGGATACTCAAGTGCATGGATGATCTGCATAAAGTCTGAGCACTTGCACCACCCATTGACATTAAAAGCAGTTTTGCCCGAGTAGAAAATAAATGGAAACAGATAGAAGAGAGAGACAGATCCAACTCTGCAACAGCAGTCAAAATAAAGTCCCCGTGCAATCGAAAATTGAGAATAATTTTCTATGTCATTAATAAGATGAACTTAGAGACATCACTATGCTTATTTGAGCTGAAACTGAGAAGCCTTTTGAAAAAATAATTTTATATCCATCAGCTGTTTTTCTTTGTGTTGTAGGTGATGCCTCCACATGGTTTCTTATGGAGGTCTTCTTCGTATTCACAGATACTTGATCATTCTTTTTTTGCATCAAATTTATACTGAAGTTGGTGGACACAACAATGTCGATGTAACAGCATAAAATTGCCCTGGCTGCGGTTTTTCTGTATTTAAACTTGGCCTGGTCCTCATCATGGTCAAGGTAGATAACTCTCCAAGGCAGCAGAACCCTGGGGACAGTAAAATGGCCATGGCCCTGCTGCCTGTTTTTGTTATGTCAGAGCACCAGAAAAAACAGCAGACTTGATGTAGGCAGACAGATGCTGCTGGGGCTGGTGAGGGATCTGCTCCCAGCAGCACCACTTGGTGTTCCTGCCGTGTATCCTTCACATTCCTGGCAGCTACAGGGGGCAAATTCTCCAGGGACTTTCCCATCTGGCCCTCTTTCTCCTTCCCCTTCAGGTATCAGGATCCTACTCACTCATAGCGACTGTAACTCACTTCCTCAGAGTACAGTTCAAATGTGCTTTTACTGCAAGAAGTCTCAAATGGGCTCCATGGTGAACTTTACAAATAACATGGCCAGATGTGTCAGTGTTCCACACTTAGAGCTGACACTTCAACAGCTTCCCTCTCTACTAGAATGGTAGTCAGGGTCTGTCATTGAAAACCAGGATGTAGGCTCTGGAGCTTGTGATTACTCTCCAGACCTAGGCTTCCTTTGTAGTTCTGAATGAATCCATTGGCTCCTCTGTGATTCAGTCCTGTTGGTAAAATAGGGATTTCTGCTTTACAGCTCTGCATGGACAATGCAGAAGATTGACTACAAAGGATAGTGTGAAAGTCTAGGTTCTGGGAAAAAGCAAACACACAAGCAAACGAAAAAAATACAAACAAAAAACATCGAAAAACTAAGCATAAAAGAAACTTAGTTTTCCTATCAGACACAAAGATAATTCATACAGTGTTGCATAGACTGTAACACAATAGCATATAGATGTAGCAATAAAGATGGAGTGCAATTCCACCAATCACATTCCTAGAGCAAGGACCTAGGGGTGTTGAATAAACATCCAACTGAATTTTTACTAAGTATTAAATTGCATACTGGATGAAAGTTTAGTCTCTTTCTATTAAAACATTAAAACTCTGATGCACTATGTGATGTGAGGATTCCAAAAAGTGTGAAATTGTCTTGAAAACTTTCTTTTCTACAGAATTGAACTACACTGATCCCGTCACAGTAATAAGTAGCAGCAATGATCAGAATAATAGCAGTACTTTGAGTTTATATATTACCTTTCATTGCAGTATTTTAATTCATTTTACAAAAATAATTACTTCAGCTTCTCAATCTATTGAGAAGCTATGTAAGAATCTATTGAGAAGCCAATTTAACAAGTCTTTTGTTTGTATTCTACCTATGGAAGCAATGAGGTTCTGAGAAATAAATTATTTTCCATAAATTCATGAAACATTCCACAATTCAGATCAGGACTCTTGCATAATCTGGATTCCTCTCTTCTCAATTACTTCTTTTTCTTTAGAAGACATTGTTAGACAAACTGAAAAGCTACATAAAAAAAATACCTAGGGAGGAAAAAATTATCCTCCTCTCTTCTCCCATCCCAATAATAAAGGGAAATCATACTTGTGGATCAGATGTGAAGTGAGATTTATAGAATTATTTACTCTGCAATAGACTAAAAATTAGTTTCCGTGGCAACGACTGCACCTTCCGAAATACAGAATACCTTTACAATAAACATAAATACAGCACAATAAAATCTTGTATTATTTTTAATACAACATTTTATGCTGCATATAAACATACATTAAATGATCTTTCTTACATTTTTTTAATGCCAAGTTCTGTAATGTTTGCATTTTTAGAAATGAATTAATATTCGCTGTGAATGGTGGCCCTTGTATATGTTGTCCCTGAAAGCAATATTGCCAGAAAAACAGTGGTTCGACAATGCTGCTAATGTATGACACATGGAAAGCTGGAAGTCCATGATAATGTCTTATTAAGATTTTCTGATTTATATGGTTCACATTTCTAACACTGAGAAAGGCTTTTAGATGAAGAGTGATCTTTTAAGTATTTATCATGTGTTGATGATAGGTCTGCTCTGAGTGGGAAATTGGACTAAATTATGTCTCTTGCAGCCCACACTTCTATGATTTTTTTGATTAATTGCCTTATGAATGAATTTGTGTGGGTTTCAAAGTCTCATATTTTATATAGGTTCTTTTACCTTAAACCATGTAAAGCTGTATTTAAAAGATTATGAAACATGCCAGGTATGTGACAGAAGTTATGGTACAGAGCTACTTTTGAGAAAGAGCTGATGGAAGGAGTCTCAGTCATTTTAATTTAATCTCTGATTTGTCAAGAAAAAAAAAAGGCAGCAAATATATTCTACTAAAATTCTTCTGGAAACAGGGTAAATTTGGTTTACTTTTGCCTTGTCTGTTTGAAAAAATGCTGAGTTCATCCTATGCTAAATCAAGCTGTTTGATATATGTCCAAGTATCCATAACCTTGTGATAGTAAGGAAGAAGGTTGCTACCAGGGGGAGAAACCCTTGAGTTTTGGAGATTTTGGATTCAGCAAAACAATGGACCTACTTCAGTGTGAGGATTCAAGGGTTCTCCTCCCATGGAGAATTTTCATAAGCATGTTTTTCTCCCTGGCTCAGAATATAACTGAATTTTAAGATGTACATGGAATAGAATTAATGTCTCAGTGGAGACTGAAGGCTAACACAGTTGTGCAATATAAAGCTGAAATCTCTATAATAATCTACAACTGTATAGCCTTTTCTCTCATTCTCTCTGTAAGTAATGATGTATTTTCTGGTGTTGCATAGAGGTGAGTTACTTTTTTTTTTTTTTGAATAATGATCATTATGCTGTGCTTGAATATGATAAGATTGCTTGTTTGCCACATCTGTCTACAAGAAATCATTTTATTTTTGTAACATCCTTATAAAAATGTAAAGAGATTTTTGTGATCTGACATAGAACTACATCAAAATAACTCTATAAGTTGTTAGTATATGGGGGATTGATTCAGAAAAAAAATAGCATTCTTAAATGTGAATGTGGCATTTTGTTGTAAGTAAGGCATGAAGAGACCTGTTAAGAAAAGGTCATAGCAGGAAGGAAAGAGGCACAGGAGGATTTATTAGGCAAAATGGGACTCTCTCTTTACTGCTGTAGTGGGCTGAAGAGGTATCTTATATAATCTTCTGTAGCTGAAGATTTCACATGAATTATGCCTACCTTGTGCTTGTTGTCTGTTGCTTGAAGCATGAAGAAGGGTTAATATATTGCAGTAGGCTTCAGTAGGAATTTATCACAGTACATACCTACTCCTTTAGTAGCAGTCATGCACTTATAGTGATTTTCTATCCAGAAGTCTCATTATGGTCTTTAGACTTACGTGATAATACCTTATACTTCAGACACTGATAGAGATGTCTGAGGTTCCTCTGTTATTAATAAGTAGTGACAAGTGAAATAAAGATATTTCATGTTGCAGAATGTTTTGACATTTCCAATCTTTGTAGTAGGATGGGGCAAACACTGAAATATTCTGTTGGAAAAATTCCTAATGCTTTCTATCAAAATGTGAAAACATTTCAGCAGAATCGAGTCTATCCTCAAGACTTCAGTCAACACTAGCAACTTTTTTTTAGTCAAGAGAAAGAAATTGACACTTCTAGGGTGTAATCCTAAACCATATATCCAAAATTTATGAGTTCAATTGTTCTCAAGAAATATCTATTCCTATCTGTTGTCTGTAGAAGTACGGACTGATTTACTCTGGTGTTGCATGTATTGTAGCCAGCTAAACTTGTTGAGATCCCATCTTTAAGTTCAAAATTTTGATAGGAAAGGACATTTTTGATATGTGCCACCTGAATGAATTGTGGAATATTCTGTTCGTTATAAACACAGTTGATGGAGTTCAAACTGGTTTCATGGTAAACTGCCTTTTGCCCAGTGTAATGTCTTGATTTAAGAGAGCTGAAGAAATCTGATGTCTCACTGCCCACCAAGACTTTCATGTTAAACTAGAACTTACATGGTGCACTGAATCATAGAATCCCTCCACACTGGGAGAAATAATTATAAGTTATAAGGTCCTTTCAAGGAAATAGCTGATGGGAAAACATCAGGACCTATAAGAAAGTGGGGAAAACAAAAGAAAATAAAAAAAGGAGAAAACTTAACTTTAATGTTGCTTTAAAATGATATGAAATAAAACACAGTTGTCCCATTTAAGAAGAGGAAATTCTCAAACAAGTGTCAAAATGACTCTAAGTATCTAAATCAAACATACCTTTTTTCGATTTTTCTCAATGGAAAACAACAGTTTCCCCCCCAAAAGTAATATTTCTTCCCTATATTCTCAAAACTAATATTTTTCCTCAGAGAACCATTGAAGAAAAGCCAAAAAAAAGTTTAGAGTGGCCAGACTTAGGAACTATGCTAATTACCTGATGACACAAGAGCATTAGGTAAGTTTTCTCATTTCCTTGAAAATAGTATGAAGAGCAATGAACAGGGAATAGAAATCCCTCATGTGTATATTCTACACTAGTAGAATGACATTTAATCATAAAACCTCAGGAGGAAATCTTACTGACTCCTTCCTCTTAAAACCTCTATTATTAATATATAATTATTGCTATGTTGTTTTGTGGATTTTTTTTGGCCCTAGTTGAATTATTGCATTTACTTATAACTTCTTCAAAAAATACAATACACCACAAAAAACCACACATATTTCCAAATGTAACAAACCACGCCAGCTATTCGTTTATTCATAAACACTGGTAGCAGAAAGAGAGTCACTTTTGTGGTCCTGTTGGCCATACTATTTCTGATGCAGACCAGGATGCCGTGGGCCTTCTTGGCCACCTGGGCACACTGCTGGCTCATGTTCAGCCACTGTCCATCAACACCCCCAGGTCCTTCTCTGCCTGGCAGCTCTCCAGCCACTTCTCCCCAAGCCTGTAGCGCTGCTAGGGGTTGTTGTGGCCGAAGTGCAGGACTCGGCATTTGACCTTGCTTCATACATTTGGCCTTGGCCCATTGATCCAATCTGTCCAAAACCCTTTGCAGAGCCTTCCTGCCCTCAAACAGATCAACACTCCCACCCAGTTTCATGTCTTCTGCAAACTTACTGAGGGTGCCCTCAATCCCCTTTTCCAGATCATTGATAAAGATATTAAACAGAGCTGGCCCCAATACTGAGCCCTTGGGAATATCACATGTGACCAGCCACTAACTAAATAAATCTACCCCTATATCTACAAACTTTACTGTTAAATAGCTCTGTTCATGTAGGGCAGTGTGTACAAACTCAGGCTCTTGAATCTCCGCTATGATGTGAAAGCCAGCCTGTACCAAAACAAACGCAGAGTAAGGTTTTGTGGAAATTTTGAAGGAGCTCAGGAAGTGGAGATGAAATTATGTTGCTCTGACTAATATTTATGTTAAACTTTTGAAAATAAGGTAGTGGATCCTAAATAAACAATGTAGAAGGTTTTGAAACTTTTGCTCTTGGTGATTTAAGAGGTCAAATTAAGTTTCTTTTATGTACATTACATAGATAGAGTGTTAGATAATAACATTGTTAGATAATGTTGTTGTGTCGCAGTGACAGAGTTTTTGAAAACTTCTATTGGGAATCAATGAACTTACAACAATATCAATAATGTTCATCAGCAGAGATAAAACCTTCCGTAGAGTCTTTATCACTTTTCTTGAAGTAGCTCAAGTTTTCTGATTAATTATTCATTTTCTCTAATATTTGAAGATAGGTCAAGATAAGTTTAATTAAAAAGCTTCAGCTGAACAGTGTAGAGAAATGTTCTGTGGGGGATCTTTCCAATACTTTTCCTCTCCCCTTGATGTTTAAAGGAGTTATCCTGCTGAGGTTACTTTGTCAGGTTTCTGTCAGGCTGTCTTTCTCACATTTTGCAGCTCATTGCTGCACTCTCTGATAATCTTACTACACTGAGTAGCTGCAGTTATTACCCTTTATATGAAGGATCTATGTTGAAAGGCAGTTATGAGTTTCTGTCCCAGTGGATTGTATGATGAAGTTGAAGCAGGCTGTCATCCAAAGCTGTATAATAGCCTCAGCTGGGAAATACAAAAGTGCCATGGATTATTGATAGAGTCATATCTGCAGTTCTGCTGACAAATTCGATGCCTCTTTTGCTAGGTTTCCATTATTAAGAAATACCTCTGTTAGTATGTCTCCCCTTCTCTCTCCCTGTGTGTTCCATTTGGCTTAGCTTACTATTTGCCATTGTACCATATATTCCAGTGAAAAATGATGTTATACTTAATAACCTTAATGTTACAAGGAAAAATGATGAACTCAACAAAGTCCTAATGATCTTCATTTAAAAAAAATACTGTAGAAGTATAAATTTAACAGACCATTTAAAAATTATCCTTTTTTGTACTTTTTCTGTTTCTTTCAAAGTACTTCATAAAGCATTAAAATGCATCATTTCTCCTTATCTTGAATATCTTGAATATCTATAGTACGAAGGAAAAGGCAGAGGAATGAAGATTATTCCAGCAGTTCTTAAAAAATTAGCTAGAGGGTGGGCACAATAAATTTTACACTAATTCATCAAAATTATACTGACATTGGGATAAAAAAATCTTATCTTTTCATGTCTTTGTATGGCATAACTGTTACAGGAAAAACTGAAAATACAGTTTTGAAGATTTGGTTTGCAAAAAAGTTACAAAAAGAGCCGCAAAAAAAATAACTATTTGCATTATTGTGAAAATTCTACTACTACTTCCTCTGTTTCCTAGATCAGTTCTCCTCTAGCTGATGTGTAAAAGCTATTTCATGGAAAAATGGGGTCAATTATGGTGGCAACATGGATTCTGCAAAGCATATTTCTCTTCTCTCGATCTTCTATTCAGTCAAGATACGGAAGAACAAGAGGCAGTATTTGGTTAAGGCTGAAGTGTGTGTCCAAGCTGGAAATCTTGCAATGTCAGACACAGTGGTAGCAGTTAAGGAGATACGAGAAATCTCCTTAGTCTTCCAAAAGGTGTGAAATCAAGAGCTCTCTAGTTAAAAAACGTTTTAGACTAATGATTTTCAGAGGAGAAGGGAGACACCACTTCTCTTAGCTGTGATTAATGTGTTAACCACCACTACCTCAGGTGACAAAAAAGATTTGAGCATGCAGCATTCAGTCCTTCCTCATCACAGAGGACCTGGCTGGTATTGACATCTGCCAGTTTGTTAAGGCATAACAGGCTTGTGGACCTGACTTTGCTTCTGGCAGGGGCCATTTGAGTTCTACTGGAATGTCTTAAAATGAGACTGAAATTTTGAATGCTGAGCTGCCCCTTTTACTAACCCTGTTTAAAAAATTCAGATTAAATGAGGAGCAATTAAGAAAAAAGGAAAACCATCCCTATGCCAAGGAAAACAGTGACTGAACAAGGACAGTGAGATCAAACTAAGCAGTGCTTTAATGAAGTTTAGCTGAAGACCAGATAATTCCAAAAAGACTCTTTCGCATATGGATGCTTAAGTACCTGTCAGTGGTAAAACAATTACTTTGTGCCAAATGTCCCTTTTGCAAGGCAACATTAAAATATTCTATTCAGCATATAAATACTGTGGATATTGTTCTTCCCTTGTTAAGTCAGTATTGATAGAGAAGTTACTTAGCTAATTTTGACAAACTGTTTCCTCTCTGAGACAGATGTTACTTCATTATTCTGTGTTGAATGTCAGTGCATTACACTCCTTTGGATATGAGCAGAAAAGGGATCTGTTGGTGTAGTCCAATCAGGCTGCTGTTCTCTGGATTATGTGGAGCTCCAGGAAGGAAAATAGAACTTTTTTCTTTCCTGATAGCTCTCTCAGAGGGGAAAGTGTCCACAGTATGTTTCAGAACAGGGAACTGGGGATTCATGGGTGAGCTGGAAGCCTGTAGCACAACAGAGATCGGGCAATGAAGAGTCATGCATCCCTTCCTTCAAGGTAACAGACTGCAAAACCTATCTTTCTAGACACCCAGAGGTGACTGGAGTCTGCTGCAACCAACGGGAAAAATTGAGCAGTTTCTGGGTTGAGCGAATCTGAAAGAAAGACACCACCTCACAAGAAATTCCATTCTGAGTGTTTTCATAATTTAAAAAAAAAAATGTATCTCTTAGTTCACTTAGCCTTCTGGGGTTCTTAAATACGAGAAAAAAATGTTTTAACAATTATGGTTTTTCAGGCTCAATAACTCACCATGCCAACAATGACACAGTGTTGATACAGTGGTGTGCACAGGGTGTACTCCTTTTTTTATGATAAACACAAGCATAAGATAACTGTCTAAAAGTGTTAGCCTGCTGTCTGCCTTGCCTTTGTTTCGAAGTGTTAAAAAGACACATAAGAGAAAAAAAAATAAAAGGTTTTGGAGATAGGAATGAATGAAGTTCTTAAGGTGAAAATACACTGTTTGGAAGAATACACTGAGATATTCGTGTATAAATGAGTACGTATCACAGAATCACAGAATCACAGAATGTTAGGGATTGGAAGGGACCTCGAAAGATCATCAAGTCCAATCCCCCTGCCAGAGCAGGAACGCCTAGATAATGCCACACAGGAACGTGTCCAGGCAGGTCTTGAATGTCTCCAGAGAAGGAGATTCCACAGCCTCCCTGGGCAGCCTGTTCCAGTGTTCCGTTACCCTCACTGAGAAGAAGTTTCTTCTCGAGTTTAAGCGGAACCTCTTATGTTCCAGTTTCAGATCATTACCCCCTGTCCTATCATTGGTTGTCAACAAGAAGAGCCTGGCTCCATCCTCGTGACACTCACCCTTGATATATTTGTAAACATTAATGAGGTCACCCCTCAGTCTCCTCTTCTCCAAACTAAAGAGCCCCAGCTCCCTCAGTCTTTTCTCATAAGGGAGATGTTCCACTCCCTTAATCATCCTAGTTGCCCTGTGCTGGACTCTCTCCAGCACCTCCCTGTCTTTCTTGAACTGAGGGGCCCAGAACTGGACACAATATTCCAGATGGGGTCTCACCAGGGCAGAGTAGAGGGGAAGGAGAACCTCTCTCGACCTACTAACCACCCCCCTTCTAATACACCCCAGGATGCCATTGGCCTTCCTGGCCACAAGGGCACACTGCTGGCTCATGGCCATCCTGCTGTCCACCAAGACTCCCAGGTCCCTTTCCCCTACACTGCTCTCTAATAAGTCATTCCCCAACTTGTATCAGTAATGGTATCTGAGTCTATTTATATATATAAATATTTCTGTGTGTATGTGTATATACTTAGTTAACAGCTCTTGTGCCCATCAACACTGTATTAAAGCAAAGAAATAATTTGATATAATAATAGTTTAATCTTTCCAGTTTTGTACAAGGAAACATCCCAAAAGAATTCAGAGCGTCATGTGTATAAGAGCTACTGCAGAGCACCTCCTTTGATAAATAGATCATATCTTTTAATATAACATATTTGGGATGACCATAGTAACAATCGGATGCATATTTATGTCCAAGACACATACCTGGATATCCTATGCAGAGTGTATAATGTAAAGTGTTTTCTACATTCCTTCCAAGTGCTGCTGACAGTCGACCTGCTCAAAGAGTGATTGCAGAGCATGCACAACAGATTAATGAGAATTTCTCAATACTTTGGTTCCCTCAGATTGGAGTCTGTTGGGACAGTTTTTGTTGAGAATGGCAAAATAGGATATCAAGGCAGTTGTGGTGACAAAGGCTGCCAGCTTTTCCATCATGATTTATTGACTGTGGTTGCACCATCCAGACTGATGGCTGGTATTAATAAAGCTTCCCTAAACAAGGTAGCAGCAGAGTAACCACAATGCTTTTTTTTTTTTTTTTCCTTTTTCTTTACCTCACTTTTAAAAGAAAGGCTCTTGTAAATGGGAGTCAGTGTGGTGGTTTACAAACCAGGACTTTTTTGAAGAATAGTGCAGCCAATTTCTCTATAAAGAGTTAGTAGAGAAAACCAGTTGTTTGAGGGCTAGTCTGAATGTGAAATTATGTTTCATCCTCTGAGTAGTGATTCAGATTCCTTACTTTTCTCCATGGTTCTGTAAGTATAGTGCCCAAAAAATCGATGAGGAGGTTAACTTAATCAACAAAGTAATAAGCGACTGAACTTAGAATATGAAAATACTACTCTCATTTTTCCTCCATATTGTTTATTTTGAACATTTCCTTTTATGACAATGATTTCCATGGGATAAACGCTGTTCCTTGAATTCATGAATGACAAATGTATTAAATACATTGAAGAGTGCGAACCACGTGATTCATTCTTATGCTTCTTTTGAATACCTAAAAATTATTTTGAAAGTCCTGATCAAGTAAAAACTAATAGAAATTAACGTATTTGTTGATTTTTAAAATTTCTTTTTACCTGTCATAGCACTGAAACACATTTTTTTCTTCTGCTTTGCCTACTGGCTTAATTATGGGCTACTGAACCCTCTTGGATTCAATATGGACGTCATGCGCTGAAGTTTGGAATATGATTTAGGTAAAGGGGATTTATACCAATGCTGGTGTTCCACATTCATTTACTTTAACTGCTTTGGTTTCATCTAACTGGTTTTAATTTAACTGAAACTTGTATAAAACCTTCTGTATTATTCAGTAAGGACATGAGAAAATGAGACTGAAGTGGCACAAGTAAGAACAGGCATTCTGTGTTTTGAGTTCATCTGTTTTTAAGAACAATTGACTGTTTTCAAGTTCATCTTTAGAGCACACCTATAATTCACAACATGAATCAGAAAGGGAGAGAAAAGGACGTGTTTTTTTTAATCTCTACTGTTCCATACATTTTCATATAGTAATTTACACTATCTCCTGCAGAGATGAACTGAAATTGACAACAAGGTAGAGCAGAAGCTAGTGAAATGGAGTTTCCTGGGTCTGTGGAAGAGGAAAATCTTGGTATCTTCCTTCTCTACCTTTGTCCTAGCCTTGTGGAACAAACTGTTGTTTGTCTTATGGGACAAACTGGTTTTTGCCTCTGGTTGACTTGAACGTGCATATAACCAGGTTGCTACATCAGAAACTCTAGAGCAATTTTACATAATCTTTGCTTTAACAGTGCTTCAAAATGTCTGTAGTCAATAGTATATACTAAAATGTTAAAAAGAAAACTTGTTTTGAAATAATTATACTGAATTTATATAGTGATGCAGTAAAAATGCATATTAGATTTTCACAGACGTTTAGACACCAAACCTGAGGACTTCTGAAGAAGTGAGCACATAAAAGCGATTCCATGTCCTTTTGGCAAACTTGATGTCACACACAAACTTCATGCAAAGGGTATACTGTCCAAGGCATGAGAATTGAAAATAATTTTGATTTGATTCTTGCTGGTGAGGATCACTCACATATTTAACAATGAATATGATAACTGAAAAGAGGCACCTTATATATGTGTAGTTTTGGCAAGTGGAGAAAATGTACTAGAGAAGTAACTGTCAGTGTTGTCATGTATATAATCTGTGCCTCAGTAAGATCAACTATCAAATCAGCCTTTCTTGAAAAAAAATTCTACTATATAAACTTTTTCCAGTATAATCTGATGTATACATGTGAATTACACTTTTGCTGAACTACAGCTTTTGATTTTGTTCTTCTTTTGTTGATTTTTGTTTTGGTTTTTTTGATATGATAAACTAAGATTGGAATGATAGAGGGAAATATCAAGCTGTCTAAATCTAATAAATTTGTAGGGAAATTGAAATATTAACAATCACAAAATGAATTAAAATTGAAAGGAAATATTTTTCAAAATCTGTCAGTTTAAAAAATTGCATATAAGCTTCCTCAAGGAAATTTTATTTCCTAGCTACAGGAAATACGGCTGTCATGTCCTCTAATGCAGAAGAGGTTTATATTCCTTTCCAAAATGCTATGGCACTTTTAAGCAGGACTTTTTCCCCACACTATTGTTAGGATTTTGAGTGTTTTTCTTGTTGTTGTTGTTGTTGTTTTATTTTGTTTTTTTTCGCCAAAGCTTCTGGAAAATTTCCATAAAGAGCAAGAAAGAATGGAAGTGTTTACGAAGAAAATTAAAATGAAATATATGAGTATGCACTCTCTTATTCAGCCACTGGCAGGTGAATATTGTGTTCAAAACAGAAAGAAAAAATCAAAATTGTAGGAGTGCAGGTGTGCATTTCTTTCATGAAACCTCAGGCTGGTCTACAATAAAATAAACAAGCTAGGAAAATAGAGATTGCCTGCTTTTAAGACACTGTTCTGTTAGGTCAATAGGCATAGTCAGAAGATGCAATTTTGCAATATATCTTTCATTTTAATTTAAGCATCTACAACACAGGAAAATGTGCTTCATGTGCATTTTATTAAAGCTGACAAATACAAGCTTAATAATGTGTGTGCTCATGTGCATATGTGAAGAAGAGGGAAATTTATATAAAAGTCAAGCTTTGGCAAGCTATTCTGTAGCAAGTAAAGAGAGAGCTGTACCTTAGGAGACCTCTTGAATCAATACAGTGAAGTTGAGTTCCTTATTGATTCTCCTGATAAAATGATGCAGTTATATCCCTCTCTTTCTCTCTCTCTCTCCTGTAATACAGTAGAGCATTAAAGAAGCAGGGTAAGTACATTTACAGCCTTCTTAGTGCTGCCCACAGGGTGCTATAAATGCACAAACTGGATATAATTGAAGCACATATTAACTTACCTTCTGTTGTACAGGAAGATCATAAGCAGGCTGTTAATGTGCACAGTGTTGAAACTCTTAACTTGGGGGATGAGAATTAGCTTGCAGTAGTAATTTGGTAAGCACCTGGGAAAATTGCAAGCTTCATTTCCTGCAACGTGGAATATGATTAAAACCAGAATATATTATTATCAGGGGTACCATTAAAAAATGTGTAGACAGCATTCTATGATGTTAGAACGGAAATTGGAAGTTGTATCCAAATGTTGAAGATGCTGCATGTTAATTATTGTCTACCACAGTGCATTGAAAGTGCAATTCAATTATTTGCTTTGTCAAGCAATATTTTGATTAACTTGAACTTTAATTTTGTACATCTGGTGTTTTTCACACTGTGATAAAAACAGTGTTGAGGTATGCTACTCTGCCAACAGTATCTTGAAACAACAGAAAGAACATATGCAAAGCAACAGTAAGCCATATTAAGTGCAGGAAGGACAGACTTTCTTTTTTTTCCATCACTTTTTTTAATCTTTGTAGAGAGAGAGAAGAAACCTTTCTCAAAGGGCATTCAGTAAAAGCATGGAGTTTAGTGTGTATTTATGGATATGGAGCCTGAAATTATATTTGCCTCTTGGACTTTCTCATGTATTGTCTTTAATTAGTATGATCACATTCCTATAATTACTGTATTAAGTTATAAACCCTTAAGCTCTAATGCACAATGCAAAATTCCTTTGCAGATCCTGGCCAGTAGGAAATCAATAGGTCAGTCTCTGGTGACAACCAGACAAATTGACCATAAACTCTTCTGGGTTGTCATGTCCTGTTTCTCAATTCCATATAAAGTTAAGCCCTTAAATATTATTATGTGGTTATTAACTCCATTTAAAAATAAAAAAAAGTAAGGAAGGATAATATTCAAAATATTCTTCTATAAGTATCGTTTGTGTGGGTGCTCCTATTCATGGTTCCAGGAGATATTTAGTAGTGGGCTGGGGTGACTGGTCCCTCTGTGACTTTGTTGTGAGGATTGTTTTTTTGATTTTTTTTTTTTTGGAGTCCCTTGACGAGCTATGATGCAGGTGGGGACTAGAGACAATGTTACAGATAGTACTGACTTGTTCCAGGGAAACAGCCTGAACTGAAGAGAAACTGGCAGCTGCAGGGCAGAATATACATTGCATTTATTTGTCCAATGGCAGCCTTCTGCTGCCGGACATGCTTCCTTAGACCTGGAGGAGGTTTTATGCCTGGCTCATCCTCTATTGCTTTTAAAACTTGCATGGCTGCAGCTCTTCTCCCTACAGGCCCTACTCTCTCTCAAAAGATTCAGTTAGCTCTCAGCATTTTTTTTCCTACTAAATAATTGATTTTGGTGTAGGATTCATAAAGAAATTATTTAATTAGCTGAAAGCTAGTGTCAGGTGGCATGCGAGGAGATCATTCGTTACCAACTGAAAAACCTCGCAGATCCAGTTGTGTGGAAGAGAGCCGAAAACAGATGGCATTTATAGGAAGTAGGAATTACTTAAACTGTGCAAATGGATGTTTTGCTATTTCTTGAAGTGTTTGCTCTTGCTAGTTTCACAATCAGTAATTCAAAATAACAAAAATTATAAATTGCACAGAAGCTTTTAAAGTGAATTTTTTTTTTCTTTGAAAAAATCTTTCTTCATTTTAATATGACATGGAATGCAAGTGATTTCTTCAGTTCAAGAGTATCTGTATGATGCAAGGCAGTGAATTTAAATTATTTAGCAAAATAACACGTTTAAGAGATTGGGAGATGGTATGAGAAAACCTTGATTCAATTTGCTTAATGACTTTGGTGGCATCATGAACAAGTCATGTATTCCCTCCTTGGTCCATTTTTCTTCCTTGACACAGAACACTGATGTGAGGGCAAATATGTTAAATAGCATTAGGGAGATAGGATGGTAATGAGCAGAATTGAATCAAAGTGTTCTGGAACAGCTTCCAGGATAAAATGCAAGTTTGCCAATACACTTAAGATGTTAAAAGAAGATGCTCTTGTAGATAAGTGTTCCAATTCTACTGAGTATCTCAATTTTATATGTACCGAACTGGATGAAAATGAGAGAGGGTGCAGAAAGACTTTTGAAGAAAGCACCTGAGTAGAATTCAAGTAAACGGGATGTTTCTAGTGGCCTTCATGTTCAGTTTCTATGTTAGCAATAGTTTGCAGAAGAGAAGTATGATTGTTTGTGTTTCATAAAATTTAAACACTTCAATAAATTGATTTTTTTAAGAAAAATCTCAATGTAAACAGTGAAAATTGAGAAGGTAGATGGGATTTTGCTCGGTTTATTGATTAGTTTATTTTACTTGCAGTAACACAAAATCGAGGGGACTATTTCTGTCAGTATTAGATTTTTAAAAATGAGAGTTGATATAGAACCCCTGAATACACAGAAAAGTCATTACCTTAGGTATATTGGGGTACTTCATTAGTGTTCATAAGAAGTTTGTGAAGCGTAGACTATAGGAATAATAGAGATACTTTTTCCTAAAAATAAAATTACTGGAAAGCGTTAAAGTGTGCCATTCTAGGGCTTTCAGCTTTTTATGTCAAGAGTAAAATTCTCTAATACCAAATTTTAGAATCAAATTGCACTTATCAAAATTAAAATGACCGACGTTTCAATTAAATGGTTTTTATAAGTGCCTTCTCAGTGAGCAAAAAGAAGAGGATGTGTTGAGATGAAAGCTGCTAATCAGTAACTTTGTATGTGTATGTGCACCCATTTAAATTTTTTTTTCCCTCCAAGCTTTCCTGTTTATGTAGATTCTGAGATGTGTTATGGTAGTCCTGTCTCAGCTCTCACTTCAGCAGTTGGCAGTGATATGCTCTGTGCAGTCACCTCCAAGGAAAAGAATTTTCGTTATTTTCTGAGGGTGTTTGAAATAATCCAGTTTGACTAAACATGAAAATGACCAAGAATTTGTTACCTCAATGCTTTATAACAATGAATACTCTTCTTCTAGTCTTGTTCTGCAACAAACATTTTTTTTAATTTAATATTGCCTAGGTTTTTATTAATCTAAATGTTCCTCTAGATTTTCAGTGCAATTAAAAATAGTGTAACAAGTAATATCATCTACTCATTCTTTTATGAAGAGGACTTGCAGAATTTCAATCGCAGCTATTATTTTTCCATCATTGTTGTGGAAAATATCTGTATTAGTTTATGGATAAAACAATGGTTTGGTCTAACAAATCACTTTAATTTATAACAGGTAAATTACTTCAAGTGGGCTCTCAAGATTTTTGTGTCTTTGTTGTTTATATAAACGATTTTTGAGGGTTTGTATGTTGTTTTGCCCTGTATTATCTCTGTGTGTTTAAAGAATTCAGAAATTTACCAAGAGTTAGATTGTAGGTTATTTTAGAATCTCAAAACACTATGTGAATGTTCAAGTAAGGTGAATGATATTTTCTTTCAGATGATTTAAAACTGCTTACGAAGATCAGAATAGTAGCCTCTTGTCATATCCTTGAATGTTAAGTCTTATGATTTTTTTTTTGTTTATTAGTTCTTCATATTTTTATAGGAAATAGGATGACTGATAACCTTGCCTCTTGGAATAAAGCAAAGCCTTGAGGTTAAAGCTGTCTAGATTCTTTTTTCAGTTTGCTTTCTGACCTTTTCTTGTATTACAACAAGTGAACTAACATCTGACAAACCTCTAATTTTGGCAGGTTAGGCTACATGTTATTTGGAAGAGAAATACATTTTAAAGAAAAATGTCTTCAAACTTTAATACTGTCATATTTCACAGTTCAGATGAACTTGACGATTTCTGTGGGTATTTTTCTTTTGTTTCTTTATGTAAATATATTTTCTAGTATTTGAATTATTTTGTAGACTTTAAGCAGGATTTTTAAGCTGGAAAACAATTACTTTTAGCTTTGTGCACAGGCAGCAAAAAGGCAAAAATTTGCTGGTTCCTTCTGATACCAGTCCTTTGAATAGCTTGACCTATTTTCACTAGTTATTGCTCCTCTGACAACTGTTTTCTTTAATATCAGTCTATAATTGTTATGTAAGTTTATCTGGTTTTATTTATCTCATATTTCTAATTTTGGGAGCAAGGAAACACTGACTGCATCATTCTTAGTCAACCACAGGACTGCAGCAAATATTCCAGAATTTTTTGTGTGCTGGAAATTCATGGGCAGAGAAATGCCACATAAAAATTCTATGTCTGAGGATGAGTACAAAAGCACATGTATGTTGCAAACAAAAAAAAACTTCTCAGACTGGAAACTGACTCTCTCAGTCCAGACATCAATAATGAGTCCAGTCCTGTTCATTGTATTTATCAATGACCTGGATGAAGGGATAGCGCCTACCCTCAGCAAGTTTGCTGATGACACAAAACTGGGAGGGGTGGCTGACACACCAGAAGGCTGTACTGCCATTCAGCCAGATCTTGGCAGTCTGGAGAGTTGGGCAGAGAGAAACCTTATGAAATTCAACAAGGACAATTATAGGGTACTGCACCTGGAGAAGAATAAACCTACGGATCAGTACAGGCTAGAGGCTGACCTACTGGAAAGCAGCTCTGTAGAAAAAGACCTGGGAGTCCTGGTGGACCACAGGATGACCATGAGCCAGCAATGTGCTCCTGCAGCCAAGAAGGCCAATGGCTTCCTCAGGTGCCTCAAGAAGAGTGTGGCCAACAGGTTGAGGTCATCTTTCCCCTCTACTCTGCCCTGGTGAGGCTGCATCTGGAGTACTGTGCCCAGTTTTGAGCTCCCTGGTTCAAGAAGGACATGGAACTGATGGAGAGGGTACAGTGAAAGGCTATGAAGTCTGTTAGGGGAATAGAGCATCTCTTATGAAGAAAGGCTGAGGGACTTGGGGCTTTTTAGTCTGGAGAAGACTGAGGAGGGATCTTATAAATGTTTATAAATACTTAAAGGGTGGGCATCAGGGAGATGGGACTAGCCTTTTTTCAGTGGTGCCCAGTGACAGACAAGAAGTAATGGGCACAAACTTGAACATAGGAAGTTGCATCTAAATATAATGAGGAACTTCTTTACTCTGAGACTGGCAGGGCACTGGAACAGGCTACCCAGACGTGTTGGAGTCTCCATTTCTGGAGACATTCAAACCCACCTGGACACCATCCTGTGCAACTTGCTCTTGGTGAGCCTGCTCTGGCAGGTGGGTTGGACTAGAGGATCCCCAGAGGTCCCTTCCAACCCCTAACATTCTGTGTTTCTGTAATTCTATGTTTCTTACTATGAAAGAGTCCAGAGGTGAGATCAGGTGGTCACTGGTGCCTGTATGCAGACTGTGATGATGCATGAGACATGACTTCTGGTACCCTGACTGCCTGTACCAGACAGGGTTGGCAAGAAGTTTGCTTAGTTGTTTGTGCATGTTTGTCAGGCCAGCATAGATAGTTGTAAATCGGTGATTTTTACATTCTATGCAAGGAATACTAATTATTGCATTGCAGATGAGGCTATTAACGAGATGATTTTTGAGAAGTTTGGGGAGAAAAAGGAGGGGAACTGATGGTCTTGTGATCAAATGTTGTGCTGGCACTTACAGCTTTTTTTTTTTTGAGATTCCATTGCAAGACCTTTAGAACTGTGAAAACACAAAAAAAGGTCTTATTTTACATCTAACTTCCCGAGACCCTAACTTATCACTAAAGAAATGCATTGTGTGTGTAAACACAGAGTTCTATGTTAATTGATGATATACACAATTCAAGGATTTTAATGTGTTTCCATTCTTATTTTGCTTTGCTTTGTAATAAAAATTAAAAAGCAAGAACAAATAAGATATATGGAATTTCATTTCATGTAACTATACAGCTCTCCTTCATTGTTTTATGTTAAAAACACCACTTGAAATCTAAATATTTCTAAGAAAAAGAATTCTTTTCTCAATTGATGAAAAGTGAGGGTTCTTTTCCTTCATGAAGGACCAAAGGTAAAATGTTGTATTGAATTTCCAAGAAGCGTACTTAATTCTGAAAAAAAAATGCAGTGATTTAATTTTGCTGGATTTAAGGTTTCTTGTGGATTGTTTTCAAAAGAAGGCAGCCTTGGTTAAATTTTCTCTGCAAGCAACTCTAGTTGATATATTTCTTATTTTTTTATTTCATTTTATTTTTATGCAGGCCTTGATTCATCTTGAGCAAACAGCACTCCATGGTCTATAGAATAAAAATGTCTCATCATAGTTTCCAGTGCATCCTGTAAATCCATAGTATTTTCAAAGATGTGGAACTCTCATAATAATTCACCAATGTATATGCATCTATTTTCTAGGAGTTTGCCAAGTCAGTTGGGATTTCATGATGTTCTTCCAGGTACATTTTACTGTTTAGTGTCTGTTCTGCATACTAACTATTGTGGAGGTTGAAAGGCTAGAACTAGAATAGCTTCCTTTTTGCAGCTTTATCAGAATTTCCCTTTTTTGCTTCCTCCTCATGATATTTTGACTGTAAATGCTGTAGTGCCTAAAAGATAAGCATTCATGAACTGGTATATGTAGGCTATATACTCAGGGTTCTTATCCCTTCCAGACTATATACTTGACAGGATCCAATCTGAATATAACATATTCTAAGGTTAAGAAACTATGTTTTATACTTTTGAGAAATCTCTCTCTTTTTGAAAATGATAAAACAGATTTTATGAGTTGTCTGAACATTTTATAAGGTCTTACACAGATTTGAGCAGTTATGTAGACCATATCTATGAAGTCAGAAGTATTTGACAAAGAAAGATGAAGAAACACAAATTTGTGAATATCACTTAATCTTCTTTGTATTTATGAGTTTTGTTTTCTGCTGGAGAAGGATGGAGATAATGGATACTGACAAGTGAAGTGTTTCATGCTCCTGAACACAGATTTTGATGTAAATAGAGTTTAAGAGCATATTTTTTAGCCATCTTGATCTGAGTGAGGGAACTTACTAAGTATTTTTTCTTGGTTCATATGGTTTGAAGAAATCTGAAATCAAGTCTGCCTTTAAATTATCTCCTTCAAGGTAAACTTCATAAGAGTTGGGGAAAAATTAAACCGAGAATTATACTCTCTCAATGGGGATTTGGTTTATAGAATACAGTGAAATTTAGATTATGTGTGAGAAGACTTCAGGTGTATGATTTATATCAATAGATGAGCATGTAAAGTAGTCAACAGTCTAGAAGACATTATGAACAGATTGTTTGTAATGTAAGGTGTGCTGTTTCTTTCAAGCAGCCTCCTTTGGATAGTACAAAAACTTGTTGATTTTTTTTCTATGTTCACGTAATTTTAGTGTGAATTATAGCAAAAAATTCAGTGCTGAGAAACCTTACACTGAGAAAATCTCCAATTAGTGAGAGTGTGGCCGGAGTTTTCATAGAAGTGAGGTGAGTTGAATAGGCAAACTGTCTACAAATTCCTTTCACTTATCACAGAAACCTCTTTACTTGTAATGAAAAAATACTGGAAAAGTGCAGGTTATTGGCATCACTATTATCTGACTATTTTATGAAGTGAAGGCTTTGTTATTTCTGGAGAGAAAATTAATGAAGCCTGCCTGAAAATCAATGGAGAGAGTGTGGGAGAACAGCTTCATCTAGAGAAAATGAATATATATAAGCAAAGTCCTGTCTAGGCTTATATGGCCCCTCAAAAAACCAGACAGATTAAATTATTTGTGCTTTATGCTGGTTTATTTTTGAAGACTCAAAAGCTGAATGACTGTATTGATGAACAACATGCTGATTTTATCCTGTTAAAGAGTTTCTGAAACCAACTTTAAGAATTAGACCCCATCTGTATTCTTTCTTAACTATGTTTTAAATTTCCCCATCATCACTGAGTTCTAAAAATCCTCTATCTTTAAATTTATTTAAGAATCATAACAATGTAGTGTATTTTTAAAAATGGAAAAAAAAGGAAGACTCGGAGAACTGCAGGCCATTCAGTCTCACCTCTGTGCCTGGGAAGATCATGGAGCAGATCCTCCTGGAAAGTATGTTAAGGCAAATAGAAAATAATGAGATGATTGCTGACAGGAACCATGGCTTCAACAAGGCCAAATCATGCCTGACAAATTTGGTGTCCTCCTACAATGAGGTTACAACATTGATGGGAAGAGCAACTGATGTCATATGCCCAGACTTGTGCAAAGCATTTGATGCTGTCCCACACAAAGTCCCTGTCTCTAAAGTGGAGAGACATGGATTTCATTCTTGGTGAATAAGGAATTGACTGGGTGGTCTCATTCAGAGTCTATGATGATGTTATGATGATTGGCTACGGGTTTGCTTGTTGTTTTTTGGTTTTTGTTTTGTTGTTTTTTTTTTTAATTTGGGAGTCAAATTGTTGCAGAAAAATAATCTGAAGCTCGAACAATGCTAGAAAGTACGTGCTGGAAACACTGATTCCTATGCGAAAAATCAGCTCAGAAAATACCATATGTGCCAGTTAACTAACAAGATATGTCATCAAAACATTATTTGGAGTAATCAGAATTAATTGCTCTGCATATTATCTTAAGTACCCTGGTCTATTTTATATGTATTTATATAGAGATTCATATTTGCTCTGATTTCCCTGTTATGGAGTAAATAAATATCAATTTTTAAAGACTGGTTATGGTAATCAAAAGGGTTTTGAGTAAATAGATATTGTGCTCTGCTGGAAAACCTGTTGAACTCTGGCTATATGGAGAATTTTCCAGAGTCCACGTGAATATTGAGGTGCCTTTGCTCTAATTCCACTATTGCTAAGACTTTGAGATACTAAGGTTTTTTTACCTAATGCTGTATAGCTAACAGTTTTCATTTGGAACTATGGGTGGCTCCAAACACTGAGGTTTTTTTGTGTGTAGCCCCTGTAAATATATTTTGTGATAAACTTATACTGTAGATGATGAAAATATGGATGACCTTAGAAAAAAGAAGTAATACTCTACTGACTATGGGACATCTCTGGACATCTCTGATTTCCCTCCTCTTTCCCAGCACTGAAGAAGTACAGGTCAGTGTCTTCACCATAAAGTTTTTAAAGGATCTTTAACTGTTCTTAAGTGGATATGCTTAATTAGAAGCTATGAAGCTATTATCAATTGAGAGAGATAATTTTATTGAATAGCAGCTTTTGAGTTTTTTTTTCTGCACTTGGAATGATAAATGGAACTGTGCGGTAGCTTCTACTTTCTTGGAAACTGCAGTCTTCAGTTTGGGAAAGATGTAGCTAGCTGTCTGGGAGATCTGGCAGAAGTCTTCTCTTTGCTACACCAGGAACAGTTTTTGAATGTGAATTGAGTAAGCTACGCAAAATGTGATTCTGAATGTTGGTTTCCCACATCAGATCACAGTACAGCACAAGAATCCATTTAGCATCATTATCATCAGTGACAGGGTTATTGTAACTAAATTTTGATTTTCTGTATTGTCAATTCTTGTTTTGTTTTAGTGTCGTCTTTGCTCCTGAAATGTATTCCTGAAAGCACTTACCAAAGTTCATTGAATTAAAGTTCTCCAGGAGTCTATTCCCAGCATTTATCCAAATTTCAAGACTGTCTTACAACAAAAGGAAATTCTGTGAGAGCACTGGAGTATTATTAATCTTCAAAGAACTGCATTCTCACCGTAAAATGATGCTGCCTCAAAAGATTGTAAATGGAGGTTCTGTCTAGCCAGACTAAACAATTCTCTAGGTGCTAAATTTTGGCTATTGTATCTAATTTCATGTCAGCGCTACAGTAAAACCTTTTGGATGTAGTGTTAATAAAGAACATGACCCCATTTCAAAGTTTCCTTCTCTTTCATTTGTCTCCATTTTCCTAGTGAAAACACTGTTAAAACTGATGAATGAATGCAAATTATTTGAGTTTTGAGAACAGCACATTTTGATTAAATTTGATCCAGCTGAAGCCGAACTCAATTTTATTGGGTATTAGTATAAGGTACTAATCAGCTGCTGATAAAATGAGTCCTGTTTTTGAAAATCTTTAAGTTTCCTTTTGATGTTAGACATTGATAAGAAGCAAGAAACATAAAAAGCACTTATGGAAGAGTATCAGTAATCTGAAAGATACATCAGAATCTTTATATACTAAATTATTCTTGCTACATATTTTCTGTATGTATAAGTACTTATGTTCTTCTCCTGGGAATTTTCAGGTTCTAATATTTTCAGGCTGATTCTTTGGCATAACTCAAGTATTTTTGAAGGTGCCCTACACCGTGTCCCTCCAAGTAATTTTCAGGAGCCAATAGCAATAGAAAATAAATGAACAATAAAAGCCCCATTAAGATAAAGCTTTGTCCTGGACTTTCTGATAATAAATGTCTGTCTTCAACTAGAGAAAGAAAAATATTCTGGTTTTCAATATTTCCTCGGAAATATTTCCAATGTATGGAGATACTGAATATTCATTAAGGAGGTTTTGAGATAAAAACTTGAATAGATATTTAATGGTATATCTAGAAGGTGCTTCAGAAAAGTTTGTCTATTGCTATGATTAGGAGGAACAGACTTGTTTACTTATCCTGGCCTGCCACTCATTTTTCAGGTATTTACATTCTCTTAGCAGTTATGTCTTAGCTAAAAGCTGTTTTTCTTGCATACTATACTCTTCCTTTTTCAACAAAGCACCTCTGGTAGACTAATTTGTCCCTATGTAATTAAACTGTGCTCTCAACTCTGGACAAAGAGAAGATAATTTTTTTTTCACCTAGGCACTTATTCTACAGTCAATCATGTGCAAAAATAGATTATGTGGGGTTTTTTTGTTTATTTATTTCCTGTTTTTTGGCTTTTTAAGGAATATATTTTGGATTTTCTAATAATTTACCACCACACGAGTGCTAATGGATTTACAGATTTTTTTCAGGCATAAAATAATTATTTGGTAGTGCAAGTTTCACTTCTGTGTAGCACAGGTGTCTCATCCTGAATCGTACTCGGTTGAGCTGCAATGATCCCAGAGGTGAAATTAAGACAAAAACGAGGTCAATGCTGTGTTTTCCCTTTGAGTACTTATTCTCCAAGTGCAGAGAAAGAGAACAAGAGAGAGCGAAGTGAGGAGGGAAAGAAAGAGAAACGCAAAAGAAGAAGAAACTAATACTACCATGGAGTCCAGCGACATCCCGCAGGTCCAACGTCATCGGTGTGAGAATATTCCGACTAGTGCTGGTCTGTACTTCTTTTATTTCCATTGTTACCCCCCTTTCTCCACCTCTTTGCTGGAACTGATTTACATTTTCTTGGAATTTCTTTGCATAAATTCCTCACCTGTACTGCGCACTTGGTCCACTTTTTCAGGGGTCTCGAGGGGTCGCTCATGCCAAGCCTTCCTCTTTAAGTTGTCTTCCTCAGTATGACCACCAATAACCCCACTGCGTGCGCATACATCTTTCGTTGTTGGTTATATAACGTTGGGAGTTTGGCACTCTGTCCTTGGAGGTGTCATATTATCTCACAATATGTTGCAAAAGGCCTACTGTCCAAGCCACCTTCAAGGCCTCGCAGGTGTTAATCGCTACTAATGATGCAGAAATTTGGTTAATTACTACAGCAGCAGTTTGTTGTGATGAGCTTCGCAGTTTCAAACTATGTGTCTTTGCTATGTTGAGACAATCTTCCCACAACAGGTCAGAGAATATGAATTGTCCTTTATTAGTTCCAGTTTATTCCAGCTAATGCATGTATTCTAAAGAGAATTTCAAACTACATATTTCAAAAATGGAATATTTGTCTCCTAAGTGGTTTTTATTTTCTGGTGCATAACTGTCCTTAATGCTAGAAAACTGTGCCCTACTCCCTTTAGTATTTGTTTTGATACAATTTCCAAATGCAGAAGATCATTTTACTCTTTACAGAGTAAAGAGTTTTTGTTTCAGCTTATTCAGTATCTACCTATACACTTTATATACCATGATTGACGACCTCTTGGTCTTTTTGCTGTATGAACCAGGATGAGTCTAAGCATTTGTGGTTTGATTTTATTCCAGGAAAACATTGAATGGAGCACACAGCTTCTGGCAGTAATGTGCTTTGGCTTCTCTCACTGAGGGAGCAAACAAGCCAATTCTGTATATCATCAAGCAGTTGCTGGGTGTGACCTTTGAATGCTGGTCAACTTTTAGAAACTAAAATTGGCAAATGACAGTTACTTTAGCTCTTTTTATCAATATAATAATGAAAATTATACCCATCGAAGTATGTATTCTGATTAAAAAGAGCTATTTGAAAAATGGTTTTCAAATTCTAGTTCTGAACTTTTATTTTTGAAGGGCTTATAATTCTTGAAGAGGAGGGGGAGGATGTTAAATTGAGATCATAACTTACCAGAGATGTGTTACCTTCTTTTCTTTTTCCCTTCTGCTTACATTCAGTTCTTAGAATTTGCATAGTGTGACATTATTAAATCTGTGAAAATATCATACCTTTAAACACACAGTATTTATTTCTTTCTAGTGAACTCTGGGGTTTTTTTGGCATTAGAATATCATGTGCATAGAGAATAGCCATGTTGGCAGAACTTGTCTGTAATTGCTCTAAAGATGCATAAACAAATCATAAAAGGCTATTAAAAAAGACATTATGGCCTGCTGGTTCATGGCCCATGTCTGAGAAAATACTTTCTTAGCCAACAGAGTGCAAGTCCTGTTTGTGTTGAAACAGCTAAAGTCAGCATTTAATTTGGTAATCTGATCATTTTTTTTGTGTACAATATTAACCTATTAAGGCTTGTAATTTAAATTATGTAGCCTTTGGTCCCTCTTTGTATCTTCACCTTAGTATCTCTCAGTCATTTAATTCTGCAGAAGACAGATTTTCTAAAACAATGTGTCAGACATATTAGAAGTTCATTGTCATCACAGCTGACTCACTGGTTGTGACAATACTATATTTTGACTACAAACTAAACTGAAACCACACAAAGAGTTGTTGTCAATGGCTCAAGGTCTGAGCAGAGACCAGTGACAAATGATGCTCTTCAGTGGTCAATTTTGGGACTGATACTGTTTAGCATTTTTGTTGGTGACATGAACAGTGGGATCGAGTGCACCCTCAGCAAGTTTGCTGATGACACCGAGTTGTGTGGTATGGTCAACTTGCTGGAGGGAAGGGATGCCATCCAGAGGGATCTTGACAGGCTGGAGAGGAGGGCCTATGCAAACCTCATGAAGTTCAATAGGGCCAAGTGTGACGTCCTGCACCTGGGTTGCCACAATCCTAAATATAAACACAGTCTAGGCAACAAGTGGATTGAGAGAAGCCCAGAAAGCAAATCACATCCTGGGTTGCATCACGAGAAATATCACTTGCAGGTCAAGGGAGTTGATTCTCCTCCTTTACTCTCTTTTAAGACCTGCAGTGCTATGTTCAGCTCTGGGGTCCCCACTGTAAGAAAGATATGAGGGTCCAAAGGAGGGCCACAAAGATAATTGATTGGCTGGAGCATCTCCCCTGTGACGACAGGCTGAAAGGATTGGGGTTGTTCATCCCAGAGAAGAGGAGGCTGTGGGGAAACCTTACAGTGGTCTTTCAGTACTTAAAAGAGGCCCACAAGAGAGAAGCAAAGGGACTCTATCACAGAATGCAGTGATAGGACAAGGTTTCAAGCTGAAAGAGAGTAGATTTATATGAGATATAGGGAAGAAATTCTTTACTGTGAGGGTTGCGAGATGCTGGAACGGGTTTCCCAGAGAGGCTGTGGAAGTGTTCAAGACCAGGGTGAATGGGGCTTTGAGCAAACTGATCTAGCAGAGTGTGTCCCTGCCATGGCAGGTGAGCTGGAAATAGTTCTTGAGGCTCCTTCCAAGCCAAACCATTGCAGCATGTTTGTAATTCAAATATGTTTGTAATCAAGTAACCTGCATATATTCAACAGAAAATTAGGTTAACAATTAGCTGTGGTGAAACCAGATAATTATCTTACCTGTGCACTTTCAAAAATGTATTTTAAAGATGTAATTGAAATCTATTATTTATAGGGGAACCTAGGGAAGAGATAGAAAAGACTTGTGAAGAATTTTGAAGAGATATGTATATTTTACCTTTGTACAAGATTTTATAACAGAACAACGAACCATGTCACGGATATTTCTTTAAAAAATCCTCAACGATCTTGATTCAAAAAGCATTTATATTCTATATAGGGATTTTCTTGCTCTGTCCTCAAGCAGCTTGTTATGAGAAACACATATAATTTATCAGTGTTTGGAATCTGCCTTTATATAACCTTGTAGAGTTCCTGAATGCATGAAGTTCTTAATAGAAAAAGTGAATTATTTCTGATCCAAATGCCACATAGTAATGAATTTCTCTTAACATCTCATAGTTTTACTCTACTCTGGCACCCTGAAGTGTCAGGAAAGAAATGAAAGTGAGATTGCAGCTGTGGATTAAATGTAAATGACGTGTATTGTACATTTGGCAGCTTGTTTCTTCTTGTTCTAAATTAGTTCCACAGCAAGTTTATTACTACAATTTCTGAATGACTTGTCAAAAGGTTCATAGTGTGAACTGTAAGATGAATCAATTAGTAGTTTATAGTCTATACTTTATGTATGTTATGCTTTATTTGCCCTTCTTAAAAGGAAACAACCAGATTATGACAGGTAGAAAAAAAGTGTTACTACCTAGTTATTTACCAAAAATCTCTACATGGGTTCTTGTAATATATTAATTACTATCGTATATATAAGGAGTGTAAACAAGACGGAAGTTAGAGAAACTTGCAATATTTAGTGATCTGCTTTGCTAAGTAGATATTTGTTTACTTTTAAATGTGTATTACAGAAGTTAGATGGAAGAGGTAAATATAGTAGGTGAGCACAATCAGAGAGAGTGGTTTTCTCTCCCCTGAAGAAGCCTCCTTTCCAATAGCTACTAAATGCTTGCTCATGAAATGTTTGTCTCAACTGAGATTATCACGTTTATTTTGACAGAAACCTGTCACCTCTAATTATTCGAGAACTAACGAAGTTCTCTGTTGTATGTCAGGAAATGTAACAAAACATTAGATTGCATTATTTGATACAATGAATATCAAATGGAGTAATTTCTCAGTGTTCCAACATTTAAGCTGTTGAAATTTATACAAACACAGAGAAAGAAAATAACCCCCAAACTTTTTAAATAACTCCTAGGTGATTTCCCGCTCTGCAAAAGATGAGCAAAATGTACAGTTCAAACAAATTACAGAAGGACAGAATCAGAGAATGTCAGGGATTGGAAGGGACCTCAAGAGATCATCTAGTCTAGCCCCCTGCCAGAGCAGGATCACCTACAGTAGGTCACACAGGAACGTGTCCGGGCAGGTTTTGAAAGTCTCCAGAGAAGGAGACTCCACAACCTCCCTGGGCAGCCTGTGCCAGTGCTCTGTCACCCTCACAGTGAAAAAGTTTTTCCTCATGTTTTTGTGGAACCTCCTATGTTCCAGCCTGAACACATTGCCCCTTGTCCTGTCATTGGACGTCACTGAAAAGAGCCTGGCACCGTCCTTCTGACATTCCCCCTTGACATATTTGTAAACATTTAAGAGGTCACCCCGCAGCCGCCTCCAAGCTAAAGAGACCCAACTCCTTCAGCCTTTCCTCATAAGGGAGGTGCTCCACTCCATCATCTTTGTGGCTCTGTACTGGACTCTCTCAAGCAGTTCCCTGTCTCTCTTGAGCTGAGAGGCCCAGAACTGGACACAATACTCCAGATGTGGCCTCACCAGGGCAGAGTAAAGTGGGAGAAGGACCTAAATTGTAACCATTCTTGTGGTAGGTCTCATTTTTATGTCATGATACCATGGAACAGCTAAAATGATGTATTGTGGCAGACATAAGGAAATATTTTATGGTAGATTTAAAATACTAGAAGTTACAAGGCTTTCCAAAACAAATAGAAAGCCAAGTAGAAACCCACTTTACAATTGAAGAGTTGTTTTAGAAAATAAGGTTGATTCATTGTTGTTTATTAAACTTAGTGTTTCAATACTGTTAAGCAAAATGCTTAGTAAGATGCTCAGCTCTGATGGGACCATAATAGGATGCTAAGTGGTCCTGAGGAAAAAAGTGATACTTACGAATTTTTTGAACTGTCAGCTCTTTGATGGTACTAACCAACAAGTCCGTATTAGTTGAAATTATTTCTTTCTGCTTTTATTTATTTCTCTTACAATGTAATAGAGAATACTGAGTCAATAGCTTACCAAGTAGAAAAAGTCTTGTATACTCATCTTATATGTGGCATGAATACTGTGCAAAAAAGAATCACTCAAGTTTGATTGGAGGTGATTCCCCAAAATTGTACCGCTCAAAAAGGATTAAAGCTAGGTGTCATAAACAGGTATGAGAGGTGTAAGATGTTCTTTCAAACATTTTTTGACACAACTGGTTTTCTTTTCCTTTAATTTCTCCTCTTGCATTTATTTGGAATGAGGTGTTGCATTTAGGTAGTGTCACTTGCTGTGGGGTTCCATGCAAGGATGGACGACTCCGCACCAACATGACACTCTAAAGGTCACCATCTTATTGCAAGAGCAGCAAACATTTATATTGTTCTTGCTTAGCACGCATCACATTGTGATTGGCTACAGCTGTTCATGCACCATTCTGACTCTGTTAATTCGTAATTGCCTGACAAGCATGCATTTCCTGTCCCACCAGCCAAGCCCCGTGTTCTGCACAGCTGACCCATTCAGTTCTTCATCAGTGTATCCAACTAGCAAAACCCAACAACTTGCTACTAGTTTCAAGGCAGGCTGAAATATCCGTGGTGATTAAGCTCCAATTCTAGCACTTCACAACCTATTTGAGTGGTGGTATTGATTATCTAACTTTTGTAGAGTGTCTCAAACTTGACAAGCACCATGCAAGTGCTAAAAATTCATAAGCTTGTTTGTTATTAAGAGTAATGTTTGTGGTGTTTGAAAGTATGCTTGTAAAAATGGTTATTAGAATTATCAAATATTTTTGTTTTATTTGGAGCTTGATCACTTCCAAAAGACCCTTACGCCTAACCTGTTATTGTTCCTTACAACAGTAGTTTATTACACAAGTTCATAGTGTCAGAATTTGCAAATGTGATTTCCAAACTCAGCACTTGTAAGTGATTGTCTTAGTGAAGGGCGTGTGCACTTGTTTAGCATTCAAAATTGCTCAGATACTTGTCAATGAGTCACACAGATGAATGGAAAAAGCAGACTGAAAATCTCATGTAGGTTTGGTTAGCTAACTTAAGCAGCATTTACCTACCTATCGCAGAAATTAAGTGGTCTAGAGGAAGTGAACAAAATTAAGATGGTTTATCCCAGATGAGGATTAGATTTTATAACATTTTGAGTACACTCTGCTTTACAAGCAGAAAATGTTACATTTCTATTTGTCGGTGGATTTCATCTCATATTTATAGTATCAGTTACAGGATGATTAAGCAGCTGTTAACTTCTTTCAGGGAAGATGAAATTAGGAACCACTTTATAAAGTCCTTTGCCTCTTAAAAATAGAAAACTAATTGAAAACTCTTGGGAAGACTGGAAAATGAGATTCATCGGTTCTGTAGTGTCTGGTGTTGATATTGATGGTTTTAATAGTGATATTATTATTTTCCTATTAATTCAGTATGCTTCCATATACTGTAATGTAAAAATGTGCACCTTCAGGCTTAATGCATAGTGGAGAAAATTAACCAACAGTGGGATACCTAGTGAATATAATCTGTTGTTCTAGCACTAAGAAGGTCTGGCAGAATTTATGCTTGACTAGCACTCCACATAATGCAAATTTATAATGACTGAATTTATGATTAACTTTCACTGCTTCTGTGAAGCTCACTGCAAAGACCACTGCTGAGATGAATATCTGATTGTAGGTTAGTGTTAATAAGAGTCCAATCTGCAATTGATGGAATGACTCCTCTTGACATTGTAAAGATGAAATTTGAGGTGCAACATTTAAGAGATTTTGAGTGCTTTCCTGAGCAGATCACCTTATTTTTATTTCTTATATGCCTTAAAAATTTTGTGTATTTCCAAAGTGGCATACACAGGTCTCATTTTTTCATAGAAAACAGACTGATTATTCAAAATGAGTATTAAGGCATTTCATTGCAGGTCCTGATTATCCTTCATCTTATTAAAAAGCTGTTGAAAAATAATTTATGATTTAGTTGCTAAAAGATGATAAAATAATCATTTGAGATAATGGCACAATCAGATTATATTTTATTGCTCTCTGTTTATTAGTCTTGATAAACGGACAATGGATTAATTATACCTCTCTTTTACTGTCTCAGAAACATGAAGAAATATCACTACTGGGAAAGGAATTACTCCATTCAGAGAAGAGTTTTTTTTCATTTTAATCACATAATTTCAGGTAATAAAAGAAATAGCCATGACTATTATGTATCTCGTATAACTCGTTTTGAAATTCTGTCCAAATTGTCTTTGGAAAAATGACTCAGTGAACAAGTACTTAAAGGTAAAAGTGAAGTTTTCTCCATATACTCAAGAATCAGAAAAGCAGCAGAAACTTACATTTTTGTCAAGTCTCTGACAGTTTGGTGTTCAATTGGTTTTCAGATGTAAATAAGATGACTTTACTGAAGTGCTTCATTCCATTCTGCAAGGCTCTTTTCCCTTTTTTTTTTTCTTCATGCTCCTTCTTTCCTCTTAGGCAAATAAAATACAAAGATCAAGCAAATGTTAGTGCTTATGTAAGTTGTTAGACTGACAACCTTAGAAAGTGAGGACCTTAATTATCCTGAGAAAATGGACAACACAGACAGCACCAATGTAGGTTCTCTTACACAAAACCTTTTACTTTATTCCCTGATCTGCATGGAGTGTTTCTAGGGATTAGAAAAGAGTAGCTCAGAGGTCTGCAGCCTTGCTGAGAAGGGAGCCAAACAGTGGGAGTTCCAGCCATATTTTCTTGAATATATATATAGAGAGAGTCTTTGTATTGTGAAACCTAGAAACATGTTAGATGGAATAAAACCAAAACATCTTCCAAAATATTGAGCTGGCAGCTAACCGGATGCCTTTGAGTCAAATTGTATATAAAAAAAATATTTATAAGACACTGCTTAGTGCTTAACAAGCTTGCTTCCCTAGAAGGTAGGAACTGCTGCTTGTGGTAGAGCACGTGATAGCTCCCACAGTGCTCGGAGAGGAGGTGGAATGGGAGCACTGACACTGTGAAGAGACTGGAGGCAGAGACAGTGCTTGCATTTCTGAATGAGCTATACATATTTTTTTCTCATAGGATGCAGTATTTGGAGGCTGTGAGACTGCTTTGAGTTTCCAGATCTTTTATGAAATGCAGATGGAAAAAAGTGCCCTGAAGCAAGGGCCTGTGACTGACTGGAAGTAGCCTGTACACAGAAGACTTGTATAACACACCTGTGTTGCTATTTTTTCACTACCAAAGAAAAAGGTGTAATATATACCATGACAGGTTTTTTGTTTGACTGGTTGTTATTGATTGTTTTTGGGTTTTTTTTAATCCTGGACTGCATCAAGATCTGTGAGCTTCACTGAGAAATCATTTCAATCATCATGCTTGAATTTGTCTTCCTACTTCTCTTTCTGTTACATGTCATTAAAATCTGTGTGTGCATAGTAGAGTGTAGAGGTCAGTTTTGTGCTGGAGGGCCTAAAACAGCTTTCATATGACTTTGATATTTTATGCTGTGGAGAAGTGATAGAGAGGAAGAAGAAGGATGACAACATAAGACTTTGGTACACTTGTCATGGGTTTAAGTCTGATGGGGTTTTTTGTTGAAGCCGAGGTATACTTGAGCAAAATTTTGAAAGCCTCCCCTACCTCTAGGTAGGAGTCGGATCTGCCTCTGACCAGGGCCAGGCCAATCAGTGCCTCTGCCATCAAGGTATTTAAGAGGCAACCCCATCGTTCTATTTCTCTCTTTTAGTTTTGTCTAGTTTTGAGCTGTCCTGTCTTTAATGTTGGGGAGCCTTTCTGTTGGAGGAGGAGGAGGTGAGAGGAGAACAAAGGAATGTGGTCCTGAGAAGAAAGAGAGGGAGAAGAGTCCCAGAAGAGAAGGAGAGGGAGAAGGCTGCCAGAGCAGGACCTTTCCCTGAAGCCCCGTGGTGGCTGAGGTGGCAGGAAGGTGATTGCCTGTCAGCTGAGGGAATTGACGAGAACGTACAGGATGTGTCGGTATGTTCAGAATCCCATGAAAGAGACCAAGCATCAACAGCAGATGTGCCTGAAGCAATCCGTGGCCCTGATGGACCCATAAGAAGGAAGAGGATTGCCTCCTGTGAGGTGGACACCACATGGCAGGAAGGAGAGACTGCGAGAACCCCTCTTTCTCAAGGAGGGGCTGCCATGGATGACGAGTAATGGCCAGATGGACTGCACCTCCCACTCCCTGCCTCCTTGCGCTGCTTGGGGGTGAGAAGGTAGCTGGGAAAGTGGGAGGGGTGGGGTGAAATGTCTTTAAGATAGGGTCATATTTATTGATGTATTCCTCTCACTATCCTACTTTGTAAATGGTGGTGGTGAATCAAATATTTTTCTCCCCAAGTCACTCTGATTCTTTACCCATCATCTTAAATGATAAATTATTACCCTTCCCATGCTTAATCTCAAACCCTTGAGCCTTTTTACTTGAATTGCCTCTCTCCACATCACTGTGGATGGGGGGAGGAATGAGCTGGAGACCACATGGTCTTCTTGAACCACAGCAACTGTCCATGTTGCCCTTCTTAAAATAATCAATGTCAAATTATAAAGGACATATCATACGACATAGAGTCTGTAGCTGTGAACAGGTGGGGAAAACATGAACCAAATTGCATGCAAACTTGTTGATAAGCAATTGAGGTTGTCTGGAAAAGCAGACTAAGTGACGATATTGTGTACATGTGTTAGGGAAAGGTTTACAAGATAATCTGACCAAGCAACAAAATACAAAAGTGCATTCTGGAGAAAGTAAGAGTCCTTTTTTTTTTTCTGCTGGAAATTATTACAACTATTTTTCAGTTAAATTCATTGATCAGTTTAAATAGATCTATTTTGTCACTTTTTATCATATTTTGAAAATGCTGTGTGACATAAAATAGATTTTTAAAATGTCAATTTTCTGCATTCCCTCTTTCAACTGGAAAATAACAAGGACTTATGGTTGGGTCATTCTATTTCATTTTTCTTTTTTGTCTTAAATCTCTTGTATCTCTCTTTCTCTTCCCTTCTTGTTGATGCATCACTGAAAGAAGTGGTGGAAATACAGTTTCTTTGTTCAGGTGTATATCGGCCAGGGAGCACAGTTTGAGGAAATACCAGGAGGAGTCATGTGGAGATCATAGACTTTATTCATCAGAGTCAAACAAAAATGAATAGCACCATACAGAAGCCTTCCCAAAATGCTAGTGGTAGAGAAAACCTGGCACATCAGGGCAAAATTTTTCTGCTTCTGTGGTGGGTTTTTTTGTTGCTTTTTAGTTTTATTTTTTGTTGTTGTTGCTGCTGCTTTTGTTCTTTGATTGTTAGGTTCTTCTGTAACCGAGAAAACTTAATTGCTTCTTATTTGCCATTGTTAAGGATTTACTGTAGCACTTTGGGATTACTTGTAATCATTTCACTTGTATCATTTCACTATTGTTGTGCTTCATTTGTAACTGTAAATGCAACTCAGCATAGGAAATCCAAGAAGAAACATATTGATTTAAATGCCAAATTTCAGAAAAGGATAATTGAATGGGGTTTGTCAGAGGAGATAAATAAACTGTACCTGGGCAGTAAAATGGGATATAATCTCCCAGGAGATTATACATAATACTCTTCCGTATTGCCATGTAAATAAGTGTACATATATGGGGGCTGATGGTATCACACATTGGGAAATATTTGTTGGAGACAACAGTTAATTTACTCAGCAGAAACAAAGAAGAACTAAATGGAATCGGAGAAATCAAGCTAGCGATAGAGTTCTTGAATCCTAAAATGCATTATGTAGAGAAAATATACAGAATATGAAGCTTATGATTGCAAAACAATTCAATTTGTAAAGGTTCATAATGAGGACAAGGGGAATGGATTCATAGTTATTGCTCTTGGTGGGAAAGCAAAAAAATAGCTAAAGCTTATATTTTGTTCAGAAAGCATTTTACAATGGTTTGGATGGAGGAAAGCGTAGACTTGCAAGGCTAATTTTTCTTTTTGCAATAGTAGGTAGTAAGGCATGGGTGTTCAGAAGATTGCTTTTCGGAAGATTGCTATTAATATACTGTTCCTATACTAATAGGATAAATACTACTTTGAGTGGTAAACTGCTGTGTGATTAGAAAAACACAGTTTATAATCATGCTTAGCTGGATGAACATGTTTTCTGCTTGCTGGTCTTCAAGAAGGCAACTGGTTGAGGTTAAAGAGATTTCAGACTGTGAATGGATAATTAAGACAATTTACCATCTGCCAAGCCAGAAAAAGGACATGCAAAATAGAATCATATACTCCAGCAGGGTAACAGAGTAATAGCTGGCAGCAATTATACCTGTTGTCTCAGTGATTATTATTTCATTATACTCAAACCTAAAATGATTCCTTTGCTTGTATAGACAGAAGTCTGGCTTCTGAGTACAACAGTTGCACAGTACATATGAACAGCTGCCATCACTTTATCACACACAAGAAAGAGGATGTTACATAGAAGAAAAAATGCAGTTTTATTGGTTTCTATTGGAGAAGCTGGTCTATACCTCTATCTCTAGTTAATAGTTTTATTTATGTAAAGACATTCCTAAGCAGTTTTAAAAATAGTCTTAACTAGCAACATATTTAAAATCGAGGTCAGCTTGATTAATATTCAACCCTGATAGATTTGCAGTTTGACCCAGAACCATGTACAATATCCAAAATGAGAAATAATTGAGCACTTAAGGAACTGAGACTTTTACATCAGACATGAGCCAGACTCTACGTGCATCATTAGCAGAGGCAGTTTCTTCTGTGTCACAATTTAAGTTTTAGATTTACTGAAGTTGGAAACTAGTAAAAGACAGCACGGTGCAAACTCATGCATCTTGAGACAAAGGGAAAGACTCTGAGAACTTTACTGAACGTGTTTCTGAGAGATGTGAGGGCCGGTTTAGCTCAGTGTGTTGAGCGTTGGTGTTTGAAACACCGATGGTCGCGGGTTCGATTCCCGTTCGGTTCTCATGTGTTGCCTGACCTAGTCGAGAGGTGGCGTCCCTGACCACAACAGGGAGGTTGGATTAAAATGATCTCTAAGGTCCCTTCCAGCCCAGGCCATTCTATGATATGATTCTATGATTCACTAATAAAACACTATCTGTAACCCCATTGCACGAGAAAATCACAGCAGCCATTGCCGAAAATAAGAACCACTACTGAATCACTATCTCTTCAGATGAAAGACATGGGACAAGGTGCAGGTACACCTTAATGTGGCTAGAAGGATAATAACTGCTGCTTATTCCTCTTGCACACTCCCCTAGGTTGGAAGGTATTTCTCTCCCAGATTAAGTAGGAGGGAAAGAAGTGGATGCTAACTCTGTGCATTAGTTTTGATGTTGTGTTTAAATTGCCTCATGGTCCTCTATGAAAGTTATTAGCTATATCAACCCACCATAATATAAGAGATTATGTGGAAGGGAATGTAATGCAACATGATATATCTTTAATCTGTTATAACTGGTTAAAAAAATTGAAATAAACTTCTACCTTCACTAAATAAATAATCTTTGGGAAAGAATTCAGCAGATTATCCACAATTTTACCACCTGGATGTCTCTAATGCAAAAATTAATGACTGTGGCTTTTGACCATCTGTTTTACAAGTATTTTGGCAAGTGCAAATACCTGTCACCCAACACTAAACATGGATTGTAGAAAATGACCCTTCTTCAGACCAATTATCTTCCTATATACCTTAAGAAAGAAGCTTTTTGTGAAATCTTAAACCCCTGGTTTTAATAGGTGTACAGGTGAGGGAATAGGACTGTCTAAATACTTATCAAGACATCTAGCATGTAAATGTTAAACGTTGATGAAGATTCTGAAGGAACCATTAAAGTTAAAGCTGCATTTCATGCTTTGTTGTCATTGCTTTCAGATTCTAATCCAAAACTTTGTTTATAGAATCTGCCTTTATTGATCTTCAGTAAGGATTAAAGTCATGATATAAAACATCATGGACCATATTCTACATGGCAGAAACCCAGAAATCTTTCTGCTTTCAAACAGTAGGCAATCTCTTTGCTAGCCTGGAAGTAGTGTGTACATTTAGGCTCTACCTTTCTCAGGTGTAGAATGTATATACACATATATATTGGCAGGGTAGAGGATGTCCATTCATTTTTTAAACTAGAAAACGTCTGTTGAAAATTATGTGTTGCAATGTTTCAGTGTATTAAAGATTGTCAAATATTTTATTTCCAAGAGTATTTTTAGTAGTAGGTAAACAGTCTATTCATTTATATTAACTCTAAAGTGAGTGAGAAGACACAGAAAGATCTGTGAGGTTCATCATACAGAACATCTGCTGAGGAGGGCTGAGTTTAGTTGGCTGCAGGATGGGAGGCACGTGCCTGCCCCCAGGTCTGGGGCACAGCTGCAGCTGCCCTTCGTGAAGCAACTTCACACGATGGTCTTCCAGTCACTACAACTTTGCTGGCCTCTGCTGCTGGCAGTCCTGTCCAGGCAAGTATTTGGCAACAGACACAGGAAATACTTCATAGTAGTTATATTTGCTTCTGATATTTATTTATTTTTAATCCTTACACCCATATTGTCAATTTCAGCTTTTGCCAGTTGTAATTCCTGAGTGCTTGACATCTCATTTTTATCCCATTTGTTTATCCTGAACCTTTTCAGTTGTGTGTATATCTTCTCTACCTAAGACAGAACATCTTTAAGAAAGCAGTGAGCTAAATAAGATGATATGAAATACCTGTCACTGTAATAAACCATTATCACCATTTTTCAGTAATTCACAATGATTCAAAATCGTGTCAAAATACTTTGCTAATATATTTCTCCAAGATATTTCTAACCTTCCACTTGTTTAAAATCAAATCATTATTAAGTGGTCACTGTCTTGACATTCAGCTATTCATGAGGCATAAATCACTTCTGCTCTCTAGGAACAAGGCGTCATTCTTAAAACTAGCAAAATAACACTTGTACAGATAAATTTGAACCTTGTTTCCAGAAAAGTGGGTTTATATGCAGGAAATTAATGTAAGAAAATTCAATATGAGCTCTTATGGAAGAGGAAGATGATTTTACTATACAAAATCTCTAGGAAAGTTGATTTTATCCACTTGTACTCCCACACCCTCAAACACTAAGACACGTAAATCCATCTGCTATAGACAGAATCACTTATGTGCAACACATGACAAGAGATGTTGACTATCCAACCCTCACAACACCTTATTTTCTCTTGACTGGTGACAAAAACTCAAGTTTTATACAGATACTATATACTTTCTAAGACAAATCTTTTACTACAATGTGATACTTATGTCTCAGAAATTTTTCCTCTCACCTTCCTTAGATTTTAATACCTATGCTACCTATCATAGCTAGGGTAGCTAAGGACAATGTGCACATGGGGAACTTGCTCTTAGAGCTTGTCTCAGGACTGTCAGCTGCCACCAAACAAATTTACGTGTCAAAGAATTGTTAAAGCATTTGTTAAAACCCCTGCTGTCAAGTTTCTTCATTTCACTTTTTCAGATTCTTACTCCTCTCCCAGTTGTTTAATTCTATTCCACTCTGGTTTGACAGCTGGACTATATTTACCTTGTAGAGACTTGCTAATGTGGATCTGAATTCAAGTAGTGGTCTTGTCTGGCCACCTTAGAGTAGGTCTGCAAATTCTGTACCACCTAGACCCTGACCTGAATTCTGACAGGGTTTTTATCCTTTCTCATCATTCCCTTGCTTTCTCTGGTTTCTAGATTCAGCTCACATTGACTTAATTCTAGGTTTCAGGCTGAATCCTGTTAATTCCTGAGGGTTACTTCCACTTCAATTATAAGATGGGTTGTTATGTTCTGGTTCTTCTTGCTTGGATTATTGGATCCCGAAAAGAAAATTAACTAACTTTCCTAAGATGAGTGGACGGAGAAAATGCCTGTTAGAAAAATTGAAAATGTAATTAGAATTTGAAGTTCCACTAAAGAGCATTGCTTATTACACAGTGTTATGATTCTAGTATGTTTCATTTACCATTTCTTCTTGGTATTAGTAGTGGTTTTGAGTCTTCTTGCAGGAGGTGGAATTCTACTAGAAAATTGCTTATTACATTTATTCATCATCACATTACTCAAAAAGCTTGCACTGTCTTGCAATTAGCCTTTTAAAAACTTTATGAAGTAACATATGTGTTATTATGTGTTATTATGTTTGCTTAACAGGTAAGAAATCAAGGCATAAATCAACTTAGGAATTTGTGAAGATATGAGGAACAGAATTGATATCATATTAGGCAAAGAAAGACCCTGTCACCAGAAGTTCATTCCTCTTTGGAAATTAGACTAGTTGGAATAATTGAGTCTGGAATGCTTTCCTGTTTCTAAATATTGACGATGTAGTAAAGCTTGCTTTGAGTTTAACCTTGTTCTTTAGTCTTCGCGCTCATTAATTTTTCCTGAAATGCAGTCAGAGTGGGCCAGATGAACTCTTACTGGAGAAAAGTGATTCCCATAATATAGCATTTTATATTTCTGTTTCTATAACTAGCCCTTTGCTTCTTGTGGCAACAAGAAAAATCTGATCA
The DNA here is from genome assembly GCA_020746105.1 of Trogon surrucura. NCBI lineage: Eukaryota > Metazoa > Chordata > Aves > Trogoniformes > Trogonidae > Trogon > Trogon surrucura. Next base: position 62,713,533 of record CM036619.1, on the reverse strand, counting down.
ATAGAGACAATGGAGAAACCTAATTGTGATAAACTAACTGCATGGCTAGTGGGATGGGTATACTAGAAAAAGAAGAAAGAAACAGAAGGAGAGTAAGGGTAATCCATAGATAAAGAAAACCCTAACAACTAAGAGTTACTGAAGTGAAGAGGTAGACAAAGCTCAAATTTTTTGCCTTTAAAAGGAAATGTGCCAGCTCCATGCGATGAGTATGCATGTAAATTGTAGGCTGCTCAAGTATTACAGTGATATGAAATTGTAAACCAAAGAAAATACTTTGTATGTAGCTTCAGTTTTTATGCAGCTCAGAAATCCTTCTGAATCTAATTTGACTTTTTTCTCTCCTCATTTTGAAAGCATCCTTTTTCTAATGTTGGCTGTTCTTTGACACATGGGAAAGCTCTAGTCTAAGTGTCTAGGCATAATTCAGTTTTGCCTTGGCTTATGCTTATCTTAACAATATCACAGTTGACAGTTTTCCTTTCTGTGATTTATACCTGTGGTTTAGGCTTTTTATTACACCATGGTGTGGGGCTGGTGACAGAGACTGCTTAAATGAGTTTTACGCAGCTTCCATATCTGAAAGTCTATTTTATTTTCTGTTCTTTTTTTTTTCCTTGCCAAGGCCCAGACTTCTTTATCTCTTTTCTTAAATAACAAAATGAACATATCCAGCATCAGCCCTGTATTTCCCTCTCTCCTAGCCTATCAGCCTCTTCTCCTACCTTTCGTCATGCACATGTGTAATTTCCTCACAGGAAAAACACTTAAATGTCTTTTAAAACAAATAAAAGCAATTTAAAAATTACGTGTGACTAGAAAGTCTCTACATGGCTGTGTTCGAATAAACTACCATGGTGAAGGAGAACATGCTTGATGCTAGATGGGTGCTGGAACGTTTGAGTCCTCAACCTTACATGAACACTTGCTGCAGATGTGTAGGGACACATGGTTTTCTTTCAAGTTTGTAAAGAGTTTGTAACCAGACACCGTCTCCCACAGTATCCTCATAGGTAAACTGAGGAAGTGTGGTCTGGATGACTAAGTAGTGAGATGGGTTGCTAATTGGTTGAAGGCAAGAAGTAAGAGAGTTGTGGTCAATGGGGCAGAGTCTGGCTCGATGCCTGTGTCTAGTGGGATCCCTCAGGGGGCAGTGCTCAGGGCAGTGTTTTTCAATATATTCATCAATGACCTGGATGAGGGATTACAGAATGTTGTCAGTAAGGTTGCTGATGACATGAAACTGGGAGGAGTGGCTGACACTCCAGAAAGCTGTGCTGCCATTCAGAGAGAACTGAACAGGCTGGAGGGCTGGACAGGGAGAAATCTTATGCGGTTCAAAAGGGTAAGTGTAGAGTTTTGCACTTGGGAAAGAATAACCCCATGTGCCAGTACAGGTTGGGGACTGACCTGCTGGAGAGCAGTGCAGGGGAAAAGGACGTGGAGGTTCTAGTGGACAGCAGGATGACCATGAGCCAGCAGTGTGCCCTCGTGGCAAAGAAGGCCAATGGCATCCTGGGGTGTATTAGAAGGGGAGTAGCAAGTAGGTCAAGAGAGGTCCTCCTGCCCCTCTACTCTGCCCTGGTGAGGCCACATCTGGAATATTGTGTCCAGGTCTGGGCCGCTCAGTTCTAGAAGGACAGGGAGCTGCTGGAGAGAGTCCAGCGTAGAGCCACAAAGATGGTGAAGGGAGTGGAACACCTCCCTTATGAAGAAAGGCTGAAGGAGCTGGGTCTCTTTAGCTTGGAGAAGAGGAGGCTGAGGGGTGACCTCATTAATGTTTATAAATATGTCAAGGGAGAGTGTCAGGAGGATGGAGCCAGGCTCTTTTCAGCGACGTCCATTGATAGGACAAGGGGCAATGGGTGGAAGCTGGAACATAAGAGGTTCCATAAAAATATGAGAAAAACTTTTTCACAGTCAGGGTGACGGAGCACTGGAACAGGCTGCCCAGGGAGGTTGTGGAATCTCCTTCTTTGAAGACATTCAAAACCTGCCTGGATGCATTCCTATGCGGTCTGCTGTAGGTGGTCCTGCTCTGGCAGGGGGGTTGGACTAGATGATCTTTGAGGTCCCTTCCAACCTCTAACACGCTATGATTCTGTGATTACCTGGTTTTCTCATGAAACTGCTATGATACTCGGGGATCTTCAGTAATACAGGTCATGTCCCTTCATTTTTCTATCAAGTTTAATGTCAGCTTTAATTTTCAGAACGTTTTTATTTACTCTTCCTCTTTCCTGTGTGCTTGCTTCTTTCCATCTGAGCCTCATTTTCTAACATTCCCCTTGCATAAGGTGGCAGGAAGAGCTCTTGTTGGATGTATATCTGCTTTTGAAGAACTTCCTTGTGTTGAATTAGCACAGGGATAAAATTAAGTATGTGCTCAGCATGCATCCCTGAGGCAAAAGCAAAGCTGTCTGTGGTTTAGCCCACTCTTGTAACTTGGTTTGAAATCTAAAGATCATTTCAGCTAGGGTTAGAATTTTCTAGTACTTATGATGCTCTGAGAAGTACCCCACAGATGCTTTACATCTGTACACTACCTGGATTCCAGGATAAGGGGGAGGAAAGATAGCATCAGCTCTGGTAAGTGCTAAGTCTGTCCAGAGAAGACTGATCTCAATCACGCTACAAAGCAATTGACCCTTGGTCTTCTCTGAGATCCCCACATTGAAGGACCAGAAGCAAATGGGGAACTTGTTTGGCAGAATAAGCTGATCTGTGTTTAGATTAACCTGTACCAAATTATATTTAAGCAGTATGACACAGCCATTGTTTAAATAAATGAGGCTATGTCATTTTACACCAGGTTAAAATATGGTAGAGTGCGCCAGATCACCCCGCTGAGACAGAATTGTGATTTCACTGTACTGTGCACAGTACATTCACTCTTCTTGTCTTTTATATTGCAAGGGACTTTCATTTTGTGGGTATAGTTCATGTAAATCTATTCATTCTAGTGCCTAATCTGGTCAGAGACAATATATTTTGTAGACAGTCTGTGTTAGAGCTTAATTCTTGTAATTATTTAGAGTAGTATAACTCATTGCAGGCAGTGTGTGCAAGTCATGTAGTTAATCTGGTTACAGCTCTCAGTGCAGTCTATAGAAATCACACATCACAACATTTTAATTACATTGTCAATCTGCATTGCATAGAATTTGTGAAAATCTCAGGGTTACTTAACTCTTAAGTAATGATGTTAAAATTTTTTGATTCTATGCCTAGACACAAGAAACCCAGACTCACCTAATAGGTTAGGAAATGTACTGATTTTATTTATTTATTTATTTTACATGGGCAAATTAAACAGGACATTATCATTAGAAAACAATGCTCACAAACTATGAATACAAATTTCATAGCTGCAAGGACCAAAGGTCTATATACCCAAGAGTAATTTTGAAAATGTGTGCTGTTAAAGTGATTGTTGCTGACAGAAACATTTTTGATGCTCTACAGAGAGGTCAAAATCTAGCTGCTGAATTTGAATGTCATTGTCTTATCCATGTGTTAATGCTGTGAAGTACACACAAGTCTCAGTGTGTGGAAGGTTTACAGAGGATTTTGAAATTCTGTTCTGTGTGCAGGAGTGACAAATTGCCATGGATAACAGATGACAACATGTAATCAGTGCAACAGTAGTGGCGTTCAGGTTTTACACAAAACCAAAGTGAAACTAAAGTGTTTCTAGCATAATGTTCTTTTAAACATCAGAGAAGGTGTGGCTACGATATAAGGTTTTGAGTAACCTGGATAGAACAAGTATCCCTGAACTTCTATGCTGTCTAGTGCTTATTTGGAACTGTACTGTATATATACCTGTGAGGGACTGCTAAACGAATGTCTCAAATAGTCTGGGCCTTTCTGAACCTCAACAAGCCAGAGCCTCCTGCCTGGTGCCTCTGTCTGTCTTGGTGCAGGGGGTGCTCAGCATTTTGCTGAGCCCCCCTGCCCCAGCCCTGCACCCGTGGAGTTGTGTGAGAGAGTAGGGCTTGAAGTTGTGGCTGCAAGAAACCGGAAGAGGGAGGGGTGACTCGCCTCAGAAGCTCCGCCCATCCCCCAGACAAGTTCCCGGTAATTTTCCACAAGGGCTAAACAATGCGGTGTGGTGGGAACCTGTCAGTATAAAAGGGGATCACGGGGGGGGGGGCAGTCGGATGCTCTTTGCCCACCCCAAACAGGTTGCTGTGTGCCCTGGTCATCACTGGATCCAAGGGAGGTGATCTTTCCTCTTTCTTTTGCCTTCCTTTCTCTTTCTTTCTAGTTCCAGCAAAAGGGCTATCTATGGCAAGGCTGGTTCTTTGTTGATTGGTAGGTAAAATGGTGTCAGGATCCTTGGTGTTCTTTTACTTTAATCCTGGCCTGGGAATCTGTGAACCTGAGTCATTGTCCTGAAAGCTCAGGAGGTGAAAATATCAAATAATATTATTCAGGTTAGTGAAATAAACATATTTTCCCTTCCATTGAAACTGTCGTTCTAAAGGCAGATTTTGTCTTTTAATGGCTGACTGACACTTCAGTGAGATGAGCAGGGCTACCTGATCTTTAATACGTTTGAAAAAGAGTAACAAACCAACAGCTTTTCTTATCTTACTGATGCAGAGAAACTCAATAACCAGTTATTAAGCAGGTATTTTTTACTACGGCGCCAGGCACGTAGGGGATATCTCTTCCAAATATACGCGTGCCGGGGAATGGGGAAACTTTGACATATATGGGTTGGCTACATACATATTCATAGATTCATTAACATAAGTCCCTGCCCAGTTCTCATGCCCATTGTAGTTCTCTAGTGGTCTGCAGGTGTGCTCTGGTGGTCTCCTGGAGGAAGGCTCCAAGTCTTCCTTGGACACGAACTTCCTCTTCTTCTTCTCCCTGGTGCCTCGGATCCCGCACCAGTCAGTCACTGTGCAGCTCTGCAACCAGAGCTCCTGGCCTCCCCCTGCGCTCTCCTGCACCTTGGACATCCCCCCTTCTGGACAAAACAGAAAAATTCTGAAATTTACACCCCGAGCTACAGAACACAAACAATTCTCAAATTTATATCCCAACCTACAGACTTCCACATATCATTACATTTGCCTGTAGAAAACTACGGTTTGATATGAGAGTACTTCGTAAATCAACATTTTTATCCACCTGTGGTTTTGGTTGTTTGGAGCATGCAGTAGTGAAGTTCACCTCTCGGAATCCAGGTCTGAATATACAAGGCAACGTGTTGATGTTAGCTGAGTCCAGTAAGCAGAACAATTAAATCAACAAAGCCCTGCGTCTCAGCAGAAATTAAATTAGACATCAGTGCTGCTTCCATGAGAAGCTCAATCACAGTGGCTCTTTCACATGCTACCGTGCTGGAGAAACGTGCTTTACGGTCCTGAGCTTCAGTTTGGAAATAGAAGGGCCAAGGCTTCTCCAGCTGCTTATCTTCTCTGCACACAACTTAAGGGAGTGACTTGCATTTGCTACGGAATGGGCATGCTTTTCTGTCCTTCTCCTCCCTCCAACAGAAAAAGTTTAGTACAGTTTTGATCGATTTTTACCTCATTTCTGGATGAGGGATAGCCCTTCTTAGGGAAAAATAAATCCTTCTCATTGTACTCGTGTTTAACGACTACTGCAACAACAAGAAGAGCTTCTGTGTTGGTTTTCCGTATACTTGGCATCAGTGTTTGTTTTGAGGGATCACCCTATGCGGTAGTGTGTAGAACCATCCCTGTCATTACTGTCCCAAATAATGTAGCAGGTGTCAGAGGAAGCTCAGTAAACAACTCTCTCTAAGCATTTTCAGATCATTAGACTTCGTATATTTTTTAGAAGAAATAAAAGGGAAATTTCAGCAAAATTCAGTTGGGGTTTCTTTTAGTTTTGTTTTGGTGGGTTTTTTTATAATTTTGTAAAAGGTTCTGTAAACATAAACTTGTGTTTTCGATTAAAATTGCAGTGGCAAATCTATGAACAGTTCTTGTTTTACTACTTCTTTTCCTGAAATTATTTTTGAGTCTTCACAATAAGACAGACAAAAACATACAGAGGTTCATTCTAGAGCTGTAAGTAGTCCTTGTAAGACAAAGCAAAGAGCTATTTGAACAGGCTAAGGGAATCATAGCTATCCTCATATGTCTGTGGGTCCAGTTTCATGGAAAAAAAAAAAAAAAAGACTACTGTGCAGTTGTATCTGTCCCTCACAGCTTCAAGTGGTGTATGCCACGTGTCTGGAGAAGAGAGAAGGATTTGTAGCCACTGAGGCAAGTGGGGACCCAAGGGATGGAACACAATAAAGTGTGATGGTGTTATGAGATTGCAGGTTGCTGTTTTACAGTTGCTTATACAGCATCCTGTAAGCACCCTTCTTCAAACTGTGTTGTGGCTACATGAGTGCAGTGGCTGTCGTGGTTTGGCAGGGTTTTATGGTATGGTTTACTGGTTGGTATTTCAGGCACCAAGGTAACTCTATTTCTTCATAAAAGCAAAATGCTGTTTCTTAAAAGAAAAGTGCTATTTTTCAGCCTGGCTGGCACTTTGCCTTTTTTCTACACTGTTTTGGTTTTTGGTGTTTTTCCCCCTATTTTAAATACTCCTGTATTCAACTACTGAAGAGTGATTAGTGAAGAAAAACTAGAATTAAGATATGCAAAACATTACAGAAAACTTGAACTTTTAATGCTCATTTGTTATGATGCGTAATATTTTTATGCATCATATTCTTTTTTTTTGATCACGAAATATCTGTTACTATTCCACACAACACTGACTGAAAAAAAATGAGAGATTTATGCTAATTCTACCTGAGATTCGTATTTCTGTAAGTTAGGACACCAGTTCTGTGATAATTACTGTTTTGGTTTGGCCTGGCTGGATTTCGGCGGCGGGGGGGGAGCTGCAGGGTGGCTTCTGCAAGAAGCTGCTAGAAGCTCCCCAAGATTGATAGAGCCAATGCCAGCTGGCTCCAAAGAGGGACCCGCCGCTGACCAAGGCTGAGCCTATCAGTAAGGTGATAGCAGAGGAATGCCTCTGTGAAAAACATATTTAAGAACGGGAAAAAGAACTGCGCCATAACAGCTGGCACAGAGATGGAGGAGTGAGAGTCTGTGCAGACACCAAGGTCAGTGAAGAAGGAGGTGGGGGAGGATGAGCTCCAGGCGCCGGAGCAGAGAGTCCCCCGGGTCCGTGGTGAAGACCATGGTGAAGCGGGTTGTCCCCCTGCAACCCATGGGCGAGGTGCAGAAGTCCACCGTGAGGATCACTGCGTAGATGTCCACTCAGGACTCCACACCGTGTGGGTGGATGCCTGAAAGGGGACTGTAGCCCGTGGGAAGCCCACATCAGAGCAAGTCGCTGCCGGAACCTGTAGCCCGTGGAAGAGGGAATGCCCACGGAGCAGGTTGGCTGGTGGGACTTTTGGGACGCTGCGGGTGGCTCACGCTGGAGCAGTTTCCCCCGAAGGACTGCGCCTCAGACTCGCGAGGGGTGGGCTGCCCCTTGTGAGGTGTCTCACGTTGGGCAGTTTGTGATGAATTGCCCTTCGTGGGACGACTCATGCCAGAGAAGAGAGCGTGAAGCTTGTCTCCCGTGAGAGGGACCCCACAATGGCCCTGGGGAAGAGTGAAGAGTCCTCCCCCAGAGTGAAGAAGCGGTGAAACCAACGTCAGATGAACTGACCGCAACCCCCATTCCCTGTCCCCCTGCGCCGCTTCGGGGGGAGGAGGTGGAGAAACCGGGATTGATGTTAAGCCCGGGAAGAAGGGAGGGGTGGGGGGAAGGTGTTCTGTTTAAGATCTGTTTGCTCTTTCTCACTTCTCACTACTCCTCTCTGATTAGTTCTTTTAATAAATGTACCCAATTTCCCCAAAACTGAGTCTGTTTTGCCCGAGACGGTAAATGAGGGTGATCTCCCTGTCCTTATCTCAAACCCTGAACCCTTGGAAATATTTTCTCCCCCTGTTCAGCAGTGAAGGGGGGGGGGTGAGAGAGTGGCTGTGTGGGTACCTGGCGGCTGGCCAGGGTCAACCCACGACAATTACTTAGCGTTCTATTTGTGTTTGGATCCTCTGTGTGACTTTCATAATAGTCATATTCTTTTCCAAAGGATGCTTTGTGGGAGCATACAATTCCCTTATATAGTGGAGCACTCACTGAACAAACACTCATTCAATAGATTGTAGTTTTTTATGAAATATAGCAATTTGTATTACTGTATGGCTTGAACCTCAAAACATATACCAAAATAATACTATTTTGACACTGTATGAACACAGCAAAAATGTTTCTTTTTTTTTTCCTGTAAAGTTTACAGATATAACATAAAAGGTAGCAGAGAGGATATCAACAAGAGGAGTGAGATAGTGAGAATATATTGATCAGTATGAGTGATCTCAGCACATCGAAAGCTTTGTTAGCTTTTTCTCAGCTGTCACAGGAAAAGAGTCTACTAGGAAGAGATAAAAAAATGATGGTAAGTCACTCAGTGGATTTCTCTTAAACCACAGAAACATTAAGACAAAGCATGCAGAGATTTGGAATAATTGATCAGTAAGGTTAGTGTCACGACGTGATTTAAAAAAAAAAATCTCAACAGAGAGAATGAAGGGTGAGTAGAAAGCAGGCACAGCCTGTGTCAGACAGCTGTTGTGCTAAAGTGGCATCACTGACAAAGATAGTCATCAGGTAGAGCTGCAGCACCCACACCTACTGCAGAAAGGTCTTTTTTTTTTTTTTTTTTCCTGGAAAATGAAAACTTGGAGCACTAAGAAGACGTAAAGATTTGAGGAGGTGGTGGTAAAAGAGACAAAGTCATACCTGCACTTTGAGGGTAGAAAAGAACATCAGCTTGAAAAGCAAAGGAGAATAATACTGAAGCAGATGAGAGGTGGTACAAGTGAATGCAGAGGCAGGTAGATGATTTATAAAATTAGATTTATAAATTATATAAATTAGATTTATAAATTATATGAATTAGATTTATAATTTATAAAATTTATAAAATTCTGACTGTTGGGATCCTATTCAGAGACAGTTAGATTAACAGGGTACTTGAAAAAAACCCACCCAACAACCACTGCAGAGGGAAGTTGACACAAAGAAAACTTTGTAACTAACGATCCAAAATTTAATTATACTGGACAGGTGTACTTATTTGAAAGCCAAGACAAAAAGAGAAGAAAATATATTTGAAATCCAGAATACCAGGAGATTTTTTTAAGACTTTTTTTTTTTTTTTAAAAAAAAAACCTCATTAAAAATACATGAAATACGACTTAGGCTGCTGTCCAAAATATTTAGACATTTTATTCCTGAATATATATCCATATACTTTTTAGATTCTTTTATGGTTCAGAAGAGAATTCCAGTCTGTTCTATGAGCATTGTTCTCAGCTCATTGTCTCACCTTTTCTTTCTTCTTTTGTACATGTGACCTTTAAGAAATGGTATCCTGCTTTTCTTATCTAACAAGTTTTAGATGAATTACATATTCATGACTTCCTCTATATAAGGTATAGTATGAAGCTAGAAATATATGCGCTCTGTAATATACTTATTGTCAGCATGGATTTCTGGTAAGAAAAGAAAGAAGTCCGGAGAGCAACTGTTTTTTTCCTGAATCCTACCTCTGACAATTCAATTCTCCAACAAGAACAGAGTTTTAAGAGTTTACAAAGATGACAGTCGTGGTTAATATAGTTTATATCACTTCTTCACAGTGATACTGTGGAAAGTTAAACTAATGGCTTTACAGTGGCTTGAAGAACCATGTATCAAGGACACATTTTGTTCTGGATGCTCTGAGAACTGCCCTCTGCCTTGTTTGACATATCAGGTCTGGTTTGTTTCCCAGTAAGAAATAAAAAAAGATCTGTTCATCAGTTTGCATAGTTTTGGTGTGAAAAAGGACAACATTTATTTTGTTCAAATGGTTGTTTCTCTAAGTCCTGGGGTTCAGATGACAATAAAACTACAGACTGAGGCAAGTTGATACGAATTGAAACTGCAGAAAGTATCTGTGGAAGCTGCAGTGAAATGGATGTATTTTGCCTAATATTACTAGCAATCAAAAAAAACCCAAAACCAATAAAAAGCACGTGGTTCCTTTAGCAGCTTTAAGAACAATCAGTATGAAAAAACATACGAGTACTTTGACTAGTAACAGAGAGCACTGTACTGATATAAGTGACTACATATTTTTAAAAGATTGTCACGAACCGATGCATATTTGAAGGAAAGAAATAAATATTTTGGTCTCAGGAAAATGCTTTGGTAGGTATTTAATGTATCATAACTTCAAAATTTTTTTTCCTTCTTGTGGATATGAGATAAGAATCTATCAAGCATTAAGATTTTATTGTCTGATGTTGGTAAAAACATTTCTTCACTAACATGTTATGTCTCTGATTGGAGTCCTAGAGAAAAACTCTTATATATGCACTTCATACATACATATTAAATGTTTTTGTGTACACAATATCTGTTTTTATTGGTAGAAATATATGAAACTGGAAAAATCACTTAAAGGTGATATACCTCCTGTTTTGCATTAAAGTTATGAGCAAAAGTTAAGAAATTTAAATGCTTTACAGGGAGGATATCAAACAATACAGACTGGTTTAACTATCCATGTTTTAATGTTGAAATACCTAGAAGATACTTCTAAAATAAAAATGTAGACACAAGCCTAGACACTACAGTGACATCCCAAGCTGTCAGACTAGTTCTATCATTGCATGGCCAGCTACTTTGAAAACTAACCAAACCAACTTTGGCTTTATTGCCACATACTGTCCTTTTCAAATTTTCCGAGAGAGAAGTCTATAGTTCACATTTTCTGACAAAGGGAACTCAGCTTCAAAGTGTTTAGTTATGTTTTTGTCATAATATTTAAAATGTACACCTGCGTTTACATTTGCCTCCTAAATTCTCTAAAAATCCTCCTGTCCTTCTGTCCTGATAGCTTTCCCCAAATTATACACCTTCTTGAAGTAACTCAACACAACAGCTGAGTCTTTAAAATGAGTCCAACGTAACATGAAGTTGGCACTTGACATCATCTGCTGGAAACTACCATACAACTTCATAAATCTTCTCAGATTCACACATTGTAAATGTTGAGCTGTGGGACTGGTAAATTTTATGACTGCACATTTCCAGCTCATGAATTTATAACTAGACATTTGCAACTTGCAAATCTTATTTAAGAACTGTGACCTTAATGCATAAAGACTTGATGCACTATAGTGACAGCAGAAGAACTTAGCTGATCGCAGTGAAGTAGTGGAGTCTAACCTATTGCATTTGGCTCTCAAAATCTTAAGAGTAGAGGAGGATATTTTATTGCTGAATTTTCAGTAAAGTTAAATATTTGTCTGGGATGTGTAGGCAGCAAAACCCCAGATGTTAGTTTTAAGGCAGAGATGGCTATTGAATGTAGGCTTAGGTAGAAGCATCAGTTGGCTTAGGTATAAGTAAACATTATAAACATTATTGATTATGTCAATATATATCGTGATTACTTGGTAACTAGTGCTAACCCACAAAACACAAATTCCTATGTTCAAGTGTTTAAAAATTAGGCCTAAGAATATGTTAATAATCTGTTATTTGCATAAAATTTATGAAGAATTCTGTATTTAATCAAAATTTGAACCAGGGATAATTTTTTTTTCAGCTTGTATGTTGTTATGTTTTACATATTCATGCAGAACATTTCATATTCCAGTTGAGGTGAGACTAAGCATAACACAATATCTTGACACAAGCTACTTTGCAAGGATTTATAAGTTACTATCAAAAGTATCAAAAGTAAAGATCTGAGACAAACACCAATTGTGAAGAACTTTCTATTCACCTTCTTAATGAAACAAGTAAAAAAAAAAGAAATTAATAAAAGAGCTTCCCCAAAGAAAACATAGATCAATTTCATCCACAGATCTTTGCATTCATAAGTATCAAATTATAAGTTCAAGATTTTTTCCATGTCTATGCCGAAGGATTTACTTACAAAAATTTCCCTTTGTTGGACAGAGATGAACCGAGCCTGGGCCCTTCCTGAGTTTAGCCATGGGTGGACTGGGAGGATCTTCAGACCCTAGATCTGGGCAGAAAGTGAATGCCTACCCATTTGGTTTCCACTGTATATGATTTTTCCTGAACCTTCGCTGACAGCTTGCGGAAAGCAGCTCTTGGAGCTAGTGATGTCTATTCCACCCATACTACTCTTAATAAATAAATAAATAAAGACAAGGGGACAATGAAGGATCTTCATATTTTTGTGTTTTCCACAATGCTTTTATATATCTGAGGAGAGTGTTAATCATTATGTCAAAGCCCTGTTTGGTAATTTGTCAGACTCTGTAGTGGTTTAACCCTGGCCAGTGGCCAGGTGCCCACACAGTTGCTCTATCACTCCCCCTTCTCTGCTAGACAGGGGGCAAAAATATAAAGAAGGGCCCGTTTTGAGATTTTGTGGTCAATGGGGCGGAGTCTGGTTGGAGACCTGTATCGAGTGGAGTGCCTCAAGGGTCGGTACTGGGACCAGTATTATTCAATATATTCATCAATGACTTGGATGAGGAACTAGAGAGTATTATCAGTAAGTTTGCTGATGACACCAAGCTGGGAGGAGTGGCTGACACACCAGAAGGCTGTGCTGCCATCCAGCGAGACCTGGACAGGCTGGAGGGTTGGGCAGGGAAAAATTTAATGAAATATAACAAGGGTAAGTGTAGAGTCTTGCATCTGGGTAAGAACAACCCCAGGTTCCAGTATAAGTTGGGGAATGACTTATTAGAGAGTAGTGTAGGGGAAAGGGACCTGGGAGTCTTGGTGGACAGCAGGATGACCATGAGCCAGCAGTGTGCCCTTGTGGCCAGGAAGGCCAATGGCATCCTGGGGTGTATTAGAAGGGGGGTGGTTAGTAGGTCGAGAGAGGTTCTCCTTCCCCTCTACTCTGCCCTGGTGAGACCCCATCTGGAATACTGTGTCCAGTTCTGGGCCCCTCAGTTCAAGAAGGAAAGGGAGGTGCTGGAGAGAGTCCAGCACAGGGCAACTAGGATGATTAAGGGAGTGGAGCATCTCCCTTATGAGAAAAGACTGAGGGAGCTGGGGCTCTTTAGTTTGGAGAAGAGGAGGCTGAGGCGTGACCTCATTAATGTTTACAAATATATCAAGGGTGAGTGTCACGAGGATGGAGCCAGGCTCTTCTCGGTGACAACCACTGATAGGACAAGGGGTAATGGGCTGAAACTGGAACATAAGAGGTTCCGCTTAAACTCGAGAAGAAACTTCTTCTCAGTGAGGGTGACGGAGCCCTGGAACAGGCTGCCCAGAGAGGTTGTGGAGTCTCCTTCTCTGGAGACATTCAAGACCTGCCTGGACACGTTGCTGTGTGGCATAGTCTAGGCATTCCTGCTCTGGCAGGGGGATTGGACTTGATGATCTTTCGAGGTCCCTTCCAATCCCTAACATTCTGTGATTCTATGATTCTATGATAAGGACAGGGAGATCACCTGCATCTACCATCACGGGCAAAACAGTCTTGATCTTGGGGAACTTAGTTAAATTTGCAAAAGAACAAATCAGAGAAGAGCAATGAGAAATAAAAACATATCTTAAAAAAACCCCACACCTGGTTTCAGATAAAGAGGTAGGCAAAGAAAGCTTGATAAGTCAAACCTGAATCAAACTCAAGACCTGTCTGGGTTTTAAATAATCTAAATCATAATGGAATTAGTTGTAACCTGAAACTCCATTAGTGTGTTGGACAAAAAAGAATTGTTCTGAGGTTAGGTCTTTCTCAAATCAGTGCTAAAAATTTCCTTTCAAGAAACAAACTCTAAAAAGAAAATGTACAATCACTTTTATCTGTAGAGGCAACTACTTCTAATTCCTGATTCTAATGCTTTAGATGGATGACATTTTAGATAAATTATATCTAATAGAAAATATTATGTGTCAAAGTATATATTTATTAGGGAACAAAATAATATTTTAGTATTGTTATGGTTTATGAGAGAAAAAAATGGAAATGTTTGAGAACTGTGTTGAAATGTTTTTAGTTTTGTTTGTAGAATGCACTGAATTATGATTCAAAGATAACTGCTACTGTTGTTGGACAACACTTGAAATTCTTGAATATCTGTTTCTTTTCCTGGACAAAAGGGGTAAAAATATAAGCTGCATGCCAAGGTGAATTTCAATGTATTTTTAGATGGGTTGTTTACTGTTATAGATTTTTTTTAGCCAATATAATGCTTGGCATAAATTGAAGCAATTGTGCTGTATTGTACTCATCATCAGAGTTCCCTCAGTCTCTCGGTAGAAATTGGTTTTAGACATGAAACTAATCTTTGAATGAAGTGAATTCTGCTGAGACAATTAAAAAAAGAAAGAGTTGGGTCAAGAGTTCTGATTGTCTTTTTGTATTAATACAGTATTGCTTACTTTTGAAGGGGTTAGTTTTTTTAAAAAAAATCATTCCATATTTATAGATATAGTTTCTAAAACTTTCTTGCCATCTAACTCACTTAAAAGAATGCCTGAGAAATAAGCCTCTTAAAAGAAAACATTTTCTCTAGGCTACCCTAAAACATACTGAATAATTCATGGAAACCATTGAAATAAACACAATAAAGAATGAAGCAGTTAAAAAAAATACACTTCTCTGAGCTCTGGGTTTATATATTTAACCATTTGCTTTACGTGCAAGATTTGGTCAACAGTGAGACAGGGAAGTAATCCTGGGGAAAAAACGTACTCAGAGGACTATTTTTTAAGTATGTTAATTTCAAATATAGTAAACCGTTGAGGACAGAACCTTTGAAAGGTCAGTGAAAATTTTAGAAGACTCTTTTTGACTGGAAGCATTTTAAGCAAATCATAACATGGTTTTGGTGGTTTTCCTCCCGGTACTGGTTCTCAGGGACTTTTCTTGTATGTGGTTTGCTGTTTGCAAGCTCTGCACATTGGTTAGGCAGGACAGAGCCGTGGCTCGGAAATGCAAGGAACAAATTATATTCTGCCTCTTTGCATACCACTCCCTTCTCAATGGTCCATGGATGAAACAGCAGAGTTGTGGCTTTACCCAGATCATAGAATCATAGAATCATAGAATGTTAGGGATTGGAAGGGACCTCGAAAGATCATCAAGTCCAATCCCCCTGCCAGAGCAGGAACGCCTAGATTATGCTACACAGGAACGTGTCCAGGCAGGTCTTGAATGCCTCCAGAGAAGGAGACTCCACAACCTCTCTGGGCAGCCTGTTCCAGGGCTCCGTCACCCTCACTGAGAAGAAGTTTCTTCTCGAGTTTAAGCCGAACCTCTTATGTTCCAGTTTCAGCCCATTACCCCTTGTCCTATCAGTGGTTGTCACCGAGAAGAGCCTGGCTCCATCCTCGTGACACTCCCCCTTGATATATTTGTAAACATTAATGAGGTCACCCCTCAGCCTCCTCTTCTCCAAACTAAAGAGCCCCAGCTCCTTCAGTCTTTTCTCATAAGGGAGATGCTCCACTCCCTTAATCATCCTAGTTGCCCTGTGCTGGACTCTCTCCAGCACCTCCCTTTCCTTCTTGAACTGAGGGGCCCAGAACTGGACACAGTATTCCAGATGGGGTCTCACCAGGGCAGAGTAGAGGGGAAGGAGAACCTCTCTCGACCTACTAACCACCCCCCTTCTAATACACCCCAGGATGCCATTGGCCTTCCTGGCCACAAGGGCACACTGCTGGCTCATGGTCATCCTGCTGTCCACCAAGACTCCCAGGTCCCTTTCCCCTACACTACTCTCTAATAAGTCATTCCCCAACTTATACTGGAACCTGGGGTTGTTCCTACCCAGATGCAAGACCCTACATTTACCCTTGTTGTATTTCATTAAATTTTTCCCTGCCCAACCCTCCAGCCTGTCCAGGTCTCGCTGGATGGCAGCACAGCCTTCTGGTGTGTCAGCCACTCCTCCCAGCTTGGTGTCATCAGCAAACTTGCTGATAGTACTCTCTAGTCCCTCATCCAAGTCATTGATGAATATATTGAATAATACTGGTCCCAGTACCGACCCTTGAGGCACTCCACTGGATACAGGTCTCCAACCAGACTCCGCCCCATTGACCACAACTCTTTGGCTTCTTCCCCTCAGCCAGTTCACAGTCCACCTCACTACCCGAGAGTCTAGACCACACTTCCGCAGTTTAGCAGCAAGGATGCTGTGGGAGACTGTGTCAAATGCTTTACTGAAGTCAAGGTAGACCACATCCACCGCTCTGCCATCATCTATCCACCTTGTTATATCCTCATAAAAGGCTATGAGGTTAGTCAAGCACGACTTCCCCTTGGTGAAGCCATGTTGACTGTCTCTAATGACCCTCTTATCCTTGATATGCCTTGAGATGGCACCAAGGATAAGTCGTTCCATCACTTTCCCAGGGATGGAGGTGAGATTGACTGGTCTATAGTTTTCCAGGTCCTCCTTCTTGCCCTTTTTGAAGACTGGAGTGACATTTGCTTCCCTCCAGTCCTCAGGCACCTCTCCCGTCTCCCAAGACTTGGCAAAGGTGATGGAGAGTGGTCTAGCAATGACATCAGCCAGCTCCCTCAGCACCCGTGGATGCATCCCGCCTGGACCCATGGATTTATGGATGTCCAGATTGCTTAATTGGTCCCTAACCCAGTCCTCATCGACTAAAGCAAACTCCTCCACTGCCGTGACTTCCTGTGGGGCCTCAGGGGAACGGGGCTCCTCAGGACAGCCTCCGGCAGAGTAGACAGAGGCAAAGAAGGCATTCAGTAACTCTACCTTCTTTGTATCATCTGTCACCAAGGCACCCACCTCATTCATCAGTGGGCCTACATTGCCTCTGGTGTTCGTTTTATCTACCACGTATTTGAAAAAGCTCTTCCTGTTGTCCTTGACCCCTCTCGCCAGGTTCAATTCAAGGGAGGCCTTTGCTTTCCTAGTTGCCTCCCTACATCCTTGGACAACAGCCAAAATCAGTCTTCAATATAGGAGGCTTAATGAGAGATAATGGTCCCTGAAAGCATGAATATTAGGGATAGTGACCAAAGTAAAAGGTAGGAAGTGATTGGATCAAGAGTTTTCCAGATGTGTGGAAATAATTTCCTAAGAGACACCATGATTTTCTGTGATGATCAAATTCTTTCACTGGCTCAATATTTTTATTAGGAGTACTAAAGAGAGATGATCCATAAGAATATTTTAGTGTACTGCTTGTGTATAATTTCTTCTTTCATTTCCATGGGGAAAAATTTCTACTTCATTATAAGAGTTCATAGTCTAAGTTTTATCACTAGTTGGCTGCATCATAGGCTAACTGGGAATACTGCTGCAAAACACAGGGTTTAGGAGTGGTTAACAGCTTCCAGAGCACATTTAGGATAGCTTTGGGTGTTACTTCTTGAACTTTGTGATTACAATATCCTCAAAATACCCTAACACAGTCCAGTTTTGCTTCCTTCCTTCTTCCTGGAATTTCTCTTTTGCCTCCAAGAAACATGAAAGTGTGTTGGACTGGAAGACACCATTTCATAGTATTTGATTTTTATGATTTATATCTGCAAATCAGTGCGAAGAAAGCTCTTCTCAGAGGTCTTTCACTTTGTGTTTTGATATTTTCTAAATGCAGCTATTAAACAATACAATTACTTTTTTTCTCTATATTCACTTAACATGTGATCCTTATTTCCAATAAGCACCAGAAACAGACAACACCATACGTACCACAGTAAGTTTCTTTGTCATTTAGAATTCTAGGCTTTATTGTTTCTTTCTGATTAAACTCTTTCTGTTATATTACTAATACAATGTTAGCGTTCCTATCTATTGATATGGAAAAATGTTAGTAGAGAAGGACGGTACAAAGACTATACATTTAAAATTATTTTCTCTTAATTATCTTTTAGATCCCAATGCAGCCCTTGAAATGGCAACAGGTTGCATTCTTTATTTGGTTAGCATGCAACTGATGCTTTTTGTTTACAGATGTCATATCTGGCTTGGTTCTTTGCCAAAAAAAACCCCTCTAATTTAAATGTATTGTTTGCAAAATGATTCTAAACTTTTAATGAATTACACATGACATAACCTCTGCCCTTTTCCTCCTTCACGAATTTTACTATGGTAAATACTCTTGTAACTCTTGAAAATTATAGTTCCTTCATTTTAAGAGGCCTAAAAGGTTTGGGTTTTTTTTTTCAAATCATAGATTTAATTTTCTGAAAAAGTACACGAGAAACTCAAGAAAAGAAATTCCATGTGTAAGACGATGTCTGTAATGACATCTGATAACCAGTTTTATTTGGCAAAGTTATTCTGACTACTGTTACAATGAAAGTCAGGATTAAGAGAATTTCCAGACAGATGGCTTTAATCTGGTTTGTACTAACTACTGTTTTTATTGTTTAGACAATTTCCTGAGTAAGTGTAAATAAATAGCTTGCTAGCTTCCAATATGAATTTTCTTCTAAGTGTAACTAAGAACTTGAGTGGTGGGAAAACACTTATCTGATCATTTTTAGCACAGAAAGTTCCCCTTTTTAATCAGATCCTAGGGATTAGGTGGCTGAAATTGTAATATACTGCATGTGCCTGAAAGTACCTGCTTGACAGTAGGAACTCTACATCAGACCTGTAACTCACTGCGGCCCTCATGTTACCATTTTTCCAGTCAGCTGGTTTAGCTCTTGTATCTGGCTTCAAGCAGATAAACAGTGTAGGGTGGGGAGTTATTTTTTTGTCTGTCTACAAGCAATTACTGCATATGCTTTTAGAAAACAATATCTCAAAATGTTCAGATGGTCAGATGGACTCTCGAACACTAGAACTAATCTGAATAATTGTATATAGCAGAGATATAATATCCAAATGTTTTAGGAGCCTGGGACTGACACAAAATTGCTTCTGGGTAGAAAAGAACATGACTCAGGGGATTTGCATCCTTATAATAAAATGCTCTCACCAGACTGAAGTTATATACCTGAGAGAAGAAAAGGGAAGGATTTCAGACAAATACAGGTCTGCAGAAGGGTGCCCCACCCAAAACAAACCCCAAACCAACAAACCAGAAAGAAACTACTCGCCCCCAAGAAAAAGGGAAATTTTCAAGGTTATGAGAAACTTCTCCTCTGTTTAACTTGCAAAAGGAAAGAGACTAAATGTCCAGGTATTGAGTACTTTGTCAGGTGTTGGATTTATTTAGTTGTTATTTACAGCAAAAGAAGATTAAGAAACTTGAAGGAACAGTTGGTTCTCTGACAGTGCGGTTAGACACAAGAAGTTTTTGGCTTGGAAACCCTATGATGTTTGACAAGAAAAAGCCGTTTTCATGTTTTCTGAGTCAAATTTATCTTTAGTGACTCTTCATTGATTTCTATGGTCTTTTTCTTACAAGGCTTGCTCCTGTTCTTGGGATTTCGCTTTGTTGTTGGTTCGTTGGTTTGGTTTTGGTTGTTTTTGGGTTTTTTTTAACCTGACTCAATTGCTTTTAAATGCTCCTTCTTGAAGTAGAAATACTTCAGAAATGCAAAGAAATTACACTTTGGTTTTCAAACTGTATTCATCTTTTCCCCCATTTACACTTTGAGGAAGACTTGCTGGTGCATACTTTTTGAATGTGGTTAACCTGTAAAACAGTATTGGGATCAAAGTTTTGTGAATCAAATAGTTTTTGGATTTTTTTTGGTTCTCACATCTATTCATTTTATGAAAGTTCAAAATCAGCAATGTTTTAACATTTCAGTTTTCACATGGAACATTTAATGCAATGATCTTTATAAATATTAATTTCTCAAACAGCTCAACATTCATATGAAATATGCATTATGCTACTCAGATGCTGCTAGTTTTATACACTTGTGTCATAAAAATCTAGTAAAGGGCATCCTCATGGAAACAGACACGAGACAGATTAGCAGGGCATTATGCAGTTGTTAGGAAGGAAAGAGTCGTCTAGGAAAGGAAAAGATTTTGGTCCCGGTACCTACTGCAGTCTATACCTTTATTTTCAATCTGGGAATAGAAGATGGGAAGTGATTTCTAGCACATTTGCAACCATTACAGCAAAGGACCAGTTACTTCCTAACTGTAAAACTAGTGTTGGACAGATCACCAATCAGAATAGGATGTACAAAGGCAAGTCCATATTAAAAAATCATTAATGTCAAGGCATGGATAAATTAAAACAAGGTAGAGTACAACACTTCCACAGTCTTGCAGCAAGTCGGTGATAAGGACAGAGCATTAGACAGAATGAGGTGTATATAAAGGCATGCTTTTTTTTACCCAGAATCTCAGAAAATGCAAAAATAGCCACAGGTTTCTTCATGTTTCTGTCTCTGTCCTTGAATCTTCTGACAAGTGTGTCTACTAGACTTTCAAAACACAGCTAATGCAAATCAGTATTTTGAAGAAAACCTAATAGCCAGAGGTGTCAATTATTTTATTAAAACTGTAAAATAAGAGTTGCAGTTATTATATGTTGTCACAAGAGTGCAAAGCCTGGGAGTTATTTTTGTCTCCATTCTTGTTTTATAGGCCTAGAAGTTGTGCAGATGTCCAATTGTTCTATTAATAGCGATTTGACAAGTGCAGGAGGAAATGCTGCTTGTGGAGTTACATTGGTTTAATAATTTGAATAACAAAGTCCTTCAGATGCCTTAGTGCACGGTATACTGATGACTCCAGCATTCATCTCCTGGAAGATCTGGAGTCACCTGGTTGATTTAACTACATGTCTATACAAATAATTGATAAGAAATACTAAATCCCATGTTTAAGTATGTCAGACTGAGGACTCTGAAGAGTTAAAGAATTTACATTTAAAGCTGCTAAATCCTTAAATCAGCAAGAGTTTCGGGGTCTTTACAGTAACTACAAAGCAGACTTGACAGGAAATTGTTGACTGTCTATTATCAAAATAAATCATTAACAGGAGATTTCTCATAATTAACCTCTTTAGTTACAGAAACCTAAAAATTTACAGTTTTCAGAAAATGAGTTCTATAAGATGCAACCAAATGTTGGACTTGTGACTTTGAGCAGTACTATAAAGTAAATTAATTATTTACAAGGATAAATGTACTAATCTGGCTCAAAATCAGTATGGTTCCACCTAGGATAAGGATTGGATGTGTTTGAAAACTGACTTAGCTCAACGCAGTTAATAATTTTTCCTAACAAATGAGCTAATAACAAGTGACAGTAGAATACCACTATAGGAAAACAGGTCAACCTCAGAAGAAACAAGAAAACTGGGTTTGGATTTTTTCCCCTTTTCCCAGCCAGCACTCTCCTTGGACACAGTTTTTTCTTTGGAACTGAATCTATATGTTATATGGCAGTATTAAGAAGGATGAACTTTTATGAAAGTGTGAAAATTAACTCAATTCTCCTGACCTTAAATGACCATTTGTTTCTTCAGTAAGTTCAGAAAAAATGTGCAAGAATCCTCTGTTGGGGTTGGTACAGGGAGACTAGCAAATACTTTTGCATGAAAATTCTTTACACTTTTTTTTAATTAATAGAAATAAACATCAATTGAAATAAAATGTCAATAAACTGAAATTATTCTACTCTTATATCTAGTTACCTGTTTTCAGCCTTCTCTTTTACATGAGCGTACAGACAGGCTCATTCTGTTTTTTCTTACAAATATTCTGTTTCCTCAAAGAAATCAGAGCTGTGCTTATCTGCTTGTTTCTTAATTATTCTTTATTATCAAAATACTTCACATTTAATAACTTACTCTCCTTTGTAATTAGATTATCTCTTGGATTACTTTGGAATTTTCCTTTGAGAATTTATTTTTATTTAATTTCCTTGTATAATTGAAGTTGTCTGCGTTGTATTACACAACTTCAATATTTACTGGAGGTAGCTGGTGCTGGGAATGATAAAAGATGAGAAAGTTTGGTTCATTTTTTTTGTGATTCTAATTTGGAATTACAACACATCCATCTTATCTAATGTTTATTATCATACCAAATATATGTTCCTGTACATATATTTTATAATATAATGTTATTATTGATGCTTTCTGTCTTGTAAACAGAAAGGCAGTAACTGGGAAGTAATTTTTTAAAAAGCAAAGAAGTAAAGGCAGTATTTTGTCATTTTAAATCCAACAGAGAACTATATTTTCTAGAAACATACGATAGTCACAGCTCATACCTGAAAGTGAAAAAAAAAAGCAATTAAACATGCTGGATAAAAATAATACCAATATTTTGTGCTTTTTTTTGGTGTAAATTAAAGATGAATTAGGTCTGTATTGTTTAATTCAAATAAATTTTCAGACCACTTTCAACTAAATGAAAAGAAGAGCATGTAGTGTTTGATTTTCTTAGAGATCATTAGTAACATTTATGTAAAACCATGATTTTAATTCCAAAGATGATAAAAGTTGTAGTGTTGATATTTTTGTGATAATATTTTAAGATGCTTCATTTTAAATAAACAAGGCGTTACCTGGGTCCATCATTTGCTTTATGGAATACTTTTGAAATAACAAATGAGGACATAGAGACATACTTTTGAAAGGAAATGATTAGTTGAAATAATCAGTCCCAAAATGAATCACAGAATCACAGAATGTCAGGGGTTGGAAGGGACCTCAGAAGATCATCTAGTCCAGCCCCCCTGCCAGAGCAGGACCACCTACAGTAGATCACACAGGAATGCATCCAGACAGGTTTTGAAAGTCTCCAGAGAAAAAGACTCCACAACTTCCCTGGGCAGCCTGTTCCAGTGCTCCGTCACCTTCACAGTGAAAAAGTTTTTCCTCATGTCTTTGTGGAACCTCTTATGTTCCAGCTTCCACCCATTGCCCCTTGTCCTGTCATTGGACATCACTGAGAAGAGCCTGGCTTCGTCCTCCTGACACTCCCCCTTGACATATTTGTAAACATTAATGAGGTCACCCCTCAGCCTCCTCTTCTCCAAGCTAAAGAGACCCAGCTCCTTCAGCCTTTCCTCATAAGGGAGATGCTCCACTCCCTTCACCATCTTTGTGGCTCTACGCTGGACTCTCTCAAGCAGCTCCCTGTCCTTCTTGAACTGAGCGGCCCAGAACTGGACACAATATTCCAGATGTGGCCTCACCAGGGCAGAGCAGAGGGGGAGAAATGAAATGGCCTTAAATTGCTGGGACTTTTGTTGTATATCTGTTCTTACATATTTATGTATATATTTGTTTATTTGTGGCATCTCTTACCAGAAACAGTAATATGGCATACTATTTTTTAGAAATCTGTGTAAAGTGAGGTGATGGGAATTTTTATCTACCTGTTAGGAAACGTTAACATCCCAATTACTTTTATATATATTCTCAATACAGGCTAGAAACTTACATGTCACTAGGGTTTTCCTTAGTATTAAAATACATTGCTATTACAGAATGGAAAACCTTAACCCAACCCAGCCCAAAAACTATAAAGAAAATAATTTTGTTGCCTGAGAAGGATGAATTCAGCTTGTCATACATGTAAAATAAAACAAAAAAAGTAGCTCCCCTTGACAAAACTGTTACATGAAACCCCAGAAAGCCAGGACTATTTATATTTGTAGAAAGAATCTGTACTACTGCAGATTCAGTTGGAGGTGTTTTATAGAGATTACTCAGAATTGCTGCCATGAAGTCTAAATATTAATTCCCAGGACTGTTAATTTCTTCGTGTGTTCACAGCTTTCACAGGCAGGAGAGGCACATCCAGACCAAAGTACAGGTAAGTTTTATTTACATTCACATGGTCAAATGACTTATGAGAGTATGGAACAAAATAAGATCAGGCACTTTCTTATTGAACTAACAGAGTGTATTTAGGAAATCCACAAAACTTGTAACTTTATATTTGATTTCTGATGGATCTAGAGATGTATACGTACCATCACAACTAATCTTGAAAACCAGAGGTTACTTTACAGGTTTGTTTTTCTCCCGGATATGCAACTCAAATGCTGATAGAAATGAGAAGAAAGAGCTTCCAAGAAAGACCTACTTCTAGAAAGTTCCACTGAGGTGATTTCTCTATGCGGAATAATAATTTATATATGACTGTTCACAGGGGGAAAAAAAAAAAGTTAAATTCTGGTTTCATCGATGAATATAACTGAGTGCACTGTAGGATTTGCTGTTGTTGTGTTTAGGTCTTTTTAATACAATGGAAGGCCACAGCTTTTCTTTGTTCAAACATTACATTTTGCATCATTTATGGTTCTTACTCCACAATGACACAAAAGTATATGAAAAAATAAATATGAAGGAAATGAGTAAAAGCAAAGGCCTGTTTTATTTATAACTTTTGGGACATTTAGATACTAATACTTCTCATGTCTTCAGACTGCTTTAGTAATGGCATATTTGATTTTTAGAGCAGGGCCTTAATTTCTTTCCCTATCTTTAATCTGTAACTCCTATATAGCTTGAGACATCTGGGATTAGTCATATTAATCACTGCTATCCCAGAGAAAGTATTGAGTTTTTTTAAAATTGTGAAAAAAACGAAGATTTAACTGTGTTAACATATCTAGGAGATACTGCTACTTATTTATTACTATTTTTTAGTCTTGAATAGAAAGAAAAACTGTGAAAGAAAAAAGCAAAAGTATTTCCTTTTTTTTTTGTGGTATTATTGCCTCTATTTTAGACATATTATTTGAACATTTAGACACCAATTTAAGTTTATCCCTACATCCAAATTCGTATCTATAGCAACATCACCATTTCTTTTCCTGCAGTGAAATGTGTGGAACACTTTGTGCTCTTTACAGTTTATTTTGCTTAACACAAAGTAGGTTCATGTGCTTGACTTGTGGCAGAGATGAAGGCTCAGGGTGATGAGGACAATCCCAACATCTCTCGTTCGGGAAACGTGACCCTTGCAAGTTGTTGCTCACTGGAAGAAAAATGCACTTCCCTTGCTCTCTGCCATAGACCTCTCCCAGAAATGGGTACTAGGTGAGATGCGTCATTGAGCCAGTAGCATCACTCATATTTACATATGCTATATATATATATATATATATATATATATATATATATAAAACATTTTAATCTTTAATACCATTTTCTTAGGACAATTTCTGTATAATACAAAATGCTTAAACCAATGCACTGAATACTTGAACTTAGTATGAAGGGCTGTAAAAAATTAGGTGTGCATCTGGAACATTTACGGGGGGAACTTCAGTCTTTTGATTGAGAGAAGCGGTGGAAGAAGCTCCCACCTCAGCAACAAACTTGACCTACCTTGTTATTCTGTTAAAAGTGAGGCTACAATGTAGGTATATTTGTAAATACATGTTGGGTGGCTCAGTGGTGCAACAGAAACATTTAGTTGTGTCTTGTCAAAGCTGATTTGTTTATCTATTACTGTCTGCATCAAATACAGCATTTGCCCCAAAACCTGTGTCACTGCTCTTCTTCTATCTGTGTTTCACACCGGCTGCAGACCCACAGGTTCTTAAGGGAAGGTTATGCCTCATGTATGAAAACCATCTAATTCTCATCTATGTTTCTTCTCAGCAAAACATATCCTAGCTCTATTGGTTAGATCTTGCAGAATTCTTTCCACTTCACGCTTTTACAAAAACCATTTATGAGCCCCTCCCTTGGGCAGGGAAGTTGGCCCAGAGGTCGCTTCCAATCTCAGCCATTCTGTGAGTCTCTAAAAGAACAAGAAGTAGCATAGGGCATGCAAGGATTTTTCCGCTGTGAATATGCAGTCACATGATCACCTCAGTCTGCACTAAATGAGTAGTCTGTGTATATCTCAAAAGTAAAGTTCAAGTTTTTTGATCTGCAGTGATATTGTTTGTTCCTGCCTGAAGCATTGTGGCTTAGGTGCAGCTTCCTAAAAAAAAAGTGTTTTGGTGCAGAATGTGGTGCAGCATTTCTCTGTTTTTATTAATAATCTAAACATATTAAACCCAGTGGGGCTGAAGCAAGAATGTTAATTAAAGTTTTCAGCTTTTGCTACATAACACACATTTCCTGTACACAGTGATGACAGGGACTTGAAGATCTAAAACAATGGGCAAAGATTATTAATATTCATTTCTGAAGGAAGTAAGCACATATTTCTGAAGGATTAATGGCCAGAAACACTGTTTCTTAAAAGAGAAAAGGTATTAGAGATGACAGAAATGATATAGAAACTAGAAATATAATACCAACATTTTCTAAATAAAAACCCTAATATGATAGTCTCTACGTATGCTTCTGGATGAGACTTTCTACAATATTGAATACAGATTAAAATCTTAGTAAGAGTAGGAAGAATTCTAATAATTGTTAATTCTACGTCTCAACTTTTCTTCTGCTTTTGTTCTGGATTTTTCTATGCTCATATACCTCCCTATTTTTCAGATATATCCTTAAAGTTGTCTCCCTGACTCCAGGAAATGAGCAAAAAGATTTTCTCACCTTTCATGTTAAAGACTTTCTTTTATCTTTATGTTCATGGTAGACAGCTTTACCCTCAGTCACGTCATTCTTTTCTTGCATTGATGCATCTGCATCTTTTCTCATATTTTCTGTATTTCTGAAATATCTTCTTACAAAATATATCACCATTCCAGTTCTCAAGAGGTACTGCAACATTTTCCCTTTCTTTTCAGTCTGACATCCAGTACCTAAAAGCATTTTCTTTGTTCCTATACATAGCCCAAACAAGGTAGAGGAAAATGCCAGGTACATAAAATACTGTTAATGTACTTGTAATACAGGCAACAGTGGCAACAATGTGTGCCCGTTGCTCAGGTGTATTGAACACAATGAGGTGCAAAGGCAATTTTTTGCCTATCAAGTTTGTAATACAGCCTGGGACTCCCATGATTTTAACTGTAACTTTGGAGAGTCATATGTTTTAAGTGAAGCACTTTACTAATCTAACTATCTCCATTTCCAGTTTAAAGTCAGTTGCACAGCTGCATTGCAGCTACTCCTGAGAACTTATGTCTGACTACTCATATCTTTGAGAAAACACATTTGAAAAGCTCAGGAAATCTAACATCCACCACTTTATCCTGGTAACTTGTTCAAGTATATTTTATAGAATGCACTTTGCTTATATCTGTTTATCAAAAGGAAGACTGAGATGTGATTGTGTCATAATGAAATAGCTGATTGTCCTGGTTTGAGGGCACAAAATCATGCAGTGTCTTCTGTAACACACACAAATATTGGAAGTTTTATCTAGTTAATCCAGCTGCAGTCAACCGCACCAGTTGGTATCGCATGTTC
Organism: Trogon surrucura; assembly: GCA_020746105.1. NCBI lineage: Eukaryota > Metazoa > Chordata > Aves > Trogoniformes > Trogonidae > Trogon > Trogon surrucura. The sequence goes on along the minus strand of CM036619.1, from coordinate 62,686,287 downwards.
TCCCATGATCTGTTATGGTGCCGGCTCCCTCTACAATTGTATAGCCCATTCTGACAAGGAATGAGGTAATGTTGCCTGCTGAGGCTTGTTCCATCTGGAGACACCTCTACATTATTTCACATTTATAATCTTTTCCCTGCCATATTACATGTTCTCTTGACTTCCATTATGCTAATTGACATTTTCTCATCTTTTGTAGTAACCATGCCTTAACACTAGCAGAGCAATGCCTTAATGCTCAGGAGTATTTGAAACATGAATTCAGCATTAAAGGAAGCTCATTTTTATGATATTAGTATTTGAGTGAAGTGAAAAACATGATTAATGAAAAAAAGAAAGACTGTGGGCTAATACGACCTGTCTGAGGGCATACAGAGAGTCGGTAACAGTTTCCATCCTGTACTCACTGGCAAGAACTGTTTTTCAGAACAAAAAACAAGAACTGAGCTAACAAGTTTGTGTCTCCTTAATTCTGCTCAAAGGACAACCAGCAGTTTAAAACAGATTAAATTGCCTGCTACGGCACTGTTTCAATTTTGGATATTTCTATTTACCTGATTGAAGTACCTATGCAATTTTATCCTGCAATTGTACACCTAACTTTTGGCTGACTGTCCCCTTGAATCTTTAATAAAATTCTCACTGGGGAGTTTTACAAAATGAGGGTACCCGACTAAGGGAAAAAAATATGGCTATAAGTAGTCTGACCATCAAGATACAGAGAAAGAGGAACTGGTTTAAAACCTGTCTCTTCAGAGACCAGGTGCCAGATTTAGGCATTCTAATGTTTTTATCCCCCATCTGGAGTCCACACCTAGTATCTTCTATTATGAAACAGACTGAAATACTTAATGGCTTCTATACCACAGTCTTGTTCTCCAGGTGCTCAGCCTCCTGAGCTGGAAGTCAGGGCCAGGGAACAGAATGAAGTCACCATAATAGATTGGGAAATTATTAGCAACCTGCTATACACTACTTAGAAACACACAAGTCTATGGTGCTTGATGGGATACACCCAAGGCTGCTGAGGGAATGGCAGAAATGTTCAACAAGACACTTTCCATCAGTTACCAGCACTTCTGGGTAACCAGGGGTGTCCCAGTGGACTGGTGGTTGGCAAATGTGATGCTCATCTACAAGAAGGGCTGGAAGGAGGATCTGGGGAAGTATAGACCTGCCAGTCTGACCTCAGTGCTGAGGAAGATTATGGAGCAGACCATCCTGAGTACCATCATGTGGCGTGTACAGGACAACCAAGTGATCAGGCTCAGTCCACATCACTTCAGAACAGGCAAGTCCTTTTTTGCTAAGCTGATCTCTTTGTATGACCTGCTTAGTGGATGAGGGAAAGGCTGTTTGGATGTTGTCCACTGGGACTTTAGTAAAGCCTCTGACACCATTTTCCACAGCGCTCCCGTGAAGAAGCTGAGTCTTCATGGTTTGGATGGACACACACTTTGCTGGATGAAAAACTCTCTGGATAGCTGGGCCCATAGACTGCTAGTGAATTGATTTAAATCCAGTGGGTGGCTTGCCACAAGTGGTATTCTCCAGGGCTCAGTATTGGGGCCAGCTCTGTTTAATATCTTTATCAATGATCTGGATGGGGAGATTAAGTACACCCTCAGTAAGTTTGCAGAGGACTCAATGTTGAGCAGGACTACTGATCTGCTTGAGGCTAGGAAGGCTCTGCAGAGGGATCAATGGGCCAAGCCCAGTTGTATGAGGTTCAACAACACTGAGTGCCAGGTCCTGCACTTGTGTCACAAAAATCCCAGGCAGTGCTACAGACTTGGGGATGAGTGGCTACCCAGTGGTGATGTTGGTGGAGAACTGGCTGAAGGTGAGCCAGGAGTGTGCCCAGGTGGCCAAGAAGGCCAACGGCATCCTGGTCTGTATCAGAAATAATGTGTCCAGGAGGTGCAAGGCAGTGATCGTCCAGTAGTACTTAGCACTGATGATACCATACCTTGAATCCCGTGTACGGTTCTGGGTCCCTCACTACAGCAAAGAGTGTGTCTAAAGAAGGACATGGAAGCTGGTGAAGGGTCTCAAGAACAAGTCTTAGGAAGATTATCTGAGGGAATTGGGCTTGTTTCATCTGAAGAAAAGGAGGCTTAGGGGAGGCCTTAGCACTCTCTACAGCTTCCCCCAAAAAAAGGTTATAGTGAAGTGGGGATCAGTCTCCTCTCCCAAGTAACAAACAATAAGACAAGAGGAAATGTCCCCAAGTTTTGCCAGGGAAGGTTTAGGCTGGATATTAGGAAAAATTTCTTCACTAGAAAGGGAAGTTGAAGAAGTGGTTGAGTTGCAATCTCTGGAGATATTTAAAACAGTGTAGAAGTGGTGATTAGTGATACTATGTGCTTTAAGGCTGGACTTGGCATCCCTAGGTTAATGGTTGAGCTCGATAATCTTAAAGGTCTTTTCCAACCTAAACAATTCTATGGTTCTGTGCAATATATTTCAAGTCCAACAGAGAAACTTCCATTCTCCCTAGAAAATGCTGACAACTGTTTTTGTATCCTCTCCTGCTGAAAATATCTTTTTTTTTTTTTTTTAATAGAGGAAAGAAATCAAGATCATGGCCAAAATTTATTAACATCATCAGGTGCTTCCAAAGATCGAAGTCAAAAGCATAAGAGTTTTGAAGATTTTATTTTTGGCTCGGGTGCCTATATTTTGTCTAAGTCACATACGTTATTTTTTAATCTGTAAATATGGGATAATGGTACTCCTAACCTCGCAGAGGACCTACATGATAAAATCATTTGATATTATGAAATGGTCAAATGTAATGTAAAACCATAAATATATCTAAGGTATTCAGGTGAAAGACTGAAATTTCAAATTTTCATTTTATTTCTACTATTATTTCCTATGTCCTCTGGAATTTTAAATTTAAATTTAATTATTTAAATTATTCAGGGCTTCAGTATTTCTATCTCAAAAAAGAAGTAATTGTCATTTATTCAGAGGAATAAAATTTTTTTTATGTTTTGAAAACTACATTGAAATCCTTTAATGGAAAATAATATTAATAAATACGGTATTTAGCTATCTGTCTCTTCAGAGTAGATACATTTGTACTGAGTGTTCCAAAAGAATCAGACTAATGGATGACTTTGCATTGAACACCTAGTGGTATAGATGACAGGATGGACCAAAGCACCTATTATGGAAATAAGGTCACCTGCAGTTACAGAGACATGTAAACCCAAAACTGAGGCTCTGGAGTATTATTAAGGTGATGTGTTGATCCAAATAAGGATTTAATTTAAATCCCCTCGTTTCACTTCGTAGATTGCAACCCTAGACAATTCCTTGCCCTTACTGCTGTGTTTCTGTAGATTTATCTTTTCAAAAGAAAAATTGCAGAACATCGGGAAAAATGTCGGGAAAAATGTCAGGAAAAATACAAGCCCTCATATTCCACAACATCTACAAAAAAAAGAAGTAAAACCTTGCCATAAAGAAGTCTGTGAAACACTGGGGGTGGAAATTAAATATAAAAAGATTAATCCTACAGCATTTTAAATGTTTTATAAAGAAATATAATTTGTATTCTGGTACATAAACTTATATCATCTGAACAAAACTACACACCACATGAATGTTTATTGAAAAAAATTATATCAGAAAACAGTGTGATTATTCATAGCAGGATGCAATATAACTAGTTATCACATAGGAAAAGCTTCCACACTTTCATCAATAGAAAAACCTTTATCAGAATGCAACGAGAAAATTCTCTTCCATTATCATCATAATAAAGTCCTTAAATAACCTTAATTTTGCAGGAAACAAAAAAAAAAAGAGGAGTTTGAAAGCATGATAAGCACACCTTAGGATGACATAATCTTTCTGCAAAACATTATGCAGACAGGGCCTGGATCATAATAAACCAATGGGCTCGGGTAATTTCCTTGTCTTTCTGTGAATTACAGGTGTGCTGTGGACAGGTAGTTCAATGACACCTCTTGTTGGGGATCAAAGAAATTTACTTGTAGAATATTAGAATTAATTGTGGGATTGCTTAAAATTATGATGAATTGAAATTTGTTTTGTCTTCTGAGTGACATTTCTTAGCATGAGTAGTCAGATTTACTGAAGTCTTGGGCTCCAGACTATGGACTTGTATCTAAGTACTGAAGAATTTAGGCTGCAGAAATTCCTGGAAACTAATGATAATTGAGGAAGAGAAGATCAAAATGAACTGCATCCTGAAGATAAGAAAAGAATACCCACCAGAAGAGAGAAAAAGGATCCAACGAGAAACAAGAAGACCCCAGACCCAAGTATTACTATTGGACTCAACCAACATGTGAGGTAACACCCTTCCTTCAGAGAGATTGAGGGGTTTGTCTGCCTGCTTGGTTTTGCCGTTACTACATGGGATCAAGTTGCGGATCTGGATGGAGTTGGTTTCAAGCTCTCAGGATAAGGGGCAAGAAATGAACTTCTAACCATATACAGGGTCACTTAGACTTGGAGTAACACCAGGAGGTTTTGGTAGTGCAGGCTGATATTTTGTGCCCCTGATATGAACTCTGTGCCTCACTTTAGCAAGGTGGCTTTCACATCAAGAGTGATGAAGATCTGGGTAGTCGCATTTAAATCCACATGCTTGTCATCGTCTCAAGGTGTTTCTCACAACCTTTTGTCTATAAATTTAGATTTGAATTTGAAATATTCTCTTGCTGTAATTACTTCTGTGTTTGTATAACACCCAGCATGACTAGAGCACAATTCTGAGCAAGACGTGAGAGTTAACAAAATATAAATAATAAATGCATATCAGAAGGATCATAGTGCTAAGTTCAAACCAAAAAAAAAAAAAAAAAAGGCTTCCTTTCCTATGAATAGTTTTCCATTTCCTGTTTGTTCAGAGACAATACTAAGCTTATATTTTAGTCTGGCTGAAGGATTCAAACTGATTTAGAAGAGATTTGCTTTAATGCAAGCAGACAATGTCTGTATTATGAGTTCTGTATTTTTTTCCATCTGCTTTCCTGCACAGCACATACTCATCAATCATATTGGGAAGCTGACTTATATTCTCCACACTTTACCGCTAACTGGATTACAGAGCTGAAAATCTTACTCAAAGTTTAAAATGTGATAAAAGTAATCAAATTGTTCTAGTCAAATTCTAACTGTGGTGAATAGATGGCACTAATTACCTTTTCTTATTATGCTACAAATGTAGTTTACTCCATCTTTATTCATGAAGTGGTATCATATAGCCCACCAAGGGGACTGCAGCAGTATGTAATATTGGCATATTTGTTTTCTCGTTCTTATTTTTCCCCTTCATCAGTATTCTGGAGGTGTGGTTTTAGACTTGAAATGTATTGCTATGCGGGACTTTCTCATGTCTTGGTGTAATTACTGCACCCTGCAGATTTCTGAAGTTGAACTTGGAGAAAGGAATTCAAAGAACTCCAATATTAAAAATGAGTGATAGATTTACTGGGGGCTATTTGTTGTGTGGTTTTTTTTTTCCTTTAAATACTGTTTCTACATAAGTGCAAGTGTACGAAAGTAACATTATTAATGCGAAGGCAACTGATCCAAGTTTGGGTTTAGGATATTGTAGTCTGTGAAATTATACTAACTTTAATGAGGCTGTTTTCTTTATGTAGGAGGTATCAGGCTAGTAACAATGAAATCTGCTAGTTCACAGCTAACAGTGTGTCTCTGGCTCAGGTGTCATTCTGTGAGGAAATTCTGCCAAGTCTAATTTTTACGTAGTCTATAGCTGAAATGTCTGGTTTTGAAGGGTTGTTTCTTTGACTACAAAACAGACAAGGAAGAAACATTCTAGCTGTTTCCTTCCCTCTTCTATTTGGTGAAACTTGCTTTCTTAGGAACAATCTTCCAGACAAAAATGTCTTCCACTTTGTCTTACTGAGAAATTGGACAAAGGATGAGATTTCTGTGTAATTTCAGTACCAGCTTTGTTTCCAGGCATGCATGTTATCTGATCTTTATGGATCAAGCACCTATATTTTGAATGTACTACTGCAGGAGTCTTTATACATTTAGGAAGGAATGACAAAAAGCATCGTGTCACCTCTCCTCTCTACAGGAAAGCATACCAAATTCTTGCTTATGGCCTCTGAGTGTGTTGTCCTTACTGTTAGGATAATCCCTCAAGTAAAAAGGTTAGGAAACACAACTTTGTGTAAAGGAGATTTCATCTAAACATGTTACCCCTATGGTTTTAGTGGTACTGGGATGCAAAGGATGGGTGAGTCAGAGAATTTGCCCTATGACCTTCCTCCCATGCTTAAATGGAAAGCACATAGCTTCAGCAGGGAAATTCATAAAATTTTCAAGATCAGGCTATTGGATTAATTCAGAGCTTGCTTTTCACATAATAGACGACTACTGGCAGGAGGATAAAACAGCCCAGTGCTCCTCCTTTTTAACTTTAAAAAAACCCCCTCTAAACTCGAGTATTTTATGCAGAAATTGCTGCACGAGAGTCATTCAACTAACTACTGTTAACCAGTTCAAGAGGACTGCTCACCTCCTTTTTTTACATGACTGTCATTTATCCCTGCTTGCCTAATGAACCAGGACAAAAACCCACAAATTCAGCTCTCAGATGAAATCTCATCTTTACATCTAGCAATGGAGTCAGCACGATCTTAGCATTTTAAAAGAGTTTTAACATTCAAAAAGAAAAGCAAAACTTTGACTAATACTATATGATCTGTGCCAACTTTTCAATGTTATTCCCCAAGATGCTCTTTCTGTGTTTGTAAATTTTATAAGGAAATGGCACTAGAGAAGGAAAACATATCTGAGAGTCAATTTCTGTCTGAATAACAACTACCTGCTTGTTACATATGGCCTTTGGGTCAAGTTAGTAAAGTAACAGAGACAAGTGATAGACCTTACTGATTTCTCTGGAAATTTGTCTTTAGAGTTGGTTGCTTCCATACAGAAATATCTAACCTTCAACAGACTTTGCTGTGGTTCTGGTGCATTTTCAAGATCTCAGAGCCTGGTCACAGTACTGAAAAGAGAAAAAAAAATCCTTGCAGCTTGGAGAAGGTGTGGATGAGAGTTTTAGACGAGACTGTTTTGGAAAACACTGTCATTAAATCTGAGGTCTCAATTCCCTCTCATACTACCTTCTTTGACCTGAAGACAAGAGCCTGGTCAGGCTGACACAGCTGGACTGAAAAGGACTTTGTTATTCCCCTGAAGGGTTCTAGGTGTTGGATGTTGAGCCGCCTTGCTGATAATCGGTCCATGACAGTAAAGAATATTCTAAAGAGAAACATCTTAAATTTCTTTACGAACTCCGTGTAGGAACTGCTTCAGCTACTGCTGAAATGCAAAAGAGTACACTCAAAATGTATTTCCAGAATAGCTGAAAGTGAATAACCCTATGCAGTCATTGTTTTGGTTTCTAATGAGAATTCTCTTTCATGTGTTTTAGGGGTTATATACTAGCTGCATGAGACACCATATCTAGGTTTTATTGGTCTAACACAAACCAACACGAAACAAGTAGAAAAGTCACCATCTAAGGGTAAAAATACCAAATACCATCTATTAATACTACCGTAATGTTAGAAATGATTGGAAAGTGAATCATGACTCTGACAGTGAGAGAAACATTTCATCAAGGAAAGGAGGCAGCATACTAGAAAAAAACAACTTTGCAGTTGACAAGTTGAATGGAAATGCAGTTTTTCCCTGGAATGGTAAAGGTAGAAACAACTGAAATCAAACTTACAGTGGTACATGCAGAAGTAGTTTTTAACTGCTTTAAAAATATTTGCAGTTTTAGGTCTGCACATTAACTGAGTACTATCTGAAATAATTCTAGTGTAGCTTCTGAGTAGGAAGAACTTCCTGAAACTACTGTTGCTGGTAATGTCTGGGAAAATACAAAAAAAAACTTCAGAGACAGAGCAATTGAAACAAGTGCCTTACAGAGTGTTAGCCATAGAACTTCAAAGATATTTTCTGTTACAGTAAGGCAGTGTTGTTCTCTAAGACTGAGTAATCATTTAATATACAGATCCTCAGTTGAAGAAAACCCACAGCTTTCACCATTACCTCAAATACTTTTGCTTCTCTTGAGGAAACAATTTAAGATTCAGTTATGATGGCATATTTATTATCATGGCTTGCTGCCTCCAAGGGAATATCAACATTTCTAATGGTTGACTGCTGTGCAATCGTAGTATTCAACTGAATGCTTGGTTGTCTTCCAGACAAGAAACTATCTTAATTTGGATTGTATGTGTATACATATATACAATATTAAAAATATGCTACAATGACATCTTCTGTATTGTGGCAATGTGTCACCCTTTGTACCTGATAGCATAAAGCTTCACTTCTGGAAAATATCACTCAGTCTACAAACTAATGGAGAAACAGGAATATGTTCCAGATTCTAGCTAATTGCTCAGCTTGTACTCTACACACTACTCCATAGCAGAAGCCAGAGCTGTTGCCGCTTGATTTTGAAGTTTTGTTAGTAAAGTTTTACTATCTTTTTTTTTTCTCATCTCCAGAAGAATTTCAATGTTATCAGATTTATTTCATTTATTTCATTTTGTGAATGTATACAGCAATATTGAGGATAATGACAGGACAATTATCTTCATATTACATAGTTCAAAGGATCTTGAAATATTTTCTATGCTTTAAAAGCTCTGTTTTATTTTTATCGTGGAGAGGGTACGTTGGGAGAGTATTATGTCATTGTGTGTTAGGTATTAATACTTAAGTTCTTCAGGGATTGTTAAGGTAGGCTGTGTCTCCAGTAGTATTTCAGTGACTGAACAATATTTGTATTTGCTACAGTGTCCTAAAAATGTATTTTTTTTGATATTGTCTTAGAAATTAGATATAACTCATCTTGTATTTGCTGAATTTTATGACATGATGAAAGATAACTTACCACAGGGGCTGGTTGTCATTAATTGATCACAAATAACAGTTCACGCAAAAGCACACCAAGACAGAAAACATGGGCAGAGTTGTCAACTTGGGGTAAATGTCAGTTTCAAAATGTGATTTTCTGTTTCAATTTGTACAAATTACAAATTAAACTCTGTAGGTGATTGTCACTTCATTTGATTCAGGGAATGTGGTCTCCTCCAGTACCCTGCACTTCAGATGGAAACATTTGAACTTCCTGAATAGCAGGAAGCCAGAGCTGAAAAATCTGGGTAATGTAAGGAGAAGAAAAGGATCTGCATCTCTCTCTCAGGCAGGCTGCTCTCCACCTGAAAACCCTCCTCTGTCCCAGTAGTCTGCTGGGTGTTACATTTGACCCCCTTACTTCTAAAGGGTCAGGGATAGGTAAGATCAGCTGTGCTGTCTACTCAAATACTAAACCTGTGAGTATCTGTAGTCTGAAATGTTAGAAGAATGCATCTGACAAGATAGCTTGTGATAGAATATGTCATTTATTGACAAGAAAGCAGCAAAAAATTGTCAAATCTCATAAGAAATTTCTCCCCAGCTTTAAATATCTTCTCTACAAAAATTAGCTGACAAAAAATTACAGTATGACTGTCTGAAGAGATGATATATCTAAACATAAAACTACATTCATGATTGTGGTTCTACTTTTCCTATTGTTTTCAGATATATTTATTTTTTTCATATAATCGAGTATCTGCAAGGAAAACTTTTTTAAAAAGCTCTTTCTTGAGGACACCTCTCTGTTTTGTTTCTCCGTGGTAGAAGCTTTCCACTTTTTTTCATTGGTGACAGAGAGAGATATATCATGCCTATCCAAATCGGGATTTCACAGCTGACTCCAGCTTTTAGGAAGTCTATGTTCACAACATTAATTCGATTTGCTTCTCCCATTATAAGAAATACTGTGTTTTACTCTTGGCTGTGGCTGTCTTCCATTTTCTTGTCTCTCTGCACTCCTGTGTGAAGTATTTGCGGTCCTGCTTGAACTACTCGCCTAACAGACTGAGCTCTCCTTGGCTTTACCCTGTATAACATGTTTGTATGCAGACCTTTTCAGACCAGAAACAAGATAAAACGATCTAGAGGGGTTGTCACATCCCACCCAGGAGAGAGGGACAAGTGACTTTCATATTCGTAATACACTACCAGCGTGGACAACGGTGAGACAAGTCTCAAGGCCCATACATAAACATTTATTAATTTATCACAACGTGTAGATCGGATTCATGACAATTGACTCTAATTTAAAAGCATGATAGGGCAGACAACATAACTAAAAGTCCAGGAAAAGGCTAAATAATAACCAAATGAGCTACAACAACTTAATAATAATAACAAGGAATAATGAAGGACATCTAAACACAATATTAAGACAGACAATATTACACTTAACCATCACAAGAAAGAAAATTAGGCATAAAACTGAATAAACAGTATGATAAACCTTGCATTATCTACCAAGGAAAAGAGAAAAGGAGAGAGAGAGAGAGCCTTAATGATAACAAGGAAAAAAGACATAACAACTTCTAATAGGCAGCATTATACCTCTGATTATAAAACAAAAAGTAAGTATAAACTAAACAAGCAGTGTGACAGGCCTTGTATTACTTAGTAAGAGAGGAGAAAAAGGAGAGAAGGGGTGGGGGGAGGAAGAGAGAAAAGTGGAGGGGAGGAAACAGAGAGAGACAGAGATCACTGGTCCTGGTTCCTGTGTTTGCAGCCAGCAAGGGTTCAAGGATGCTGTCATCTTTTCTTCTTCTCATGCACTTTTCCTCTTGGTGTCTTCATCTCAGGCTACATGGTTCTTCAGTCTGCTTTCTTTCGTCTCTTGCTTCAGTTCTTCTCATTCTTCTTCCTCTCGTTGCTTTACCTTGCCTCAATTTATACACCATTTTCTACATGCAGACATACAGAATGCCAGGTAGGGGGCATTATTTCCAGTAATTCTCATTAACATGTGCAAATGCCCTACTTCCTTGAAAGAGGTGGGAATGCCCTATCTCCTTGAAAGATATGCTAGAGAATCCACGAATCAGTCCTCTACAGGGGTGTTACCCCCTTAAAGAATATATGTAAACAGCAAAAATAAATCTCTTATATAATCCATCTAGGCAGAGCAAACTGTGGTAAGAAGGTTCAGTTTTTGTGACTATTTGGAACATCGAGACTTTTCAAAGAAATGTTGTCGCTTCACCATTGGCAACATTTCCCAGGTCTTTTTGGATTTCTTTCCTAAGATAAAGCATACAATAGAGTGATGAAAATCCTCCAGTGCTGGGAAAAGCCTGCAGGAAAACTTAACATATGTTTCTTTAAGTGACAATACTTGACAGACCTTGTTACCTACAAGGGGCCTCTTCTTTTGTGCCTTTTGTTCCACTGCACAGCTGACCCAATACAAAGCAAAAATATCTGTTACAATAGAAATAAGAACTCTGTTTCTTGGATGCTTGTAGGCACCTTTTGTTTTGCCCTTCTGTTCAACCTGCAGAGACCTCTCAGCAATTTCCTTTACTGGTAAGAGTAAAGTGTTTGCTACCCACTGCTGCTTCTATTGCCCTCAGTGAAGCTAAAGATCACCATTTGATCTTTAGGTGCAGTATGCAATGCAACTTTTGTAATCTTTTTATAACATTCACTAGTCATTAGGTAGATGGCCTACAGGCTGAAATATGTAAATTAGCTAATTATCTGAGTTAGTATTAACTCTTATCTTCTCTGTGGAAGCTGTCTGGCGTTGTTAGCTTCAGACCCTCAGTGCCTTCAGTTATATTTCTGTGAACATATACTGTATAGGACCTGTATGTTTTCTGTCTCTCCTCCCTGTCATTATCTGTGTACTTTCTCATCTGTGTCTTCTCAAGTCTGCTGACGATATTGGCCGTATATTACTGATGGTGTTTTTAATGCCCTCTGGTGGTGCTTCTTTTATTATGATGGTACTGAACTATGCTATGCATATGCTATATCATAACATCAATATAGGTACATGCAGGGACTGTCAGAGGACGCCCACAGTAGGGAGCAGCCCATGCCATCACTGTCAGTTACTGCACTGACTGTGACAGACCTGCCACAGCCACCTCCTAAGTTTGTGCCTGCAAACTTCCCAATTAGAAACCCTCTGCCTTGCCCCCATCCCCCTGAAGGTTCCTTCCACACAACGTTACCAGGCTTGAATCTCCCGTCTGGCAGTGAGTCCTGTCCACTTACCTATGTGGTGTGCATGGTGTGCCACATCCTCTGGCAGGTGCTCCTCACCTCACCCCACCTTGCTCAAATGGACAGAAAGGCAAGTTTGTTACAAATTTCATGTGGTTACAAATTTCATGTATGTCCTGGTTTTAGCTACAATCTCACATTCCCTCTAGTGATTTTTACTTTCCAGTTTAGTGGTTACAAATTTTGTGCTTGCTTCAGGCCACAATTCCCAGACTGACCTGGGTGCAGGCTCTTAGAGAAGCCAGGAGTCTGAAAGAGGTGGGACCACTTTACCCTTCCTTTGGGGTTTTCCTGTTAAGCTGGTGTGTATGATATGGTTGTATGAATGCTACCCTAATACACTGGGTGCCTCTGGGTACATCTTGGGAGCTCATTGTTTGAATTCCTTGTGATAAATGCTCATTTTGTTACAGAGGGAGTGTCTCCAATAAAATGCAAAAATGTGAATCCAGAGCTGAATTCCTATATATGAATGGATGTACTCTCAGAAATACTAAAATAACTACGTATAGAGAAAGAGAAGCAATAATTTGTTAATATACTCTATGTTTCTGATCCTCGGTGATTTGTGGATTATGAAAGTTCAGTTCTGGAATTAGGGTTTATGTATATAAATTTCCTTTATATTTTGACTTGGCTAAATACCTGAAGTATTTATAAACTTAACGTTTTCAATTTTTCAGATTTTTAATAAAATGACAATCTACGTCAGAAGAAAAAGAATAACAAATAAAATTTTAACCTTTTTTTTTCCTCAAGAGGAGAGAAATCTTCAATCTTTACAATTTTATTCTGATTTATCAAAGGTGAAACAAATAATTACTGTATAAATTCAAAATTCTTGCAAAATGCTAAGGCCTGTGAGATTATGAAGTAAAAAAGACAGAAGGACAATGGACAAGGAAAAATATTAGCACATAAGGTGGACAGATAGTCACATAAAGTGAACAGTTAGATGGGTTTATATGAAATATAGAGGCATTAAATGATGCGTAAAAGGGAGATCAAAGGAATATTCTGCTGTTAAAATTGAGTAGGTAAATGATGAAATTTCTTTTTTATTAAGACGGGAATTGAAGATTATGCAGGGCCAAGAGGGGAGATCCTGGTGTGAAAGGAGGTCATTTGCAATTTAAATAAAATATCAATGAGTAGAAACATGAAAAGGATACCAGGATCTGGAATTCAATGGCTGAAGTTGAGAAGAGGATTCAGTTACTGTTGAGATACATTTTAGGGTGTAATGAAACCCATTAGTGAACGTCAGCTGATGAATAGTTGTTAGAGCAAATTATGCATTAAAGATTTGAGTAACTGTTAGAATGTTGCTTTATGGAGGAATGAAATCCATCTCTGACAATATAATTTTTTTTCTGCTGTTTTTTTTTTTCCCTAAAGTTTTTTCAGATCAAAAAGTGGAGTATTAATGAAGTATGACTTCGTCAAGCAGTACAATAATTTTTCTAAGTAATTTCTCTTAAAACTACTTTTTTTCTCTGAAAATACTGGAGTGTTAATAACATTAGTTTATAACAATATTAATAGTTGCAGTTTTTAAACCATTACTGTAACATTACTTCCTAATTTGCTAATATTTGTCTAGTGTTTATTGCTTTCTTTAATGTCTGTACTGTTCACTATGTAACTTTCTTACATAGTTCCTCTTATAGCTTCTTTATATAGCAATCTAATCATAGACTGACAACATAATTGCCAAGTATATGGATGATCTACATTTTACAACTTTATTAGCATTTTAATCTCGCCAGTAAATTTTGACTGTGTTTTTTTGGGGGTAAAATCCACCTAGACAACAACATCTTTCCAGAGCGTAATTATAAAATGCTAGATAAAAGACTATATACAGATAGTAAACAGCTAAACTAAACATTATTGTATGTGTAGGTGATTAAGGGTAGCTAAGCAAAAATAATACAAAGCCTTCTCTTAGGAAAAACAGATAAAATAATGAATATAGGAAATAAAAACTAATATTGAAGGATCAAGTTTTCAGAGTTACATGACAAGTTAATACTTCAGCTTCATACTTTCTGAAAAATGAAGTTGTCATAGAGAGAACAAACTTGAAATATGGATTGACTGTAATTAGTAATGTTTTGTTTCCTTACATCTGTTGATAAACGAAAACAGCAACCTGAAGTTTGAATAAATGTTCCTATGCATTGTTATAGATGTTCAGTCTGCTCAAGTAAAAATCACATCCACAGTAAGTTATCAGGCATTTGTGTTTTTGAAGAAAAAGTAAGGTTATTGTGACATGAAAATAAACCTTAATTTCTAGAACAAATGAATTTCTAAATAGAGCTTCAATATCCACTAGCATTAGAAACTGAGCAAAAAAATTTCTATCCTTCTACCCACTAGACTCCAAAGTAAATGCACAGCTCAGTCATACTTTGCACTCATCCTTTAGTTCCGCCGTTGTAAGAACTATAAAAAGCATCATAGAAATATATCCATGAGTAGCAATAAATCAAGAGGAACAAAAAGCTTTCAAGCAGGAGTTTCAAAAGAAAACAAATATGACATTACTGAACACTTAACGGTGATTTGTAGAAAAACCATTTTAATTAGCTTCGGTACCTGGCTGGTGAGAAGTTACAGTCTTTAAAATGAGATCCAGGGGAACTCACAGAATGACAGACAACTAACTCTCACTTTCATGTTGAAAAAATCATTTGAAAGACTAAAAAATTGTCACATTAATAAATATATGGACAAGAAGGGTACAATGGGGAACAGCTAATGTGGCTTTTATAAAGTGTAATCATATTTCACATTCGTTATATGAAGAAATCACTTAAGCATATAGACAAATTTGATATGGTTGGCACAGTAAACATGCATTAGCAAAAATCTATTGAAAAAGTCCCTCATCAAGGTTGCTAGAGAGACTAAGCTGCCATGAGATTATAAAGAAGATAACTTTATAAAGTTATTACTGTCCAAAAGAGGAAAATTAAAAGACTGACGTTAACAAAAAATACAATCAGAGTATTGTGAAGTCCCTGGTGTTGCACATACCGGTTACAGTGCATTGTTCCATTGTAAAATTACAGAAGAGTAAAATTCACTGTTCTACTGAGCTATAATAATCAGAATTAAAAATGGTTCTGGCAGGGGTAACTTTGATAATGAACTGTATAGAATGGCTTCTATACAAGGAGAGATTTTATAAGCAAGGTTATTCAAATTTGGAAAAGGGGTGACTAAGGACAGTATAATTGAAATATATTAAGTCATGAATGGCATGGAGAAAGTGATTTAGGAGCTGTTATTCACTATTCATAACACGAAAGCCAGTAAGCACCCAAGTAAATTATCAGGCAGAAGTGTAAATTGCCTTTCATATAATATATAATTAAATTGTGTAACTCATTGCTGCAGGATGTTTTGATTGCCAAAATATAAATCAGTTCAAAAAGCAATTAGCTGAACGAGTGAAAGAAAGTCCCATTAAGGGCTATTAAATACAACATTGTGAGTACAACCCTAAATCCTTGTATTTCCAAAAGGAGTCTTCATTGAGAGAAGTGACTAATTATGGAGGTTTTTTTACCTATATGCATGTGTAAAAATCCAGTACTAACCAGGATGTAAAATGAGATCCTGGATCTTTGTTCTGACCTAGCATGGACAGTCTTGTTATAATCCCTCCAGCTTACCCATGAGGAGGATTCAGGTCTCTGAGTGCAAATACAGGTATATGCAAAGCAGTCCTGTAAGAGGACAAGGGGATTACCTGAATGGTTGTATGAGAAAATAAAGAAGAGAGGCAGTACAGGTTAAGGATATTTTGTGCAGATCTATAGATGTCCCTATCCTGCGCACAATACAGATATAATTAACTCAAACCTTAAATTAAATTTCAAATACTATAACATTTAATTAAAATTTGCAATAAAGTTTAAACACAATGAAATAAAATATTTGTTGTAACTCTTTTTTTTTTTTTTTATAGTGGCACACCTCTATGTGCTTCATTCCAGTCGGGAAATCAAGCATGTTACAGAAACACTCCAAGGAGGATTGTTGTTCTATTTTTCATACAACGTTTCTCTACTCAGATGTGACACCTTCTGGCCAAAACTAGAGACTGTAATTGGAGTCACAGAATCATTTAGGTTGGAAAAGATCATTGAGTCCAGCCATTAACCAGCATGTTAAGCCCAGCACAGAATCACAGAATGTTAGGGGCTGGAAGGGACCTCGAAAGATCTTCCAGCACATGGGGATGGCTTGCTCCTGTGCATCAAACCCTCCTGGACTCCTTTGCCCTTCAGGAGTGCCTCCCAAGGGACTCTGTCTCCTAAACAGCCCAAAATTTTTCTTCCAGAAGTCTAAGGTAGCAGCTCTGCCAATCCTCCTCCTTACTTCTCCATAAATGGAGAACTCTAGCACACTGTGATCGCTATGCCCAAGGTGGCCTTCAACCATCACATCACTCACAAGTCCGTCTGCCCACAAACAACAGGTCCAGCAGGTGCCTTCCCTAGTTGGCTACCTCAGCAGCTGTTTGAAGAAATTCTCTTCCACACACGCCAGTAACCTCCAGGACTGTTTCCTCTTTGCAGGATTATATTTCTGGCAGACATCAGGTAAGTTGAAGTAGGGGTGGGGGGGACGTGGATCTCTTTCTTTGTTATTTCCATTCAAAGGAAAAGTTTTTTAATAGATTCCTTGTAATCACTTATTTTTAAGGGCTACAGCTAGCACTGAGAAAGTGAAGCTTTGGAGTAGTTTTCTCATTATTTTTTCCCCCTTTTTCAACCCTATGTAGAAAGAAACCTTACTCTTTCAGTCATTTCTTTAATGACCTTTGTCACCAATCTTCGAACTGAGGTTAAGACTTTCTGTGAGGGTTTCTGCCAGTCCTGCACAGAAGTCTGTGATGTAAACACTAAGGAGAAGCTTTAATTGATATGCTTAAAATAATTAGAAAGCAACAGGGCTCAGCAGGGCTGTTTAGGACTAAAGGCTAACAAGGAAACAAATCCCCAGACAATGATGTGATCATTAGGAAAACTCAGAGATAAAACATGATATTTTGAAGAGCTAAGATGTGTGGTTCAAAGTATTCCAAAAACAGAAAGAAAAAAGTAAAACCTTGCAGAAGTAGTGCTGTGGCAATGAAGCAGAATTTTTGCTTCTGTGAGTATACATGTCCTCTCTAAGTATAATATTTTAATATTGCTTATAGATGTGACAGTCTTTATAGATGCAGTTGAGACAATCTTGTGAAGCTCTTATATGGAGTACTTAAAGAGCAGTGCTTTGTTTTCCTAATACCTGATATTTTACATTTTTGACTTTTTTAGTGGAAAGACGTATTTTGATTTTTCACCAAGATAGAGTAGTAGTAATCTATTCAGCTGATAAATTCAGAGTGGTAAGGGCAAGCTTGCTAACTCTTTGAAATAGCTGAAAAGTCATTTAGAGTAAAGACTATGTGTAAGTTGCCCATAAGTCATCTCCTCAGAACATGAATATTACTACAGTATGTCCAGTTTATGTCAGCCACATTATGAAATAGGATTGGGACTTCTCTCCCTTCAGCCTTTCAAATTATACCCAAAATATGTTGTCTGCTCAGAAGTTTAGAATAAGTGGCATTCAATTTACAAATAACTTAGTATAAGTTTTAGAAAGGGTATGTTTTCATTAAACAGTGAGCTGACTATCTGCAGCTGTAGCTGGCTTGTCCTCCTTAAGTCTAGTAGTTTTCATTAGTTTCTGATCCTAAATAGAAACAAAACAATTCTGCAGACAGTTTGTTGCCATTTTATCACATGTTCTCTGAAATAGGTCATAAATAGTTTTATATTCAGTATCCCAGTGTTACTAATTAAAGAGTGGTCTGTCTCCGGTGCAGTAAATTGATAATGAGTCTCACTAACCTCTTAAGCTAACAAGTACATGTCTGTGACTAGAAGTTATGCTTCATTGGGGTTTTTTTTGGTGTTTTTCTTGCAGATACAAGGGCTGTACCAATACACTGTACATACCAATGCCAATGACATTAGGTGGATCATGCATCATGACTCTACCAGCATGTGCATGTGGAGGACAATGCTGTTTTTGTGGCACAGATGTGGTGCAGGCACCTAAATTACTAAACATCAGCAGCTCAGCCGAGGTAGAAGCAAAGCAGAATGTGGGGGTGAAGGCATGAGGAGAGGCAAAGTGGGGACATGGGAAAAGCAACAGGCTTTTTGATTTCCACATAACAATGCTTCCTTAGCTGACACTGGAACTCATATTCCTGTAATGAATAATCTACCCCTAGTAATGTTCTCCTTTGTTTAGTGAAAGATAGTACAGGTATTTTCTTCTCTCATTTGCCTTTGCAGCAGTAGAAGTGGTAACCTGGACTAACTCATACTTTTAAGGATGTTGTTTCTGACTTAAGACTCTCTGAAAAGTCATAATTGAATAAACTGTTATTGTAAAACTGGTGAAAGAAAACTTAATGTGATTTTCACCAGTATTAACTGATACCATTGTGTTTCTCTATAGAAGAGGGAACAAAAGAAAGCTTATGAGAAATTTGGTATCACCCAAATAACTCTATGGTAAGAGAAAAATCAAATTTTTATCATTTATATACTAAATAGAAAGGTGGTATTATTATTATTACTCCAATGATTATTTGTGTGGTAAAGCTATTCCTAAGAAGTGAGAGGCGACAGAGATGCATAAAGTTCTGCAGAAGAGCAAAACTGGAGTCTCTGAAATATATAATAAAACAGATGCTGTGTGAAATGTGTTGATGAGGATGTGGACAACTGTGGAAGTATGTTTATCTTAAATCTAGACAACATGAAGTTGAAATAGAATATAAAAAGTGAAAAAAAAGAAACTTGGAAGAAACAAAGCCACTCTGTAGTTTATCTGGAAAAAGCAAATACAAGTTTCCTGTTAAAATGTGTTATGTTCTTTTTTGATTGAAAACATTTTTCTACAATTTAAGAGGGTTACTGAGAGAATAATGGCAGAACATAATCTCAACAAATAAGATAGAAAACACTCAGAAGACAAGGAGATGAGTAGTATTTGACATGAGGGGCGTCTGACATGTCACCAAATGATGTCAAACATTGGAAATTTCTTTCTGCAAAAAGGTAACAGACTTTGTAGGTAATGGAAACATTAGATGTCATACCATCTTGATATTAAGTCTAACAATGTTATCTACTATGATATCTTTCTTAAAAATAAGAAGAAACTATTTTGCGTTTGTTTAGGAAGCACAATTCTGATGTTCACATTTACCAGTAGTTCACAGCTGAAAAGGAAGGAGGTACTAGACAGGCTGTCTGTCCTACCATCAGTACTGCTCAGTGTTTCATCAGCCAGGATGATGGAGCTGAAAACCTGCTAATTAAACTGGTACGATGGATTATAAGCATTCTGGGAGGACAGAACAGGTATTCAGCACTCTGTTAAACCAGAGGAATTAATTTCAAATAGCTGGATGAAATCCAGTAAATTCAACACTTACTCAGAAATAATGAAATGCAGAGACGTGTGAGCAGCTAGTCAGTTTTGTAGAAACAATTAAAGGATCGTGATGAATGTAATCAATCACATAGTTCCAAAACAGAGATGCAACTCTGCAAGACAGGTGTGGCAATTCTCCTTTCCTCTGTGCCTGTGTCTATTTTTTAATCATTGTTCTTTGGGAGAGATATGGTTCAACTGGAATTAGTTCAGAGTAGGACACTATAAAAAACTAGTTGAAAAATCAAGTCCTGTTAAGAAGCACTGAGCATTTCAGGTCAAAAAAGGGAGGCCCTAGGAAAGAAAATGAAGGGAGAATAAGTCTTCAGGTACCTAAAGATACATCAAAGTACATAAAGAGTTGCTGCAAACAGGAAGGAACTTGTCCATTTTCTATGCCCATAATGCTAAAAAAATAGTGAAATTCTGGAATGCAATGGTTGGAAGTTTACTGAGCCTTCACTAAGGGTTGTAGCCAAGGTAAGGCAGACAAAACTTTGTAAGAAATAGTGTCGATATTATAGATCCTGTTTTTAAACATGGATGCCAACTTTTCAAGATCTTCAAGTCCACATTGCAGTAATCCTATGATTTAAGCTGCTGATTTTTCCTAGTTAATTGCATCTATTCTATAGTCACATCCTGAGGTAAGGTATATGTAGGTTTTGAGGGGATATATAAAAGGATGGTGTTATTTATATAAAGAAAGGATTAGAGAACAGAGCTTTTACAGTGTGATGAAAAACACCAGCTGTAGGAGTGGTACGAACAACAAATGTTTCATCCACATTGAAGGTTATGGTCTCACCACAGTGTTTTGTAAAAATCTTTGAACTGTGTTAAACAGCAAAAGAAAAAGAATCAAAATCAGTATGCTAGCACCTACAGGAGTTATATCTCACTATCTGGTGATATCTGCTGAAGCTCAGTGTATTGCTCTGTTTATCTCATGTGTCTTGTAAGTAAGAAGATTGTAATAAATAGAAGGTGATATGAATGACTTTAGTATAAATAACGGGGAAAAAAAAGATATTTTCTATGCTTGTTTTTTTGTTTATCTTCCTATTTTCACTACCTTAAATTTAACTCTTTATTCAATACTTCATGAAAATAATGTAAGTGTTCTTTTTTTTTTTGTCAGAATCTAATAGCATTGTTCTACACATAAACTACTCTGCAATATGTATTTTCTCTTCTTAACACTCTAATTTAGTTGAATATGACAGTAGAAATTTGTTGGTATTATTAATGGTTCATTTTCTTTTAAGAGAGGTGTTTGAAGCTGACTTAAATATAATAATTTCAACATTAAATAGTATGAGCAATACTGAGTACAATATTTTGGAGTGTCCTGAAGAAGCTTCTGCTGTAATAATCACTTATTTTTTTCCCCAGTTATCTTGTTCTTTGAAGGTACTTTCCAATTCCTTCCTTCCCTCCTTCTTTCGGGTATATTGGGTTAAAAAGTGACTTCATGAAAATATTCCTGTATTCCGTTATGACAAAAAAAGCATATTGTACCATATTGTACCATAACTTTTACTTGATGGTGTGTTGCATTATGACCAATAAGTGCCAAATATATATTAATATACATTAAAATAGTGGTAATCCAGAATTATTAAATTTAAAACAAGATCCCATTTTGACAGAAACATGGCATATAGCTTTAGATATTTCCTTCTCTTTGACTAAAAAGGAATCCTGAAGTGAGCAAGCTCCAAGGTTAAGTGTTTCCCTCAAGTGTTTAAATTAAATGAAATTAATCTAAACCAGAATAAGACTATAGTAATCTCTGAGATGTTCACACTATAAATAAAAGAAATAGGAGTATCTTGAAGCAAAACAGTCTAAGAAATGGATTAAAAAGGAAAGGTGTTCTCCACGTAATTCAGGTAGAAATTAGAACTCAGACATACTTTAAAAATGGGGACATGGAGCACATAACAGGTGAACCATTCTGATTATTTAACCTATTTTCCTTTATGCTATCCAAATCAGACACATAAAATAATCTTTTGAGGAAGAAAAAAAATAAAGTTGAAGATGCAGTTTTAGAGGACAGGTTTGTATACCTTTCAAGTGATGTGACCCATCCTAGTACAACACTTTAAACCTGCCAAACTTTTTTGAATACTGTTACCTCTGTTGGGCATATCCTGGAATGGGTTATCTAATGTGGTATTGTGCAGTGCAGTGGCTCACGTCAGGTCAAGGCATATAATGCGTATACCATCATTAATGAAAATAAAGGTGAAAGCAAAGAGAAATGTGAAAGCTAGACATCCCACTTGTCTAACTGCTGCTGATGACACCTAGATTTTATGCCCTTTTTTGCCAGTATATGGAGAAACTAAAAAGAGGATGCAATGAAGAGCATCTGGCTAACTGTGCTTGCTTGATCTAACCTAATTTTTCTTCTGACAGTTTAACTGCCCTTTATCTTGCAGGTTATTTTCCTTTTTCCTCTCTCTCGCTTTGCTGTCTATCCTTTGAACCTAAAGTTTGCACATGTATCAACTTTGCTGCGTGTCCTGAAGTGAATCATCTGGAGGAAAGGGTCTCCATTGCTCCAGTAAAAATTCTGAAATCATATCCCATTCACACAGGCAGGTAAACATGAGTCTTGAGTTGCACTCTGAAGTCCCACATAGCCTGATTTAGAGGTAGACACTACTTTGGGTGTATCTTGTCAAAATATTGTATCACTAGCTTTCATAAACATAATTGACATGTTAAAACTTGTTTTAAGACCTTCAGTTTACATAATCTTTTATGGCAAATAGATTGAAGTAAGGAAGAAACAGTTGTTGTGATATGTGATAATCCTAGTTCACCTGGATGCAAAGAGTTTTGCAGTTACTATGTAGAAAATTAATGTGTTGTGAAGACAAAAAAAACCCTCAGAGGCAAGAGGTGTCATTTATTACATGTTAGAAGATGATGTTAGTAGTACAACAGAAGGACATTGTCCAGCCAAGTGTTCCTTCCTCTGCTATTGGCACCCTTTCCTGAAAAGAGTTTGTTTTGTAGCCATACCTTTGCCCCGTTTCCACAGTTAAGCCTAGTAACTCAAGAGATATCATATTTTCTATCAATTTTTTCGTTGATAAAATATTTTTAAAACATTTGAGGAATTGAGATCTGGAAGTGCCTGTAATATTCACACATTCATTGACACTGATAATGCATTTTATGAGCCCTTTAAGGACTAAGGTGTACATTGTCATTGATGAACTAAAGCAGAATTAATGCCACTCTGGTGAGATTTGCCTTGTTATCTCCAGTGAAGAAATGCTGTGACCACCAGTCAGGACACTGGTAGAAAATACCAAAAGATTAATCTTGGAGAAATGTGGACTAGTGTATCTGGAGACTGGTAATAAAAAATTCAGTTACTCAGTGGAAATAACATGTGGTCAATATCACTCAGAGAAACATACTGGTATACTGGGCAACAAATGAAACGTTTGCAGTCATCTTTACTTCCAACCATATTGTTCATTCATCAGGACAAAAATCAAGAAAATATCTCCTTCTCAGCTAGAAAGAATGGGAAAGAAGATTGCATCAAATTCTGCCTAACAAATATCCCAATTTATGGCCCAATTTACTACTTCTATTTACTGAACTCCTACATACTACCAAAATCACGTTAGGAGAACATTCCAGATAACAGAAATGAGCCTATGTCTTTCTGTTTTAGTATTAAACTAAAGCCAAACTTTGACGACATGAGCAGAGGGTGTTCTAAACCGAGTTATGCACTATTTTAAGGCTATGGTTTCTTCTGTCAGGTTGCTGATCTAAAGAGAACTGCAGGGGACAAATCTGTCCAAGCCCTTTGAATAGGTTGTAAAAAAGTTCTCAACAAACTAATTTCTTCCTTGCTTTATTAATTAATGTAAATCATTAAAATAAAATTAAAACAAAAAAATAAAACATCTAGCACTTGTGAACTAATTGCCATCTATGTTTCAACAGCTAAGAGGAATATTCCCCTGATCAGCTGTGCTTCAGGGAACCCAATCTTCCTTTCCCCTGCCTAAACCTGTGTACTTGCACGGTTGAAAAAAACCCACAAAAAAACACCCAAAAAACCCCTCCCAAAACAGGAGAAATTTCTCCAGAATGTGAGTTAACTAAAAGCTGTGCCTTCAGGTATTCTAAAATGCAGTCTGGACTATATCCTTACAAACATACATATACACATGTCAGAATATATGCATACACATATGTATACACACACACACGTGTACATATATACACATATATACACACACTCTTTCATGGTATTTCTGTGTGGAGTGTTATAACATGAATATCTTTCTTTAAATTTCTTTAGATCACCTCACAATTCAAACTGTGAAAGATAGTTTTTTGTAAGGAAGAGCAAATTAACTTGACCACATATAAAACACTGAAGGTTTGAAGGATTCTTGAAAAAAAAAACAAAACCGAAACCCCCAAAAAATCCATAATATCTTACCAGCTGAAGTGATTCTGTTATAATAATAGCACTTAAACTCAGTTATATTAATAAACTGCTACATTAGGGACAAAAAAATATTGAAGTAAACTCCTACACAATTTTCCAATCATAATCCTCCCAAATCATTCTACAGACAACTTTTCATATTGAATTATTCGTGGAATAACAGAGATTATGTAATAACAGAAGCGGCATTTGTAGAGTATCAGTCTAAGTAATGTGGTTGCTAACTTCATCTAAATATAGCCATAATTAAAACATTAGGTTGAATGTGATTTAGAATCACAGAATGATTGAGGCTGGAAAAGACCTCTGAAATCATCAAGTCCAGCCTGTGTCCCAACACCACCACATCAGCCAGACCATGGCACTAAGTGCACATCCAGCCTCTCCTTAAACACCTCCAGGGACAGTGACTCCACCACTTTCCTGGGCAGTGCATCCCAATGCCTGAGCACCCTCTCCATGAGGAAGTGCTTCCTGATATTCAACCTAAACCTCCCCTGATGCAATTTCAGGTCGTGTCCTCTCGTCCTGTCACTAGTTGTGCAGGAGAAGAGCTCGACCCCCATCTGACTACAACCTCCCTTCAGATAGTGGTAGAGGTTGATAAGGTCCCCCCTGAGTCTCCTCTAGACTGAACAATCCCAGCTCCCTCAGCCTCTCCTTATAAGAGATACATGGAAAAAAATGAAAGATATTTTATTTTTTAATTGAATTTATAGGCTTTACAATCCTAGAATGGCTAGTTACTCCTGAATATGTATGTGTTTTCAGTGTTTTACCAAGAAGCAATTAAAAGCTTTAAATTTGCTATGTCTTTCTTTAAAAATAGCTCATTAGTGTAGTAGTATCCTATGCAAAAATATATCTTTGTGTAGAGAAATGTTTTTCCTTCTATTTTTAAACAAGTCCATGGAAAGAACTACAATATTTTAAACCATTTGGATTCCTAATTGCTGATATATAATGGCACTTAGCACGTGATTTAGAGAAAACATGATGTTGATTAAAAACATCTATTTCCCTACAAGAAGAAAACCAGAGTATTTTGGAAAAAGCAATACTTACAAAGTTACAGCTGGCAAATTATGAACCAGTTCCAACTCTCATTAAACTAAATGGCCATGGATTGGGCCCAGAATGATGCTAATCAAAATGAAAGCAAAGTTGATTACAAAGGATTATAATGATATTTGGGTATTAATTTGGGGGGACATTGTAGACATTTAGGCAATAACACTCCATGCAAAATTAAAAATGTTACGGGTTTTGAATATGTCATTTTGAGACTCAAAGCTATAGAAACCTAATTTATATTCCTTGCAGACTAGACTGAACTGAAATACATTCTCCTTTATTGTCTGTGCAACCCCTTGAATATTTACTGCAGCAGAAAATGCCTTTTTCATAAAAATCACATATAAGGGTTTTCTGTTATTATTGTCGGTTTTGTTTTCTTTTGGCGAAACCACCTAAGAGGTTTAACTCAACAATACTTGACATTTCCAACCAAGGTTTAATTACATTTAATAAAGCACTTCTTTCTCTTGGGCAAAGCCCAGATTTTGGCGGGATGACATGATGCACATACCTAACATGAAGCTGCTATGTTCACTTCTCCATTCCTCTGGTGGCTCTGCACAGGCCTGCCCTCCTCTTAAGGCAACTGGAGTCTCCCGTATGGCTGCTACTCCACATTGCAACCAGAAGCATACTTGACAGTCAGCATTATAGCAAGATTTTCTAGTTATGCCTCTTTTCGACTGTTCCTCATACAGCAGTAAAAACCTGTTGTGAGAGACTTTCAAGCCAGTTGTCTGCTCTTACTTCTTTCTTCCACTGGTTTGATTGTTTTGACTGGTGAAATAACAGCTGCACTGACTTACACTCAGGTGCTGGGCAGCAAAATACCCACATCTCAGAGGAAAAACTAACCACTAATTAATTCACTTTGCCAAGGTATAAAAACCACATCTCATTGCATTCAGATGCATTAAATAAAGTATTAAATGTATAGCTAATATGTGCCTGGTGCACAAAATAGCTAAGGAATTTGGGAGAATATGGATTCTATGTGATAAGGCAATAGAAACAAGGTTTTGGATCTGATTTTACTTTTCCATGTAAAACACCACATTCTCCTTTATCTCTTAGTTTATCCAGGCAAAATTAGTTCTTAATCCAGCATAGAAATAAAAGTCAGTTGATAAAATTAAGAAGAGAAAATATATATATATGAAAAGTTTTATTCCTTCCTGAAAGGAAGAAGCAGCAGTCTGAACTTCCATCTGAGTAGATGTGCCTCCTCTTTAAAGACATCTGCATCTTACAGACTGTCCATTTTAGCCCTTTAGCTTCCTTACATGTCAGAAGAGACCTGTTGGTTCTGGAAGGCAACACGACAGGCTGTGCCATAAACAATCAGTCTTCTGGACAAGATACGTAATTTTCATGCTTCATGGTGAAAAGAATTGAAACTATGGTTATTTCTATCAGTCACAGATGATTCTGAGTAAGGCTAATTAAAAAAGAATAAATTGAAACCGTGAATATATGTTACTAACAGCTAAACTTAAAATAGGGATGTATTTAAAGGCAGTAATCCCAACCCCATTCAATAAAACAGGTAAACTCTCACTCCTTCATGTGTTTTCTCTGTGCTCTATGTACCTCTTCAGTAATAGCTGGGAGATGATGCAGGCAGCAAACCCTTATCTAACAGAGAGAAGCTCCTTTAAGTTAGAAAAGTTTCTGTTGGATATTCATGATATTTCTTTTTGCATATATCTACTAAGCACTGTGTAAAATATCTGTACTCATACTGGATTTTAAGTGAGGAATTCTTGTTTGTTTGTTTTGAGACATTATACCTTAGAACTTCAACAAATGAAAATCACATTTAAAGGAACCTTATAAAGTCTTTGGAAGAAGTTTATCTCAGTGAGTGCCCTATAGTTTATTGAGTTCAAGAAGAAACTGAAACTATCTTCATGACTCTTTCAAAAAGGAATTCCTTTAATTTTGATGAAAACATTTGATCCTATAAAGCTTTTCTTAATTAGTTCAATAAAATATGTAATCTACTTTTTTCATTATTTACTGAATTAACATGCTTATTACCATTTTTATTGCAAGTGTTTATTGATTTTTTCATAAAAACAGCTTACTGAAAATTCCTTGCATGTTAATTTAGTGTATCGAATCCTAGAAATTACAGTTGTCCATTTTGTACTTTCAATTTTATGTGGCCACCTGTGCTGCTGATATTAATGAACATGTGAGCATAAGCAGTCGTCATTTAGTGATTCCTACAAATGAATCGCTTAAGGCCACATGAACTGAGACTATGATCAGACATAAAGCAAGTAAATTGTGAATAATGCATAACAAGTCTTAATGTTCTCTAACCACATAGTAAATGTACCTGCTACAGCTTTCTAATGCTGTATACTTTCCCACAGACTGTATTCAAGACAACAATATGTTGCTACCTATTTCGCATGGCATCCTGCATGTGCAAAAACTTGTTGCATATATTTAACAGAGTACTAAATATATTACCGTATGTGAATAACTCTCTGTTGTTCTGAAATACATAGATCAAAGCAGTGGACCTTGGTAACCAACTTGGTTTACTGAACAAACATTGATTGCCATTGAACAGCCTCACCCTTCAAAATATCCTGGAAAAGTGAGTAAATGCATACACTAGAAGAACATCCCGCCCCCTGTCTCACATGAAGGAATTTTTTCAAAGAATCACAGAATCGCACAATTGTTGAGGCTGGAAAAGATCTCTGAGATCATCAAGTCCAGCCTATGACTATAGACAGATTAGCCTGTCTAAAGACAGATCGCTTTTACAAGCACTATGGAAAAGACAGAGCACCTTCTTCATTTGGAAATGTTCATAAAAATGAAAATGTTTTGAAAGGAGGAAGCATTTTGATTAGATGTGGAAATAAAGTTAAAAGTAACATTTGACCATTGCAAGTCTTTAGTATTATCATTTGAACTCTCTGAGTTATGGTACTTTCTTTTTTGAAATGATTAGAAAAAATGTTTCACAGAGCAGCTAATCCAGCTAAGCTAGCTTTCCCTATTTGTCTGTCTATAACTGTAATATCATGTGAGAAGAAAATAGAAGTGTAAATAAACTGTCTAAATTTGTGTGCAAATCAAAATCCTCTTTGTAAACCCAAGTTTTAAAAGGTTGCAAAAGGTCACTGATTTGCAGTGACCGGATCAATAACTCAAAATAAAAAAGTTTTCATATAAAATTCTGAGACTTACAAAGAGCAGGGGATGGAAAAATGTAAATATTTTAGCCATTTTTAAGATCTTGGCTGTGGTTTCTTTTTTTCTTTTTCTTTTTCTTTTTCTTTTTCTTTTTCTTTTTCTTTTTTCTTTTTCTTTTTCTTTTTCTTTTTCTTTTTCTTTTTCTTTTTCTTTTTCTTTTTCTTTTTCTTTTTCTTTTTCTTTATATTTTTCTTTTTCTTTTTCTTTTTCTTTTTCCTTTTCTTTTTCTTTTTCTTTTTCTTTTTCTTTTTCTTTTTCTTTTTCTTTTTCTTTTTCTTTTTCTTTTTCTTTTTCTTTTTCTTTCCCTTTTCCTTTTCCTTTTTCTTTTTTTTCCTTTTTCTTCATTTCATAGAATCTTAGAATGGCCTAGGCTGGAAGGGACCTTAGAAATCATTTAATCCAACCTCCCTGTCACAGGTAGGGACACCTCTCAACTAGATCAGGCAACACATGAGGACCGAACAGGAATCAAACCCGCGACCTTTGATGTTTTAGTACCACGCTCAACCAAGTGAGCTAAGCTAGGCCTCATTTAGGGTAGAGATTATGATATTTTGAAATTTCCATGAATCACAGAATCACGGAATGTCAGGGGTTGGAAGGGACGTCGAAAGATCATTTAGTCCAATCCCCCCTGCCAGCGCAGGATCCCCTAGGGCAGGTCACACAGGAACGTGTCCAGGCGGGTTTTGAATGTCTCCAAAGAAGGAGACTCCACAACCTCCCTGGGCACCCTGTATATAAGATAAATAAGACAAGTTTTTCTTGCCTGGGTCTTCTGTTTCCTTGTCAGAGGTAAAGTCTACCCAGTCAGTTGTTCTTTTGTTGCCACTTGTGAGCACAGGCATCAGCATTTCTGTAGTGTACTCTGAAAGTGCTGGAGTCCATGGAAGAACGAGGAGGCACATACATGTGGGTTACTTTGTGTTTTTAAATTCTGAGGATTTAGAAGAAAACTTTTAACCTCCCCTCTCAAAGCTCATATTCAGCAGCTTCCAGAAGTTCAAGATGGCAGACAGTTCAAACTGAAGGTTCCATTTTCAGATGTTTACAATTCTCTTCTCTGGTAAAGAAATGATTAACAAGTAATTTAATAAATTAAGATTTTCTTTGTTCCTTTAGGTTCAACTGACACAAAGACACTTAAGGGCTTATTGATGTTTTTGAATCAAGGGCTGACAATTTCCCAAATGCTAATTTCTCTGCTGACACTGATGATGTGTTAAGAAAGGCTACCTGAATTTAAAGACATTCCTGAAAGTGAGGCAAGCGTTAGGTATTTCACTGATGTCCAAATCTGCTAACCTAAGGGAACTAGAGTAATCCTTTTGTTACTTTTTTTTTTCCTTTATGTTTTCTTGTGGTTCAACAGTAAGGCCAATGGGCTGTTTTTCATCTTATTGAGAAGTAAATGTAGAGTCTAATCCTGATTTCAGTTTGTCTATTTGGAATATGTTCTGTATTTCCTTTTCAGCTAACCATCGTTACTACACAAA
Organism: Trogon surrucura; assembly: GCA_020746105.1. Classification (NCBI taxonomy): domain Eukaryota; kingdom Metazoa; phylum Chordata; class Aves; order Trogoniformes; family Trogonidae; genus Trogon; species Trogon surrucura. Next base: position 62,656,290 of record CM036619.1, on the reverse strand, counting down.
CATCTGGTTTCACTATAAGAATACAATTTTTTTTTCACTTTAACTGCCTCTGCCATTGCCCTATGCAAAGCAAGTTGTATTTCCATTTGAGTAAGTTTTGTTAATAGTTTCTTGAAAGGTGCCCAATATGTAATGCTCATAGACACACTTTTTACTGGACTGATTTGGATTTAGGCCAAGGATTTTCTATTTCTAAAGCTTTCCTGCATCATGACCTTTAGTAAACCAGATAAGGTTGTTTTTTAGAAGTGCTGCCCAAGTGTAAAAGTGTTTTAAAAATCCATTGCTTAACCTCTACCAAGGTTCTATCTTCCTTTAGGGGAAGTAATTTGAGGATTAAATACTTCATATGAATTGCTTTGATGATTAAGTATCATGTAAGTAGAAAATATTATTATGTTATTTTACATTATTATCTTCAACTGTATTTACTTGCATGTGTATGTGCCACTGTCTGCTCTCACTGTACGAAAATATACTTGCCGATATAAATGAAGACTTGAGCTCCAGCTGGGCTGCTCCTGGATTTTAGCTGTTCAGAGTTTCCTTCCACAATCATTCTCTCTGAGCCTGTGGCAGTGAGGTGAGGGACTGTACAGCAAGCAGAATTTTAATGGCTGTTCAGAATTAAAGCTTACTAACATCAAGCAGGCAGGAGCTGCCAGGTCAGCCGCATTTCTAAAACAGAACTTGAAAAAGATAAATTCAAAGAAGTAGAATTTAAGCATAGATGTATGTGCTGCAATTTGGAAATTACTCAGGAGCTGCCATACAGCCCAGGAACTAAGATGTCCAATTAACTACTGCTGCAAACATGATTCAGGATTCAGTGTAAGCACTCCAAAATGAAACATCTCTAATGTATCTAGCTCTTGTACTTCATTCAATTGTAATGTGAGCTTTTTATATAGGATTTCTTATGAAATCTTTCTTTTTTTCCCTTGTTCTTATAGAGGCATGTCTATAAGAACATAAGATTAGACTTAAGGTTCACCTTTACGTCCAGGTCAGAATTGTGTCATATATTCACATTCCACTGTAAGGAAGGTATGTATGTTTTGCTGCCTGACATTCATTCCTTGCACTTTTACAGCCTTCTCTTATAAAGCTATGTGTTATTTTCAGGAACTTTTAGGTATCGTATTTATTTTTAATTTATTGGGAACTATCTCATAGTCCTTACACAGAGCAACCCTAAAGATGTGCTCTGACTTAACATTTGCAAGGATTCCAGGAGACTGTAGGATAGAACAAGCTAGCGAATGCCCTTGCAAGGGGACAGAAGCATCAAAGACATAATTCTTCAGAGTGTGCTACAGTCACAAAGACACTGAAAATACCATGGAGCAGTGCTGCCCTCTGGTTTGTGGTTTGTTCACAGGTGTCTAGGTCAGTGTTGCTGTCTATTTTGTTCACTCTTCTTTAGAAACAGCCCCCTTAGTCATCACTTTCTAATCAAAATCTAATTGAAATTTAATTCATCCAGGTAGGTGCAATTAGAATAAATTAGATTAATCTCTTTAGATGCCAGGAAATTAAAATAAATTACTGCATTTTTCTTTTTTATTAATAAAAATGATTTGATCCAGAGTAACTTTATGTGGTGGAACTGCAGTCAAAACCAGCTATGATGTGCATACATATATATAAGAGTGTGTGTACACACAATATATGTACACATAAAATGCATACGCCTAAATAGACACACTCAAGATTAGAAGCAGTAAGGAATGAATTTTCCTGAAAATAAAAGTGTCTGTCTGATGTATGGATAGGTAAAGGCAACAGCTGAGTCCATACATTTTCTTTCTGAGTTATATCCATTGGTCTTAAGAGCATAGGAATACTAAGTAACAGGAAATGTCTGCTCATCTGGGTATCCCACATCTGATATTAGCAGAAAGGAAATTCTTCAGAAAGAGCTTTCACTCAAAGGAATCATCTGATCATAGTTTCTCCAAGTGTCTCCCAGCAATAATTTCTGACTCAAGAACTTCCTAGGTTGGAATTTCCTTTGTTGATCCTTATGGAAAAGCTGCTCTAGGCATTGTCCTTGTCTGCTTTCTCTGAACTTTTTCTGCTTCTGTTATTTTCTCCCTTTTTGAGACTAGATCTCCTTTTTGAGACTAGATCTGAAAAAAATATATACTCTAAAATATTAAAGTCTAATTACCTTTTCCTTCCAATGTTTATTTGAACTCCTTGTGTTAAATGAATTAACAGTATTGTGTGGCTTTAATGTTATTTAAACATTTTTTGAAAATTGATTAGAATGACTCTTTACCAACATAATAGGTGATCGTGACTGTAATTATTAAATAGAGGGAAGTAGTAAGAGCTGTTCCAGTTCTTTACACTTTTTGAACAATGTCATGACCTCCTCTACAACACCTTTAGGTTTGCATATACAATTAATAGTGTTGAAAGTGAGCTGAGGAATGGGTCTCTAAGTACACTGTTGTAGAGTTTGTTTACAGGGTTACAGCTTGATTTTATTAAAAAACTTTTTTCCCTATAATTTGAATCATATATTAATGGGAAAGCATAATGAAGAGGTGTCAATGGTGGTTGCTAGTGGGTTGTCTACTACCTTCTTAGATACTCATGCTAAAAATCAAATGTCCTCTTGTTAGGTTATGTGTTTCAATGTGCTAATTAAAGACGAATTATTTTCTTATTAAATGACAATTTAGGTTAAATTCAGTATTAATGTTACTTCAAGAACCAGCCAACATGGACCGGTCCCATGCAGATGGGCCCAAGTACAGGATTTGTAACATCAAACTGAAGCAACGATATTACATAGTATTGCTGAAAACTTTAATCCTTCCCTAAGACATATAAAATAAAATGTTGTCCTTAAAAAAATGTTTAAATTTTGAAAACATTGAATTATTAGGAGGAATGGAAGAACATGTAAAAGGTCGAATTAAGCAAGTTTTCTTACAATTTAGCATTTAGGATGTCATGATCATTTCATCAGAGCTCGTATTAGATCACTGATTTGGAGTGGTTTTGATAGTAATTTTACTAGACAAGTCATCTTTCATCTGTTAGTAATTATGTTAAAGTGAGTGAAAGAACTTAGTTTAGGATTTAGATGAAATAGATAAGATCTTAAATGTTTCTTAATGGAAACATATATTGTAGGTCAATATGATTAAAATGTACTAGTGAATGAAGGGGATGAACATGAATTTTTCTGGAGCTATGCTGTTTTCAGATTTTACATATGTAAATGTACCTTACGTCTATGTATGTCCATATTAAATATGGAATACCCAAGTCCATGTAATCCTCAGTTTGTCATTCATTGAGAAGAAAGATATTTTAGTTTAAATTATATTACATTTTCCCCAGATTACTCTGTGGGTTGTGAAGGAGACATGCACAGATTATTTTTCTGTACTCCTTCATTTTGGCAACAAACGGGTTGGTTTGTTTGATTTGCTATTTATAACCCTTCATCTCTCTGTACAGTACAGTTTCCCGGCCAATATCTTTACTCTGATGTAAACAAGTTCACAAAGAAGGAGGAAAGAAAGTACCAAATGAAGAAATAGAGCACTAATTTTACATGGAAATACCTACTGAGAAAGTTCTTAAACAGAATCTCTTTTCCTGTACTTGCCATAAGGCCAATGTGGCCACTAAAACTAGAAATTTTGCTAAAGTTTCATCTTAGACTTGCAAGCAATATGAATTCCTCTATTTAAATGTTGTTCTCTGTCCTGAAATGTTCTTTCTGCTCCTATGCAGCTGTGTGCTTTAATATATCATACTGATTCGGTTATGTTGCACAAAGTATTTCCCTGTGCAGAAGAAATTTTTGAGCCTGTTCTATGGAAGCCTGTTTCATCTTATTCAACTTCTTTAGCACCAGTTAGTTATACACCCATTAAATCCAAGAAAGGCTGTTATGACCTTTTAGCTTGGGGGGAGAGGGATCAAGGTGGTATAATCCTAATTAATTTCAAGTTCCTTTCATGAGCTCAGTACTATTAACTTCCCACTTGTCCTTAAACTGAGTCTATAATCCAATGCAGCTCATCCGCATTCAAAACCAGAAGCTGTTCTTGCCTCAGGGGCCCTTGTGGCCAGAGGTCCACAGGATATTGGTTACTGTTTCCTGTTGTTAAATTAGAAAATGGTTGACCAACTATTTGTAGTTGTACAGAGCTGTTGGAATAGGTTTCTGATCAGTTTGAAACTTCACTGGATGAAAACACCAGATAAATAAAAAAATAAATAAATCTGAAACAAGGTAGAGGGCAGAGATTTTCCTTTGAGAGAGAACAAGCTGCTGGTGGTGAAGGAGACTGCCTATTCAAATATTGTATTTTTGTTTGTTCTGACTCATTTATATCTTTCATCAAACAACTTTATTATATTGGACCATGTTTGCATGCATAACATGTATGGAGCACGACTGACTGCTACCAGCATCTCCACAGTGGTTTACCTTCTGTTCTTCTTGTGTTCTGGCTGCCTGGATTGTAATAAATTCTCTTTTACATAGGTAAGGGCTCCTTTACCTGGATTAATTGAAAAGAATAAATGGCTATTTCCCATGGAGTTTCCCCTCATCACACCCCGAAAGAGCACAGATAGTTTTTCAATGTGATATTTAGATATTTGTTGTTGTCACTATGGTGACTTGATTAGTTTTCTCAGTTGATATTGTAGATCTTAAATTAAGATTAAAAAAATTCTCTTCTGCACCAATTTACTGCTCAGTCTCTTGAAGTCATAAAACTGTGTCCATAATACCTGTCTGTTTAAGTGAAAGATGTTATGTAAGGCTTTCTGTATTATGAACATAGATGACTATAAGTATCGTAATTCCATTCAACTGCCTTTTCATTCTCTTTATCAATAAAATAACATGTAAAAGGTGAGTGTCAGCAGGGTGGATCCAGGCTCTTCTCAGTGATGTGCAATGATAGGACAAGGGGCAACGGGTGCAAACTAGAGCATAGGAGGTTCCACATAAACATGAGGAAAAACTCTTTCAGTGTGAGGGTGACAGAGCACTGGCACAGGCTGCCCAGGGAGGTTGTGGAGTCTCCTTCTCTGGACACATTCAAAACCCACCTGGACGCGTTCCTGTGTGACCTACTGTAGGTGATCCTGCTCTGGCAGGGTGGTTGAGCTAGATGATCTTTTGAAGTCCCTTCCAACCACTGACATTCTGTGATTCTGTGATTCTGTGATTGATTCTGTGATTCTTGCTATGTATTTTCTACCATTTTTTTCCAGACCATTTTTAAAGGTTTGGTTTAGGCATCCTGTACATATAATATATGTTTTTTGCTGAATAATAGAACTTATTTTATTTCTCATGTAGTAATTTTCTATTAAATTGCAACAAGAGAATGTAGGATGAAGCTACTGGAGTGATGACTTTTCTTCCACTGCTTTAGAAGACTGTTCTATAGTTGAGCATGTTTCAAGGCTAGGAAATTATCTATTGCCTTGTATTCCTCCTTTTATTGAACTGATGCCCTCTTGGATCGGTCTGAATATTTTTCTGATTTTTCCACATTTTCTAAACTCCGAGTTGCCCAGAACTCAACATTATGGGACTAAGTCACACCTCTGCCATTTAGATAGGTCTTAATACCTGCCTAATCTATGATGGAGGCATCACTGTTTGCGCCTAAAATCATATCAGAGTTATTATTTTTGTTTCCTTTCTTGGTAGTATGGTGTTTGAAATATCATAGCTGAGTTGCTATTCACTGTTACCTCAAGACTTTTTCAGTGCTGCTGATTTTCATATATTTCTCTGTGTTCAAAATAATTTTTTTCCTTACAAACATAGATTTGAACTTTTCCTGGTCGGCTTTTCCCTTTCACCCTCCTTCTCCCTTTCCCTTCCTTTATTTTTTCACCCCATCTAGCCTCTCACTGCTTAGTAACTCTCCAAAAGAGGAAAACCAGCAGTTTTTCAGCAAAATAACAGCAGTTGCTGTGAAGTAGAGATAGGCTGCAAGTTTTGAACATAGCCTACTCCAAAACACTCTGCTTGTCTGTATTTGAATGTGATCTCTTAGGGCAAGCAAGCACAGAAATATTGCATTAAGCTTTCCAGACCAAGATGCATAAAATAAAACTCCCAAAGCCTTAGGGCTTGTTGACAGACTCAAGTTCCTGTTGCTTTTCTCTGAGAGGCCAGGTAGTTCACCTGAGTTTATCACCATAACTGTACGAGTACATGGCATTAGGAGCACAAGAGGCTCACGGTGCGGGGCTGGACTTGAAGAATGTGTAACAACTTGTACTTCAACCCTTGTCACCAGAAGAAGACCCTGGGGTTGGGTTCAATAAGCCCTTATAAGTGTCAGCATGAAGTCTGTCTCAGGAATCCTTATGGAAGGACATGTAACTTGCTTGTGGACAAATTCTCGTGGGGAGAGAGGAGATGGGGTAGGAGCTCCCTTCTTTCACTGCAAAGGGATTGCATTAGCCTTTTCTTCACTTTCATTCTAGGCTTTGATTTTGTGATTCAGAACCCACATGCTAAAACTACTCACTGTAGTGTCAATTTGTAGATTCGTAAATCAAACATTAAATGTTGAATCACTTTTTAATTAGGCAGTCATCTTTCAAGAAATTTACCTCTTTGTTCAAGCCTGTCCTAAGGATCATTAGATGAACTTTGACATGAGATCAAGCTTATGGTTTCCTTTTGTGATGGATTGTTCAATTCTTTGTCATTTCTTGTTGTTGATGTTCATGCTCAACGAGAACACATCTGTCATTGTACTTACATCTTCTGGAAATTTTTGTGGCATTATGTCAAATATGTCTCTGAATCTCACTACAATACAACCTCAACTTTCCTTTCATAGGATGTTCTTGAATATTAATTGAAAATATTTTTTTCTGAATGTTCATATTATTATTTAGATATTTCTTTCATCACTACATTAATTGGTTTTTCTATTTCTTTTAAATAAGATAAATCCTAAAATATGCAGGATGCTCCTTATCGGGTTTTTTTGTGTTATGTTTCAACATGTGCTCATAGGAGCAAGTTGCAGAAATAGCATCCAGATTTTTACAGGTGATTTTGTGTATACAGTGTGTGTATTTATCTATATAATTTATTTAATGTAAAGCATACCTTACAACTGTCAACAGTATCATTTAGAACCTGCATGCAAAACCATCAAAAGTGACAAATGGTTTATATGCATTGTGGTAGCACTGTATAGTATAATATGATTTTATTAGTTGAGTTTTACTCCATTTTCAAAACCAATTGCTAATTCTTAGGTGAAATAATAGACTAAGTGATTTAAGATTCTATATGTTTAGTGAGAAGTTCTGTTATTAATTATATATATTTCCAAGAATTCTTTCTAGTTTTTTAAAAGTTTATTATACATGGGTAATTTCTACCTGTGACTGTAATATTTATTTTTTTATACTTTTTTCCCTATGCTGATATTCTTAATCAGAATTGACAATTTTGCCTCATTTCCTTTTCTATTCCTCATTTCCTATATTTTTTTATTTTGCTTCATCTGCCTAAGCAATTTCTTTACAAGCCACTGTATTATCAAGTATGATAAGTGGATGGGCTGTGATAATTTCTGCTTTGAAACCTATGTTTGATTTTGAACAAGAAAGAAAGAAAAAGAAAAATGCAGACTGGTGATCATTTCATCTCCAGTCCAGTCGATGCCAGGTTTTGGTATTAGCTTCTTCTTAAAAGGACAGAGGACATGTTTTCTTAGTGGTCAAAAGTTTCAGACTTCTCTGGATGATATCACATGGCCAATAGGGCATCTCCTGGACTATCACCAGTTTTCTGATGGAAAAATTGATAAGAGATGAGGAGAAGGATAGGCTTTTTATCTGAAAATTAACATTGGTAGCTTCATAACAGAGTTTCAAGTGTGTTTCATCATAGTTATCTACATCTGGAATGCTGGGTTCTGTCTGGGCTCCCCAGTACAAAAGAAATATGGACATACTGGAGAGAGTTCAATGAAGGGCCACAAAGATGATTAAGGTCACCTCTCCTATAAGGAAAGGCTGTGAGACCTGGAATTATTCATCCTGGAGAAGAGGAAGCACAGGGGGATCTTACAAATATGCAGAAACATCTGAAGGGAGGATGCTAAGGAATGGAGCTACACTCTTTTTAGTCGTGTCCAGTGATGGGACTGGAGACAGTGGGCACAAATTGAAGCACAAGAGCTTCTATCTGAACATCAGGAAACAGTTTTAAACTGTGAGGGTGGCAAAAGTTCCATACTTTGAAGTGATATGCCATGCTCTAGATGAGCAAGCAGGGAAGGCTGTATTTGAATAGATGCTCATTTGAGTAAATAAATTGCCTCCTGCATATCACAAAAAACTAACCAGACAAAAATATACACCTTACCATAACTAAAAGTCTATAACTAACTAAATAAAATAAACCCAAGAAACCTGAGGTGAGTCAGCCACTTTGAGTGTACAGAATAATTGGCATTGTAAGACAGGCATGACGTATCTGACTGTCGCACAGTTAAAAGATAACATGTGATGGATACAGGAATGGTAGGTGCATATGAAGTGATGACACCTTCTTGGTGTTGTATTCCTTCTAAAAAATGCTGTTAAGTTTGTGTCTAGAATATCTGCAAGACAAACAAGAATTTATTGTTCTTTCCAAAACAAAACAACACCCATTTTCCTCAGTTAGACAATAAGCAGAGAGAAAGTTTAAAACAACCAAGTTTTTTAACCTCAGTCTTCCCTAATCCTTGTCTTTTCCTGGAACAGCATATCAAATGTGGCTTTTCTAATCAAAATGAGTTGTGGTCTGGAGGAAAAAAAATAATTCTCTTTAGTTTCTGTTACCAGATGTATCTATAAACCACACTACGCTGCAGAGCAGTGCTTGACTTGGAGTCATTAACAGATAGAAACAAGATAAACAAATCCACAGCCGGTTCTGAATCGTTTGGTCTTCATTCTTCATAGTGTCTGAGACAGCTTTTACTGTGATGCACAGGTACAGCAACTAACTGCCCAAACACATTGACCGCTTTGCACTCATGTCCGTTGGAGAACCTGGCTGCCCAGCTGCACCAGTTGTGTGTCAGGTGGTATCTATTAACAGTGGTATCCCTTAATGCCAGCTTCCTCTTCCTCTCTCCCTTCGCTGTCAAAAATAACCAACGTTTTTGTGAGCTTGGTGATTCAATAATCAAGGAAATTCACTGCTCTTCTACAGGTCTATGGACACAGGATATCTTCCTAGATGGCATGTTATTGTTAATCACAATTCAGTTGTGCTAGAGGTATTTTTGACTTAACTCCAGGAAGTAAAAAAAAAAAAATAGCCAGCAGGTAATATGAACATTAATTAAAAAACTAATATCTGTTACTCTAATTCTCCACATCAACAATATAATTTAAAAACATCATAAATGACTATAGACCCTCCGAGCATAGTAAGAGATCATGAGTGGCTCTCTCATTTATTCCTCTGAACACGCATAAGAGCCGTATGGTAATAATCTGTTATATTATTACTAATACTACCACTGACATTATTTATTTAAGAGTCTTGGAGGGGAAATACGTTTTATTTTGAAATTATTAAAATTCACTATTAAAATAAGATGTGAAGAAATCAACCCTGTAGAAGGTTTTTTTGATTTTAGTTTTGAGCTTTTTGCTTTCCCTCCCCGTCCCATTCCTATTCTTCAGGGCTGGCAGTATAGATTATTCCTTGGGGGGGAAAAAAAAAAAAAAAAGTAACAGAGAAAGCAATAGCCTATAGGTGCCTGAGACCAAAATAACATGGTTTTTGATGTTAAGTCCCAGTCCTTGACTCTAATCTAGTACTAATATAGAAGGTTGATATTATTCAGAAAACCAAGGTAACTTTCCCCTATGATTTCCTTTCCTATAATTTGTAGGCAGTTTCACTCATTAAAAAAAAAAAAAAAAAGGTTGTTTCAGAGTCTCAACATTATTTACAAGTCCAATACAGCCCTCAAGTCATAAATGTTTAGGATATTTTTTTCTGGTCACTTCAGCATCCAACAAAACTGTATTTGATATTCCATGCTGCTATTGATGGGAGATTTTTTTCACCCGTGATTGATCTGAGATGCCAGTAGATATGGATGAATATAAACGTCCTTGGGGTTTATAAAAATCATGGGGTTTGGAGGGTGTGCTTTGTCACTTTAGTTTTGCTTCCATTTTCGTCTAACGTCATTGAATTTTACGTAGGTTTTACTTCACTATCTGATTTTCATCCAGGCATAACAGAGATAAATCACAAGCAGAAGTGACAGATAAATTGGTAGTAACAGCTACCTTTGCTGAAGTTAGACGTTAACAAAAACTAAAATTTAACATCCTGTTGTTTTGTTCTTCTTCCTTTACTCATTTACCTATAAACCTGTTATTATAAACAAGCTATGAAATGTAGCCAAGTTGTTGCCAATCTTCTGACTTGTGAGCACCTCCCTCCTAGTAGTAATATTTAGCCCTTAGCTAGCAAGATTACAAATTCATAGCCTAACTGGACATGGCTGAGTATTTTTAACTTTGAAAACTCTAATTAGTAGCTTTAATTTAATTTTCTTTCCATCTTTTGCATTTTCTCACTCGCGGAAGTGAGAAATAGTCTTTGGTTTAAAAACAGAGATAAAGGTGCACATTCATAAAGCTTTTTATTAATGATATTTGTGTGAATCCCTCCCGTGTGGTGCTTTGAAAATGTAGCCAATGAAGTTGGCCTGTTTTATTTTAAATATCCCCAGTGTTGTATTACATGACCATTTACTGTAGAATAATGTTCTCTTCAACAGATTTGGACATGAGAGTGCTAATCTTTATTCATAAGGCCAATAAATTTGTTCAAAGCACACATCTGCTAGACGCTGAAATAACTATGACCGAAATGTATTGTGACTTTGTTTAAATATCCAGTGACAGTTACTTATGAAAAGAGGTACAACCTTTTTGTTGTTTTATTCATTCTTTTGATCTTTGATGAAGTTTGTGATGTAGAAGGTGAAATATACAACAAATAAAACCATACATGGGTGATTTTATAATAATATGTGCCACAAAAGAAATAAAGCAATAAAAATGTCCATTAAGCATTTTGGTATTTTCATTTCACTTCTACTTAGGCCATGTTTTGAAGCTTATGTTAATTCCCCTGCACAATGCAGTAAATAAAATAAAGGTTTTAATCTTGATATTAATTCTCCCAGAAGAGTGATTACCTTAATACACTCATTTGTGATACATTAAAATAGGTTTTCTTTACTTGAAGCTGGTTTTAGTATAAGAATTCAGAGTTACATCTTTTGATGGCTGTTCCATGATGTTTGAGCAATAATAGACTCTCTACGCCTCTAGGTGTTTACGGTGTCAGTAATTGGCAAGGTGAATGCTAGTGTGCTTGGCATGAAGAGAAAGGACAGTGCACCTTACAACTGTTTTCACCTCTACCTTCCTAAGAATACCCATGCACACTAGAGATTTGTAGTTTCTTGATGATCAACCTCCCGTAAGGGGAACAAACATAGCATGGCCAATCAACCCAAGATCTTGGTTATTAAATCAAGAAGGAGAGTAGAGATGACTCCATTTTTCTTAGCAACAATGTTTTCAAAGCATACAGCAGAATATTAGGATTCTATGTAAAGTTTCCTCTTGTGTCAATGAAGGATCATCTCTGACTCTCTGCTTATATAATTATTTTCATCTGTGTTTGAAATCATCTCTTGTGATGCAGATTGAAAATTCATAACAGACTAAGGACAGCATCAACATTTTTGAAGATAAAAACATCTCTTATTAACAGGGCTAAATTAAAAATGGTTTGCTTCTTTGTTTACATAAATATGAACTAATTGTCTCTCTCAAGAATGGATTTGATCTGTCGATATGATTTGGGGAAATATTTATTGTATTTCTTTGGGATTACAGAAACATTGGTCTGTCACAAAGGTTTCCATGGACCCAATATAATTTGAGGCAAGGACCTGATTCTCATGAAGGCACAAACTGGCACAGGGATATAGCTATGCCTTTTTCTCTATTATCCTTCTATACTATCCTTCCTAGCTTACCTTTTTACCAGCTGCTGCAGCAGCTTTCTTCTAGGAAAGGATGTTTTTAGCTGCACTTGATCATAGCCAATTTTTCTGCAGGACCTCAGATACTGTGAAAAAGAGGGTATGAGCAAGAAGACCATAAAAAAAGAGAAAAAAACCAGTCATTTATAGCTCAGCCTTTGATCTGAAACCAAGGAAAACTAGATTTTTGTAGTCCTTCCTGACTGATACAGACTTCCTATCTGTTGCTGAGGAAAACTATCATAATGTCTGTGCACACAAGAGCTAATTAAATCTGTCATTCCCTAACTTTTGAATGTTTGATTTTGCAACCTTAATGTTCTTTTAATGTCTTTTGTATGCAATATGCATCTATACAGTTTCCATTTATTATTAAAAATTGATAAAGCTTTTAATGACATGCATGCTTAACTATGCATCCTTAATGTTCTTGATATAATTTTTAAATGGGATTCTGCATTCAATAGTGTCATTCTTTAATCACCTAATATAAACAAGGATCCTCCCTTGTTTAATAAATTGTGAAGTGGGTCATTAGACTCTAAAATATCTCTGACTGTAAATGTATTTCTTTTTGTTGTAGGTATCAGGAACCAAAATCCTGACTGAATACTCAGTATTTTATATCTGCTGCAGCTTACTGACCTGGGAAAATTTTGACTGCCTTTTTCAGGAAAGTATTTGTATATCTTGCTGTTCATTGCAGGAATAGCTCTGTTGCTGTGATAATATCTATGCACTGCCCTTGTGAAAGAAAATTTTAATTTTCCATGAATACAGTCCATAAGGTGCAGATGGTACCAAATAAAATATAATGAATTAGACTGATACCATGATACATGCAGGGTTAAAATATGGACAGACAACCAATGAGTAAGAATGCATACAACATAAGATTTTATGTGCTGTTCAAGGAGTATAAAATCTCCAGAGGTGCTCTGTTGCATGACCATATGTTATTTTTGCACTTATGGCTTGTGAAAGTTTAAAAGATTAGTAAGATTACTAATATGAAAGTCTAAACTCAGGAAGTTCCCTAGAATCTTAAGAGAAAGAAACTGCAGGCAAATATGGAAAAAGGTGGGGGAAAGGGGAGGAACATATCAAGTTTTGTGCTAGCTTTGAAAAGAATTTCATTATCTGTCAATGGAATGGACTTTTAACTGCACTAGATTTTTCAACTTTATACAGTTGTATTACCTTGAGATATGTGTTACTGAGACTTAATAAATAGTAAAATGAGTAAAGAAAAGGAACAACCAGGAAATTTTTTCCTTTTCTGTAAAATTTCACAGTTAAAGGCACCATTAAGTGTTTTGATAGTAAGGGAATTATTTTATAAGATAAAGCAAATCTCAGTTAAACACATATGGTCTTTGAGTCCTGCATCATAGTTGTAGGCTCTATATAACATTCCTGGTTCTTGGTTTGAGAATATGTTTTAGTAAAACCTGCAAAGCACATACATTTTCTCCCTTAAAAAATATTGCAAAATATGCAAAGACCTCGAAAGAAAAAAACAATGTATCAATACAAATGCTCAAATATTTATTAATTTCTAATCTTTTCAAAGAATAATCGTGGAAATTGTGGAAATGCTACTATTACATTCCCAGAAAAAGTGAGGTATTAGGCTGCTTTTTCCTTGATAAGTGCTTTTTTGTTTGTTTGTTTAGTAGACACATCTATTTTGGGGGGTTTTGACCATTTTCCCAGACCAGTACTTCAACAAGTTGCCTTTCGGTCTGTCAGGTGGTAAAGTTGCAGGTGGGCTGGTTTGTCCTCCTTGGACAGCACCTTAAGAGTAACAACCTTAGTGGTCCCTTGCCTTGTAACAGTCGATTTTTTTTGCATGCAATTAATAAGAAGCATGGGGAAATTATTATTATTTTTTAAATTAGCCTCTAAAGGTGTTGTGTACACAGGGCCAGTTTCTCTCCCAACACAGTCTGAAAACTTAAATTTCTCCATGTCTACTACATTTTTTTTTTCTCCAGCAAGACTTCTGATAGGAAACCTGCCTAACCTAATGGCCAGTACAGTTTTGTACTGCCAGTAATTGTACACTATGTATATACACATACACGCATGGTAAATAGCATATTATTACTAGTATTACTAATGTATCTCAGATAACTGAGATAGTTAATATCATTCTAGGGAAGCAATCAAAAAGCATTTTAGTAGCAAAAACTGATAGAAGTGGCCCAAATTCTGAAATCCACTCTACATGAACAGGTTACCATTCTAACTACGTGGACTTTCACAGTGTCCTTCATGAAGGAAGAACATCTCACTTGCCTAGAAGAAAATTACAAGATTGGAGACCAGGACTAGACTCTAAGTGGTAGCCATGGCCTCAATAATTGAGTGGTAAACCCATCTCAGCAGACCAAGTATCTTGCAACAAATAACTTGTCTAAAATGTCAGGCTCTTTATATAAATCCCTTCATCACTATAAGTAGATATATTAGTTAAAATGTCATGTCAAGTACATGTTACTGTACTTTTATTTTAGTAGTGATAGAAAGTGTGTATGTGTGTTGGGGGGAGGATTAAATGTTTTAATTTAAATTGATATAGAGATTTAGTTGAATAATTGTTTAGGACAACAACAACAACAAAAATAATTCTTGTTTCCGTATAGCTTAGATTCCTGCTACTAACTTTAAATACTCCAAAATAAATAGAATTGATCAAGATATCTGACTATTGTACCTGACAAAATCTTCTTTATCAATTTCAACAGAAAGACTTAGTTCCTTCTGAATCTAAAATATTGATATATTTCTTCATACATCTTATGTTACTTTTTTTGTATAGAACAGGACAGATTGTTTACAGGGAAAACATTACATCTATATAGTACATATTATTAAAACAAGAAGACATTATTCATCAATGTTCATAGGTTAGTGACACATACAGGTATGTACTTTTTTTCTTTAAACAAAAAACCCACAGAAATTATTATCAGAAATAATACTAATCTTGATGTCAGTTCTTACAAATGGCAACATCTTCCAGTTTTATATAGCTAGATGAAGACTAATAATATTATTTTCATGCAGACAATAAATATTATTTATCCAAAATCAACTTAAAAGATACAGAATAACTTCTCAACTCCTCTAGATTAGTGTTTTGTTAATGGTATTGAATTCTTGATACTTAAACCTGTATTTTTACTTAGTAATATGTAAAAGTTTTGCTTTCTGTGGTAATTCTCATTGAGTAAGTAGTGTAGAGTTATTAAAATCATCACGTTGTTTGCATTTAGTATTGATGAAGCTAAATTCATGGAGACAAGCTGTTGGCATATTGAATGTTAGAGCTTTCATACCTTGAGGAACCTGAGAATTTAGTTGATGGAGACTTCACGACAGCCAAAAGGAAGTGCAAAGTTTTGTGCTTGAGACAGAACAAGCAGGCCTAAGCTTCCATGTGGGCTGGGGGCTACCCTGCTGAAAAGGCCTGAGGCTCATGGTGGATTCCAAGCTGTCCATTTTCAGAGGTTTTCATCGCTTTACAAGGCAAAATCATGACTGATTTAGTCTGTTATTGGTTATACTGCCTTTGACCTAGAACTTGGACTAAATGACCTTCAGAGTTCCCTTTCAAAAATTACTACAAATCCTATGTTCATTAAGATTTCCAGGGCCAGGAGAAAGGGGTGGAAGTAATCTCTAATCATAGAGTTAATATTATTTTAGACAAAGACAGCTCAGGGGTTTATTATTCATCTTAAATTGCAAAAGCCAGTTTGAAGGTCCATTAAAGTGCAATATTAAGAAACTTGGACAATTTCCACTGTTTGTTGTTTGGGTTTTGTTTTTTTTTTTTAATTTATTCAAATTACATATATCTCTGAAATTGTTTTGATTTAACATGGTATCAATATATCCTTAGAAAAACATACTAGCTATGGCACTGTTGAACAGATGCAGGTTAATAAAATACTTTGATGAATCCCTTTTCAGACTGTTGTAGTCTGTAGACTTTACATTGCAGAAGTTTATTACCCTCTCATAAAGATTTAAGAAATAAAAATGCCCAGCTTTGCCACAAAAAGGGTCACATATGCTACAACAATTTCTCATTTAAGAGCTTTCTTAACATCTGTGAATTATGCATCAAGGAAGAGAACTAAAAATTGGGATGCCTAAATGACATGGTTTTGTTTTATTTAACAACTAATCTATCTTTTTCACTGCTTAGTATCATACGAAGTTAAATATGGTGCTACAATCCAAAGAGTGTCTAGGGAAGAGTACTTTGGGTTATATTAGTTTATTCTGGGGTATGAAAGACCTTAATTTCAATTCATAAAATGATAGATTTTTTTTAAGTCAGAAAACACCTTTAAGGTAACCAAGTCTAACAGTTAACCTAGAAATGCCAGGTCCACCAATAAACCAATAAACCATGTCCCTAAGCAGCACATGTTCACGTCTTTTAAATACCTCCAGGGATAGTGACTCGACTACTTCCCTGGGCAGCCTGTTCCAATGCTTAACAACATTTTCAGGGAAGATATTTTTCCTAATACCCTATCTAAACCTCCCCTGACTTGAGTTGAAGCCATTTCCTCTTGTCTTGTTGCTTGTTACTTGAGAGAAGAGACTGACACCCACCTTGCTACAACTTCCTTTCAGATCTCCCCTAAGCCTCATTTTCTCCAGGCTAAACAGCCCCAGTTTCCTCAACCACTCCTGCTAAGACTTGTTCTCAAGACCTTTCACCAGCTTCATTATGTTCTTTGGACATGTTCTAGCACCACCATGTTTTTCTTTTAGAAAGGGGGTCACAACTGAATACAGAATTCAAGGCTTGGCCTCGTCAGTGCAGAGTGCAGGGGGACAAGCACTTACCTGTTCCTACCGGACACGTAATTTCTGATATAGGCCAAGATGCTGTTGGCCTTCTAGGCCACCTGGGCACACTGCTGGCTCCTCTTCCAGGCAGCTGCCAGCTGACACCTCCACATCCGTTTCTGCTTGCCAGCTTGTCAGCCACTCTTCCCCAAGCCTACAGTGTTGTGTGTGGTTGTTGTGATGCACGTGCAGGAGTCAGCACTTGGTCTTGTTGCACCTAATACGATTGGCCTTGATCCATTGACGCAGCCTGCCCAGATCCCTCTGTAGAGACTTCCTAACCTCAAGCAGATCAACACTCCTTCCCGGCTTGGTGTTGATAATGATACTAAACAGAGCTGTCCCAATACTGAGCTCTGGCAAGCACCACTTGTGACCAATCATCCAATGAATTTGAATCAACTCACCACCACTCTACAGGCACAGCTATCCAGGTAGTTTTTCACCCTGTAAAGGGTATGCCCATCCAAGCCATGAGAAGCCAGTTTCTCCAGGAGAATGCTGTGGGAAATGGTTTCAAAGGCTTTACTAAGTCCAGGTATACAACATCCACAACTTTTCCCTCATCCACCAAGAGGGTCACTTTGTCATAGAAGGAGATCAGGTTAGCAAGCAGCACCTTCCTGTTATAAATTGATGCTGACTGAGCCTGATTACTTGTTTGTCCTTCACAAGCTACATGATGTCACTCAGGATGACCTTCTCCATGAATTTCCCAGTCACTGGGGTCAGACTGGCAGGTCTGTAGTTCTCCAGATCCTCCTTCCAGCCCCTCTTGTAGATATACATCACGTTTGCTAACCTCCAGTCCGCTGGCACCTCCCCGGTTAGCCAAGACTGTTGGTTACTGATGGAAAGTGGTTTGCTGAGCGCTTCTGCCAGCTCCTTCATAATCCTTCGGTAGATCCCATCTGGCTCCATGAACTCGTGTATGTCTAGGTGGAGCAGAAGTTCCCTAAACACTTCACTTAGGATTATGGGACCTTCATGCTATTTCCTGTCTTCAAGCTCCTGTTTTGCTATTTCAAGGTCTCTGTTAAAAACACCTCTATCACTATTTGCTCATTTTTTAAATATGCTGCAATGCAGAAAAAGAGACATATGTGCAATAAAATGAATTTTAAATTTCCATCAGTTTTGTGGCAAGGCAGACTAATTTTACACTATTATCTTTCAATCATTATATCTTCCAATTGAATCACAGATACGCCATCTGTGTTAAGATGTCTGTGGGGATATTAACTTTATACAGTATATGAACCTTACTGCTAATTCTGTCTTAATCCCAGGTAACTAAAATGTCCTGGTTTGAGCTAAACAGAACCGTGTGCTACTGGCAGTGATAACACCTGGTGTTTACAGTTACTGACTGGGACTGGGATGCAGAAAGGCTCTTGTTTATACTTATTCCTATAGTGACCAAGGCCACTGCTGGCTCTTGTGTGCCACGCTGGGGGTGCTGAGAAGCGAGAGGGGTCAAAAGCAAATAACGGGTTGCACCTCCAGGAAGGGACGGACAGGACAGGTGAGCAACAAGAGTACTTAATTCCATGCACATCATATTCGGTATATTATCATAGAATGTTAGGGATTGGAAGGGACCTCGAAAGATCATCAAGTCCAATCCCCCTGCCAGAGCAGGAATGCCTAGATTATGCCACACAGGAATGTGTCGAGGCAGGTCTTGAATGTCTCCAGAGAAGGAGACTCCACAACCTCTCTGGGCAGCCTGTTCCAGGGCTCCGTCACCCTCACTGAGAAGAAGTTTCTTCTCGAGTTTAAGCGGAACCTCTTATGTTCCAGTTTCAGCCCATTACCCCTTGTCCTATCAGTGGTTGTCACCGAGAAGAGCCTGGCTCCATCCTCGTGACACTCACCCTTTAAATATTTGCAAACATTAATGAGGTCACCCCTCAGTCTCCTGTATAAAACTGAGGGAACACAGGAGTTAAGACTTCTTCTTCAGTGTCCAGTGTTTGAGGAGGACTCCATCAAATCTTCTGCCTTTTATCCCAATCCTGAGTTCCTGAATCCAGCTCCTGTATCCAGTTCCCCTCTGCTGCTGAGCCTGGGACTTTCCCATTGCTGCCTGTTCTACAGAATCAATAGTGATTGCTGTCGGAGAGGGTTGGGTTTGATATAGGATTTGTATATATTTGTACATAGTTCACTACTTTTATTATTTCCTTATTATTTCTATTATTGTATCATTAAAGCTGTTTAGTTTTCTTTTCCAATTTGTAAGTCTTATTCCCTTTCCCTTCCCATTTTGGGGAGAAAGAGGGCTTAATGTGCACCTGTCAGTGTTCAACGGCCCGCCTAGCGCCAATTAGTGACATAAAGACATATGGCTGCTGACATTGTGTGCACATTTAAGTGTTCTGTTCTAAAAAAGGTAAAAAATTTCTTTGATAAACAGAAATACTGAATGGTCAAATCCAAAGAACATTGCTGGGTTTTATATTTCTTGCAGACTTGAATTAAATTTTTATTTAATGCATATCTTTCTTAAAATTATATCTATCTTTTACTCTGCCTCCATAACTGGAATAATGTGGGGAACTTGTCTTCATAGCTGAAGCCTTTTAGAATCTTCTCTTTGCTGTGAAAACTGTCCTATCAGCTAGAAATAAGTCAAACAGGACTGAGGTTGTACAAACAAGGATTATTTCTCTTTCCAACTTCTGGATTGAACTCATATCGTTACCAATACTTTCTTTCTGTAATAGTGAAGAAGACTCAGATACCTCATGATACAAAGTCATCCAGCAGTGAAAAGGCTTTTTCCAACATTGCAGAACTGATGGAGAATATAAGGAGAATTTATTCCTTTCTGAACAAACCTTAGTCATAAATCTCAATTCTTCATTACATTGATTAGCCCATGCCTTTGATAATTTTATTCCTGTCATAGCTCAGTGCTCTTCTTAGTCCTCCTTCGACTACAAATCGACTTTTTGGATCTAATTTGGCTTCTTAGAAAATACAAAAATGTGTTTATCATGTTATGGATGCACTTGAAATTAAACATATCCTGGAAAATACTGTAGTGTGAAAAAACGGTATCCTAAACTACAGATTCATTATCATGCAATTATAATGTTACAAAGGTATTGCACACATAGTACCAGCTGTTAACATTGTTGGAACTGACATCCTCTGCTCTTCAGGTGAAAAACTACAGGTGGATATTCAAAGGCCGTTGGACTCTTATTTCAAACTAGGGCAATGATCTCTGCCCCTAGAAAGTAATTAACTGGGAAGTATCAATGAATAAATAAGGCCAGCTTATACCTTAGAGATGACTAAAGCATCATAGATACAACAAAGGCCACAATTTGGAACATAATGACTGAAAATGTGAAACAGTGTGTTTAGCTCTTCAGTGTATCACAATGTCACATGTATCACAGAAATGGTGTCGAAATTAAAATACTATTCAAACAGTCAAGGCCTAATTTCCTATCCCTGCTTTACAGTACTTGCTAATGTAATCACTTACTGAAGCGTGATTGGACATGCACTGTATGTAACTTGCCTGTCTTTTCTCTGATCCACACTTTTTACAGCAATTTTTTAAAATGAAAAACTCGTAATGTGGGAGAAATATGACTGAGCTGGATCTGATCATCCTTCTTTCCTGTCTACTATATAAGTCTTATTTTCATCTGTCCCTTCTCCTGCTGGCTTGTCCTTGAATGCTGATGGCTGGAGGTAGCCAACAGGCCACCTGAATCACGTCATCCTTCCTTTTTCCTAGTGAGAGATTGAACTAGGTAGTTCACAGGTCCTTCAGAAGTAAGCCCGCACGAAGAGAAGTTTGTGGTGCCTTTTCTTCTTTCTGGCTTTTTCCTTTCAAACTGAGACTCTTTCCAGTGAATTATTTAAACTGACACAAATTTATTTTTTTTTAAGGGAGTAAAAATACTTCTGCTTATATATCTGCCCCATGTTGCTCTTTTCTTCAAGATATTTGCTTCTGACCACTTTCAGAGAAGATGTGCTGGGCTAAATGGACCTCTAGTCTGACCCACAGCAGTTTCTCTAGTGTTCTTACTGAAATACCAGCAGCAGAGCCAGTCCTTAAAAATAGTCCCAAAAACCGATTTAGTTTTAGGTCAAAGTTTTACTGTTACTATACAGATACAGTTTGCAATAAAACAGTGATTAAACTTCCTGGATATAAAACTTAGTTTAGCTTTGGTTTGGGGAAAATATGTGAACTGAGTTGCATGGCATAATCTCTTGAAATTTAGTGGCTGTGGTTGTGGAGACTCTCACTAAGGCTGGCTTCCTCTGGCTGACAAACGTACAGTACTACTTTTTGCGCAATCTTAGGTTATGTAGTACAGCTTGAAATGGATTGAAAATGCAAGATTTTCTACATTGGAAGTTTCTTTTTTACTTTGAGAGGGCTGTAAAATCTGACATTTTCCACAATTCAAGTGATTAAGTGATTAAGAAATAGTAATGTCCGTCCAATTAACAAAAATTGAAACAGAGATTTAACAAAAACACACATAAAATCAGTAGATTCTTGATCACTGTGAATTACATGTTCCTTCACTAGACCCATTACATCTGATCTCTTGATGTTTATTATATGGTACTTTCTTATTATTTGTGTAATTCTTATTTAGAGAAAAACATCAGATTGAACAGTACTTTCCCTTTCTGCATCTATAGTAAAACTAAACACAAACTTAATTTTCTGTGTTTCGTACTCTTTTATGCCTCTACAAATATCTTAACAAAAACAACTTCAGAAAACAATAGAGGAACTTCTAGTGAGGCTTCCTATTGAGGTCTTTAAGCAAGTGTTTGTGAAAAAGAGATTTAAATGCATAACAGTAATATGGCTCCCAGGACATGAGCTTTCTTCTCTCTTAGAGAGTTGGTGTAAGTGAGGAAATAACAGTTTCTGTTTCAGTGTTTACTATTTTAATAGAGTGAAAGTTCTTAGCTCTCATTTTGAGTGTAGGAGTTTGTATAATGGCTCAACATTAAAAAATTGAGTTTTAGAAATGCTGGTAATGCAACTAATGGATATTCATTATTTGTAATGCATTTATTCAGAAAATGAATTATTCTGTTCAAGGTAAGATCATAATGAACATAATAAACTGTTCTGATATAGTAGTTGCACCTCTGAGTTACATCAATAGGCAGTGGAAACATTATTACTACATGATTCTTATTTCCTATAGAAAAGAAATAATGCACAGAGTTCTCAGGAAATATCACAGAGCAAGTTTACTAGAGAATGCTGCTTGGGTGTTGCGTCTTGTCTTGGTAGCTCAGCTGAAACTGTGGGTAATCCAACCAGAACCAGCGGATCTTCCCAGTGACAGCAGAAGGATAGGGGATAGGTTGGTAGGGGACAAGGAAAGAAAAGCAATCTAGGTCAGCTGGGAGTAATTTCACAGAACAATTTTGATATATGATTTTACAGACATAGCTGGCAAACCTCTGAAATATTAAAGCGGAAGGAGGGAAGGAAGGTAGGAAGGTAGGAAGGAAGGAAGGAAGGAAGGAAGGAAGGAAGGAAGGAAAACACCCATTAAACACCAGAAAGCTTGTAAGTCTAATTTAAAATGAATTGTTAACTTATTTTCCTTCAAAATCTTTCCAAGGAAAATAAGGACAACAAAGTTGATGAAAAGGCTGGCAGGCATGTCCTATGAGGTCTGTCTGAGGAATCTATGTTTGTCTGATTTGCAGAAAAAGAGGCTGAGTTGTAACCTCATTTCTCTCTATAGATTCTTGAGGATTAGAGGTGGAGAGGGAGGTGCTCAGCTCTTCTCCCTGTGGTTCAGTAACAGGATCTGTGGGAAAGGTTCTAGACTGCATCAGGGGAGGTTCAGACTTGACATTAGGAAGCATTTTTTTATTGATATGGTGGCCAAACATTCAAACAGGTTTCCTAGAGAGATAATCAGTGTCCCAAACCTGTTAGTGTTATAGGGGCATTTGGACAATGTCCTTAATAACATGCTTTGTCTTCTGGTTAGCCCTGAAATGGTCAGGCAGTTGGACTAGGTGACCATTGTGAGTCCCTTTTAACTGAAACCCTTCCCTTCCCTTCCCTTCCCTTCCCTTCCCTTCCCTTCCCTTCCCTTCCCTTCCCTTCCCTTCCCTTCCCTTCCCTTCCCTTCCCTTCCCTTCCTAGTTGAAAATATTAAGTCACCTGGAGTCTCCAAAAGCTTTAAGGCTTAATTTCCCCAAGATTTCAGTTCACTTCTATTACTGAAAAGAACATTCCATAGGATGCTATTTACAGAGACAGTGTTAAGTTGTGGTTTCATTTTATTTGAGGCTTAATGGTCCTTTACGTTGTCTTTTAGAATATCTTTAGAAGAGTCTTAATGCTGATGGTCAGTAGGAAGATCAGTCATCTTGAAACTAGAAATCAAGCTGGTGTAGCCTTTTCCATAGCCCAGGATGGAAAACCTACAGTTTTCATATGAAAAGACTAAAATAAAATATTTATGTATAAAAGAATAAACATAATTTGGTTTTGTCAAAGGATATCCATATGATCTGATCAGCATATATTCAGATATTCAGATCCCTTTTCTTGGATTCAGTATTCAGCACAATCTCTGCCTTGGTGACAGAGAGAGCTCAGTCAAAAGCACTCTTTGTATGCTTCCATATTTCATCTACTGTGCCATCTCTGGTCAACTCTAAGTCAACAAAAGCAGCTAAGACTCACTACTCCCAGTGATTTGTGCTTCATTTGAATGGTTTCTTCAGTCTCATTCCATTGAACCATTGATGATTTTATTCAAAGTAGACTTCAGTTGCCATTCCTCCAAAGGCAAAAAGAAAGGCACCATTAAGGTTATAGTAAGAGTGTTGTAACAAACATGCATGGAGAATTAATAAGACCTGACTGAAATTCAGAACTTATGGGAAATCCTCCAAATGGTACAGCATTTTTGTTCTTGCCCTTCATGGTAGAAGTTTGTGATCTGTTATGGAGTTATATGCTGTGCCTTTCATTGAATTGTAATTTCAAAATTTGTAGGTCTCTGATGTGCAAACATTTGAGGTTATGGCTAATTATTTGCAAACATGTAAAAGTAAACTTTGTGTAATTGTCTGAATTGAGGCAATATAGGCAATATCTGGTTTTCATATGTCAGAAACATTTTTCTAATAGATGTCCTAGTTTAACGAATCTCTGGACTTTTGTATTATGGATAATTGTAGGAACACTATTCAGTTTATTCCACTGCCTCTTATCACTCTTACAGATGACCCTTGAGGGACTTTAAAGTCAAAAATATTCTTCCAGCTGTGGCATCTGACAAAGCCAGAGGCAAGTTTCTGCATAAGCTCACCAGGCAGTGATGCTGACAAGTCCACAGATGCCTC
The DNA here is from genome assembly GCA_020746105.1 of Trogon surrucura. Classification (NCBI taxonomy): domain Eukaryota; kingdom Metazoa; phylum Chordata; class Aves; order Trogoniformes; family Trogonidae; genus Trogon; species Trogon surrucura. The sequence goes on along the minus strand of CM036619.1, from coordinate 62,631,925 downwards.
TGAGTTTACCACATAGTTGTACTCTTGACTGGTTTCTCTTTCTGTCTTACCATTTAATCCTTTTTTGATTATTGTTTTACTCTGGAAGCATTTCACACTCTTCATTTTAGGAATAGATTCTATGATGTTTTTCCTAACTTGTGGAGTGAATCCTTCTATGCTCATATCTTGCCTATGTAAAGCTTTTCTTACTTTTTCTAAACTATAGGTTAATGTATGTTCCTCTGCTATCCTAGCAAGTTTTTGAGTACCACAAACAGAGTTGAATAGTTATTTTTTGTGTAAAACATCATAATAAAAAAAAATCCCCAAACAAATAACCCACAAAAGTAATATAAACCAGCATCCATATAAAGAGAAGACAATGTTTTGCACACATTTTTCCTTATGTATACATATATAAATTTATATGTAAATATATGTATAAAGATAATATATGTCTCAAAATATGTTTATTCATCTGAGCCATTCATAAGCAATTAACATATGAGTCTGATTGCTCTGTGTCCTTTACAGTGTACCTAGTCAAAGTGTAACTCCTAGTCTATGCTTCAATGCTTGGTTGTAAACAAATTAATCAAGTACGTTTCTGTTCTGTTATCCTTTTAAGACATTTTCTTACCTAGAGAAATGAAACGAAAACATGCAAGAATAAGACGCTTTGTAATTAACAATCATACTTTTGTTTGGTTTCAATATCTTATTCATCTGAAACACAAAAATACTTATACAATATTTAACAGTTTTTGAATTAGTTGACTTTGTAAGACAAGGAAACCTTGCCAAGGACTGCAGCAGTACTTACCCAGTTAAAGTATTACATGACCTTCAGTATCATGTTATTTCACATAAAAACGTGAGATAGAGCAATATGAAATTATCTTGAGCTTCCAATTAAGGCTAAATAATCTATATGTTTAATAGCTTAAAACGCAAAATAATTTAGAAAAGTCCTTATTAATTAGATTGTGGATAATTAGTCGTACATATTAATTTACCTATTCCGTTTGACAGTGCTCTGTGTTTTTTTCAAAGCACAGAAAAGGTGAATCTTTATTCACTGCAGTGTCAAAAGCCTGTGTACTTCTAATTAACCAAAATTTCATCAGTTTTCTTTTTTCTCCATACTAAAACTACTTAACATCTAAAAAAATACCTGCATCACTACTTGCTCTTTAACCTACTAAACATTCTCAGTCCTTGTGCTTGTCCTATTTATAATGCTTATGCTTAAAGACACAATTGTTATTAAAAGTTTGCTTTTCTTAAGCCAGTACTAATTTGTGCCTTTTGTTTTCTTCTTGTTTTGCTCATACTTGCGCACAAACTGCACACAAGGTTCAAACTTTGCTGCAATGTGAACACACACATATTCTACAATGTATAATTAACCACTGCATAAAACATTGATTACATGAAAGCATTAGGTAAAGAATTCTGCTATATTTATTCATCAGGCAGAACAAAATCTTCCAAAAAAAGAGTACCAAGATGAATATTTTCTTTTTTTTTCCCAAAAAATCCCTTGTTAGGAGAATAGTTATTTTAACTGATACTAAAATAGAAGGGATATTGTCTTCTTTTCCTCTATTTTGTCTTATGCATTTGGTTTTTTTTTCCCTGAGTTTTATTTCTTCCTCCTCATGCTGTTGTCAGAAGGACGAACATTTCGGTTGTAGATACACATGATTTTTAAAAATTCAATTCTACCATTTTTTTTCTCTGCATATGCTGGGTTTTCTTATTTCGACATGTAAAGTCTCATAAAAAAAGTATAGGACCTACTTTATTTTTTGATTTATTGACATTAATGAATGTTTCAGGACAGTCATCATACATTCTCTTTCTATGAAGGCCAACAATTATCAGGCATGTATCTTGGGGTGTAGCATAGGATTCTCTATGTCTTCTCTCTGCTCCTCTCTGGTTAAAAAAAAATGAGTGAACAGTGAGTTGAGTTTAAGGCTTCTGCTGTCCAGAATTTTTAGCTCAGCTCCATCAGGCTTTAGACCACCCTCCAGAGTCCATACATTTGTGAACTTTGAATTTGAAACTTCATTGTGCACGTGAACTATTTGTCATGATGACACAAAACTTGGAGAAGTGGCTAGTACACCAGAGGTTCAAGCTGCAATCCAGAAGGACCTCAACAGGCTGAAGAAATGGGCTGACAGAAACATCATGAAGTTCAGCAAGGCAAAGTATGAAGTCCTTCACCTGGGGAAGAACAGTCCCAGGAACAAAAACATGTTAAGGATTACCCAGCTGGAAAGCAGTTTTGCAGAAAAGGCCCTGGAGGTCTTGGTGGACACTAAGCTGAGCCTAGTGAAAAAAAAACAAGAGGCGATGGACACATGTTGAAACACAGGAGGCTCCCTCTGAACATAGGAAACACTTTTTTACTGCGAGGATTGTGGAGTCTTCAACCTCGGAGCTAGTCAGTCATCTGGATATGGTCCTGGGCAACTTGCTTTGGGTGACCCTGTTTGAGCACAAGAGTTTTTACTCTAGAAAGCCCGTTTACTATTATATGTTTTGTTTAAGGGTTGAATTACTCTTTTAATCTACTCTGATTTCTGTGTGCCATACTGACCCCTAAATTAACATTTTCAGGCAGGCAAAATAACTGTCCCAAATCACATACATGAATGGGCCCATGTTAGAGACAACAGTCCATCCACCACCTCCCTTTACACTTTGTCTGCATGTCCACCCTTAGAATAATCTTTCAAATAACTTTAAAATAGCTTTTTCATTTGCTTACTTGCTAGCAATGTTTAAATAAAACTTTTGTTGTGACTACTAACAAGTTCTTAGCTGCCATTTTTAACAACTCTCTTAAGAGGTTGCATGAGAAAAATACATTTACATTCAAGAGCTGGAAAGAAATATAAACATTTGTTAAAGATTTATTTTTTTCACTGCATAAAATGTATCTCTTTTAATCTTTTTGCTTGATGTACTTAGGAGACAACTGTTAGCCTGCTAGAATTCTTATTTCTAAACTCTTTTTAAACATACTTGCAGAAACTCTCATTAATATTCAAGTAACTATTTCAACACTGACAGGAGATATACTTAATATTTAGTTTCTTTGCAGTATAATGTAAAATACTGAAATATCTGTTGTCAATGTGTCTTAAATCATTAATTTATCTGTAAAACATCAACAAGAGAGAGAGTTTCAGTCTGCCTTTAGATCCTCTTCTACATAGACAGGGTTATACCGTGCTAATATTGAGCTAAATTGTTGTTTGTGCCATCGCTCAAAAGAATTCTTTCTAATTGTGTTACTGTCATCCATCCGCCTGTTGTCATTCTCTTTCTTGTCATCCTGGTTTTCATCCAGCTTCATGGGGTGACAAGTTCATACAGTCAGCATCTTTTAAAGATATGCAAGTAACATTTGTTTAACAGAATATAGAAAAAAAGGTAGTGATTTCAAGAAGTATCTATCCTCCACGAACATTTTTTTCACATACATACTTATATATATATATGTATGTCTATATACACACATATATACATACATATATATACACATATATACATACATATATATGCATAAATATATACATACATATATATAATATATATATACATACATATTACTTAGGAAGAAAATTATAGTCAATAGCAGTTATTGAACAACAGCAATCATTTCCGTCCATACCCCAATGCTATATCTTCAGAAGATGAAAGAACAATGTGTGTTTCCTCTCTGCTTCTCATTTTTCACCTGTTACAAGTTTTCAGTTGGTATTTATTCGTCAGGAGGATCACAAAAATGGATTTTCAGAAAAGTATATCAGTTGACATTTCTCAAATGAGCACACATTTGAGAATGCCACTCTGAGAACACTAGGGGAATAAAAGAATGAATATCATTGTGATCAGAGAAGAAAGATCAGAAAGCAGTCAGGTTTTCTTATGAAAGAAAAATAATGAGTTAGGAGGACAATATCTTGTGGATAAAAGATGGAAAGAGAGGAAGAATGGAGGTATTCCAAATTTATTTCTTCTTTCTAACCTCTCCATGCATTGATGTTTCTTTTATCACTTCGTACTAGAACGTCATAAAAGGTTCTGGTTCTCCTTGGTTGGTGTAATTGAAGTGTGGTGTGAATGGTCAAAAACATGTGAAACTTTTTGGCATCTAAAATACAAACTTGAAGCAAAATTTGGGATGTCAAATAAAGTCCAACAGGATGTAAAATGTGTTTTCCAGAGTCCACAAGACACACAATTATGTCTTTCTAAAAAATGTTCCAATTCACATGTACATACACTATGAATAGACATAAGAACACATCTTCACACGCACGTGCACACACATAATTCCTAGATTCACTGCTGTCTAGTCAAAGATGCCAAAGCTCTTTTCCGGAAAGAATATGTTGCTTCATATGACCTCATCAGAAAAGGGCAGTTTAAAGTTTTAAAATGAAAACTAGACATCCTGCTTTCACTGTAGCAAGCAGAAGGGTGGCAAAAAAAAGAGAAAAGGTTGGAAGAGAACAGTGGAAGCAATTATCATGTCAGTGCAAATCCAGCATTTTGGGAACAGAGACAACGTCAAAGTCATTTTGTTCTTGCACAAAAAGTAAGAAAAATATCCTTGTTACTGAATGCTGCTGACTGAATCACATAGTTACAGAAACAGACCCATGTCTCCTCAGTATGATTGTAGATACATACATGAGCTCACTAACATTTCTGAGTGTTTGGTGGGTATTTTGCATTGGTGTTTTAAAAAATGACTGGCGAAATAAGATATGTGTGCACCTGTATTTCCCTATTGCTGCTTCTCATACAACACAACACTGAATTTAGATCTTGAGTGTCTGGATGAGTCAAACGCCTTCAGCAGGAGAATTCTAAGCAGCAACTGTCCACCGGTTTATTGACTTCCAGTCCCTGTTTTGACCATTAGGCCATTTATAGCACAGTCCATGGCCTAGATTTTATCTGAACAGCAAACAAAGAGGCCTTACAATTTGCAGGCTAGGACAAAGAATGAGAAATAAAGGGGGAACTTGTCTTCTAATCTTGCTAAACCAATGACTCACTGTGACAAACTGGTAATGTGACATTGTTTAACCAAGCAAGAAAACTAAGCAATAAAGAGCAAGAAATAGATTAAATATTTAGACCTAAATTTCCTAAGTAAATAAAGGAAAGTAAAACCAGCCATAACTAGTCTTATATGAGATTACATTGTATCATCATAGAGCAGAATATCCTTAATTAATACTGTGTTATCCCTAATAAAATGTGAATAGAACATCTCTAAATTTACTCAATGTCTTGGAATTTCAGCAGTGTCAAATGCCGTGATAATATCAGATTAAGTTAGAGATAGTTTAGATGTTTGAGTAAAAATACCCCAGCAAAGAATTGTGTAATACAAAATCACAAATATCCCAACCTTGACAATTACTTTTCATTATGCTTGTAATTTCTTTATTTTTATAGCATTTTCTTACCACTTTTGTTACAGAACATCGTTATCAAACTTTGACGTTCTTTGTGATTAATTCAAATGCCACAAAAAATTTAAAATAATCTCTATAAGCCCGAGAGAAGTCCACTGGTGATAAAAACAGGTATTGGACTGCCTGCTGACACTGCTGAGTGGTCACAAAGGACATTGTAGCAGACGAAGCTCTCCACCAGTGAGTGGAAAAAGAGGACATTTTGACATGTCTCCAGAATGCAGTCCAAGGAACCTTGCTAGGAGAGTTCTTGTATCTGCAAATACCTTTGGCTCTACGCATATGCATGGAAAGAGTCATCAATCTGAGAAGGAAACATTTTTCAAACCTAAACCGTATTTATTAGTAAGGACTCAAGACACTCTCAAAGGCATATGGTGACATTTATTGCCATTGCGGCATGGATTCAATTTGTTTTTCTGAAAATATTTTCAGCATTTGTTTGGGTAATGTTAATTGCGCATCTGAATACTTAAAGTATGTTCTTGGATCTTTAGGCAGAATGCAGTTGTCAAAACCTCCAGCCTTCCTTAACAATGTCATAATGCGTGCATGAGTTTTCAATACAAAAAGCTGCAGTATTTGTATTTTAATAATACTGGGTCAGAGTCCAAGCACAAAAGTAATGGAATTTTCTACTGCCACGACTAGTAGCCACAATAATAATGTAAGGACTATTGAAGAAATTCTTTTGATATTTATAATATTAATTTTTTTTTATTTCTTTTGCTCACTCTCTCTTTCTTCTTTTTAGTCACCTACATTGCCTCTTAAGAGGTAGAATTTAGCCCATCTTTCTTGCCTTAGAACGTTGTTTACAGAAGGAAGTGCACATTATTTTTTAGCTTCATCTACATTTTCAAGGCAAGTTAAAATGGTGGTTTCGAATGAAAAATTAAGGGCTGCTAAGTTGCCTGATACACTGGTCAGGGGCAAAGCCTGTGAAAAATGTGATCGTATGCATGCCTTCAGGTATATTACCAATGTACTTGACATAGAGACAGTTTAGATGTTGGCTTAATAAGCCCAGATAAAGGCACATGTTCTAGGCAGTACTGAAATAATGAGGCCTAATTTAAAAAAAAATAAAGATGAAGTGACAGTAAAGAACTCTGGGAGCCAATATTTTTATGTTGATTAAATGACAGTATTTTACCCTTCTTGCCCCTGCTTTTCATTCCTTACTATCTATCATTTGAAAGGTTTTTCCATTAAAAAACTAATGAATCTTCTTCAGTATCATAAGACTGATTATGTGGCACAGAAGTCAAGATTTAATCACTAGCATAGTAGGCACATATTTTAGTGGAAATTGAGGACAAGACATGGGGCCCCCCAGACCCTAGAGGTGTATCTCCACTGCCTCCTGAAGGCAGCCCCATGGCCAGACTCATCAGCTGCCTAAACTTTGAGCCTCCAAGCACTGCCTCATGTGAGGCCAGGGTGGATCTTGTGAGGCCCCAAGAGCCCTGAGTGTTTGTATATGGCATGGGATATACCTTTCTGAGCTAATTTTTATACATGTATTTTCTCTGTAAGATCTTTGTTTGGTTTATTGATTAATAATCTAACCTGTCCATTGCTGGGTTTATGTTATTTCACTGTTAATTTATATTTTATGTAATGCCTACATATAATTTATAGGTAGTTATAGATTAATTAACAAAAATAATTATATCAAATCTAAAATATACTAATTGCTCATATTAGTAATTATTAGCTAACTAACAATAATTTCTGTGTTGGCTAGTGTTTCCCTAGTACATTGATCCATATGAGAAATGTGATGTTTGGGTTATTGTGGTGTGACTCAGCAGGATCCCTTCGGCATTGCTCAGTTTTTTTGTCTAGCAGCTGTTTTCTCTGTTAAAGGAGTACTCTGCTTCATTAGCTGATTTTAGTGGTCCTTGTCTTTTGGGTCTATCTAGGCAGACTTTTGTTTTCACAACAACTTCTGACCTTTGATATGATTGTTGCTGTTTTACCCCAGCCAGCAGCTACACACCATGCAGCTGCCCACTCACTCCTCCTCCCTCCCAGTAGAATGGGGAGAAGAATTGAATAAAAAGTAAAACTCATGGGTTGAGATAAGAACAGTTTAATAGCTAAACTAGAATATAAAAATAAGAATACTAATAAAATACAATAATAATAATTCCAAGAAATATATTGAAGAGAGGTGGAAATAAACGCCAAGAAAATACAAGTGATGCACAATACAATTGACTGATGTCTCAGCAGCAATCCTCCCCCACAGACAACTTCACATACCCTATACACCAGGCATGACATTCTATAGCATGGAATATCCCATTAGCTAGTTCAGGTCAGCTGCTCTGGCCATGCTCCCTCCCAGTTTCTTGTGCTCCTGCATGCTAGCAAAACATAGGAAGTTGAAAAGTCCTTGATTTCCTAGCAACAACTAAAAACATCAGTATATTTTCAACATTCTCATACTGAATTAAGAATATGTCACTATGCTAGCTACTAAAAAGGAAAATTATCTCTATCCCAGTCAAAACCAGGACAATGATATACTGGTCCTTCATTACTGGGAAGACTTCCCACTAGTTCTTCCTACTGCCAGCCTCCTTCTCAGCCTGCCAAGTGGGACACATTCCTGCCTTGCACATTAGAAAAATCTGGCAGGACCTGCAGCAAGCATGTCTTTGTGAGGATTCTCACAAATGTGCCTAAACTGGCAAATTCTCTCATACAGATACAGGATCTGTATCATTTATTTTTTAGTGTCCAGTGTGACACTAAATAGAACTCAGACAAGTGAACCATGTTGCTTCCTTCTTGCCAGTTTAAGTGTTCCTTTATAGTAATAAATGATGAGATAACACTAGGGCTGTTCGTGATGGTGGCACGGTCTGTGGCTGAATGATGTACAGAAATCAAGTATGGCTGAAAAATATACTAAATATATTGCCTTCTGCATATATTTGATATTTGTCTCTCCCTGTCTGTATTGCCTGTCTTGTTTTTGTTTCTTTGTCTCTCATCTGTGGCTGCTGATGGTTACATGCCCCTGGTCTGATTCCTAATTGTTACGGAATGAGCAAGTGGGAGGCAGCTGGAGTGACAGAGAAAAAGGAAGGCTCCTTTATTTTATGAAAACTGACTCAGCATTTGGTAGAGAAGAGACCACGCTGTTAAATTACTGAGTCATTCGTACACTCTCGCTCGAGGGTTTCTGGCTCCAATGGTGATTGATGAATGAGGAGTTTGACTGAAACCTTCTTGTACTTCTCGGGTGCTAAGTCATCATAACACCCCCATCTCTCTCCAATTCTTCCCCCGGCAGTGTTATGACTCACCCAGCAGTGCAAATCACCTCAAATGGCAGCTCACAGGCCATGCAGTAAATCTAAACTGTAATTAGGTCACAAATGGAAAACTCAGTTCAGACCCTAATTGACATTTACCTGTGTCCGTAAACCATTTGCAGGATTTGGGACTGCTGGGCTAATTCTGATGAAGAGACTGGAGCTGGGGTTACAAGGCCACAGCCAGAGATAGAGCACTTGCAGTTATGCAGATAAACCTGCACTTTATCTTCCCAAATGATGCCCAGAGGCTCCCAGAACAGTCATTCCTTCACTTTTATGAGCAGTGAATTTACATTAAAAGGCATTTAAATAAAGGCTGTAGAGTACGCTTAAAAGATGTTGTTCCAATTTGTGACTTTATTATGGTGCTGTGGCATGGAGAAGTGACCCGATGCATGATGGAGCTGAGGTGTCAACCTGCCCTAGAGCTCTGTTAATAAGGATTGGTGAGGCTAGAGGCAGTGATGATGACAAGAATGCTGATGAGCCTCGTTAGCAGTGTGCAGCTTTCTTCCTTCAGAGAAGGGTACACAAGCCTGTGGGGGAGAGCTGGTAGTGAAGCCAGTTGAAGAGCTCAGCATCAAATAATTCATTTGGCTAGCTCAGTCCACCATTGTAAACAGGTTTTGCTTTCTTCGAATACACTCATTGCTCACCTATTTCTGGATACTTACATTACATGGTCAAATTGGAGCCAGTATTCTGTCCACACTCTTCTCTGTAACAGGAATCTGTTCCTTAACAGATGTTATTTGCACTGCTAAAAGGGGTATAAATCATACTTACATTTTCAAAGATCCCCACCGTTTATGAGCTACAATATCCAATCTTCTTGTTACCGCAGTCATATGAGTCTCGCAAAGGCAGCCCTGCCGCTCTTTCCCAGTCCTATAAGCAGATCTGTTCCCCTGCATGTACTGTTGTCTGTACTTGCAGCAGTGAAACAAACGTAAAGTGCATTTGAGAAGAATATACTCACATATTAAAATCTCTGTCTTTATCTGGGAGTTCATGTCATGGTTAGGAATGCACACGAAGGCTTTCCTCTTTCCCTAGGGCTCCTCAGATGCAGGCTGGAAGTGGCACTGAGGTAGATCGGCTGCTTTCGGTAGGAGTGGTCCAATCCTGGTGGCAGTTTGTTCCCAGCAGCCCTGCTATTGCCTTCAGTCTCTCTACCGCAGAGCTTCCATCCTGAGGAGGGGAAGACTGCCTCCTGGTTCAGTAAATTGTCCTGAGAGACTTTAAGTCTGGGTGCTCCAAATCTAGGCTTCACAAATAGGGGAACATCTCAACAAATTAAGAGAAGAAGAGTTTGAACATTCTCACATGAAAAAGTCCATGTCTATGAATTGAATCTTAGGGAAAGTTCAAAGTGACCTGAATTATTCTGTGTAAATAGTTGGTTTCTTCATAGGACAGATGAACTGAAAGAAATGGAACAAAAATATTTAAGTGTAGAATTAAATATCTCATTTCTGAGTTCTTTTCTGCACTTTCTTCAGTGAAGTTGGAACATATTTTCTTTTAAAACATTTCAAATGGAAAGCCCTGAAAGTGTTTCATTAAAATCAAGAGATAGACTGGCACACATATACATTTTTCTGCAACAATTTTCCATGTAAAGATTAATGCAATATGCTAACCCAAGCCTATATAATTCTTCAAAAAAATATCTTTTGACTGAAAACTCATATTTTCACCTGAAATTCTTCTACCTTAATTCTGACCTTTCGATAGTTTCATGTTCCCTTTTACTTTTCTCCCATAATAGCTGAAACCAATTATGCTAAGCAGGGAGAGCTTGTGAGTGGCCTCCCTTTCATGGGCTGTGGGCTTACATCTATTCTGGTTACACAGGCACAAAGTAGATGTATCTGACCAAAGAGAGGCAGACTACTAAATGTATTCCATTAGTGACAGAGACAACTAAAAAAGGGATAAGAAGCTAATGCTTCAGGGCAAAAACAGTCTGCAACTGCATCCTCATCAGGTATTTTGGACCAGGTCTACTTACTGCATGGCAGATTAGTTTTTGTAGAAACAACATCAAATTATTTAAATTAGCACATAGCCTGGACACATTTGTAAAACTGGACTTGGCTGCTCATCTATTAGACTATTTCTCAAACTTAAAAAAAAGGAGCTCACTTTAGCAGTGTCCATTTAGCTATAACTCATGCTGGTAGTCTTGATCCATGTGTTGATCTTGTGATGCTGGTAGCATTTTGGAGAACTAATCGTCGAAAAGAGTAACAGTGTAATTTCAGGCAGAGGTCTTTCCAACGAAAGAGCTATTACTACTTGGCCTACAAGTTTTTAGGTTTCTAAGTGTAGCCTCACTAATTTGAAAAAAAGAATTACTTTTCCTTTTGAATCCTTAAGGATTTTGCCCTCTGTGTTAGTTTTAATGGTTTATTGATACCTATTTTTTGTCTTTCTTGTCCATGTTTTGTCAGTATCCACCAATAAGAATATTAATGTTTTCCATCCTCCATGGATGTTTAGGTAAAAGTGATTTTGCAAATCCATCTCATTGTGTAAATAGTAGTGATGATTTGTGTCAACATGTTTTGCCACCTTTTCCCTTTTGATGATTTCATTGGAGAGAAACTTTTTTACATAGCTCAGTTCTTACCTGCACTTCATTAATAGCTAAGCCGTTTGCAAAAGTAATTTCCTAGTCAGGGCTCAACCACAATAAAATGTTACATGTCTTAAATATTTCCAATGAAGTACATCTACAGAGAAGACCACAGCAAGAGATCAATACTAGAGAAAATTGGTAACATTGTTATTGCATTTTCCTTGGGATCTTATTCTTACACATATATATATGTACACCAGAAATCTATTTTATTACATATTTCACCATGCCACAGTAGTGACTTTGACATATTTGAGATTAGAGTGACTTAGCAGCCAGGTAGCTATCCTTGAGTGTTCCTAAGCCTCTCGGCTACGTAGACTGTGTCCGGGTTGCCAAAATCTGATGCTGTGCAGGACATGGTGCACATCAGGATGCATAGGACATTATCGTCTTGGATACTGGTCTTAGTTTTCCCATTACTTGTTGCAAGCAAGAAAAATATTCCCACCATCAGAAGGACAAACAGTTCTTTTCTTTTCCAAAATTGTAATCTACATCCCTCATTCAGGAAAATTACAAAATACATCTTTTTCTAAGAAGAGTTTCATGTTTCCCTAGTTTTCTTTTACAGGCAGAAAAACAAGTCATGGGAGCCATCTTTTCTACTGTTTTGGACAAGCAGAGTAATAGGATAGAATGAAAATGGATAGTTTAGCTCTACTGTGTTGCACACAATGAATTCTCCAGTAAATTGACTGTGAAGAAAACCCCAAACTAACAGAAGGGAGTAAAATTGTATTTGGAATTATTCACTATCATTTTAATAAAAAAAAATTGCCCAAACTTCCAAATAATTAAAACTGCCTTCAAATCAAAACATGGATGATGAAGTCTTTCTTAAAAAAAAAGATGTCACCTAAATTATTTAAAACCATATCCTATTAGTTAATAGAAGCAGAAAGGGAAAGTAAAGCTAAACACCAGTAAACTAAACATTAACTGTACATCTTTGTTCTCATAATAGTTAAAGAAAACAAAGAAACTGGAAACTTTTGCATCTTCATTCTATGTGGCAAACTAAATGATACAGGTGCTGTTCTTTCAAACCTCCAGTGTGGATCTTTTCCTCTAAATTTGCTCCGATGCTGTGAAATCTCAGTGATGGACTCATGTTTGGGTTTTTTTTCTTTTTTTTTAACAAGAACAGAGTATAATGGAGAAGACTTGCTATGTTCTTTCATCTTATGGAAGAATCATATCCTAAAAGTTATATCCTTGGGTAAAGTCCTCTGTTTTCTCACCATGTTCTACTACTAAGGAAAACATTCACATCAACAGTGAACCATACTCTAGGATACCGTGTTCTGGTTAGATCTTCTAAATAAGAAATCAGGAAGGCAGTTCTTCCCAAGGAGCTGAGAGAAGTAGTGGATTTAGGTACTCTCATGAGGTCATATTCAAGCTGCCAGGTTGAAGGATGCAGAAGAAATCCTATAGGAGTATTAAAAAAATACTTCATTTATAGATACTCTGCAGGTGAAATGAACTAACAGTTACAATAAAAAAAGCTGGGCAAACAACATTTATTGCTTTTTCCTTAGAAGGTTTGCATCAGAAGGTTTTTAATGAGCCAAAGGTAGATGGGTTGGTGTCCTTTATTTTATATAATACAGCCTGTAGTTCTTAAAATAGCTAATGCCTACTGTTCACAGTTTAGGAATCTACAATTTAGAGCTACAGTTAAACATTAATAAGATTGTTTGGTTTTATTGCTTTTTATATTTTAATAGAAACCTTAAAATTCCACTATAGTTCTGTTGAACCTTTTTATTCAAGAGAGGTAATACTTTTTATCTTGCTCAGATACTGACATTGCATAAAAGCAAATTAATTCTTTTCTTTTTTTAATGAAAGCTATTAGCTGAATATTGGAACAGCAGATAGGTAGAATTTTAATCTCAGTTGTTCAAATGTGAAAGATAGTCACAGAGCAAATTATATATAGGTTTCCTACTCATAATAAAGGCAAACCCTCATTTTTCTATTGTTTTACAACAGACTTTCTGGTAAGCTGGTCAAATGCAGACTCCCAGTATTGCAGTCATTGCAATAAAAGACTTTTAAAGAACCTCTTTGCCCTCAGAGAATGCTTGTGTGTATATTTGCTGTTTCAGCAAAAGAATTTTGATAAATTCATTCAGTCTCCTAATGACGGGTATAATGCGAAACTCAATGAGGAGACTCAAAGGCTGGGTTCTGCCTCTGTTTTTGACTTTTTAAACAAACAACATTCTGCTTCTGTAACTAAGTTAATACAGTACCTTTAACTGTAGAAAGAGGTCTTATTCAGAATGGACACAGAAGACTTCATGCTAATACTCCTACTGTTTGCAAATTGCTCTTGAAAACACAGTGTCGAAATCTATTTTCATTTCCAGGCACACAACACATTACTTATGCCTTCTGCATAAACTTTAGTACTGCTGAATAGTCTATTTTATTTGTTTACTGGATCCTGTATTTTGAATAAATGTGTCTGTAAACTTCCATACATTGTCAGCTTATCTGTTGAGCAATGGTATCGGGCAAGGATCTTCTAATCCCATTTATAGTATCTGTCAATGTATGTTGTTATGGATAGAGAATTACCCTGGTTAGCTGAACTCATGTATCCTAGAGAAGTTTAGTATTTTCCGAAAATGACTGAAACTGACTTGAGAAATTGAAGGCACTCAGCAGTTTTCAGAACCAGGCCCTCTATTTGTGAGAAAATAATGAGAACGAACTGGGATATTTCAGGCAGAAACAACCTGACATCAAGACATCAGTAGAGAGAAGTTATGACATAGGGCAGTGTTAACATCTGCTTCCTCTGACACGTTGCAAACAGTGTCAGGAAGGTCCTCAAAGCTCCTGACATTGTAATACTTGTCAAATTTCCCAGAATGTGGAGTTAACCATACAGTATATCAAATAGCCAGGTTCTGGTGTCAGATACTGTCATGCTGGTCTTGTAAGCTATCCTTCCTGGAGTGGAAGACAGCAGAAGAAACTACCAGAGAGGCTGTGCAGTGCTACTGCACTCATGCTGAAGCTGGAGTCCTAGCCTGAACGGCTAACAGGAGCTGAGCGTATGGCCAAAAGCCCAAATGATTAGCTTGTTTTAGACTGATGTGAACAGAACTTGTTTGTTCTAATTTGGATTCCTATTATAGCTGTTTACTCAACACTAATTGAGGTCTTGAACAGAGCTTTGTGATATGGACTTATGCCCATAAACCTTGTATTTTACACATAGACTTATCTTCCATAAGCATTATCTCTGACATATCAAATTACATAAAAAGTTCCAAGCCTGGAAGCTGAATATAACGTTTCCATATGTTTATGTAGGCAGGTGTCTAAAACTGGCATGGTTTGGGGGAGTTTTAGGCCCAAAAGACTGCCAAAATCAGTAGGTATACCTTTATTATGCTTTTGCCCAAAAACTTGTGGCAACAGGAATTTCAGTACTGCCTCACAGCATATAGAGTACATGCTTAGGTTAATGCAGTATAAAGAACAGAAATAAATTAATTTAAAAGGTAACATGACAATAATGTTACTATCAATGCAGATAAACTTAGAGACTATGCTAGAAAAATTCGCAATGATAAAAGCATATTAGTTTCACTTGATAGTGTGTTACCCCATTACAAGCAAGATAAAGATTTGTTATATTCTTAAAGCATTAATAATTACTTCTCAGGAATGTATTATTATTTCTTCTCATAAATATGTTGACAGAGATGCATAAATATGTTGACAGAATGTTTTTGTGAAGAAGCCCTAGTCCTAGAATATGTGTACAGGAAATAGAAAAACACTTCTAACTGAACACTGGGAAATAAACTCATACAAAGTAAAGAGTAGATGTTAAAAGAAAGTCCTTTAAAAATAAATAATTTTTAAGACCTCTGGCAGAAAAAAACCCACAAAACAACAAAACCCTAAGAAGATAATCGAAACTTTTACTTTATGTTCCTTATCTTCATTTCTTCTTGTCCTCAGAGGACTCAGGCTTGACTTCACGGTTTATCACATAAGAGAAGCCATACAGAAATTTAGAAGCGCACTGTAAAAGAATTATGATTCCAGTAACATAGGGATACTTTTTACTTCTTCCCTGCTATTCCCTCCTTTATAATAATTGAATTATATTAGTGATAGATAGATTTAAGAAAATAAAACATATAGAATGAAAACAATAACTTTCCTAGCTATTGTAAGAATAGCCTGAGAATTACGGTGTATTTTATGGTTTCACCTTAAGATTTTTTCCACACTTAAGTTTAAATCTAAAGAAAGACCATTATCTTTATGCAGGGTGCCATAGCTCTTAATTTTTAAGCACTTGGTCTCCAATTGGAATTTAAAACACAGCATTAAATGCCTCTAAGTCTTCTCCATAGGATGTGGGGAGGATTAGTCACATCACAAAGGTCAAAAAAATTCTCCATTTTGGGCAGTAGGAAATATTAATTATGATTTCCTACTCTTCAGAAGTTGGTCATCAAAGTCTGGGCTATGGGCAGGAGACTTTAACCACCTGAATGCAGATGCTGAGGTTCTCTCCTGAGCTCAGCAGTTCGTGGTAATTAAGTAGGGATCATTCCTTTCTTTCCCAATACAGACAGAGGAAGAATCATTCACCTTTGCTGTCGGTTCCCATTTATATGTACACATTGATTATAACACTCATCTAGAAAGCTGAAGACCTTACTGATTGCAGCATTAATAATCCTGTGTATTTGGTCTTTTGTTTTTTGTTGAAAGGGAAACAAAATGATGAGGGGAAAGAAAGAAAGTAAAAATGAAGAATGTGAGTCTCTGTATAACTTTAGCTATACATATTTATGAGACATATTTGTTGTCTGTTGGGGGTTTGGGATTTATGTAAGTTCAATTACAAATACAAAATGCATAAACGGTTAAAAAAGTCCCCAAAATCAGAACCCATACCTTTGATATTTCAAGATAAATTTTCCGAGTTGAAGAATGATAGTATCTTTTTCTATTTTATTTTGACCTCACAAATCCTTCATGCCTCTTGGGCAGCTTGAAAATGTAAAAGATCTTGACGGAAACTTTTCTGATAGATTTCTGGTGTAGTGACTTGATGCTTTTTTGTTAAGAGGGAAAGGTTTCATATCTGTTGGATGGTATAAAAGAATGTTGACAGATCATAGGACTGTAGAAAAGCTTGGGTTAGAAAGGACCTTTAAAGGGAATCTAGTTTCAAACTCCCTGACATAGGCAAGGACACCTTCCACAAATTCAGATTGCTCAAAGCACCATTCAACCTGAATTGTCTGAACCTGTCCAACGATGGAGCATCTACAGCTTCTCTAAGAAACTTTCCAGCATCTCACTATCATCATAATAAAAGAAATCTTCCTTAAGTCTAATATAAATCAATTCTCTTTTAGTTTAAAACTGCTACTCTTTGTCCCATACAGGTCTTGGTAAGAAGTCTTCCTCCATCTTTCTTATATGCCCTCTTTATATAGTCACAATAAGCTGTCACCAGAGCCTTCTCTTCTCCAGGCTGAACCCCAACTGTCTCAGCCTTTCTTTGCAAGCGAGGTGTTCCATTCCTCTGACTATTTTCATGAGCCTTATCTGGACACACTTTAATAGATCCATGTTTTTATTGTTCTGGGAACCACAGAGCTGGACACAGTACTCCAGGTGGGGTTTCATAGACGCGGAGTAGAGGGGGAGATTCACGTCCCTCGACCTTATAATCATGATTCTTTTGTGTGTCCCAGTGTCTTGGTTTGAGTTAAACAGAACCAAATCTGTTCAATGATTTGTGCTTCTCAGTTCAGTCTCTCCTAAGAGGCTGCACTTCCTGAAGTTAGCAGCATGTTTTTGCAGACAGTGTGTGCTACCAACAGTGGTAACACTTGATACTTGCAGTTACTGCCTGGGACTGGGATGCAGAAAGGGTCTTGCTTATACTTATTCCTATAGTGACCAAGGCCACTGCTGGCTCTTGTGTGTCATGCTGAGGGTGCCAGGAAGTAAGAGGGGTCCCAAGGAAGCAAAAGGTTGCACCTCCAGGGGATAATAGACAGGACAAGTGACTAACAAGAGTATTCAATTCTGTATATGTCATATTCAGTATAAAACTGAGGGATCATGAGGGCTTAGGTCTCTCTTTCTTCTCTTCTGCAATGATTGTCATTCAGGAAAGACTCAGTTCGATCTTCTGCCTTTGATCCCAATCCTGAGTTCCTGAATCCAGTTCCTCTACCCAGCTTCCCTCTAACCCTGAGCCTGGGACTTCCCTAGAGCTGCCTGCTCTGCAGTATCAGCGGTGATTGCTATTGGAGGTGGGAGGAGTCATGTTCCATGTTGGTCTTGTATGTATGTGTATAGTTCACTATTTTTATTATTTCCTTATTCATTAAAGCTGGTTTAATTTTCTTTTTTTTTTTTCAATCCGTAAGTCTCTCTGCCTCATTCTCTTTTTCTTCCCATTTGAGGAGGGAGAAGGGGTTAGAGAGAGTCTGTCAGCATTTAGTGGCCAGCCCAGCCCTAGCCTGTGATACCCAAGGTATGATTGGCTTTCTGGACTGCAACCACACATTGTCAGCTCATGTCCAATTTTTCATGCATCAGTATCCTTGAGTCTTTCTCTTCAGAGCCGTCCTCAAGCCATTCATCCCCTGATCTGTGTTGATACTGGGGATTGCATCAACCCAGGTGCAGGAACCTTTCACTCGGCCTTGTTGATCTTCATGAGGTTCACATCAACCTACTCCTCAAGTCTGTCCAGGTCCTTCTGGATGGCATGCCTTCCCTCTAGAGTTATCGCTTGTCCCATTCAGCTTGGTGTCATCTGTGTACTTGCTGAGGGAAGATTTGATCCCACTATATCACTAATGAAGATATTAAATAGTAATGTTCCTAGAACAGATCCTCAAGGAATACCACTTGTCACTGGTTTCCATTTCAATATTGAGCTGCTGACTGTAACTCTTTGGACATGGTCATCCATCTAATTCCTTATCCATCTAACAGTCCATCCACCAAATCCATATCTTTCCAACATAGAGGCAAGAATGTTGTGGGGAAGGGTAGAAAAGGCCTTACAGAAGTCCAGATATGATAACATATGTAGCTTGCTCCTTGTACACTGATGCAGTCACTCCATTATAGAAGGCCACTAAGCTTAGTTAGGCACAATTTGGCCATGGTGAAGCTAATTTAGTTGTCTCTAATCACACCCTGTCTTCATATGCTTTAGCATAACTTCTAGGAAGCTCTCCTCCATGATCTTACTGGGCACTGACGTTAGATGACTTGGTAGTTCTCAGAGTCCTTATTACTCTGCTTTCTGGGAGGAGGATGTGCAATTATTAGGCTGTGATAATGAAGTATGGATAAGGAGTTGATTTCAGGAGAGAAAGAGGTCATACAAAAAGAGAAAATATTGTGTTACAGTGTAGTCAGAGAACAGTATTGGAGCAGTTCTTGTTTAATGCTGTCATCTTTCTTGGTACTAATAGAGGAATAATTGCCATAAAAGTGGTTTTTTTGATGTGTCAAACAAAACATGTTCTAAGGAAAGGGATGTTGAAATAATAAAAGCATGAAATTCTCAAAATAAACTGTCAGGATGTTGGGGACCAGTTAAGCATTTTGCTATACACTGAATTATTATCATTTAGAAGCCACAAAAAACTTTCAGAAGCTGTTAAACTAATCCTGTGTTAACACATGGAGGGTGTCCAGTGAGAGCACATGATACCTAGTCAACTCCGTTAAGGTTATGAAGTAAGAGACACCTAATAAATAGACACTTGAATGCTTACATTCAAAACAGACAGATAGAGATGTATGGTCTTTCTGTGGGGCACAGCTCATCTGTACTAAAGATGGGAAAGGAGCTAATATCCCCTACTTGAAGTGCTAACCCTGAGTTTAGGATCAATACACATGTGTTCATTCCACTCGCCAGTAAGTGTTAAAATTAAGAGAAACACATACTAATGCATTGTTTACAAAACTAGTGGTCTGATTATCAACCGTTTTTTGTTAAAAAGATCTTCTATCATTAGTTAGTGATATGGAAGATGGTAACCAGAACATCTCATTAAAATCTGACGACACAACTTTTGAGTTTTGACAAAGATTGACTCCAAATCTACAGCAACATTTTACAGTTTGGCTTTTATTAAGGGAAAAGATGGAGTCAGACTTAACCACGCTGACATGTTTTGCAGTTGTTTTAGCATTTTGATGAAATTCCCATCAAGTAAAACAGACAAAACATCAATTTGTCACTGATGATAACTAACAAATTAACAAGTGGAACCTGCTTTAAATATTATTTAAGGTTCTCACCTTTCAAAATTTTAGTAAGAAGAGCTGTATCAGAAATTAACTGTGTATGAAATAGTTGCTGCTATGCAATTCTGAATTAGAAATATTTTTTCAGGTTTTACTTATATTTTCAATTATTTTCTTAATATTCAATAGATTTAATCTTCATGAAAGAACAGAATAAAAGCAATAAAAATAAATTTCATCAAAACTTGAAAGCAGATCTAAGCATGAATTTTGTAGGACTGATGAGTTCCATTTACTTAAAAATAATAAACCTTAAAATCAATTTTCAGATTATTAAAAAAAAAATTCTACTTTAGAAGTCAAAGAAATTACAATTCAAAACACATCTATTTCTGCAGTTTAAGCACAGTCATTTTGTCTAATCATGTCTTATATGTTCGTTCGCTTTGACGTTATAAATTTTGCACTGAACAGGAAAAAAATTACAAAGGTGCAAAATGTTTCAGAACAGGGATTCTCAAGGGATTCTCATTCATAGTATGCCTTTTCAAACCTTTTCCATTCAAAAATTCCAGCTTTATTGGAAAACTGTGGTGTTGACATTTTCATCATTAAATTTAAATGATCTCCAGTAGTTTTTTATACACCTTCATTTTGACATATATGTCCAAATATATGCCCATTTAAAAGCACTTTTTAATGCTTTTGATGTTTATTTCTTAGAAAGTACTATACCAATTTTAATACGCATTTTCTCAGCCCTGATTTTTACTTTAGTTGCAGAAGACTTGTTATTTCGAATGATTTACTTCTATTTCATTCTAAACTGTATTTTGGATGAAGTTTGATTTTCATTAGTTAATATATAACGTGATTAAAATAATGTACAGACTATTAGCAGCACACAAATCAAAGTCTGGTGTAGCCACTTGCTTTGCAAAGGAAAGCAGCACTTGTGGCTGCTTTTGTTCCTTATTTATTTATTTGTTCATTAATTTGCATAACAGTTGCTGGTGATATAAAGAACTCGTGATTTACTTTTCAAGATGAGACTAAAGGTAGTAACAAATAATCTGAGTTAAGAGTAGCTATATATATGTTAAACAATTACTTCTCACAAGAAGATTATTTTCTGAGCCAGTGCCATATCTAGCACCTAAACAGTTAACACTCTCTCTGCTATATACAGTAAGATCATTTTGCAGTCTTTGCTGAGACTTCAGACAGCAAAACTCACCTACATTTCTGTCTGCAATCAGGTAACTAGTTTAATAGGGCGATGGCAAAGCCTTGCAGGATATCCTAATGAGCCTAATTGGTACCAGCAATCTGACTCCTGGGAGAACAGAGACAGAAGCCAGACAGACAAAGAGACAGGTAAAAGCTATGGAGTGAGAGAAATAAGATGGAAGGGCTCTGTCGGGGCTTAGAACTGCTATGCACACTTTTTTTTTGGTATTATTTCTTTTCTTTATCATTCTCTCCACTTTGTTTTCCAGCTCTCTGTGCCCATGGTACTATTGTTTATGTCTTTCCTGTAGTCCTGTGGATCTTCTCATGCTTATCATGGCTTTTGTTCCCCGATGATCTGAATATGCAGGGAGTCATAGCTTGAAAGGCTGTCCAGTCTAGTCACAAATCTACTTCTGAAACATTCAGTGTAATGGAGGGAAGAAAAAAAAATCTGATCAAACTCTGTTTCTGAAAGCAAGAATCCTCAGTGTAGTTTGGACCACCTCACTAAGAGTGTCCCTATCTTCAGCTGTCACAGTTCTGTCACTGAAACTCTTGGCAACAATTGAATTTTAATGAAGGTCTGCTGTGCTTTAGAATTAAATGAGATGTTTGATAAAAGAGAGGAAACCTTCTGCATATCTACCTTATGTTCTTAATGCATTTCTCCTGGTAAAAATAAATAAATAAATAAAGGATTATTTCACTGCTTGTTTTTTACAGATATTTTCCTGCAAAGCTGAAAAAGGAAAAAAACCCTGCTTGAGTTTCACAGAGCCTTTTTCATGCTGCCTTCCCCTTGCTTCTGATAGAACCTGGTTGCTGTATATGCAGCTCCTGTTGCTCTCTGGCTTCCTTAGCTTCCCAGACTGGCAGGGACATTTGTTCCTGATAGTTTAAATCAGTGTCAAAGTGCCTGAGGCCAGCAGCAAGTAGCTTAGCGGGCCATCTTCATTTGAGCAGAGTTTTGGCACTGCATCTTACCAGGACTTCTACAGGTGAGCTGGTTATTAGTCCCTAATACATGTTGGTTCATTTGAATGCAGGGTATTGAAGACTTTAATAATGCAGTTTGTCCTTTGCTTTCTTTCACTTTCCTGACACATGGGTTTTTTTCCAGCTGTAGAGCCCACGACTCTATTTTATTCAGAGACACCTGTGTACATATCAAATGTGCCCTGATGTTAAAATGCTCACTTTGCTGAAAATGTTTGGAGTCCAAACTAAGTTTTCAAGCTCAAACCTAGCCCTGCATTGACTGGGCGGGGAAAGTAAAGCTTATATATTTTTAGTATGTGTTGCACTTTTCTCCTCTGCAGTACGCAACACTACCTAGGTGTAAATGCTGCCTCACGCAGATGTGTTAATGGCATTCTTACCTTTATGTAACTGTTTTTTTGGGGAGTGAGAGGAGCTTGAAATTCTAATTACAGAGGTTTCTTTGTGTTGCTAACTGTGAGGCTATGCACGTGCAGACATATGTATGTGAAGCAAAGATCTAGCCTGAAAACAAAAGATGTTGATTAATGGTAACATAAACTGAAAATGTAATGAACTGGTAATTTTGTCACAGAAACCCAAAATACCTTCAGGGCTTTATTAGTGTGGATAACCTATACGTGGTCTAATGCAGCACCAGTGGAATATCTTCTCACGCTTACCACCCTAACACAGCTCTTAGATTAAAAAAAAATCAGTATTCATAGTAATATACAAAAGGCCTCTGTAAGAACAACACTGGGAACAGAAAAGATGTGCCTATAACATGCGGAAAGGGAGTGGCAGCAGCTGGTACATCTGACTGTAGGCAGAAGTAGTTTCAGTCATGAGAATGTCTGTACCGTAATATATCTGAAGTGGATTACCTGCTCTGAGTCACTTAAATTCATTTTACTCTCCATGAAGAAAGCCCCAGTTAGAAACTTGAATTCCGCCTTGCCCTCCTGATATCTCATAAATTATCTCTTGTTACCTGAGTAAGCACATCATCACAGTTCTTATTACAGGCTACCATTTGAATGGTACCCATGTTTTTGCTTACTTTTTTTTTATAAATAAGGAAATTAAACCATTAAAGGGGTAGGTCTAAGGAAAGTTTCACACAGATATTTTGATATCTGAGTGGATATTTATTTCTCCCCCCAATTTTAGTATCTCTCTGCTATCAAAACACATGTTCAATTTCCTATGCAAATAGCCTAAAGTGAGAAATGAAAGTTACCAAAAGTATAGAGGAAAATCAGGGACACCTAGCCGACAACAATACAAACTCTCTGGTCACAGTAATCAAGTGTTATAGCAAACAATGGGAATGAGATTATCTTCATTCTCTTCTCAGCACTGACATTGATGATGAGCTGTTATATCTACCAGGCCTTAACTTACGTCAATGAAATTGAAACAAGAATAATTGGGAGTGATATAAAGAAGTACACCATCATTTATTATGCTTGACCATGTTTACTTATCATTTTGGATCTAGAAGTGAAATTACTGAAGTAATAGGCTTCACATAGCTTATAACGGTATTGGAGGAAAGGCTCCTGCTTTTGTGCCATTAAACAAATTATCATACACATTTTAATGTACTACAATAATTCTTCTGTATTCCAAATACTGATTGCTCTGTGTATCTCTTAAGCTCAGGTCAACTGTGATTTTCCCTCTTTTTTTTTTTTTTTTTTCCTCTTTTGTTAACACTAAACAAACTTTATAAATGAAGACCCTTGACCAATCTAAACTTCTCCTATGCTGGACAGGCAATTCCACAGGATGGTACATCTGATACCTTTGAACAATGGCAGAACAGATGAAAATGATTCCTCCAGAGCTGAGTTCCTTCCTTAGACCCTCACCTCACTTCTCTGATGAGCCTTGGTTTCCATAAGCTTCACATGTAGACCCGGGCTGAGACACTGAAAGTTGCAAAAAACAGATATTTGTCTGTATGGTGGAGTTCAGTACAGATCAGGCATTTCTGACATGTAAACATAAGAAAATAAACACAACTGTCATTTAATAAAAGGGGACATCTTTTCATAGATAATTAATTGGATCAAGAGGACCATTTTCAGACTGTTTTTACAACAGCCGAAAGTGACTGGTAGATTTCCACAGGGATTTGTGCTGAGACAGAGTGTTCACAACTGATCTGGAAAGGGAAGTGGAGAGTGAGGTGACAAGGTCTGCTGATAATGCTAAATTTATTCAGAATATTAAGTAAGGAAGCTCTATGAAGAACACAGGGTGCATTTTGTGAAACTGACTGACTGGTGATAAAAGGGCAAGTGAGATTCACTTTTGACAAATGCAAAGTAATGCTGGTTGAAAATACTTCCTGTCTCTCTATATACAGTGAAGATCTTTAAATTGGTTATTACTATTCTGGAAAGAGATCTTGGAGTCATTATATAATCACGCTTTGAAAACATGAGGTCAATGTTTAGTGGTGGTCAGAAGAGTAAATAAAGTTTTGAGAACTGGGAAGAGAATTGAGAGGAAAACAGAAAATACCACTATGTCACTGTATAAATCCACATTGTCCTCACATCTTGAATACTATTTGCAGTTCTGTTTATAATAATAAAATACTAGAAATGGAAAAGGTATATAAAAGGGCAACAAGTATGATAAATATTGCGAAATGATTTCCGCACAAGAAAAAGTGAAACAGATTTGGATTCTTTGGACTGAATAAGAAATGGATAATGAGAACAGTGGCAGTGAGTGTATAGGAGAATGGTTGTTCACTCTTTCTTATGATACAGAAACAAGGCAGAACAAATAAAATATCAAGCAGATTTAAGTCAAAGACTAAGAAATAGATATATATTTATTTTCACAGAAAATGTTATTAAATTATGCAAGTTGTTGCTGTGGAATGATATGTATGATAAAAATTTAGTTGAGATAAAAATCAGTTACTGAATCTATGGAAGAAATATTCATTAAGTGGTGATAAACACAAAGATAAAACCTGTGAATCAAGTCCTCAAGTTGCATATTGTTGTTATTTCAGAGAAAATGTAGAGCTAAAGTGTCACAAGATGTCTGCCCTTTACTATTTTTTTTTGCTTTTTTTTTTCCCCCTGAGATATGTGCACTCAGAGATGGAATACGTTGGTAGGTGGACCTTTGTTTGACCCAGTACAACTGTACTCATGTTAAGGCTTAATCACCCAAATCTATATCGCACAACACAGGACAGCATAACCGCTGATTAAAACCTGTTTCAGAGCAGAATTCAGACTGAAGTAACCTGGTCTTTTAACAGAAACTAACCACTGAGCTCAAAAAGGGTGAAATACTTTTATGATGTCCTAAGACTACAATGGATTCTGAAACTGCAGTAAAAATCATAGCTGTGCTTTCATGTGTAAAACTTTTCCTGTTAAACAGTACTCCAGCTCCCCTCTCTCTCTCTCTTTTTTTTTTTGGTTTTTTTCCTTTAGCTTCTGACCAAGAAAAAGAAATGGCATACAAACATGTAGGATTACTTGATACTAGTTGTGTAAATACAAAATGCAAAGAAGAAATTCCTGTTTTAAGGAGAAATTAATATATTTTATTGTAGAAATTCAGTGAGCATTGTACATAGAGTAGTGTCATGAAAAACGTTTGCAAGCGGCAAAGGTCTAACCAGAGTTATTCAGACATTTTTCTCTAAGCACAGGAACCCACAGTTGAAGGTGATTTTCTGTACTTATTTATTCTTTGCAAATGTCATATCATGTGCTAGAACTAGGAAGAGGAATGAATTTCTTTTCAGTTTAGGAGTAGATGACAGTTTCAAAGAAGAAAGAAGATACAAAGTTCCCACTGTGAGTCCAAAGATGAAGAAACTGGCCTCCAGGAATAAAGCAAAAAGCTGGATCAACTGAGAGAAGTAAGGAGTACATGGTTTTCAGAAAAACTTAAGAGCCATCTGATCAATCCTTGCTGAAGGGCATTTCACATTCCCAGTATCAGTTTTACCTTCAAGAAAAGCTTTTATTTAGATACATCCTTAAAAATTGAAGGGTCCTAAATTTCTTTCCAAATTCTTCCATGACAACAGAGAAGGTATTCGCACATGTAACCACAGTCACCTTAGATGTCCTCTTGCACTCCAGATGGCCTCCAGACATCTCTCCTGGACTCAGGTACTATGGCAACATTTCCTGTGTCATAGCTGCTCCCTCTGGTCCTAGATGTAGGAGTTTCAGGTACATTAATCCCACCCTTCATGTTATTTCTGTGTGATACAGAAAGCACTCTTGAGAATATGAAGGAGCTCTGACCATGCAGTTACCTCACAGGTCTTAACTAAGTTTTCAGTTTTCGTATAGGATAAACTCTAACTTGGAGTGACAGTTTGTTGTACAGGAAGCCTCCCCACATCAATAGTGGAATAGTTTCACACATGTAAAGCAGTCCATGTAAACATAGCTAGAGGCATCGAAAGATGCAAGAACTTGTTGAAAGGTACAGCTCATCTGCACCTTACCGCCCCCAGTAAATGCAGTCTTCACCTCTTCCCTTTTCTTTCAAGCACCTTTAGCCAACGGGCATACCCTGTTGTTGGATGTTTCTATAAAAGATTTCAGAAGAAAATGAAACACTTCCATAGTGTCATTAATTTTGTCCTTTTTAGTGGTACGTATGCAAACCAACAAAGAATTATAAAATCCTTTAAAAGTATATTTATTATTAAAATATGTCCTTCACTACTAGGGATTACAATAGTAAATTTAACAAATACAATTAAAATTACGACATAGAATTTCAGAATGATTCCTGAACTTCTCCAGAAGGCTTACAGAGCCAATTTTAAAATGACAGCAAATCAACCATATTCCAGCAGAATGTATTAGCTTCAAAATACTGAAATTAAGAATTGTGTCAGGGAATTGGGGGGTTGGACTAGATGATCTTTAAGGTCCCTTCCAACCTCTAACATTCTGTGATTCTGTGAATCAGCAGAGAATAAGGCTATGGCATTTGAGGCTTTCTATTAGGGTACAGCAGATATTGAATTTTGTTGAGTTTTATTCTCCAAATGAATTTTGTCAATTTCCAATTTTTTAACACTTCAGCAATATCTAAGCTTAAATCTTTTTTAATTAATTGAAAGTTAATGAATACATTTCGTGCACTCTGCTAGGAAATACTGTTTGTAATACTGTTAAATAGATAAATTTCAAATATAACACACTAAGCAGATGGGACTCTGTCTGTTCAAAATGAAATATAAATGAAAGTCCTTTTCACCAGCTGAACTTATATCCCCGTCTGTCTCCATAGTCTTAAACAATATGTCATTAAGATTAACCTGGTCTAGTGGGAGGTGTCCCTGCTCATGAAAGGGGCATTACAACTAGATGATATTTAAAGTCCTTTCCAACCCAAACCCTTCTATGATCCTACGATTAAAACTATTGTTACAATGTAATCTTAAAGCACTATTTCCATTCTTGGAGCCAAAGTTACTTTTTTTCTTTTTTTAGTTCTGTCTCTAGACACAATTTTCTTTTCTCTACAGTTTGAAAAGATGGAGAAAAAGTCCATTCTTACACTTGAGAAGGTTCTCTATTATTTTTCTGTGAGTGTTTTATTTGCAATTTGCTACAGAATAAATAGTAAGTAAATATATATTTTTCACAAGGAGATTCTAAAGTATGCTTTTTTTTTTTTTTTTTTTCGATATGACCTTATTAATTTATCCAGAAGGCTTCCCCTTAGGCCTCAGTGGTGGTATATCTCCATGTTGTTTGCCTAAGTTCATAGGGAATATATTTTCAGCAGACACAAGATAGACATAGGTTGTTCTAGTGTTCCATTGGGTAGACAAGGATCCCCTCATAAGAAATTGAATCACACATTAGAAACCATTTAAGTGAGAAATCTGGATCCTTCGTCATTTTGGTTTCATACTTCATATTTTTTTTCATGTATGCTTCCATTTACCAATCAGGATTAAAATGTGTATCATAAAGCAACATTATAATTTCTACCTGTGTTTATTAATATTTCGACAACATTGTGCATGCTTTAGAAGAGGAAAGAAATGAGAAAGAGTTTTTACAGCTTTGAATTTCTCACATATGCATTCAAATACTGGGCTTTTTATTCTGAAAATCTCTGATGATGAGGTGAGATTGATAGTCCAGCATTTGGTGGTGGGTTTTTTTGTTTGTTAGTCTGGATTTGTGCTTTTTGTGGGTTTTTTTTTCTGTTGTTGGTTTTCTGGTTTGCATTGTCTTGCAACCCGAACCCAAAAAAAGCTTCTCATTTGAACCAGATATCTATGTAACATAAGCACATGCTGTGAGTGAGAGAAATGTGGAAATAAGTGGAGAGGTAAGGCTTACTGAGGCAACAGCTGAATGGTAGGAGTATGCATCCTGTATTGATCTTGTTTCCTCTGCTTCAAGAAATGCTTGTGCCAGAGGGGAATCAAAGTCCAATTGTTGTCATCCTTGACAGTGTACTGCTGCTTCATCTCTTATGAGAAAGTAGATTCTATAGTAAATATCCTGTATAAATGTGAGCCAAAGATTTTCTTATTAGATACACTAACTTAACAACTGCATAAAGTTACATGTCTTCTGTCTTAATATATTAATTGTTGGTTATAACCTTTCTTAGGATTTCATTATTATACTTATTGATATGTCAGCATTAAACACTTTTCCTTCTGCTCTTACATTGCATATGTCATTCTTAATGCTACTAGGGAAAGAAATTTACTTTCTCCGGCCTTGATTTATTTCAGCCAATTCATAGTTGTTCCTTATTTATCTCCCATAGAATTGTGAAATAAATAAGGGTAGAACAGATTTTTTGAGATCTGGGTCAACTTTCTTCTCATTGCAAGGCTAGTTTTAAACTTAAATCAGGTTGTGTGTAGCCATTCCTGGGTTTAATTCTGCTACGCGGCTCTAACAACAATCTTGCTCCTTCTCTGTTCTGTCAATTCAAACTGAAGGTACAGGACTTTTTATTTGTTTCTGGTGAGCTTTGTGAGGTTCCTGTCAGACCATTTGTCCAAACTACTGACACCCCAGTTTTAGTGGTCATGAGAGGCCAGTCAGACTCTATCAAGTTGCCAGCAAGGTCACAAAGTGAGTCCTCTCAAAAATTGTTTCTGTACACTGTAGGAGGTGAATGAGAACAGCTGGAAAGGATTTATCAAATACAAATTACACTTGATCACCCCGACTGCCTTGTTTGATGAAATGATCCCATCTGTGGATGAGAGAAGAGCAGTGGTTGCTTTCTACCTGGACTTTAGCAAGATTTTCAGCCCGGTCTCCTGTAGCACCCATTGTCTCTGTGTTGGGATGTTGCAGTGTTACACTCTAGATGGGTGGACTACCAGAGAGGTGAAAAGCTGTCTGCAGCATTGCGTTCAAAATGTAAGAGTTAATGGTCATGTTGTACCTGAAGGCCATTTAGAAGTGGAGTTCCTCAGGGGTTCTATCCTGAAACCTATCCTGTTTAATATCTCTATTAGTGGTGAAGAGGAGGAGACATAATGCACAAGTTTATAAGTGACAGAAAACTGGTAAATGCAGCTAACAATGCCTAAGAGCAGAGCTGCTATTCAGGGGGCTCTAGGCTGGCTACTGCAATGGATCAACAGGAACTTCGTGAAAATCAACAAGGACTAAAGCAACGTGCTGCACTTGGGGAGGAACCCTGTATGGTAATGTGGAGAGGGACTGGCTGACTGTCTGGGGAGAAGTTCTGCTTGGGCCCCTGGAGAGCAAAGAGCTGAATATGAGCAGCCCAGAGTGCTCCAAATAGGAGTCATAGGCATGTTCGGCCTGGAGATGAGATGGCTTCGGGGCAATTACTGGTAGCTTCCCAGTATCCAAGAGGTGATTACCAGAACTTAGCTCTTTATCAAGTTGCACAGCAGAAGAGAGACAGTCAAAAAATTAAACTGGAGATGTTCTAATGGGATATTGGGAGGTGAGAAAAAAAGTTGCTGTTAGGACTGTCAAGCATTGGAACATGTTGTCCGAAGAGATTGTGTAATTTCTTTCTTTGGAGATATTTGATGCCAAACCAAGAAAGTCTTGAGCAACCTTATCTGAATTCAGAGCTGACCTTGCTTTTAGCAGGACATTGGACTAGAGAACTCCTCATGCCCCTCAAACCTGTGTGATTCTGTGAATTCATGCTGAGTTCAGGATGCTAAATTCTTGTATTTCAAGCTCACCTGTCTTGCACATCACAGGAAATCCCTAAAAACCACAATCACTATAGTGTGTTATCTCTTCCAGTAGTATCCTTTAAATAAACACTGTTACTGAAAAAGTAAAAACCCAGCCAAACAAAAAGTCTTAAAAATATGTGGAGTAACAATGTTGCATAGGCTGCTATTTTGCGTCATGCTGCCAGTTTTGTGTCACTGTTTCCTTGTATTCCTGTCCGTCTGCACTTTTAAGTATAAACTCTCCACACTGTCCACTGAGCAAACATGGATCCTTTTTCCAGCATTAGTGCTCTTAGGCAGATTTGTTAAAAAAAAAATGACAAACAATAGCAGCTGAAATGAAACCTCTTCAGTACAGCTGTGATAAAGTCCTAATGTAGTATAACAGTTTGTGTGTTTGAATTAGATTAACAGGATCGCAAGGGATGCTCACACAGCGCAATGCAGAAAAAATGTTTTATCAGGATACAAATAGTTACATGTATATTAAGCTCAAGTCCACTACAGCTGAGCCGTTGTAAAACTTAGTTTATGGTATGAAATTTTTGGGGGGAATTTATAAAGAGCAGGCAAAGTTTACCAGGAATTTACAGCAAGTAGTGAAAAAAAAATCTAATATAATTCAAAGTGTTGTCTTCCATATACTAAATCTTGCAGGTACACCACCATTTCCTTTCAGACTCTGAGAAGGACTTGGAGAGTAGATACGGAAGAATCTCCTGAGGGCCTGTGAAGGTTACTTAAATTTCTGGCATAAGGATTGTAATCTCTGGGCTCCGATCTAATGTACCAGATGTAGGAATCTACTCTGTAATTGAAAGGCATGATTCCAGCTTTGGATAAATTCATGCATGCTGCAGGTGTACTACTGAATGCTGTGTCATCATAGCTGTGGAGTGGTGCTAGGGAAAAAAAAAGAAAAACCAACAGTGGTATAAATACAGTGTAAATGCGGAGGTAATAACTGTTACTGCACAAAATAAAACAGGTCACTTAAACCAGCTGTTGCAGCACGTCTGTGTGTATAAGTATTTTTGACTTGCTTTTCACCATACATTTGTTTGTGGGTGGTTCCTACAAACACAAATTTTTCCACTGTCCCATCTTTGCCATCTAGTAAGAGCTTTAACATCTCTAGAGGTCAGCATCTTATTTGGGTCAGAAATTATGGATGCTGAATGGATTATTTTTATTGATTTAATTTCCTTATTTACATATCTGTGACCTATTTTTCTGAACAGATGTGGTAACAGACTCCATATGGGAGAGTGATTTTTTGAACGGAAACCTCAGATGATCTATTTTTGGCTTGCCACAAGACAGAAGCACTTTCTACACTAACTAAACTTAAGTAAATCCTGCTATTTTACTATGATATCCACCACATTGCCTTCTCTAGTTCCCTGTAGTTTCCTATCAGTCAAGTCCCTCAGGCAGAGTGGTTTGGGAAAAAGGATGAATCTCCTCCTGACTGTTGATGTAATAGCTGTAGGGTAAATGCAGCAGATTGGAAAAGGAAGTTCTGTCTTGTGAAGTAACAAATAATAATATCTTTTAAAAATAGAATATTTTTCTTTAATGACATATAGTGGGCCAGATGTGTACTTTCTTTTTCTTTCTGTTAGTTCAGGAATGTAACTTTCACATGAAAAGTACAGTTGCTGCTGTGCCTGCGTATATATATTTGCCCAAACTGTGTTTAAAGTAGCTGGGTTGTGTGTTTTTATCATTGCAGCACAGAAACTATCCAAAAACTAAGTGACCTGTGCTGACTAGTTCTGGATTGTAAACACTACTGTGACTGCGTAGAAACATGACTGTGTAGACACGTGACAACACCCTGTCATGCTGGGAAATATCGCCACATTGTGCAGCTGAGTTTCCTCCTCTATCAGTCTAGTGATTAACTCTTGTCTTGTGACTGGAAGTTGTTAAGGTGTTGTGTTTGTATAGCACTTAGTAGGAAAGGATCACTGACACAGGTATAAGGGAAGATAAATGAGCCTTTGAAGATATAAAATGTTAGAAGTTGGTACTATTGAAGATGGTGGGGAATAAGAGCTCTTTGCAAGTTAACTGGGAAGGAGAGTTCAGCAAAGACTGCTTGTTTTCACCTTCAGTTTAACTTAAATTTAGTAGACCCCACAGATCTACAAAAATAACATGTATGGTCTTGTTTATATATCAGTTGGTGTGCTTTCTATGTGTCTGTTCTGTCTCAAACATACATAAAATCTAAACATCAAATTTAAACAGCAATGCAATCGTACCACTTTGTGGTGATACTCATTTTTTTTGGTGCCCATTTGTGAACTCTTTTGACTTTGATTATTTTCAGTCTGGGAGAAAGAAAGAGTTTATTTTTTTTTTCTCGCAAGAAACCTTTTACATTAAGAGAAAATTGTGGCTCTTCTATACAAAAAAAGCAAAATAAATTGCTTTATCATTTTGTTGGTTTGGGTTTTTTTTGTATGCTACTTGTGTTTGAGTTCTCTTGCACCACCAGACTAAATGCATTTTGCAAATTCTCCGCAACAGTTCACTCTGCAGTAAGTTGCCCCAGATACCTGTGTTAGGCTGGAAAATATCAGGTCTTTCTAGGTCAGGACTGCTTTGAAGATAACTATTTCTAAGTTAATTGCACAGATATAGAATATTATTAGACACATGGGTAGAATCAGATTACACCTTATGAAGAGATGAGTGGTACCTATATAGTTTGAAAGGGCCCTGGGGCCTTAGAAGGTGTTGGAAAGAAAATGAGACTATGTATATGCCGGTAGACCTCAAGACAAATACTGACGTTTAAGACTTTGTACCTCACAATTAACCATTTTGTCAACAAAGTACCTTCATTCTTCTCTGAAAAATGGTTTGTTCAAATATGACAGAAGAATACTGGTGGAACAGTGGTAGAGGTCGAACATCTGGTGAGTTGCCCCAAGACAGCAGAGTGCTTTCTGGTAGAAAGAAACTTTCACTGAAAGATTTTTCACTTAAGGCACAGATACTTTTGTTATCAAACATTATTCACATACATGCCATCTATACAATTCAATAACAATTTCTGAAAACCTCTTTTTTTGTGTCTAGCCTTAAGGACCAAGATCCTTAGAACTCTTTTTTTTCTCTAGAACAAAGTCTTCTCCTCTGCCCTGCTGTATCCCACTTTACCTCCACTCACAATCATCTTTGCTGCCCTGTCTTTAGAGGGATTTCAAGACTTGGGGAGAGAAGTTGCGGACTCTTGCCAGGCATGAACCTCTTCTCTCTCTTGCCTTGCAAAGCAACCATGTGGACAATCCTTTGTGCTTCCTACTAAGGAAAGGTCAGCAGGCTCCTCAGAAGCTCTCACGGAGCTCAGAGCTTAGACTGCACAAAGGTCTTTTTCTGATGACTCTTCCCAAAAATTCTTCTTTGATAGAGAAAAAAAATGTAGAAAGTATTTTGCCATATCTTTTAGTTATTAAGTAAGAAAATTCACTTTGGAAATATTCTCAGTAAGGCTGTGACATGCCTTAATTATTAAGCCTATGGCATTTCACTGTTTTATGCAAGGGTGTTTGTGTTGTCTGCATTTCGTTCTCCCATTGTAACTGCAGAAAATCTGAAAGTAAGCAAAAGTTGAAATGTAAATGCCATGGTCTTAGCTGTAATATTAAATGTTCCCCATGGTTTTACGATTACCCTTTACAGAATCTGTTGATGCATTTTGGCAAGAACATTATTAAAAATTTTCTTGGAAAAAATCCCCTTAGCAGAACCTGACAGACAGTAAGGTCAATAAAGTTTTAATCAACGATGGAAAAAACACTCTTCTTCCAGATGGGTACCACAGAACAATACTGGCGCAAAATATTTATGATTCACTTTAGAATCTCAAAGTCTGAAACATAAGTAAAGGTTGGTGATTATTTCTAAAGTAAAATGTGTTCATCCTTAGAAATTCTGAGGATTGAATTTCTGAGAAATAAATGATAGTCTTATTACTGAAAGTATATGATTAATTTTGAGTGAACACCAGGTTTGTTACTGAACTTTCTTGTGTTCTTAATCTGTCATCACTTTTAAAGAAATCATAATTGCATATATTGTAGGATCATAGAATCATAGAATCATAGAATGGCCTGGGCTGGAAGGGACCTTAGAGATCATTTTAATCCAACCTCCCTGTTGTGGGCAGGGACGCCACCTCTCGACTAGGTCAGGCAACACACGTGAGAACCGAACGGGAATCGAACCCGTGACCTTGGTGTTTCATGCACCACGCTCAACCCACTGAGCTGCGATGATTCTTTGGGTATCTCTGTGTCTTTAATTTGTAGACTTTGTTCGGATGATATACAACTGTATATTTACTATTGGTAACAACTATTGTTCTAACAGATGTTTGTTGCGTTAGAATTATTTGGCACATAGGGTGATATTCTAATAACAAAGTGTTGTTTGTTTCACTATGTGGCCTGGACTCTGTACTTGGGCAACTCAAAAAATCCATAGTGAAGAGAATTCTTAATAAAGGAAAATTTCTTTTCTGAGTCCAGATCCTGCTACCTCACCCAATCTCAGAATCGGACTCAAGGAGGAGAAAACCCAGGCAAATTTTGACATTATGGATGGATCACAGAATCACAGAACATTGGGGCTGGAAGGGACCTCAAAAGACATGTAGTCCAGCCCTGTGCCAGAGCAGGATCACTTACAGCAGAGCGCACAGGAACGCATCCAGGCGGATTTTGATTATCTCCAAAGAAAGAGACTCCACAACCTCCCTGGGCAGCCTGTTCCAGTGCTCTGTCACCCTCACCATGAAAAAGTTTTTTTAAATATTTTTGTGGAACCTCCTATGTTCCAGCTTGAACCCATTGCCCCTTGTCCTGTCATTGGACGCTGCCGAAAAGAGCCTGGCTCCGTCCTCCTGGCACTCCCCCTTGACATATTTATAAACATTAAGGAGGTCACCCCTCAGCCTCCTCTTCTCCAAGCTAAAGAGACCCAGCTCCTTCAGCCTTTCCTCATAAGGGATATGGATGAACAGCTCCCCTTACATATCTCCAACCTTCTTCCTATTGTGAACACTTAAGTAGTCTGTTCACAAGAACTGGAGTGTTGAAGCGGGTTGCCTGATACTTCTCTATTCCCAGCAGAGGAGTAAACGGAAACCTGCCTAGACCAGGCCGAGTATGACCAATGGCCATGGCTGTATTTTGCATCTGCAGAAAAAACTGAAAAATATCAGGTTGTCTAGATATGCTAGTCACTCTTACAAAATGGATACCCAAAGAAAGTCTGAATCTATTCTGCATGCGTTTCTGCTACCATTTTAACACTTGCTAATTAACAATTAATGCAGCTATTAATTAACACCTACAGCAAGCTTCTTAGTCATCATACTGAGAGTTTGAAAGTACTGAAACATGATTTGTGGTTTTGAGTTCATTACAAACTCTGAATAATTTATCTTGTTTTCAGGAAACTGCTGCTTTGTACAGGCAAACTTAAATTACAGGTGTGCAATGAGTTACACTATCAGCTATATTAGCATATTCTAAATCCAAAGTATGTTGCTTTACTTCTGTGATGTTAAAGGTGACTGAAATATTTAATTAGGCATTTCTAGTTGTTTTTGCTGTTTTATTAATTCTGCGAGTTTGGGAATGACACTCCACTTTTTAAGAAAATAGTGTGGGTCAATATACATAATGTAAAAAATAGTATAGGATGACAGCTTTTGGATCAAATTAATATAAAAGTAATAAAAAATGTACATAAGTTGTTAACCTTTCTGTTAACTCTAATTGGACTACTATATTTACAGTCATAGAAGATTAATTGGTTAATTCTCTGTTAAAATAACTTGAAATTAGTATTACTTACATCAAAATCGTCTTTCCTGAATAGGAATGTTTAAAATTCCTTCATTGTTTGTATTAAGCTTATAATTTATTTTAAAAACTCTTGACAGGTGTTGAAAAACTTTCATATAATTCACATAATCAGTTGTGTTGCCTTAAAAAAATCTTTCCCTCTAATTGTTTCTTTTCTTTACCCTTATTTAAGTTTTAAAATTCAGGAAGAAGTGGTTTTGGTGGTGGTGTTTTGCTTTGCTTTTCAAAACATTGAGATATAGGCTTAATGCATTTTTAATGAGTATGCTATTATTCTGTTGCCCATTCCATAATTGTATCTGAAGTGATTGGCATTATCATCATATCTTATTGTTCATTCTGAGCACATGAATATACACCTGAGTATGTTTAATTGCATTTTTTCCTGTCAAGTCTTTAATTTCCTCACAGGCAGTTTCAGGTGATAGGTTTGGGGAAAGCCAGAATCTTAATCTTCTAGCTAGCATGCATATTTATTGCTGTCTACTACTGGATGGAGTCCATGCAGTATATCAGTGTTTTGCTAGAAGATAATAAAATGCTACTTCGAGCTCTGTTGGCATGAGTTCTAAAACCAAACAGATCTTAGTTCTAACCATACCTATTTTGACCAGTGCATGGAATAGAACCATACTGTGACCACCAGGGTCTGATATAATTGCACATTCTGTGGCCTCAATTCTAGTATGATCTTATAAAGCAAATTTGCAGTTCAACACTTGTTACAGCTCTGGAATTCCCATTTCTACTTCTTCTGTTCTTCCTAAAATGTGTTATTAAGAGTCAGTTTCTTCGCATGTAAGTTGCTCAACCTTGGCAGTGATGCTTGGTGCCATTATGTATAATGGTTGTCAAAGGAAGAAGCCAGCTGTGTCTGCCTCTGAATAGAGCTATCCACATGCTCCCTCTCTTCCAGTTGAGTTTATTTCATATAATTTAACTGTCTTATACAGCCATGGAGTCTCTCACAAATCAGTCCTCCATATTGCAAAAGTTGTGGTTGCGGATCAAAGGTAATCATGGCAATCAACTCACTGGTAACATGTAGATTTGAAGATTTTGATTGTAGAAATGGAGACTCACAGCATGCTTGGACAGCTGCAGCTCTCCTGCATGCTGAGGTCCATGGAAATACATAGTTCCAGTTGACTATTTTCTACAATGAATGCACACTGAGAAGAGCAGATGGGTTTCACAGTGCTCCGTGAGATTCTGCCCTTGTTACCTGAGCAACTGCATTCCTCTCTGCAACTTTGACTCAGTGATAACTTAATTTATTAAAACAATGTAAATATCAACTAACAGGGGAGACTTGTCTCTGCTTGAGACTGAACTTTCACCAAGGTCAAAAATCACACAGTAATAACACATTTCACTGCTGCTGAGATTAATACAAAACCTAATTTATTGCTCAAGTTTTTCTTTGAAATTTCTTTCCCAGACACAGTAGTGTTATGAGTTGTGCAGAGTTCCACACAAATTTAATACTGCCTAGCACTTTTCCATAGAAATATTAGTATGAATATATACGATTTTACTTTTAAGAAAAATAAATAGAAAGATTCTTTGGAAACAGACTTGCCTTGCTTATTTGTTGTTCTCCCTCAGGTTGTTTCAGTTTGGTTTTTTTTTAGTTCATTTAAAGAAACAAGGAATAAATGTTTAAATTGGGAAGAAATATTTTTTATAACTTCTGGAAGTGCATCTAAAGGTCACATTGTCAGAAGCTACCAAAAAGATATTGTTAACACAGTTTCAACTAAATATTTTTCAAAGTTAATACTTTCTCCAAAATAAAAAAGTGTAGTTTTGGTACTATCTGACAAATTTTGTCAGTTGGGTTCATAATGGAATTGCTGATCAAAGTCTGAGAATGTCTTGCTTCTAAGTAAGTGGTGCCTTGTTGCCATACTGACATACAGAAGACCTGAGATACTGGTCAAAGGTATTTACTCTTCTTTCCCTTAGATGGCAAGACCAAATCCCCATGCTTCTTAAATCTTCTTTAACTATTACAGGTATATTTACTGGAAACCAGAAGGAGGTATTGAGTTATTGCCAGATATTTGTCATTTTGTGGCATCCTAAGTTTTCAAAAAGTCTCATGATCCTACCTAGGGAAAAGATGAAGTATTACTAACTATATATAAGAATAGTTAAGAAATAGGAAAAAAATATCCTGGAAAAAAAGAACACACAAACCCTCATTTCTCTGCTAATACCAATAGTGTTAGATATTTATTTGGAACATTAAATATCAAGTACTTTTTATTTCTTATTTAACATTATGAACAACTGTTTTTCTTGCTCTGATTTTAGCTTTTTAGTGTTTGCTTGGTTATATCCCTAATTTTTTTCACCATTGAAGTATTACATACAATGAGTTTTCTGGTCTCTACAGGTTTTCAACAAGCTGTGCTAAGAAACTTGACTCCTCTGGTATTAAATGAAGGAAAAGATTTGACAGGTTTAGATATGAAATGAATAGTGACTTTCTTCTGAAAATATGTCAAATTAAAGCAGGTGAGGTGAGGAAAACAGCCACAATATGTCAGCTTCTGCAGTCTTTGATTTATTTTTAATGACTCAGTGCACTTTAGGAAGCCTGAAGATGTGCTTATTCACAGCCCAGGTCTCATGGTGTGCTGCATTGTTCAGGTACTTCTTCTAAGTTGGGTGCAAGATGGGATCATGACCTAGAACTCCTGTAAATAGCAATTACCTCTTTGGAAAGAGAATGATTAAAGTTTAGCTGAATGTCAGCAAACTATTCACTCCTCTCTCTTCCTCTCTTCTGTAACTTATTTATACTTCTTAAACATACATCCTCCCAAAGTTTTTTTATTGCCAATTCTCTTCATTATTTATTTATTTATTTATTTATTTTTGTTTGTTTCTTTATCTATTTCTGATAAATCACATAGGATAATGTGAAAGAGTAAGATCTCATTAAATTGTCACACAGCAAAATAATAATTTCAGGTTCAAGTGATTTAAAAAATAAAAAAAGAAGTTGACTGAATATAAAAATTTAAATACTTAATCAGAATCATTTCAGGAAAAAACAGGATCCCAATCATGACAGATCCACAAAACAGGATTCAAAATGAAAACACAGGTAATTCACCCAGGAAAACCACGGATTTTTTTTTTTTTTTGATAAAATGATTGAAGAACTTCTGTATCTCAATTTCACAAAACAATTTGGTACCAAAAGTGTAAACTGGACATGAATGTCATTAAAGGGCAGAAAACATGTGACAACTCCAAAAAGAGAGAATAAAGTAAGAAAAACATTCTTCATTATGACCACAAATAAAATATCTCAGTGTTGATATTTTGACATATTTTTATTCATGACTTCAACACAAAAGTTAGAGAAATATGAACAAATTTGCTGAAGACTCAAAGCTAGAAGGCCTCAGTATTAAGAATAAATAGTATCACCTAGAAAATTTATAAATGAAATAATATTGAGCATTACCAAGCTCAGGACCATGTGCCTGATTGAAATAATATTTCCATTATAAAGTGACAGATCAAATAAGGACCCAGTGTACTTATTAACATGTGACTGAGGAGTGATCAGAATATTTTCCTGGAAATATCTCCCTGGAACCAAGGTAAAGAGCTGCACACACATTATGAGAAAATAGTACTAGTGAGATATGATAGATGCTGCCTAGCTATTTGCTTGGTAGCACTGTGAGGCTTACCATATTTTATTCAGAGTATTACAAGTCATGAGGAGCTTATATAAGCATGGTATTGAAAACGAGACCAAAAACTGGTGTTCTCTTAGTGTTAGATGAACACCTCTGAGATCATTATCTTCTACTGAGCCAGTTTCTGCTCTTACTTTAGTGTTATATTCTTATGTGTTCCTGTCTAGAAAGACCTCATGTTTAAAGATAAATGTGAGAACAGTTTTGATACCTTGAATGGAGGTTCATAATTTATGATCTATTAGGCAGAAGAAATGTGGTGAAATACTGTATACCTTCAGGAGCAACAAACTTGATCAAATAGGAAAGCAAACTGTGTGCAAGTCAAATTCAGCATGTCCAAAAAAAGGTCTTTCATCCACCTCTCAGCTATGATTTGCAATGCAGAAGGAAATACATGATTTGGACAAGTGATCTGTTTAACTCTGCTTCAACATAAGCTACTATTTTCAATAATCACAGCTTGGAGGTACAGCACGTATTATTTGAATGTTCACTATGGTCTGAAGAAATGAAAGCTGAGTCAGTGAAAAGATATTGATAAAAAAAACCAACTCATACTAGTTCCAATAAAGTTATTTTTTGTTGCTTTTGCTATAGGAAAAAGGCAATTTAAAATAATAAAGAAACTCTGGTTTTAGATACCAGGAAATAGGAGATGTTACTTACTAAAATAATGAACCAAATCTCTGATGACAGAATCAGAAAAATATTGGCCTGGAGTTCTGCTGCAGAGCAAGCTAAATATTGTAGAGTATATGGAAACATGATAATGGATGTAAATTGCCTAAAACTACTAAACACTCACACCTGACACTGGATTAATCCTGGTACTTGCCACTCATCTAACGCTAGGACTTACAGGGCTGATTTTTTTTTCTGCTGTCAAGTAATAAACTTTGTCTGATAAGAATGAATGGATGTTACTGAATGCATTTCTTCTAGGGAACAGTGTTTTGTAGTTTATTTTCGTCACTTTATTCACTGTTCTTCTAAGGGGAGGAGTGGCTGGATGAGACGGATCTCTTGGTGAAGGGAGAAGACTGGTCAGCAGCTGAGCAGGCTGCGGAAACTTTGTAGCAAGGAGGAAATTCACAGGATGGAGCTGTGAACACCCCACTCAAGCAGAGCGGCAGACACTGCAGGCTGAACCAGGGAGAAGGCAGCCTTGGAACTAAAGGAAAGAGCTGACTGAAGGACAACAGGGGATACAGCACAGTTCAGTTCCCCTCAGAAAATAGCACAGGTGTACAGAACCTAGGCAAGGTTCTATACCTTCATTTTACTCCTTCTTGGGTTTCACAGTTTTCACGGTGGCCATTGCCGCTCTCTCTGCCTCTGCTTTGTACTGAGGCTTCATCACTGCTTCATCTGCAGGCAGATTCTAAGCAAGAATCTGCCTGCAAGGACCCAATGGGCAGGGAGAGCAGGTATAAACCTTCTCTATTTCTATTCTGGCAGACTGGCTAACTTCAACTTTTCTGTTTTGGTTTGGATCTTTTCTTGATTTTTCTGGTTTTAGATTTTATTTACTTTTAATTTTTCTTTTTTTTTTTTTTTCTTCATTCCTGTGTTCTTTAAGGAATGCAGAATCAAGAAAAAGTCTAAACAGATTTACCTCGAAGTTGGAGCTGACTCAGGATCACATTCACTAGGGTTAATGACCTTTGATTAACACAATTTGCCTGGCAGCCAGCTCTGCTCAGCATGAGTATTAGTCTTCACTGAAACATTAGTGGGCAATTAATATTGTCACTACAGCCCAGATACGAAAGTGCACAGAAGCGTGATGCTCCAAGGGCCTTCACAGCAGGAGGCCTATACTTTAGTGTGAATGATTAAAAAATTACTTTAATGAACGATAAGAATGAACTAAGGCCAGACTAGACCAATGGCATAAAAGAAGACACAAGGAGGCTGTAAGTGACTTTCTGTCTTCCACAAATTGCCGTGTGTGGGTTTCTGTGTGGTGGAGTTGCGGAGTTTGTTCTGAAACAGCAGATTTTTTTTGTCAGATGTGATGTCTGCAGGTTCCTGTGAATAAAGGTCATTTCATACACAGAATATATGATTACATAAAAACAACTGTGATGCTGCACTGGGCCCCAGCTTAATTTCCTGCTTTGCCACAAACTTCCTTTGTGGTTTTTAGTAAGTGATATATTTGTGCAAGTGTTTTTAGTAAGACCGTGTATTGAAGGATACCTGATTGCCTGCCGACAATTGAACTCCCTAGGACCTAGTCACATGATGTAGCATTTAATTTTATTTTTTAAGTGCCTAGTATTTATGTCTTGTTTTCCAGAAAATTTATGATTCTTTTTCTAGATTATTTTCAGTGTAACAGTCTGTTGCTAAATGCATATTCAAAAGTATCCATTCAAAGACAACAACATAAATCCTCATAGAAATTTGTAGATCTTTTGTAAATATTTACGTAATCAGTAGATATTCTCATAATCATCATGACCAAGCCTAGTA
Source organism: Trogon surrucura (assembly GCA_020746105.1). NCBI lineage: Eukaryota > Metazoa > Chordata > Aves > Trogoniformes > Trogonidae > Trogon > Trogon surrucura. Next base: position 62,589,639 of record CM036619.1, on the reverse strand, counting down.
TTTAATTCTGTAGACACATCATTTAGCTCTTAATTTGTAAAAGAATTAATTAGACATTTATTTTTTTTCATTATTAACAAATGTGCATTCTTCAGATCACTGTTATCTCTAAAATAGTCCTGAGGTAATCAGCATGAGTTTTTTATAAACTTTTGATTTCATTTTTTGCTCTTCCTTCCCAGTTCTTCAAAGCCAACATTGATTTGTCCTGTGTTTTTCTGCGATGTATTTTTTGACACAGTACTTGGTTTTGCAGACCAGCAACGCATGTTCCTGTAGCACAGGTAATTTACAGACATTGACCAACAAGTCTCAGAAATATTGGCACTTAATTCAGCCATCAATGTGTAACACTGAAACCATACCGTAAGCAATAACTGAAGTGTTGACACCAGTCCTTCAATTTGTCATCATTTGTCCATTGTCACTTTGAGTTCTTGGTATGACTCAAGTAATAAATGAGTTGTGTCTTCTCAAGCTGATTTTGTTCCTTAGGGAAGAACTTGTCCTTTAGACCCATTTAAAATATCTTGATCTGGTGCCAAGCTAAGCTTTAAGTACCCAGTTTTGTTCTTGGCAGATTCTTTTTGCTCTTCTGTTCAACGGTTAATCCGGATCTGTAGAACTAAATTTTGACTGACGTGTCTGTGCTGTATTTTTCACTGAATCTCAAATATGTGTCCCACTGAAGTTCCCTTGGATATTTTCTTCTGAATGAAAGAACTTATTTCCAGTGCAGAAGAAGAATTTTAAATGAAGTGCAAAATCATGTATCAGATTTGTCAGATGGTCAGTGGAACTGTTCATCTGTAGAAAAGGATTACATTTCTCCTGCCATTTTTGGAAAGGCATGGCACAACTGAGTACCACCAAGTTTGGCTCACACTGCTTGGATCTTAAAAATATTGTTTGTCTAGTTCTTGCAGCATCCAGCTCAGAGGTAAGAGAACAGGCTCCTATCCATCCAAGACAATCATGTTTGGAAAATGGTTGAGACCAGGGGAAGTCTACAATACTTGAAGACAGGTAAATTATTCACTTGTTTTCAGAAGGACACAAAAAAAAAACCCCAAACAAGCCAGAGAAATGCAGTCTGGGCAGATTCGGTCTGGGTTCTGGGAAAAGCATGCCTTTTGAAACATGGTTCTGGGCATTTGGAGAAGAAGAGGATTAGCTGGAAACAGACAGCCAGTGTTTACCAACTCAATATGCTCCAGGATATGATCCCATTCAGAGGGACCTGTGCAGGCTAGAGGAATGGCCCAAGGTGGTATCCAAACCAGAAAAAAAAAAAAAAAAAAAAAAGTTGCAGATTTTAATGGAGAAGGGTTTTTGTTTATAAAATGATTTTTCCGTATGGAAAACTAGAATAGATTATTGTGATTAGATTTTCTTTTTGACTTGCTTCTTACATAATAAAGATGAAATATTTCCATTGGATTTTAAACTTTCATTATCTCATTTTGTGTACAGCTCTTCCTCCTTTTTCTTTGTAATAAATGCACATTTTAGAAAGAAATCATGAGAATGACCTAGTCTTCCTAAGAGTACCTTGTGGTTGTTGCCTTAGATTTGCCAGGTAACAAAGATCAGTAGTAGCCATACAGAAGCAAATCTGTTGTTCAGCTAAAGTAATTAGCTGTGTTCTTATGTTTTATGGACACTCACAACAGAGTATTTAAAATGGATATGTACGGATATTGTTAATTTATTTGAATCTTAGAATAATGTGATAGTGTCATGAGGAAACAGGATGGTCCGTTGCTGTTTAGTAGCAAAGAAATCCCCATTGCAAGAGTCCTTGTCATGGCAGTATTTTTAGCTGAATCAGGTGAGACTTCCCAAACTGCTCCTATGTTCAGTTCTTACATTTCATCTTCCCACAGTCATATGTGAAGAGCCCAGCAATACACGTAATTCATTACTATTGACTACCTTAACTACATAGAACTGACCCCTGTTACCATTTCTGCAGAAATAGTTTCTCTTGACTACTTACAAATATCTCACTTATACACAGTGTGACCATTTCTGCAGCAGGAATCACCCAGGGGAGACTTGGGACACTTCATCCAAGACATCAGTCAATGTGTTTAAGCATACAAGTCAGATGAGACAGAGCAGGAGCTGCCTTGGGGAATTTCAAGAACTATAAAAAATTCCCACCCGGAGGGATCCTGCAATAATCAGTCAAATACTTGATACTGAAGTTTCAATCAATCACCTTGTTTCCAACTGATCTCAAACCTGTGCTTTATTTAATCTGTGTAGTTCCCAGATTGCCCAAAGACTTGATGAAAGTGCACTCACTGGGTGTGTTAACTAGTCCAGCCCTGATACCCAGACAAAAAGTTGTTAACTAAAGAACAAATGTGATTTGCATACTTACAATTTAAGCTTGATAGCTGTTGCCATACTTACTATGTTAAGATGCAAGGAGTGTGGGTACTGAGGATACAGTGTTACAGGGAAAAGAAGTGTTTTGCCTTGCTGTCTGCTGAAGATTTTTTCTAAGTTATGTTAAGGATGCTGCAGATTTTGAAATGAGGTGAGGGGGATGTGCCTTCCACTACTTGCCTGCCTGGTATCAGAGTATATAAACAAGAAATAGTACTACAGCTTCTCCATCATGTATGCATGCTTTGCTGAATAAGTTCTTAACAATTGGTATGTTATAGTACAATAAATATAAGAAAGGAAACTTTTTATTGCTTCTTATTCAAACAGAATTTTCTTTGGAAGAATTGATGTTCTTTCAACTGATTTCAAAGAGGTACCACATCACCACTCAAAATCCCTGCTTTTTATTTGAAAACAGATAATGTTTATCATCTTACAAAGAGCTAACTAGACAGAGAGTCTACAGCGTATCTAACGGTGGCTTGATTTTGAGGTCACAAACTTCCCGTATTTCTGATGATCCATAGCTTTAGCTACAACATACTAAATGACTGTCTACTCTAGTTTTGATTATTGTAGTTCCATAGAAACACACATCTGGAAATATATCTGTTTCTTTTAAAATCTTATTTATTTAGTGGTAGACAATATATATTAATCTTCTCAAAGGTAGATCTGCTTTAATATTCTAAAACTTATATAAAGATTAATTTAAAACTTCATGGCTAAATATTTCAGGTTTAACTTTTTTTAAATACTTTTAGAATTTAATCTAATTCTCTTATATATTTAATGCCCATTTAAGTCAAAAAACTCTCTCCCAAATGTAACTGGATGTGCATCTTTAAAAATGCAGCTGTGTCCCTAGAACTATTTTCCATTTTTCTTTCATGCAATATGTGCATTCTGCTTTTGATAGCTTTTAGATGTTCAGCACTAAGCATATGTTTGAAGAAAAGTTGTACAAGATCGTAAGGAAAAGAAGTCCATACTAGAGTTTTTCCAATCCTTGTTGGTTCTTTTTCTTTTTCATCTACATCATCATACCAACAGCACAGATTGTACCTTCATATTCTTTGTATATTACAATGGTAAAGTTAATTTCTTCTGCTTCATTTGCATTTTTAAAATTTTGCTTTCCTGCTAGTTAAAAGTGAAATGTAGGTGAAGAACACATAGCATAATTCTACCTTGAGAAAATTCTGTCTGTTCTTAACATTTTTGTATTTTTTAAACTGTCTTATCACTAAGTTCAGTGGTCAACTCAGTTACAGAATCACAGAATCACAGAGTGTTAGAGGTTGGAAGGGACCTCAAAGATCATCTAGTCCAACCCCCCTGCCAGAGCAGGACAACTACAGTAGATCGCACAGGAACGCGTCCAGGCGGGTTTTGAATGTCTCCAAAGAAGGAGACTCCACAACCTCCCTGGGCAGCCTGTTCCAGTGCTCGGTCACCCTCACTGCGAAGAAGTTTTTCCTAATATTTTTATGGAACTGCTTATGTTCCAGCCTGAACACATTGCCTCTTTTCCTATCATTGGATGTTGCTGAAAAGAGCCTGGCTCCGTCCTCCTGCCATTCCCCCTTGATATATTTATAAACATTAATGAGGTCACCCCTCAGCCTCCTCTTCTCCAAGCTAAAGAGACCCAGCTCCTTCAGCCTTTCCTCATAAGGGAGATGCTCCACTCCCTTCACCATCTTTGTGGCTCTGCGCTGGACTCTCTCAAGCAGCTCCCTGTCCTTCTTGAACTGAGGGGCCCAGAACTGGACACAATACTCCAGATGTGGCCTCACCAGGGTAGAGTAGAGGGGCAGGAGGACCTCTCTTGACCTACTTGTTACTCCCCTTCTAATACACCCCAGGATGCCATTGGCCTTCTTGGCCACAAGGGCACATTGTTGGCTCATGGTCATCCTGCTGTCTACCAGAACCCCCAGGTCCCTTTCCCCTGTGCTGCTTTCCAGCAGGTCAGTCCCCAACCTATACTGGCACATGGGGTTATTCTTTCCCAAGTGCAAAACTCTACACTTACCCTTTTTAAACTGCACAAGATTTCTCCCTGCCCAGCCCTCCAGCCTGTCCAGGTCTCTCTGAATGGCAGCACAGCCATATTTATATCTGAATATTTATGTATGCTGCTTTTGTTGTTTTTCTGCTAAAATCTCTAAACCATCACTGTGAAAGGTCATGTTGACTCACATTACATGTAATACCTGGAAAATCTTAGGATATCTAGGACCTAGATAAACAATGACTTAAGACTTTGAGTAAGGCTTACAGGACAAAGGGGTATTGGTTGTGTCTGCTCCCTCTCTGGGCATAGCATTTTACACAGAACTGATTTCAACTGGGATTTTCCCCCTCTTCTTAGCAATTTTCAGAGCAATAACAATGGTTCTACTATTTTATTTTTTTTCCTAAAAGCTATATTACTTAATTTTAATGCTTTCCATGAATGCTTTGGGAAACTTGTTTAATTATTCTAGACCAAACTTTTTTTCTTGTGTGGAGAACATTTACTACGGCAGGTAGTTCTACTGACTCGGAGAAAGATGCCTCTTGTTGCATAGATGAGTTTTCTTTTTTGTGCTCACAGATCATCCAGGATCATAGAATCGTATAAATATGTAGTTGTTTAGGTTGGAAAAGTTCATAGAGTCTAACTATTAACCTATTGATACCAGGTCCATCACTAAATCATGTCCCTAAGCATCATATCTACGCATCTTTTAAATATGCCAGGATTGGGATATTTGATTAAATGGTTTTACTGTGGAATTGGTCTCTAGAGGTAAGTCATGAAACACTAAACCAACTTTTTTGAAATGGATTTAGGGGATGTCAGGTGTTCTTGCTTTCCCATTCCCATGGTGACCATGTATGGTGCACAATAGAGAGTGAGTTCTGGCACACTCTGGATTTTAGAGACTGTTTCTGTCAGAGTATCTCTTGTCAGCCTGTTCCCCAGGACTGTACTAATATCAGTTCAAAGAAACTAGCTTTATCTTCTTGACTTAGTGGGATGATAGGAAGATGTTTGGAAAGAAGAAAGCAGTGACACAACAAAGGCATAGTGGCAGTGAGAGTGAGTCTGTGAAAACAATGAGCACTCCAAACTTAAATGCACTGAACTAGATGCTCTTTTTGTGAAAATACATACTTTCAGGCACACATGTTCAATGGGGGTTTTTAGTGTTGTGGGTTTTTTATAGCTGAGTCAGTGTATGTAGTCTATGCATAATTCATGAAGGAGAATATGCATATTCATATTTTTGTCTGACTCAAGGGGTTTTGTAGTCCTGAGGACACAAAAGTACCAGATGTCATGAACTGTGCAAGCTGATATTCAAAAGACGACTGAGAAATTAACAGGTTGTGAGATGGTAAATACCTCCCTTCTGTTTCTCTAGGTATGCTCAAATTCTTGGGATGTCAGGGGAGATGGTATAATCAAAGGTGAATGCACATTAAATCCATGCCATTTATAGACTTAGTTTCACCACAACAATTATTTTTCTTTTTTTGAATTTTAAACAGTGTCAGAAAGAAATTGTTCATTAGCAAATAACCACTCTTCTCAGAAATGTTTGAAACTAAGTTACAAATGATTTTGTTTAACAAGCTAACTTGCTGTTATGGACAGATCCTTCCAGGATAGCACTAAGAGCTCATTTTCTGCGATGACTAGATTCCTTTAGCTTCCTTCAATAGAAAGGAAATAACCTGAATTTCAGACACCTTAGAAGCAAATCTTAATACATGTCCCCAGCTAGGTTACAGGCATGCGAATTTGTCCCTGATCAATTAGGCCAGAACAAAGGAAGCTGAGAAAAGAGGTCTTGTGAGGGCTTGAAAAATCTGATGTGGCCTTTCTTAGGTTGCAGTTGCGAAGTGGAGCAAATCTTTGTATCAGGTTTTCCCTCAATAGAGCGGGTGGCATGGGATGCTTTGAGGACCTGGGTGTAGATCAAAAGTGATGAATTCGGGTAATTGAAGCAAAGTTAACAGCAGATAAATAGATGGAATAGTGCTTAGGAGTAATCGACAATCCAAGGGCCTCTCTGTTGTGCCTGTGCTTTAACATGATCTTTCAGAATTGCCATGCTGATTACTGTTCACTCTCACTGTCTCTGGAGATGAGTTTACTTCTGGCATATCTTTGCAGGAAAATTATTTCCTCGGGTTCAATAGATGGATCTCAACTTTAATATTCCATTAACATGAGATTCTCTGCGGTGAAAGGGAGGAGGATTTTGCCTTTTTCTCTTCTGCTATTAGAATTTCTTTCTTCCCCAAAAGAGTATGTCCGGTATATGAAAAAAATAGGAATGAATGTTATAGAATATATGCTATTGAGCTGAAATATCTTTTAGTTGTTATAGAAAATTTCTATTCCTGAAATAAGAAAATAGTTTCATCTCTATATGTTTCTATTATTTTAATAAAAGTGTTTTGATAGTTTCAGTTTACTCTAGTTCTTAATACATTTATAATTTTTATTTCTTCAAAACCACATACTACCCAGACCTTAGCAAAGTACAGGTAGATGGAAAAGATTCTTGAATTTCTAGCTTTTGTTGTATTTACAGTTTGAGCATAGAATTGGACATCCTTTAAAGCAGCTGCTCCTATTCTATTTCTTCCATTAACCAATTTCATTTAAATGTAAAAATGTAAAAGTCCTGACTGTCAACTTATGATTCAATCATGAATGTTCCTTCAAGAATAACCAAAAATTACTGCTTTTAGCATCTGACTAACGATATTGTACATAGGTCCTAGTGCATTGTGCAGCTAATGAGACAGTTACATTTCACAGTTGGAGAAGTCAGGAAAGGTAGTGACTTACCAAAATAGTTGTGTCAGAGGATAAATGCCAGTCAGTCTTGAGCTATGTTGTAAGAGTATTCATACACTGAAGAACAACATTATGTTTTGATTCCCTTCTGTATTTTTAAATGTCCAATGTAAAAATGATGCTCCTCCAATGGAGTAATACAATACCTCCATTCACAATGGACAAAGCCTTATAAAGAGTTAATAGGAACCCAAGATTGTAAGCTCTGTATTTTGTCAAATAATTGCTTTATTATTGGTACACTATATTTTCCTTGGACTTCATGGAGCTGAAAAACTTAATAACTGTAACAAACCTTAGCTTGACAGCTATATACTGAATGTTATTGCTAGTACTGTTTATACTTCAAGGAATAAGCTTTATGTGCTCAAAGCTACTGTAATGTACCTCAGGGAATGAGCTTTGTGTGGTCAGATCTGCCATAATACCATAACTTGCACTTCAAATCTCTAGAGGGTCTCTCTAATTTCTGTTAACATGATATGTTCAAATAGTCCATGCCATTCAACACTATAAAGATATATTTTCATAACAATGAAAATTTTGAAGGTATTACTTTTTAGCTGATTTTCTGTCTCTGATGACTGACAATGCTTAGTTATAACTCTTAATTTTCAGTAGTTTGTGATCACTAGAGAAAGAAACAAATAATCCGTAGATAACCAATTGATTTGCGCATGTGTGAAATTCTAGGAAGTAAACAGAAATCAGTAAGTCTTTGACCTCTGTTGCTGAAGGAATCATATAATTAGAAATACAACATTCAAGAAACTACAGTGAGCAGTAAAACCAAAGTATCATAGTAAGTACATGAAGTAAGTACTACAGGAAATTTATTTTAACACAATGTACCAAATCCTGATGAAATCATAACCTTGAGGCACATGGAGGGGGAAAGATAAAAACTTCATTAAACAAGAGTTAGTTTATGTGTGAAATGGTCTTTATCCTCAAAAATTTTGAAACGCTAAGGTTCAAGAAAGATACTTCATTGCATACTGTAGCCATAGCAAAGCTGTTCAGATGAGTCATTTTCATCCTGGGTTTGCACGCACTGGATGCCTTTCTTTACGTATGTTTCAAAAACTTGACTGGATTCTAACAGTGGACAACAGACACAAAACATATCCGCATATATGTATGTGTGATTCTATCCGCCCTCTCACATAGTACCAGCAAACAACTGCAGAGTTTTCAAAGCAAAAAAAAAAAAAAAAAAGAAGGCAGAAAAATACTCCTTTTTTGTAAAACCGGTATTTGTTTAGTTGCGTACTTCAGTAATTCTGAGAGTAGAAAACACTTCATGTCCAAGCTGTAGGTGAGCAATACAAAATGCATGAGGAGTTTCTGAAACAGCATTCGAAAAATTGTGTATCTATCTATTTCTTCTCTGCCAGTTATCCTGGTACCTAGATGATACTAATCAGTGCAGTATTCAGTATTAATTATCCCAAGTACTTCCAAGTTAGGAAACTCTTTGTGCTATTGCAAAGAAAGATGAAATGCGAAAAAAAAATTTGAAAAGAAAAAAGTCCTCATAACATAACACTTTTCTTTTTTTTTATTTCTTCCAACTCTTTTTCTACTTCTCACATATACAAGTCACTAATTAGTAGATCTCATTAATGGGAGGCTTGTGCTCAGTAAATCCTTCTACATTGTGTAGAGGCTTGAGAAACGTCCATATCAGAGAAAAGTTTGCTTGTTCTTCCTGAAGATGCTAATATATTCTACATGCATGATATAAAGTCCTGTTCATGGATAACAAAAATGACTTTAACTTTTAAGACTGAAACAATATGAATCTTTAAGAAATGTAAAGAAAAAAACATGAGCATGACAACACCATAGGCAAAGCTACCTTCAAAATCCTGCAAAATAGAACTTAGGTGGCCTATGACAAAAAGGTGGTTCTTCCATTCCATCTGGAGATACTGCATTTGACTAAAAACTCTGGTTGTTCATGAATTCTCCAACAACAAGGTGTTGGCCCTACTAATTTTCAGTCTATTTAAATAATAGAAAAGGAAAAGCCTGAAAGTTAAATAATAAGTTGCAATTTCATACTTGGAAACTGACTGAAAGTCAGTCAAGCAATTGCTCAGTTAAAAGCTTTTCAGAACGTAGCACCCATAAACCTAAGGTCAGAAGACGTTTTGCAAGCAGTATAAATCGAATCAGATGTAATTAACATCAGAAAAAAAAAAAGAAATATGTAAAACAGCTGGAGTTTCCTTTTCTTCAGCTTGTTCTTCATTTTCACCCCTCTAATGAATTTCTGATGCCGAGGTAAGCAAGCTCAACTTATGTTGTCTTTAGCAAGGTGCAACCAGTTTTTAAGATCCTTTCTTATCTTCTCCATTGTATTTTGGCTACAACCAGAAATTTATTTCAAATTATCTCCTGCATTTCTTGCATTGAAATAGTGAGATTGAAGATGTTACTGTTCCAAAGGTGTGAAAAAATCCATTGTGCAGATTTTTGATATGTCTCCTCTTTAATGTCAGATTTTAGGTTGCCATTCCTCCCAGCCCCATGACACTGATGCTAGTGCTGATGTGTGCTGGTGCCACACTGGTCTTGATGTCAGTTTTTCAACGGGTCCTGGACTGCTAATACAGAATTCTTCCCCACTCTGAAGGTGAGAAGTCATCTGATGGTTGCAATCACTTGGGAGCAACTTTTCCAAAACCAGCCACACAGAAAGGATGTGGGATTGAATGAAAAAGACAAATTTGTGAAAATGCCTCCTTTGGCACCATTTGTCTCTCTGGTTTCTAGTTCAGGGCTCTTTGCTTACTCTTACAATGGAAGATGAGGTCTGGCACCAGGGAGCAGATGCAGTGCATTGACCTCTGTTCCCAAGACCTTCACGTAGCCCTTATGCCCGGGAAATGTGCCAGAAAGTTACAGCTGTTTTTCAATGCTGGGAAGCTGAGGTAAGCATCTACAGAGAACAGGAGGATGTTATCCTGCAATAGTTATCTCTATAAAGGGGATATTCTGCAGGTCTACAGAAGGCATCGTGTGCCCAGATCTTAATAAAGATCTGGGCAAAATTTGACAGCACGAAACCCTCAATTGTTAATTCTCCTCTAAGGCTGTACTTAAAATTAAAAAAAAAACCCACAACCCAAAACATGCCCCATCACTGCATGCCCAAGCCTTCTTATTTAAAACCTGAGGCAAATGTTGAGCAACAGACAGTGTACAACACTGAATTGAATTCTTTTGTCACAGAGGGAGGTGATCTTTCATTTGATTCTTAGACTAAATCCCTCTCATCTGGAACGAGGATGTGTGGAATGGCAAAAACTAAAGTCCAGATACCATATATTGGTTCTAGTAGTTTGAAAGTCAGTACAAGGCAGTATATAATTTCCTTTTGGGGTCCTCCTTTACTCTTTACAGTGACAATGCAATTGGCATTCTGGAAAATTTTGAATTGATGATTCTCCTTTTTTACTCATTGGTGATATATCTTTTTCTGTCCTATTTTCTAACAGGATTTGTGTATTTTAAAAGTTGTTCCTTGGCTCATATTCCTCAAATAGGTGTCTAAAACAGAGTATGAAGGAGAAACAGCTACAGAACTGACCTAATGTACTACAGTCACAGAAATGACTGGTTTAAAATCTAGGAAATGCAGTCTGTTATTCTCGTTCCTAGTCCAGTATTTTGTCACCTTGCTTCCCTAAGTGTTTCTTCCTGTAGTATAATTATTCTGATTTTTTTTTTTTCTGTTCTTCATTTTGTTCTGAAACAGTAATTATCACTTCACAGGGATGGTGGGGGTAAAGGAGGATGGTGAGGAATGTGCAATCCATTCTCAGGAATAATTCTGACCTACTACAAACTATACTAAGTAGTTTCTATCAACTATTACAAGATTAAAAGTGACATATTTCTAGCTCAATAGTTTATATTTTAGATTTCTTTTTCCTTTGTACTCTAATAACGTTCCTCTTGCTTCATTTTATAATATTTGACATCTCAGAACTCCAACTAATAAGACAAGTAGTTTCTTAGGTCTTTGCCTCCAAGTAAATTTGGTTTCATATAGTCTGAGAATTTTAAAGCATACCAGTTTTTTTTAATATATTAAATGAGTTAAAAATGACATGATCTGTGGTCTGGAATCTGTGCTCATAGAGTTTTTCGGAAACCTCCTCAAGATTAATGCATGGGGGAATGGCTTTCTCCTGCTATGCAAATAAACTCTAAGGCACCCTGCACTGCAATAAACTAATTGGAAGATCAAATCCAGAATTAATCCTTTTTATTTTGTTAAATTTCATTTTATAACCTCCTTCCCAGTTATAATCTACTCTCTATTATAAGTTTATGTTGTTCTGAGTACATAGGCAAGTCCTGTGTTTGGATAATGATTTTGTCTTAAGCTTTTCAATAAGAAGCTACTTACTCCAAATCAGTATAAATTTTATAGTTGTCTTAATGTGTAAGTAAAGAGAAGCCAGATACTCTCAGGTAGCAATGTTGTGGTTTAGCACAACTCAGCCATCAACTAAACATCACACAGTCACTTGCTCACATCTACTCCCCCTTGGTGGGATGGAGAAGAGAAAATGTGACAAAATGCTTGTCGATCAAGACAAGGACAAGAAGGTCTCACTTTCCAGTTATAGTCACAGGAAAAGAAAAGATTTGACTTGGGAAAACAATATTAATTTAATTTAAACACCACCACCACCACCAATTTAACAATCAAACCAAAGTAAGACAATGTGAAATACAACCAGATCTTACAAAAACCTTCCCCCAACTCCTCTCATCTTCCTGGGCTCAGCTCTGCTCCCGATTTCCCTACCTCCTCCCTGCCAGCAGAGCGGGGAGACAGGGGACAGAGGTTGTGGTCAGTACCTCACATGTCTCTGATGCTCCTTCCTCCTCAAGGGGAGGACTCCTCACAGCCTCCCCCTGTTTCAGTGTGGGGTCCCGCCCATGGGAGACAGTCCTCCATGAACTTTTCCAATGAAAGTCCTTCCCATGGGCTGTAGTTCTTCCCAAACTGCCCCAATGCAGGTCCCTCCCCCAGGCTGCAGTCCTCCGAGTGACGGACTGCTCTGGCGCAGACTTTCCTCACAGTCATGACATACTTTGGGCAAGGTCCTCTGCTCTGACACGGGGTCCTTCGTGAGCTGCAGTCTGGATCATTCGTGACCATTAATCCCAAGCTGCAGGGCCTCAGCCTGCTGTCTCACCATGGGCCTCAGGGAAATACCTGCTCTGGTGCCCCTCTCCCCCTCTTTCCTCACTGGCCTCCGTGACCACACGGTTGTTCTTCTCAGATCTCCCTTTTCTGCAAGAACTTGCCCAGCAAGTTTCTCCCCTCTTAAATACGTTATCACAGAGGTACTACATGTCACTGTTTGACTTGGTCTTGGCCAGCAGCAGGTCTGACTTGGACTCAGGTTAGCTTCTAGAACCCTCTTAGAGATGCCACCTCCACAGCTTCTCCCCTGCTACCAAAACCCCACCAGACACAAACTCAACACAAGCAAGCACAAAAAAATCAATAAAGCACAAGTAATTTTGACAGTGTGTGTTGTATTTCCCATGTGTTATGCTGGAGATGTTGGGGAACTGTCATTTCACTGGTCAACACAGAGTTGGATGTTTGTAAGAACGTACTACACTTTGGCTAAAAAAAAAAGGTATTTTGGAATTCCAACTATTCACTCTATCTTTAAGTGAATTTGTAAATTTCTATTTTCACCTGATGGTGATTCTTACAGAATTCTCTGTCATGAGTGTAGAACCATGAGGATTTTACTTGCTTCCTGCAAAGGTGACCTCAAGGTGACAGGCAAATATCCTAGGTATTTTCCCATTTGGTCTACAGCGATCAAGGAACAATGCAAGTGCAAAGAGCTGAATTTCCTTTGGAAGGTTCTTCAAGGCAGCATACCAGCTATGAAAAACCCTACACATGCATAGATTTCTTTTCTTCGTATGATATCTTTTAATCATCACTGCGAATCCTTTCAATGAAGCTTTGTATTGCAGGGTTAAGAATCAGCACATCAAAGCATTCATTAAGAGGCTATACCACTGCAGGGGCTCCAAAGTAAAAGGGTTTGATTCTGGTTATGTTTTAAGCCTGTGTTATTCAATATGCATTCTTTGTTAAATACTTCTTAGTGTTTTAGCTCCTCTACACTTCTGTGTTTCTCTCTTTGCTTAATTACCAATGCTTGAGTTTGTTAGAGAAGAAAACTGTCTCCATGTAAATAATGCACCAAAACATTTATGAGCCAGATTTTCTACACCACATCTCAAAGAATCACTGAAATGGGGTAGTGCTTTATATAGTTTGCATTTTTAGCTATCATTTTATTGATTTCTTTCTTAAAAAGTAATGTAGAAAGACATAGCTTAATGTGTTGGAGTAATTTTGGCTAAAAAAAATGAAGCAGAAGTAGTTAGAAATAAAGTGATAATTTAATGGAGATGTTTTATATATATTTAAATCATTTTAATATGATTAGAAATTTCAGCTTTATTATAAAAAAATATAACTGCTTACCCCACAAGCATTTTCTTTTTAATTATTCATATATCCTCTCTCTTTGCTCTTTTCTATTTGTGTGGGAAGTTGGGTGCTTGTTGTATTTTCTTATACTCAGAATAGCTTTCTGGATTCCTGTAGCATATATTATGCATTAGCTGAAAATGTAGCTTCTGTGGCTAGTCACAGTTCCTTAAAAATAAAACTGACTACCCTTAAGACTCAAAATAAGCAATCTAGATATGAATAGTCTCAAATGTTTGCCCTGCTTTGATTTTGGTTAAACTCATCTGTGTTATGAAATTCACAGTACTGAAGTTGTTTGGCACCTGTTGAGGTCTAAAAATACTTGCAAGTGAAATCACTTTCATTTCTTGTGTGTGTCATGTCAAATCAAGGTATTTCAAAGAAAGAGGATCAGCATTTATAGACTTTTTAAGGATTTAAGCTGATATTCCATTTTGTTCCCCATGAAGTCCTACAAGTACATATTCTTTTTTTTTTCTACCTTAATAAAACTACACCTCTGTATGTGCAGCTATTAAACTAAACTCTTTGTCAACATGTGGGACTGGAAAGTAGTACTGACTTCCTGAGGCTGGTTCCACAGCAAGAAGCATCTATGCATTAAGTGTTTAGTACACAGAGATCCGTAAAGCACGTTTCTGCATTTACCCCAGGCATCAAAAGCCACAAAACATACCCAGTGTTTCATTATGGGATTAAGACATAGTTCAAAAGAAGAAAAATCATCAACTGTAATAATCCACAGAAAAAGAAGTGAAGGTCATTTAATTGCTAAACTGAGAAGTTTACTTGGTGTGATGCTAGGAGGAAAACATGTTCTTTGGTATAGATTAAGGAGAAAAAAAAAAGAAATGTAATCCTATGAATATTTTTTAAAAGTATTATTTTTTCCAAAGAGCTCTCATGATCGCTTGAGTACTGGATAAGCGAGCAAGATGCACCGGCTAAGGACTAGGGAGGAAGAACGGTACCACCATGAGTTTCCCGTGTAATAACTTGTCCAGAACTGAGGCAAGTTTCTATTCCTGCAGAGAAAAGAAACCTCCACTGGAAAAGCCAACTTATACTTGAAGGAAAATTGGTTCTGTAGGGTGTGAAAATTCCATTTTGGCCCATGTAAACAACAAACAGAAGCTCTGAAGCCCATGATTGGTGCAGTATTAATATGGCACAATAAACTAAAATCAACAAAAAGAGACAAAGTTTCCACTTTGCAACCATGTGGGAATAATAAAGAACTGGAGATGTTAAGAAACAGACTTTGATTCTAACAGAAGAACTAAGAAATCCATAACTTTCATTTCAGGCTTAATCTTTCTCTTTGCCATTGTACTTTAATTTATTAAAGGGCAGAAAAATCAATGCTCCTAGCAGTGAGGAGATGGTTGTACAACTGCACCATTCTGGCTGAACAGGAAGGTATTTTTGATTATGGAATGAGAGAGGAAGGCACAGGGAAATTGTTCTTACTGAGATCCTCCAATGCTTTGAAACTAAATATAGATGAGGCTAAAATTTTATTATATTGTCTACAAATCATCCAGCACAGTAAATTCATAATGTTGTGAATATATATGTATGTGTCTGTGCATGTGTGGGTCTGTAAGTGATACATATCAGAAAAGTTAGTATTTATCACTTGATTTTTCATTTATAAAAATGAATATAATAACTTTATATTTCAAGAACTCTTCTTTTAGGAAAAAAGTTTAATTTTTGCTCTGAGCATTTCGTTATTTCATAATTGGTTTTGCATATCTGGTATTGGTGATATTAGAAAAAAATCTCATTTAAGAGCAGATTATTATTTTTCTTCTTAAAAGCACGTTACTCTATTTCAACTCCTTAAACATATCAGCAAATTATATGGAATTGTTAGTATGTATCTTATGCAAAAATAAATGCATAACTGGTTACTGAAGAACACTGAAATAGAAGGGACCCTTACCTAGTTTGGACATAATATGACATGTAGCATCACATTCTCATAGCTGAGCATACAGCCGATATGACCTGTATGATCTATGGAAACCATACTGCTGGGATAGGAAAGCAACAAAACACACCGATGCAGATCGAAGTTGTTCAGTTGCATAAGCAGAAGGTAATTTATTTTTCAAATGTTGCTTGAAATGTTAGGTAACTGGAGCTGTAAAGCCCCCATTTTGTCTGCCTAGCCATTGTCTTGTTTCCCGTGTCCATGTCCTTTTAGAGTGCCATAAAATCATTCCAGTTCTAGGGAGGTTCCAGGGACTTCCCAAGGTGTCTTGCAATGACAGGGGTACAATCTGCCATAGGGCCTGAAAATACTCACAAGCAAATTAATTTTTAATTTCCCAGTTTTGTGTGTAATTCTTTTGGGTTTTTCTGATACTGGAAGAGGTGGTCTCTTTCTCCTTTTTTTCAGGGGAGGGAAAGAGATGGAAAGAAGCAAAGAAGTTGAGGTCAAGCTCTTCTGCCGGGCAACTGGTGACAAGACGAGAGGGTATGGCCTGAAGCTGTGTCAGGGGAGGTTTAGGCTGGATCTCAGGAAGCACTTCCTCATGGAGAGGGTGATCAGGCGTTGGAATGCAGTGCCCAGGGAAGGAGTGGAGTCACCATCCCTGGAGGTGTTTAAGGAGAGGCTGGATGTGGCACTTAGTGATGTGATCTAGACAATGTGGTGGTGTTCGGCCATAGGCTGAACTTGATGATCTCGGAGGAATTTTCCAGCCTCAATAGTTCTGTGTAATTCTGCGAAAGAAAATTATTTATTATTTTCTGCATGGAAAATAATTTTAGTTAGAATATTTGAATTACAAGTTGCAGAAAAATTTGGAGTTTTTTTCAAACTCCTCAATGTATTCTGAATAAGTCTAAAAATAGATAACTCAGTGTATATGCATATATACTTTTCAATCACAGTTTACTGAGGTTGAGAAATCCAAGGCCTGAACAGTTCTAATGTTGAGCTTCATTGGGAAACTCAGTCACGGGTTGTAATAAGTGTCAGTAGGTAAGAAGATTTTCTCGGCAATAAATTCTTTTGCTTTTCCTTTCTTATGCTTTTCCTTTCTTTACAAGCTCTTGGTCTTCTGTGGATTCACCATAGCTCTGTTGAAGCCATATGATCTGTACTTGGCAAGTTAATAAGTTGTATTAGATTTTACAAAGATTTTCCACAGTACTGGAGGGAGCCTGCGAAGATATATCTCCCTCTCTGTTACCTACATGTAGTCTTTGCCTACCGTGTTAGCACCGAGAGGTATGTTATGATTCTGTTTTAAATGTTTTCAGAAAAAAAAGGATGTTGAATTCAGTTGACTGTGCACTGAGTCCTCTGTGGCTGCTGCTATAGGTTACTCCATGTACTGGGTTTGTCTGTCCAGATTTCGGTGAGGGGGAGGGCTGTAAGGGTGGCTTCTGCAACAAGCTGCTAGAAATTTCCCCTAAGTCTGATAGAGCCAATCCCAGCTGGCTCCAAAGACAAACCCATCACTGGCCAAGGCTGAGCCTGTCAGTAGTGTGTGAGGTACTAGATAGATATCTCAAACAGTAAACAAGCCAGAGCTGCCTGCCTGGCACTTCTTTGCATTTGTGTGGGGGGGACTCAGCGTTTTGCTGATCCCCCTGCCCCAGCCCTGCACTGGTGGAACTGTGGGGGTTGATAGGGCTTGGAGCTGTGGCTGCAAGAAGCCGGGAGAGGGAGGAGTAACATCCCTCTCAGAAGCCCCCACCATCCCCCAACCTCGTTCCCGGTCTATGGCAGGAACTTGACTGTATAAAAGATGCTCACCCCAGGCAGTTGGGCGCTCTTCGCCGGTCACTAGAGGATTGCTGCCAGTGCCATGGTCGTCGCTGGATCCAGGGGTGGTGATATTTCCTTTCTTTATCACTTTCCTTCTCTCTCTCTTTCTAGCTTTAACAGGAAGCTATTTATGGCAAGGCCAGTTTCTTTTGCTTATTAATAACCTGTTGTTGTGAAGCGTGTTGATTGTGCCGAGTGGGCAATTGAACTACCTTGTTGTCAGGTGATTGATAAATGAAATTGTTGTTCTGATCCTTGGTGTAAGTCACCTTAATCTTGACCTGGGAATTAGCAAACCTGGGTCAACGTCCTGAAAGGTCGGGATGTGACATAGTGATAGGATAGGATCGCCTCTGTGAAAACATATTTAAGAAATGGGGAAAAGAACTGTGCCACACAAGAGCTGGCAGAGAGACAGAGGAGTGAGAGTATGTGAAGACACCGAGGTCAGTGAAGGAGGAGGGGGGAGGATATGCTCCAGGCACCAGAGTAGAGAGTCTCCCGAGTTGTGGTGAAGACCACGGTGAAGCAGGTTGTCCCCCTGCAGCCCATGGGTGTAACAGGATGCAGATATCCAGCTGTAGCCTGTGGAGAAACCCACGCTGGAATGGGTGGATGCCTGAAGGGGGCTGTGACCCTATGGGAAGATTGACTGGAACAGGTTGCTGCCAGAACTTGTAGACTGTAGAGAGAAAGAAGCCCACGCTGGAGCAGGTTGCCTGGTAGGACTTTTGTGATGCCGTGCGAGAGTCACGCTGGAGCAGTTTCCCCCTGAAGGACTGCACCCCATGGAGAGAGACTCACATAGGAGTAGTTTGTGAAGAACTATCTCTTGTGAGAAGACTCACTTTGGAGAAAGTGTACGAAGACCGTTTCCCGTGAGAGGGACCCCACAGTGGCCCAGGGTAAGAGTGAGGAGTCCTTCCGTGGAGGAAGCAGTGGTGGAAACAACATTGGACAAACTGTTCTTAACCCCCATTTCCCCTCTGTGCCACTTGAGGGGAGGAGGTGGAGAAACTGGGATTGATATTTTGTCCTGGAGGAAGGGAGGGATGGGGGGAAGGTGTTATTTTTTTTTTAAGATCTGTTTTTATTTCTCATTATTCTTCTCTGATTTGTTCTTTAATAAATTTAACTAATTTCCCCAAATTCAAGTCTGTTTTGCTCAGGACGGTAGATGCAGGTGATGTCCTCATCCTTATCTCAAGCCATGGGCCCTTCGATATATTTTCTCCCCCTCTCTAGCAGAGAAGGGGGGTGATAGAGCCACTGTGTGGACAAGTGGTTGCCAGCCAGAGTCAAACTACTACACACCATAATGACTAAGCAAAACAATAGAATGTCATTGGCAAACCCATACCAGTTTATTTACTAAATTTTTCAACCAACTTCTGTGTGATGACTACTCTTGATTCATCACAGTAATGTCTTAATTAGTGTTCTTAAAGCAAAAGGGAAAAAAAAGTGCTGGTGACAACAGCTGTCGTATCAAGTGTCAAGCAATGAGATAAACGGGTCATTGAGTGCTTTTGTATGATCAGCATATTCACGACACAAGCTAACTTGGCAACATTGACTGAATAATTTAATCTTGTCGCTTTATGAAGTAGTTTCCAAAATAGTGCAGCTTAGTAAGTTATTGAGCACTCTTTCCTCAGGAGATCTGTGGGTTTAACACAGTCTCCTACTTCCCCATCCCTCAGCAGTGACAGACACTAGTGTGTTCATTAAAGCCTGCCACTCAGCGTAGCACATGCATGCTTTTCACTTTACTGATTGTACAGTAGAGGCTTTTGATATAATCCTACTATTCAAAATCCATAAGTATATAGCAAAAAAAGTATTCTGTTATAAAGTCTATTAACATTACATTACCCAGTTGCTGTTACAGCTCTTTGTGACATTTCATAAACACTGGTAAGTAGCCTTGCCTCAGCTATCACCAAAAAGACCTAGCGTTGTGTAATGATCACACTTGTGGAAGCTGTTAGAGGAAAATTGCTATGACAGCTCACTTGTGTGAAGGAAAAAGACTGCATTCTTAACAGTCAAAGGCTTTCCAATCTATACTTGAAGCTTTTGTTCTCTACTTAGTAAAAGCTTCCACCAGGTCAGTGTGTGGAGGGGTATGTGTACAAACACCCCTGCTCTTGGTTAAAACAGTATCTAGGAAATAGTAACAAGTCACCAACAGGCCATGGGCTAACTTCTTTCTCATGCCTTCGGAAAACCTGCTTCTTCAGATTTGAAAGAGGAAGCAAAGTTGACAAATGTTGGATTCATTATTTTTGATAACTCAGAAATCCTGATGCATTCGCTGTGAATATTTTTTGAGGAAAGATTGAAAATTTTCACTCAGTACGCAGAATAAGGAGCAGACTAAAACAGAGGTTTTCACTAACTTTACATCCGCTCACATCCTCCCACCATCATCTGTGGGCTATGGTAGTAACCAATATAAACCTGGACCTCATGGGCAAAAGCATCCTATGTGCAATCATCATGACAACTGAGATAGTGCAGCCCCTTCTACAAGGAGCTTGAAAAAAGCTGTCACTTCGCATTGACTGCCCATTTCAGATGGAGAAACTGAAATCCATCCTTCCTTCCTTCCTTCCTTCCTTCCTTCCTTCCTTCCTTCCTTCCTTCCTTCCTTCCTTCCTTCCTTCCTTCCTTCCTTCCTTCCTTCCTTCCTTCCTTCCTTCCTTCCTTCCTTCCTTCCTTCCTTCCTTTCCATTATTCTTGTTCTATTGCTGGGCACCACTGAGAAGAGATTGTCCCCTTCCTCTTGACACCCATCCCTTAGATATTTATGTATGTTAATAAGGTCGCCTCTCAGCCATCTCCTTTCAAGGCTAAACAGCCCCAGTTCTCTCAGTCTCTCTTCATAGGAGAGATGTTCAAGTCCCTTAATCATCCTCGTAGCTCTCTGTTGGACTCTCTCCAGTAGGTCCCTGTCTCTCTTGAATTGGGGAGCCCAAAACTGGACACCATATTCCAGGTGTGGTCTCACCAGGGCAGAGTAAAGGGAGAGGAGAACTTCCCTAGACCTGCTGGACACATTTTCTTAATGCACCCTAGGATCCCATTGGCCCTCCTGGCCACAAGGGCACGCTGCTGTCCCATGGACAACTTACTGTCCACTAGGACTCCAAGGTCTTTCTCCATGGGGAAAGACATCATGGTAGCTAGGCATGCTTGATACTCTGGTATTAAGAAAATGATAAGAGAGTATGTTGAAAATCAGATGTCTCATATAATGGCAATTTTCCAAGCAAAGGAAATAGGTCAATTTTATTTCCCAGCTCTTATTTAAAAATTTTCCTGGAAGGAGGAGTGTTGTTGTTTAGCAAAGGAAGCATTTCCTAATCAGTTATAACTGTTGACTTTCTTTTTTTTTTCCCCTCAATAAGGAAATAACTGCTAGAAAACAGAGTGACTACAGCTGACAGGGTTTTTTTCCTTATTTAATCAGTCATTTCTAGATTCTTTATGGGTCAACAGAGATTGATAGAAGGTCTTCCAGTTATGGAAACTTAAAACTGTGTTAGTAACAGATGACTACAAAGAAACAGGAGTGCTATCTAAAGAAATCTGTGCAGTGAATCTTGATTGCAAGAAAATGTTAACTGCCAGGACTAGAATTTGATCAGACTGGCCTAGGGTGGCTGTCAGCAGAAACTGTAATGAGCAAGTTTGCTCCAGCAGAAGCCAGAAAAATATGGATTTATATTTATACTTGTCCAGCATCAGCCATTAAGAGGAAGAAACGAACCTTACACTCTTGAAACATGGTGAGCCTTCACACAAATTGAAATAGATACTAAATTGAGTCTACAGAGCTTATTATTTGTTTAGTGCTAGAGGTGTTTCTGGCACATTATGGACATGTAAGAAGACGAGGTCCTTGCCCTAAGGAGCTTGCAATCTAAGTTAGATAGTAACAGATAATAAATATAGAACCTGATAGTGAATGAGCGAAAAGGAAGGACAGGATACCAGATAAAAAAAAGGGGATAGTGCCCTCAGGAGAGCAACCTTTTATAGAGGAATTTGTTTTCATGGAGGGTGGGGGGTGGTGGGCAGAGAAGTCTTTCACATATTTCTTGCTGGTTTTTTTTAGGTGATTTTGTTTACTTTTATAATCTAGGCATTTTAAAAGATACAGATCTGAGTAACAAATAAGTTATAATGCCAGTGTGAAGTACAGTTAAATAATTTTATTGAAATATACATATCTAGGTGCAGAAGCACGAGACAAAATTGGAAGCCACTTAGGAGAATAGAAAATAAAAATCTTTTAGTCATAGATCTAAATTCCTTTTTTTTTTTCTCTGAAAATATGGAAATATTGAATATTTTTTTCTGTTTGGGTTATTTTAAAAATAATTTGAGTTACAGAGAGCCTTACTTGCAAGAGATTACTCTCCCTAATCCCCTTTCAATTATCCAGTATTCTATGTTTGCAACTTCTTAAAAGAAGAAAAGGAAATGAAATTTAAGTTTCTATTAGTCTGTGGTACAGGCAAAATCAGATTGCAACATTTAAGGCTGGTTGTGAAGGGAACGTATAAGAAAATAATGACTGTCATAGCTGGTCAAGTGTAAGAAAGGGTGGAGAACATGTTCTGAAAGACCAGTTCAAAATCAGCAGAGGTTTAGTCCTGCTTGGGACTTGTCCTGTGCTCAACAAGAGAACAAGTGTCTTCCCCCAGGCCTGTGTGTTTCCATCACCTTGGCAGGGACAGGTTCAAATCAGGTTGAAATGAGGGCCTGGCAACTGCACAAGTGCTAGCTGTCCCTGTCTGGTGGAGGGTGTTTCCCCCTCCAGCCAGTAAGTGCCTAGTCACAAAGCACATGAGCATCAACCTTCTTGGTATCCCTTGTTGTGTCTGCATAGAACTTTGCGGGAAAAGAATCACCGGAATATTTCATAGGTTTCAAAGTTATTCTTGCAAGAACCTGTGATGAGTTTCTACAATTAGTTTATTGTATGCAATAGGTCATTAACCAATATTTCCCGTGTAATGTTTACAGAGGCTTTCTGTTGGCTTGGGAGTTAAGAATGCCTTGACAAATATCACAAAAGCTGTCTTTATAGACATAGAATTTCTGTCTTTAGGCCAAAGACATACAGCCTGACTTTTGGAATAATGTAGACTCTAAAATTTATCATTGTAACAGAATATAGCACTTAACAAAAAAATCTCCTTCCAATTAATCATCTCCCATGCTTAATTTTAAAGTTCTTACTGATAGAAAGAATCCAACAATAGCTTTAGTAAGTTATTTGATGGTATTTTCCCACAATTTTTGTTAATTGACTTTTTGCTTTAATTTCCAACTAAATTCTTATCTGAATTTGTCTTTTTTCAACTTTAAATGCATGACGAATGAATCACATAATCTATACCAATATATTTGTCAAATATATTTAGCAAGTGCATATCAAGACATATGCAAAAATTTGTACTACTGAACAGATTCATAGTCATGAAAATTGAGTGGGCAAAGCTGTTAAATTCTGTAATGTTGACTAATAATAAGAGAGTACTAAAACTGACTTCAAAACCTTGTAGACAAGGCTCAGACTCCTTCATTATCTGCAGATCTATCAACCAAAGGGTACACAAAGCAATGTACGTGAGGGAGGGAGATAATACCAACTCTTAACATATATATGGGCCCTAAAGAGACACTTATTCTCAGGAAAAAATCTTGAAGTGTCCAGGAAAGATTCTCTGAAAACATTTACTCAGTTTGACAGGTCAAAAAGACAAAACTAATGCTAGCTTTTCAGAAGAAATTGGGAACAAAATGTAATTATTGTTCCAGTGTATCTCTGGTGTTCTGCATCTTGATCCTGTACCATTTCTGTCAACCTTCTCAAAAAGGTATAGCAGATAGAGGAAAGTAGGGAAAAAAGCAATTCATATCACACAACAGTAACTGGTTTTCTTAAAAGCAGAGGGTGCAAAGCTCAGGACTCTTTATTCTTCAGAAAGATGGTGAAGGTCTTTAAAAACATGACTGTTACAGCAAACTTGGAACAACTAACAGACACTGCTTCTCAGAGCAAGTGAACTATTGGCACCCAATAGTTTGCTCTGAACTACTATGTTTAAAACAAGCAAAACACAGCGTAAAAAGATCTTGTGATCTTGGGACTTTGCCATGGGATCCCACAGAGAAGTCACAACCTGCCAGATGTAAGAAAACTGAGATGAGCAATTGTTGTAGCATGTGGGAAGGCTGAGCAGGAAAGGGAGTTTATTTTCTCCTGACAGTGGGAAAGTGGGGCATTTGTTGGCATTACAGGATGGCTTGGGCTGACTGAAATGTAGAAGGATCTGGCAGGATGAAGAGGAAGGAATGGATTACTGCTGTGATTGGAGACAACTCAAAATCCAACCTTGCATTACCTAAAGTCACACCACCTGCTGCTGAGTGTTCCACCCACACTGGACAATGAGTGTGATAACAATACTGTGGAAAAGTGCTACATACTATTCTGAATGATTTCATACAAACACACACATATAATCTTGGAATTTTTCCTGCTACAAACCCATTCATTTAGTCATTTCCCCGTGAGTGGAACATGGCCCTGGATTTTCTCCAAGGTAGAGAATATGGTAGCCCAACTTTGAGAACAAAACCTCCTCGGTCTGGTGTCGACAAAAACGACATAATGATGTCTTCAGGCTGGCCACATGGGCAAAGTGACACTCTAGGTAAAATTGATTAGTTTTATATTTGGAAGGCAGACTTTCAGAAACCAAGGTCAAGGTCAAAAGTTTCTCTTTTTCTTTGGGAAGAGAGTAGAATGAGTGGATTTGAAAAATATTGCAGAGGTATTGCCAGCAGGATTTAATACGGTGTAAAAATGAAGGGATAAGAAAAGAAAAAAACACACTCATGCTTACCCTCTTATCTGACATATCCTGCAATCTCAGTCTGCTCTAAGGGGTGTGCACTTCCTCCTGATAACTTCTCTTTCAGAGGACAAATCCTACAATCTGATTATAGGTTAGGTCTAAAGTAATTGACTTAATTGAAGCAATCCAGAGGCAGAAATACAGAGTGGGTATTAATGGGATTCTTTCACACTTCTGATATGATTTGGGATGAGGATTGTTCCCTGTAGTGGGGACCACATGTGGCATCTCACAAAGACTCAGGTAACGTAACTATATACAAACTCAGATGATTTCAGAAGCATGCTGTGCTATAAAGAAAACTGTTTTCTCTAGCCTACATTTCTCAGTGTCTGCCTAGTACACCTTTTCTGTTTTTCTCAGATGTGGTAAACTCACTGACAATTCCGACTTTGGGGTGGGGGTTGTTACTGGCGCTTGAACAAAGTACAACCACCTGTGCACATGGTATCTCCTGCGCATCTAAGTCAGTAGCTGCAAAACAGTGAAAACATAAGATACTATTACTGTGCCATTCTAGTTGGGGAGAGATGTGTGGGTGAGAGAATCTGGGACTGGATGGGTGACACCTGAGGTTGTAGGGAAGAGTTGGCAGATGTGCTCACCAGGGCACTGTCTATAATTTACCTGAAGTCCTGGTTAGCTGGAGAGGTCCCAAGGGACTGGAGGGTAGCAAATGTAACACCCATCTACAAGAAAGATAGAAAGGAGGACCTGGGTAACTATAGACCTGTCAGTCTGACCTAGGTACCAGGAAAGGTCATGGAGCAGATTATCTTGAGTGCCATCACATGCCAATTAAAGGACAACCTGGGGATCAGGCCCAGTCAGCATAGATTTATGAAAGGCAGGTTGTGCTTGACAAACCCGACGTCCTATAATAAGATGACCCGATTATTGGAGGAGGGAAAGGCAGTGTATATTTTCTACCTAGACTTTTGAAAAGCATTTGACACTATTTCACATAGAATACTCATAAAAAACGTGGTGGCTCATGGTCTAGATGAGCGCACAATCTGCTGGATAAAGCACTAGTTGGACAGACAGGCCCAAAGAGTGGTTATCAATGCAGTTAAATCCAGCTGGTGGGTGGTCACAAGTGGTGTTCCCAGGGCTCAGTGTTGGGACCACTTCTGTTCAATATCTTTACTGATGACCTTGATAAGGACATTGAAGGTATCATCAGTAAGTTTGCAGATGACACCAAGCTGGGTGGGAGTGCTGATCTGCAGAATGATAGGGGAGGCTCTGCAGAGGGATTTGGATAGATTGGATCAACAGGCCAAGGTTAATGGGATGAGATTCCACAAGGCCGAGTGCCAGGCCCTGAACTTGGGACACAAGAACTCCAGGCAATGCTACAGGCTCAGGAAAGTGCGGCTGGAAAGCTGTCTGGCAGAAAGGGACCTGGGGATTCTAATTGATGAGCATCTGAATATGAGGCAGCAGTGTGTCCATGTGGCCAAGAAGGCCAATGGCATCCTGGCTTGTATTAGAAATAGTGTGACCAGCAGGAGTAGGGAGGTGATTGTCCCCCTGTACTCAGCACTGGTGAGGCCACACCTTGAGTATTGTGTCCAGTTTTGGGCACCTCAATACAATAAAGAAGTCGAGGTGCTGGAGCGAGTGCACAGAAGGGCAACGAAGCTGGTGAAAGACCTGGAAAATAAATCTTATGAAGAGCGATTGAAGGAGTTGAGCCGGTTTAGTTTGCAGAAGAGAAGGCTAAGGGAAGACCTCATCGCCCTCTACAACTACCTGAAAGGACATTTTAGAGAGGTTGGTGTTGGTCTCTTCTCACAGGTAATTGGTAGTAGAACTAGAGGCAATAGATACAAGCTGCTATAGGGTAGATTTAGGCTGGATGTTAGGAAAAAAATTTTCACAGAATAGTCAGGCACTGGAATAGGCTACCCAGGGAGGTGGTCGAGTCACTTTCCCTGGAGGTGTTTAAACATAGTTTAGATGTAGCTTTGGAGGATATGGTTTAGGAGTGGATATGATTTAGAACTCTAGCGTAGGGTTATAGGTTGGACTTGATGATCCCAAGGGTCTTTTCCAACTTGAATTTTTCTGTGATTCTATGATTCTATGACTAGATGTGTCCTATTTCTGCTTCATAATGCTTCTGTCTGCCCAACACAGCATGATCAATTCTATGCTGCTTAGAGTGGGGATTGTTTACTGACAGGCAGAATCAGCCTCTCCTCTTCTTCTTCCTCCCCCCAGCTTTGTAGTCCCCAACCTTGTAAAATGTCTAAGGTAGCTCATACCACACCGTATGAGTTATGATTAAACCAGGAGGGGAATGATGTGACTAATGAACTTTTAATTGTGGAACCATCAAGTAGTCCTATAAGAGATTCAGATTATGTGGTATAATGACAATGAGTTTGATATGTAAATGACATGGTTTCACTAAATCTTGTCCTTAATGAAGTTATGGTCTCTCCCCAAAGACCGCAGTCTGTAATTTAATGAATGGTTGGCATGCTCCTTGGGGCAATACACAAGACTAGAAAATACACTGCATTTTAATATAATACAAGGCAATATGGATGTTTTAATCTGACATTACATGTTGTTGACAATTATCAAACTCATTTAATTTACATAATAAAAGCATGTCCAACGGCTTTGAAATAACAGTGCTTTCTGTGCGAAAGACTAGATAGTAGGTTTTCTACAAAAAGAACCTAAATATTTATGGAAACAGTCTTTTAAGGATATTTACTGACAACACTTGCATTACATTATTCTTTCCTTACATTTATCATTTCACTGTTGTTATATGAAAGGAATAGTTTAATTTTGAAAGAAAAGTCAGGGAATGATTATTTTAAACAACCGGTTCTGCACTTTATTACTACTCTTCGTTATTCTTGCTGTGTTTATATCTTCTGGAAAATGAAGAGAGATTGGATCCTGAGGCTTTGCTATGCTGGCAAAATTTATTACTATGAGTGATCTGGTATCCTCAGTCTTTGACACAGGCCAGAAAAATATTTTTACAGTGAAAAAAAGTTAGGTACTGAATACTATGGAAAATATTTTTGCTTTTTATTGGATTTTTCTGGAGGAGTGCTGGTGGGTTGGGTTTTATTGTTGTTGTTGTAGTGTGTTTGTTTGTTTTAGTATATACTTTGAAACATTTACAGTCCTCTATTGTGGATATATTCACCTATTTGAAGCACTGCAGTGTGAAAGAAGGTAGCCCTAGCTCATCTCTTCTCTGATGAATTACAGGACCAGGCCAAGGACTTCATGTAACTTTGCTCAGCTTGTGGATAAAGTTGCAGAGATCTTGAGGTTTTTAATTGTTTGTTTAAGTTGTCATACTCACTGGCTTGAGTAATAACAATTTGAAGAAAAGTTTTCTAAGGGTGATTATTTTTCCTTTAATCTTGTTATAACGGTGTCTTCTATTAATCTTGTCAGTTGGCTTGTCTTCATTAACTTCACCCATACCAGCACCTAGAAAGAGTAGTGATCAATGGGGCATTATCACCCCACATGTCAAAGACTTTCCATTCCATCATTTTTTTCTTTTCCAAGGTTCCTGTGTAGCATTATCTAGGCGTTCCTGCTCTGGTAGGGGGATTGGACTTGATGATCTTTCGAGGTCCCTTCCAATCCCTAACATTCTATGATTCTATGATTCTATGATTCCTCTTTACATTGTTCTTACCATTTTAATTTTTAGAGGTAATTTTATTCTAAGAAAGTGCACCTCTATTAAAGCACAGCTGTTTTTCTAAGAAAAGACAAAAAGGAATCACTGACATTTTTCCTGTAAATGGGCCTCATTACACCTGCTCTGTGAATACTTTGGGGGCATTGTTTGGTACTGTGTAATTTTTTCTGTACAGTTAAAATTGTTAATGCTGAAATTATTATCCCTAGAAAATCGCTATGGACTAGCAGGGCCGGATTTTATTACACTATTGTGTATGCAAATCTAGGCTTAGTTTTACAGCAGGCATTATGCCCAGTGTCCACAAAATCCATTAACTATTAAAAATAAGACTTGCAATAAACATCTTAGGTTTTCCGATACAAGAAAATTTGCAGGAAGTTATATCTTTCTGCTACTTAAGGTATGTTGTTGCTCAGCAACAGCATCTATTTGGACTATAGAATTAGACAGTAAATTAAAGGATTCAAAGAAATTAAACTGTTGTTTTCATGCCAATAAGTGAATCATACTAAGCTAGTCTTTAAAAGTACCCCAAAGGATGCTGTATGTGTATGATCCTTCAAAAGTTGAAAACTTAAGCATGGGAACGATGTTTGCAATATAAAACAGAAGAAATATGATTCTGGCGATGAGGTCTATAAATCTTGCCTTATTGTGGTAGACCTGAGTGACAAAAGACACAAGCATAGTTCTCTATCTCATAAAAGTCTGACAATCTGCCTGTAAATAAGGGTTGGTCTGATCTTTATACTTTTAGAAATTAATACAACATTAATAACACAATAATGGTTATTATCAAAGTAGTGAAAATTTCTATTATGTTTTTAAAAAATATGAATCAAACTTGAAATATAATTTGAAGTGTCCTTATCGATGTCTGCCATCTTAAGAAACCTGACAGAGTAAACTAGTGGTTATTGATAAATTAATTTACTTAAACGTTCAGAATACTGGATTTTACTAATTGTATTTCCTGCGCAAAGCAGCATTTAGCGTACACAACACTGAAAATATGATTCATGCCCCAAAAGACTTGCAATCCAAGTACATTTCAGGGCTAGAGAAATCTGTTGAAAAAAAAATTTAAAATCTTTGCCATCTATTTTCCAGTGATCTATTACCGAGTTCTGAAAGCTGAAATAACATTGAAGTAACACAGTGTGTGCACACTTCTCTGTCTTTCCTCATACAGGTTGAGATATTTGGATGTCTGCTTATTTAAAAAAAAATTCCATATTGTGAAATATCTCATTAATATTGGTCTCCAACTATTTTAGAAAGAAAAAATATTCCTGTAATGTTTCAGAGACTAGTAAATTCAGCAACTGAATCTTTTTTTGCTTTTATGTGAAGAATATAATATATTTTGATTAAAAACTAGGGAAGGATTTTTGTTTAACAATTGTTTTTTGAGGTCAGAAAACAAGTGAATCTTTTTTCATTGTGCTGAAATTACTTATGGAGTTACTGATGGAGACACGGTAGATGTATGATATTTGAGTCAGATTATCACTGTAAGAAATTTGGTAACTTTCAATAATACAGCTGAGCTTTCATGTGAATATATAAAGTAAACTTTCAATTTTCTATTAACATTTTAAGCATGCATATGAGTTTTTACTAGCTTGAGTTAATGGGATGAAAGGAGTCTTAAAAACAATATTGCTCAATATTACATAAAAATTATGCAATCTCTAATAATCATGTCAAAAGGCAGAATTTTCTGAAAAATAATTTTCTCTTTAATTGGATAAAAAGAAGACTATGTAATCATATGATGAGGAAACACTTCAAACTTTAAAATTACTTCCCAAGGGTGTTTAGCAGACAGTGGTTAAGATAGATGTGCTCTATTATGCAGGCCTAAATAATATACAGTAAGGTGGTAATGAGAATTTCCTGAATATAATCTCCATAATCTAGTTATTTACAATTTTTTTCATATCAATACAAAAGAAAATAATATTGGATGTTGTCACAAGTGGAGGCCAACCACTGAACTGCTGACAAATGCCCTCTAATCCTCTCTTTCTTCCCAAATGGGAAGGAAAAAGGAATGAGGCAGAGAGAGTTACGGACTGGAAAAAAAAGAAAATTAAAACAGCTGTAATGAATAAAGAAATAATAAAAATGGTGAACTACATACATATATACAAAAACAATATCAAACCCAACACCGCCCCCCCAACTCGATAGCAATGCCCACTGATGCTGGAGAAGCCCCAGGCTCAACAGCAGAGGGAAGCTGGTTGCAGGAACTAGATTCATGAACTCAGGTTTGGGATCAAAGGCAGAAGATCGAACTGAGTCTTCCCTGGATGACAACTATTGCAGAAGAGAAGAAAGAGAGACCTAAACCATCATGATCCCTCAGTTTTATACTGATGTTTTGGTTTGGCCTGGCCAGATTTCGGCGGCGGGGGGGGAGCTGCAGGGTGGCTTCTGTAAGAAGCTGCTAGAAGCTCCCCAAGATTGATAGAGCCAATGCCAGCCGGCTACAAAGAAGGACCCGCCGCTGGCCAAGGCTGA
The DNA here is from genome assembly GCA_020746105.1 of Trogon surrucura. NCBI lineage: Eukaryota > Metazoa > Chordata > Aves > Trogoniformes > Trogonidae > Trogon > Trogon surrucura. The sequence goes on along the minus strand of CM036619.1, from coordinate 62,558,868 downwards.
GCCTATCAGTAAGGTGATAGGAGAGGAACGCCTCTGTGAAAAACATATTTAAGAACGGGAAAAAGAACTGCGCCATAACAGCTGGCACAGAGATGGAGGAGTGAGAATCTGTGCAGACACCAAGGTCAGTGAAGAAGGAGGGGGGGGAGGATGAGCTCCAGGCGCCGGAGCAGAAGGAGTCCCCCGGGTCCGTGGTGAAGACCATGGTGAAGCGGGTTGTCCCCCTGCAGCCCATGGGCGAGGTGCAGAAGTCCACCGTGAGGATCACCGCATAGATGTCCACCGAGGACTCCACGCCGTGTGGGTGGATGCCTGAAAGGGGACTGTAGCCCGTGGGAAGCCCACATCAGAGCGAGTTGCTGCCGGAACCTGTAGCCCGTGGAAGAGGGAATGCCCACGCTGGAGCAGGTTGGCCAGTGGGACTTTTGGGACGTTGTGGGTGGCTCACGCTGGAGCAGTTTCCCCTGAAGGACTGCGCCTCAGACTCACGAGGGGTGGGCTGCCCCTCGTGAGGTGTCTCACGTTGGGCAAGTTGATGGATTGCCCTTCGTGGGACGACTCACGCGGAGAAGAGAGCGTGAAGCTTGTCTCCCGTGAGAGGGACCCCACAGTGGCCCTGGGGAAGAGTGAAGAGTCCTCCCCCGGAGTGAAGAAGCGGTGGAACCAACGTCGGATGAACTGACCGCAGCCCCCATTCCCTGTCCCCCTGCGCCGCTCGGGGGGAGGAGGTGGAGAAACCGGGATTGGTGTTAAGCCCGGGAAGAAGGGAGGGATGGGGGGAAGGTGTTCTGTTTAAGATTTGTTTGCTCTTTCTTACTTCTCACTACTCCTCTCTGATTAGTTCTTAATAAATGTACCTAATTTCCCCAAAACTGAGTCTGTTTTGCCCGGGACGGTAAATGAGGGTGATCTCCCTGTCCTTATCTCAAAACCCTGAGCCTTTGGAGATATTTTCTCCCCCCGTTCAGCAGTGAAGGGGGGAGTGAGTGAGCGGCTGTGTGGGTACCTGGCGGCCGGCCAGGGTCAACCCACGACAACTGAATATGATGTATATGGAATGAAATATTCTCATTGGTCACCTGTCCTGTCTATTACCCCCTGGAGGTGCAACCTTTTGCTTCCTCGTGACCCCTCTTAATACCCGGCACCCCCAGTGTGGCACACAAGAGCCAGCAGTGGCCTTGGTCACTGCAGGAATAAGTATCAGCAAGAGCCTTTCTACATACCAGTCCCAGGCAGTAACTGTAAACATCAGGTATTATCACTGCCAGTAGCACACACTGTCTGCAAAAACATGCTGCTGACTTCAGAGAGTGCAACCTTTTAGAAGAGACTGACCTGAGAAACACAAATCACTGAACAGAACTGGTTCTGTTTAGCTAAAAGCAGGACAGATGCTGATTTAGACACTAAGGAAAGGAGGTCGGCATTATGAATATCAACTAACAAGGATTTATTGAAAAGGTAGTCTGTCAAACTACTTTGATGCTCTTTTTTAGGTGGCTATTCTGCTTGACAAAAGTAATATTGATATATTAGTCTTAGATTTATATGACTAATTGACCTTGTGCTACAATTTATTTTGTTTAAGCAAGCTGATTGATTCCAAATCAACCTGGAACATCATCAATGGTTTAAAAGATGACTGACTGACAGGTCATAAAACAAAATTGTTAATGGGATATAATGACGCTGTATTGTTATTGAGACTGTGCAGATAGAGCTTTCTGCCATTATACTATAAAATATTCTTCTTGGTTATGCTGGGCTGACAAAAAACGTAGAAGTTATGTAAAATATGTAGTAGTGATTAATCTGACCTGTATATTTATAAAAAAAATACTACAAGCAAGAAATTAACACTTACAATTTCCAAGCAAAAACTATGTCTAGGTGAACAAAAAGTGGAGGCTATTAATAGTACTGATAGTTGTATTGAATAGTACTGAATAGTTGTTCTGAGATGCAGGGGCTGTGTGGAGTTCTTGGTACTGACTCAGGTGACGAGCACTGTTCTAGCCTGTGGGTGATATAACAAAACCTGTAGATTTATAGGTATCTATAGTAGAGGGATTCTTGAAGAGGGATGCAGAAGGTTGTATCCTTTGTGTATTTGGAGAGATCACCAATGGGTATAGGATGCATATTTTACTGTAATGTGTGGAAAAAACTCAAAAAATTTATTGTAAATGCATCTATTCCACTGATAGGACAAGGGGAAATGGGTTTAAATTGAAGGAGAATAGATTTAGATTATATTTTAGGAAGAAATTCTTCAGTACGAGGATGGCAAGACTTTGGAATAAATTGCCCAGAGACATTGCGGCTACCCCCTCCCTGGAGGTGTTCAAGGCCAAGTTGGACAGAGCCTTGAGTAGCCTGATCTAGTTGAGAGGCGTCCCTGCCCGTGACAGGGAGGTTGGATTAGATGATCTCTAAGGCCCCTTCCAGCCTAGACCATTCTACGATTCTATGACTAAGAAGCACAACAATCATGATTTCCAAACACCATAGCCAGTGGACAGTGCTGTGGGCTACATCAGTGGTGACCTCTTGCAGCAGCATTGTAAAATTGGAGCTCTTTGAAACCTTAAAACCACTGAAGTGAACACTATTCATTGTTTACTTGTATTTAAAATTTGTTAAGCTATTCTTGAATGTAGCTTTATTTTTTTAATTGGAATAAATAAATATTTAAGTGTGCATCTATTCACAATATGAAGCTGAAACCAATTAGTTGTGGAAAAAACTTGGAGCAATGCTGACTGAAGCTCAAGCCACTGTGTGAAGTAGCCTCCTTTTGAACTCCTTTTGTCTTAGTGTCCATGTTCACAATGGTCTCTTCAGAGACATTTTTCCTCGTCTTTCTTTAACTTTGCTCTTCTGCAATATCTTGATTTAAACCAATAAATCAGCTAAGTTTTGACTTAATGATAATAAACATCCTTAATAATACAGCCACAGATTTCGTCTCTTAATTTTGGAATGGGCATTAAAAAGATCCACTAATTTCTTAAATGGTAATACTTGTAATGAATACATTAAACTTGACATGATGGCTATGACTACTGAATGGGAGGGAAAGGATTAAATGGGTAGTGATGGCATAACAGTAGTTCTTATTAGGAAACAATAAATTAGCTTAAGGGTATCTTCACTTTTAGTTTCCTTAAAACATGAGCACACTTCCTCTACTTGCATAAGCACAAGCTAAAACTCCCTTGCTACTCACCAAAATACCGCTTTTAGACTCTGTTAAAGTCTAAACATTTGTTAACAGTCTGTAACACTTTGAGAGACTTCTGAGAGAAACATGCTTTTATTTTCAACGCAAATTTTATTTTGACCAGACCCAGGAGAAACTAATCTATAACTTAGAAATAAGCAGCTTTTTTTTTTTTCTTAAAATAGTCATAAAACAATCTTGAAGATGTCTTGACACATGCTCTATATCTTAGTGTGAGGCAAAACACTCGTTTTCCCAAAGTTCTTAATAAATAAATACATAAAATATCTCTACATATGCAGACAGTATCTGTTTCAGTTGAACAAATAGGAGGGAAGCATTTATGCCTTGATTTAGTAAACATCATTGCAGTTTCTGGTAGTGTCTAGCGTTCATGCCCACCATGGCATCCATATACTAACATCCTTTTTGCTAGGCAAAACCATAAATCTATGTTTAATATATATATATTTGAGTTTAGTTGGATTTTAGTAGATGGCAGTAACAATTATGGCATCCTATTTGATAAAGAATGGAACTATATTACTTGCTTGATATCAGCATTGTGGATAATACTGTCATACTGTAATAGCTTTCAATCTCATTTCAAAGCATCAGGCACCATTTCTCAAAACAGATTGTGTATCTCAGAAGGTAAATTCTGAATCCATCTGATGCAAGAGGAAGGAGTCCATAATTTCTTTTTATCTTTGACCATGTGTTTTAAGCACCCTCTTTTTAAACCTTTTGTGTAACTCTGTGTTGCTGTGAGCAGGTGGAAGACCTACCAAGATACTGTTGCATTATTGATCTTTAGGTTCTTTGCTGTTTTCAGAATTACAGCAATGCTTATATGCAAAGGTATAGACACATGCAAGCAAAGCTGCTGCTGTTCTCAAAACTTTGCTGTTAAGAAAGGAAATAGCAAAACAAATCTCCTGTACATTTTCTTTGTCAAGTGTTTGTTGCTTAAAATAAGCACTAGTAAACTTAAACCATCACTCTTGATTTAAGCAAGCCACAGCACTAGGGAGCTTATATCGCATGAAAGTGACACTTGAGGTTTAAAAGGTTGATGCATTCATTCTACTGCTGCCCTACATAGACAACAGAGTAAATTAATCTCAGGTGTAACTCAGATAGGATGACACTGGAGATAAAATTTGTCCTATTGTATCCTGCAGTCTGACCTATTGTCTTCAGTAGTCTACAGTCTTTATTTTGTAACATGTCTTTTAGTACAGACTAAATGTGGAAAGGTGAATTTTCTTCGGCAAGATGTTGGACCTCTTAAATTGTTCTGCAAACAAAAATTTTGTCTGATTAATTTAGCCTCCATTTCCATGTACATGAATCTTTCGTGAAATGGTTTCTGTAAGCATCATAGTTAAAGCATCCACTAAATAATTTGTATGCTCAAGTGTCTGTCTGTAAAGTGTTCACTTCTTGCTGTATTTCTCACATCACCAGCATGGGATTGACAGACGTGGCTGAATACTTAAGATTCTGTCCTCTGACTGAGTAGATACAGCACTCATTTTTTTTAAGGGAGTGAGGAGTGAACACTGACTGTCATGGTGCATGAATGCCACATTTCACTTGCAAAATGGGCTTTTTTGTGGCTACATTCCATCCCTAGATGCTTTTGTCAGAAAAGCCATTGTTGCTGATTTAACTCCCTTCCCTAAGTATCTGTTGCTGCAGCATTCTACAAGTGGGAGACAATGAGGGTTTTCCAATACCACTTTTTTACCACTGATTGTAGGGATGCATTAACTTTGAGAATCAACACTGTATCAAATTCTCTTCTAACTAATTGTGTGTGTGCCCATTATGTATGGCATGAGGACAGATCACAGTTGTTGTAAATACTGGCTGGAAATAAAGGAATTTCTTTTTAGCCACTGGAAGACAGCTGCTCGTACCTTGCTTAAATCTTCTGGTGTCTCCATGCAGCCCTTTAACTTTCCTTTGAAGTAAAGGTCAAGTATACAGTCTGCTTTAAGCTAGCCAGAAGACTGTACACATATGTGAAGCTGTTCTCATTTGTTAGAAGCATTTGTACAGTACTTTGAAATTAAAGTACTGCATAACTGATTTGTTAAAAGTAATTATTGGCTTTAGTGCCCTCTCTTCAAAGTTGTTGAGCCCTTGATGTTATGCATAATGTCTAAAGTGATTATTTATAACACAAATTGTCCCAAGTGAAGAAACTGAAGATGAAATTTCCTTTTCAGTGAAGTAGTTTAATTTTCTAGATATGCCAATATTTACCTGAAAGCCAATTTTGTAGCAGAAGGTGAAAGAGTCTATAGTAAAAATCAATTAGGATCATAGCCCAGAGGTCTTCCTTCTGCCCCACCCTAGACACTTTTCACATGTTCTCATGAGCCATCACTAAATGACTAATCTCTAAATCGAGAGATACCGTTTTTCTTTTGTTAATAAATCAGCAGAAAAATTGAGTATGCCTACTCTGGAAGCAAGAACAAGACCAATAATATATTACTTCTGAAATGTACTGCTCTTTTACACTCAGTTTTTTAGTTGGGATTTGACTTCAGATGACACTTTGAACTCCATTACACTCAATTGGTGCCTGTTTACAGAATGCAAAATGCATTGCAAAACTTTCCTTAGCATGGGACTCTCATAGTTCAAGCCTACCCAACTGGGAACAATAACTACGCAGCCACTTACTTACCCGCAAACCCTTCCCTTTACGGACAGGGAGAGAGAAAATACAAAGACTCAAGGACTGCGATTAGGAGAGGGAGGATCTCGCTCACCATTTGTGGTTAAGGGCAAAGTATATCTGGGAAGAAAACAAATATGAATTAAATTTACCAACACCTGTTTAACCAAATCAACTAGATCAGAGCAAGAGAGAGAAAGAAAACACAAACAAATCTTAAGCACCCCTTCCTCCCACCCCTCCTTCCTTCCCAGATACCTCCTACCCTCCAGTGGTACAGGGGGGCAAGAGATGGGGCGTTGGGTCCATCCACCTTTCTTAGGCAGAGTTCTTCTTGCAGCCTTCCCATTCTGCCACCTGGTGTCCCTCTCATGGGAGGTAGTCCTCCACTTGAGTCCTCCCCACCAGCTGGGGACCCACCCGTGAGCTGCAGTGTCCTCTGCTCCATTTCGGGACCTCCTCAAAGTTGCAGTTCACTTAGAGTGCGTCCTCTACTCCTACAGGGTCTCTCTCTTCGTTGGCCTGGGATCCTCCACAGGTTGCATCCCAGATGCTTTCACCACTGTCTGCCTCCTTAGTCCTCTGCATGATCACCAGGGAATGATCAGTTCTGGTGCCCTTCTCGCACCTGCCCTTCCTTACCAACTGAGTGTTTGCTCTCTCTCACCCCACTCCCCTGTCCAAAGCAAAAATAGAGTCCTCAACACAAAAGACAGGAAAGGGGAGAGAGAGCAACTTACATGTATTGATTCACAAAGGCACTGACTGGAGTGGTCTTAGCAAGTGGTGGGTCTGGACAGTTTTCCTGTCTGGGGAAGGCTCTCTAAGTTTCTCTGAAGGAGTCACCCCATGGCCTCACCTCTGGTTACCAAAATCTCAGAGAGACACAAACCCATTGTAGGTAATACTAGTTGACTACCACATTAAATCAGGTTTTATTACTCATCATTTCCTGGGAAGGAAAGACAAAAGCTACCTCTCTGTTTATCCACAGGCGATAAAAGTAAACATCTCAATCATAGAGTTTAAGCCCAGATCTGAACTTTTCATCAGAGGGAATAAAGATTACCAATGATTAAAATGCAGGTTTCAAGTCTCAGGTTAACTGGACTGATGTAGAGATGGGCCTCAAATAGAACACCCTCTCATGATTAAAGTCTATGAAAAGAAACCTGTTAAGTTTGTAAAGTAGTAACTAAGTTATGAAAGAGGTTCAAGTCATGCATAGAATTGTCCTTTGGATTTGGTTTGAATAGGACTTTGACTGGCTGTGTGATCATAACAAGGAGGATCTGGTTGAAGAAGTAAAGGTTGAGGGCTGCCTTGGCTGCAGTGACCATGAAATGGTGGAGTTCAGGATCTCATGTAGCAGAAACAAAATAGCAAGCAGAATTGCAACCCTGGACTTCGCCAAGGCAAACTTTAGATTTTTCAAGCAATTACTAGAGAAAATCTCATGGGCAAGGCTGTTTGAAGGTAAAGGGGCCCAAGATAGTTGGTTAGCGTTCAGGGACTGCTTCTACCGTGCTCAAGATCAGAGCATCCCGACACGTAGGAAGTCAAGGAAGGGAACCAGGAGACCTGCGTGGCTAAACAGGGATCTGCTGGGTAAGCTCAAGTGCAAGAGGAGAATTTACAGATCTTGGAAGGTGGGACTGGCCACTTGGGAAGAATATAAGGTTGTTGTCCGAGGATGTAGGGAGGCAATTAGGAAAGCAAAGGCCTCCCTTGAATTAAACCTGGCGAGAGGGGTCAAGGACAACAGGAAGAGCTTTTTCAAATACATGGCAGATAAAATTAACACCAGGGGCAATGTAGGCCCACTGATGAATGAGGTGGGTGCCTTGGTGACACATGATACAGAGAAGGCAGAGTTACTGAATGCCTTCTTTGCCTCTGTCTACTCTGCCGGAGGCTGTCCTGAGGAGCCCCGTTCCCCTGAGGCCCCAGAGGAAGTCAGGGCAGTGGAGAATTTGCTTTAGTCGATGAGGACTGGGTTAGGGACAAATTAAGCAATCTGGACATCCATAAATCCATGGGTCCAGACGGGATGCATCCACGGGTGCTGAGGGAGCTGGCTGATGTCATTGCTAGACCACTCTCCATCACCTTTGCCAAGTCTTGGGAGACGGGAGAGGTGCCTGAGGACTGGAGGGAAGCAAATGTCACTCCAGTCTTCAAAAAGGGCAAGAAGGAGGACCTGGAAAACTATAGACCAGTCAATCTCACCTCCATCCCTGGGAAAGTGATGGAACGACTTATCCTTGGTGCCATCTCAAGGCATATCAAGGATAAGAGGGTCATTAGAGACAGTCAACATGGCTTCACCAAGGGGAAGTCGTGCTTGACTAACCTCATAGCCTTTTATGAGGATATAACAAGGTGGATAGGTGATGGCAGAGTGGTGGATGTGGTCTACCTTGACTTCAGTAAAGCATTCGACACAGTCTCCCACAGCATCCTTGCTGCTAAACTGAAGAATTGTGGTCTAGACTATCGGGTAGTGAGGTGGACTGCGAACTGGTTAAGGGAAAGAAGCCAAAGAGTTGTGGTCAATGGGGTGGAGTCTGGTTGGAGGCCTGTATCCAGTGGAGTCCCTCAAGGGTCGGTACTGGGACCGGTATTATTCAATATATTCATCAATGACTTGGATGAGGGACTAGAGAGTACTATCAGCAAGTTTGCTGATGACACCAAGCTGGGAGGAATGGCTGACACGCCAGAAGGCTGTGCTGCCATCCAGCGAGACCTGGACAGGCTGGAGCGTTGGGCGGGGAAAAATTTAATGAAATATAACAAGGGTAAATGTAGGGTCTTGCATCTGGGTAGGAACAACCCCAGGTTGCAGTATAAGTTGGGGAATGACGTATTAGAGAGCAGTGTAGGGGAAAGGGACCTGGGAGTCTTGGTGGACAGCAGGATGACCATGAGCCAGCACTGTGCCCTTGTGGTCAGGAAGGCCAATGGCATCCTGGGGTGTATTAGAAAGGGGGTGGTTAGTAGGTCGAGAGAGGTTCTCCTTCCCCTCTACTCTGCCCTGGTGAGGCCACATCTGGAGTATTGTGTCCAGTTCTGGGCCCCTCAGTTCAAGAAAGACAGGGAACTGCTGGAGAGAGTCCAGCACAGGGCAACTAGGATGATTAAGGGAGTGGAGCATCTCCCTTATGAGAAAAGGCTGAGGGAGCTGGGGCTCTTTAGTTTGGAGAAGAGGAGGCTGAGGGGTGACCTCATTAATGTTTACAAATATATCAAGGGTGAGTGTCACGAGGATGGAGCCAGGCTCTTCTCGGTGACAACCACTGATAGGACAAGGGGTAATGGGCTGAAACTGGAACATAAGAGGTTCCGCTTAAACTCGAGAAGAAACTTCTTCTCAGTGAGGGTGATGGAACACTGGAACAGGCTGCCCAGGGAGATTGTGGAGTCTCCTTCTCTGGAGACATTCAACACCCACCTGGACACGTTCCTGTGTAGCATAATCTAGGCGTTCCTGCTCTGGCAGGGGGATTGGACTTGATGATCTTTCAAGTTCCGTTCCAATCTCTAACATTCTCTGATTCTGTGATTCTGTGATCTTTCGAGGATCCTTCCAATCCCTAACATTCTGTGATTCTGTGATTCTGTGATAAAATAATTTATTTTTCCTCTGACAAGAGTTCCTCATTTATTGCACAAAATTTGTCTGATACTCACTTGGTAGGAAGCTGCAACAATTTTACCCTCATAGTTCAAATTTTGGCCCAGTACTTTACTTCGTGTAATTGCTGTTCTGATATCAGGATGAATTAATTCTTGTGAGGTCTTTGCTATCATATTGATCATGGTTGTATCAGAGTGATCCACAGAGTTAATAATTACCTTTGCAGACGTGGACTGTGCTAGAAAAAAAGGTATATAAGAAATTAACAATTGTTCGCAAAGATGGACAAACCTTGATGTTTGTACATGCAAACTACAGTTTGATTGACATGGTTTCAGCTGTGAGTACAACTGAACAAAATTTTCCCTTCTAAAGAAAGCATTGATGTTTGAAATATAGAAATTTATTTATTAAAAAAAAATTGCATCGAAAGATAATTTGTATTTGTAAAATATTCTGGAAAATTGTCCTGTTGGATTTTCCCAAAGCCAAAGGGATCAGCCAGCTGCCCCAACTTGGGGAAGTTCCTTGAGTTGTTTTGTCTACAGTTACCAGAGTCAGAGAGACTATGAGCTGTCAGAGCTTGTGCCACAGATGGGGCTCCTGGGTTCCTCAGCCTGAGTTGGGCAGAAAAGACCCAGACTCACATGGTACTCTCTCTGCCCCAGTGCTGTCCTTAGGCACCACAGCACCGTCAGTAGCAGGGATCTCTCTGGTTAGCCAGGCTAGGGAGGTTGCTCAGATAGTCCTCATCTCTTGCCCTGCTCTTTCTCTTGCTTTTCCTTTCTTCAGAAACCAAAGCATTCAGGAGGCGTGGAAAGAATCATAGAATTGATTAGGTTGGAAAAGACCTTTAATACTGAGTCCAGCTGTTAATCTAACACTACCAGGGCCACCACTAAACCATGTCCCTAAGTACCAAATCTATACATCTTTTAAATGTCTTCAGGGATGGTAAATCATCCACTTCCCTGGGCAGATTGCTCCAAAGTTTGGAACTCTTTTGGTGATGGAATTTTTCCTAATATCCAATCTAAACCTCCTGTGGTGCAACTTGACGCCATTTCCTCTTGTCCTATCTCTTGTTACTTAGAAGAAGAGACTGACACCCACTTGTCTACAATCTCCTTTCAGGTAGTTGTAGAGAGGCCTTCTTAATGGCCTCTCTGGACCTTTAGAAGGTCCAGACCTCAGCCTGGTCTAGCGTCCTCAGCTCCTGATCCTTATGTCTAGACATAGTTAGAAGGATTCTTAACTTATTTCACTGTTTCTGGAAGTGCACACAATGGTGAACCTGGGAATCTCTGGATATTGGACATTCTCAGACAATACATAAAATGAAAAGGAAGTGAAACACACTAAAAATACTTTTATCATTAATATTATGGTATAGTTTCATTAAGACATCTATTATTGTCTATACTACTTCAAAGAATGGACCTTCCACCTGTGATTGAAATGTTGGCTGTAAAAAAGGAGCAGAGAAACAACTGCACACTGAAGTGTGGTTCTGCAGTCCTGCAGCTAATGAATGCATTAGGACCACTAGCAGGGTAAGCTGATGAGCATTTCTGATAACTGTAAACTATTTTTCAAGTACTCGTACAAGCACTGAGAAGAAATTAAGGGTAAATTTGGTGTTGGTGGAGGGGAAGATTCACCTCTCAAGAGCTCTTATAAAATATTTAAATACTCTTAGTTTTTATCTGCAACTTTAATTCTCCATGAAATACATTCTATCAGTACTTACCTGTCAAATATTCAGATGCCTTAGCTTTGTGGTTTATATTAAGTTTTTATTTCTGTCAATTTGTATTTTAGATTGCAAATCAAGAAGCTTTCAAGATAGTTTTGATTAATTTTGGGAACAACATGCCTTCATTTCTTTTTTATGTTTTGATGGTAATTTACCATGGCATAAAATTGCTTTACATTAAACTACACTCATGAATCAAGAGTCTTTTCGATTAACAAGATCCATTTAAAGAGTAAGGCCACCTACAAATCAGCTATTTTGTGTCAGTTTCAGTAATTATTGTTTAGCAAGAACTAGTACAATGGCACCATGAATTATTTCAGTGTATAGATGATTTAGATAAATAAAGTGGAAATATTAATACAGCTGGTACTGTGCTAAATTACCTGGCAGAGGCCATGGCTCAGGGTCTGTTATTCTCCAAGGTGCAAAAAAAAGAGCTTTAGTTTATGCTGCTTTAGATTGCAACAGTATTTCTTAAAAAGAGCTCTATTTGTTAGGAAATAATCCAGGGCTCCCTTAGATCTCTAGCTGAGAAGAAAAGTAATATGTAATGACTGGAGACCTGAGATTCTTTAACGTCAATTTATGTTTTAAAAACATATATTTATGAAATACGTATATGTATGTCTACATATATATGTGTATATATATAAATAAAATATTTGCACATGAAGTTGTTTAGAAAGACTGGTACATTGAAAGGAGCTCGAGTAACATCTATTGAGTTGATGACAACTGTAAATAACATATCTAACACATTTGCCACATTTGCACTGAACAGCCTTGTTGAGTTTATTTTGGTTGATTTCAATGTCAAAGTTATTTTTGTACTACATTCAATAGTTGTGCATTATTTACTGTAGTTCACTGTAAATAATTATAAATAACAAAAATAGTCCTCTTATAGTTTCCAAAATTTGTGCCTGTCTTTGTCTCAGTGATTTCAGCAGACGTGGTCAATACAGCAGGTTTGAAACTATGGATAAAAATCTGACTGTAAATTTTTGGCTTCTATTAAATGCCTGAAAATTAGTAGCTGAGGCACTGGAAATGTTGTTTTTATTCCTCTCTTTTTTTGCAAACTTTGCAGTTTTTTACAATCCATCTCTTAAGTTGTTCTAATGTATTAATGAGTATGCTTATGAAGCATTTAAAATTTGATTATTTGGACCATATATGGCGAAATTCTGAAACAAAGCTTGTCTTCCACGGTAAATAATGGTAAAAATATGACTGCTTATTCTGAAAGAAAAAGGCTAATATGAATCAGGAATATTTTAGAAGTCATGATGGAAAGTGTCTTATCCCTTGCATAGCTGACATGGCTTCAGTAGCTAATAGTCAAGTTAAACCTGTCTGTTTTCATAATAACAGTAATTTGTAGTCATATCAGCAAATCATAAAATCATAGAATGGTTCCTGCTGGAAGGGAACTTACAGATTGAAACTTTAAAGTTTCAATCCCTGTGCGATGGGAGGGACACTTTCCACTAGATCAGGTTGCTCATAGCTCCATCCAGCCTGGCCTTGAACACTGCAGGAAAGGGACATCCGCAACTTCTCTGGACAACCTGTTCCAGTGTCTCACCAACCTCACAGAAAAGCATTTCTCCCTAATATCTAATTAAATCTACCATCCTTCAGTTTCAACCAGTCACCCCTTGCCCCATCACTATGTTCTTTGATGGAAAGTTCCTCCCGTTCTTTCCCGTAGTCGCCCTTTAAGTACTGGAAGGCTGCTGTAAGGTCTTCCTGGAGCCTCCTCTTCTTCAGGCTGAACAGCTCCAATCCGGGCTAAACAACCCCAGTCAGTCAGGATTTCCCACCAGAGAAGATTTAACTAGAGGCAATTGGTATCTTCTCTTTGTAATTAATTTTGTATTTCAGAAGTGAGGGAGAAGACAGTCTTTTGCTCAATGAAAGTGAAGTGATCTCTCCTTATACCTGCAGACTGACATCAAACTGAGAAATGAGAACAAGTCCATTTATCTCAGTAGGTGTTAACTTCTATGCCTCAAAATGATGTCTTAACATCAAGTTTCTCAACATGCCTTGACATTTCAGTGTAGTCAAAGTATGTTAGGCCATGACTGCTGGTTAGTTGCTAGTATGACAGTGGGGAACCAACTTAGGCCACAGAGAGTGTGGGATCAGGCTGTTTCATCTTTGAATCTAACCTGAGATCTTATTTCACCTGGTTTTGATACCTTAGGAGGTTGAGAGCAAACATCACTCTCTTAGTTACTTCGTTCTTTTTCTTTTATCTGGAAGAACAGTGAGAGTTCGCTTTGCTTTGCTTCACTTCTTGAGTAGTTTCCAATGTCTTCATTCTCAGAGTGGTGGTCCAAGCTCTAAAACACCTAATTTTCTGGTTTACCTTGAGTTGTGTCCAACTACACAAACAAAGATCCCAAGATTGAGGAACACTAAGGTCACATATCAGGCCTTTGTGTTCAACAGGCTTTTTTTTCATTCCTTGTCATCAGATTTTGGAACAGCCTGATGTAAGACCTGTCAGTCATCACTTGCAACAGCATCAGAAATCAGTCCTCAACGGCCAGCAATGACAGGAGAAACTGATTTTACTGCTAGGGCTCCTACTGTCTCTGGTGCAACCAAAGCAGAAATTGTGTTGCCTTCAGAAAATTAAAAGAAATAGTTAAGGTTTTTATTGAATTAAATTTGAAAATAAAAGCCATTACTTCTTTTACTACATGTGAACATGTGAATATAGAGAAGCCTTCTTTCAAAGGGGCACTTTCAAAAAGAAATCCAAGACATGAAAATTTATGAGTTCAATCTTACCTTGAAATCTTTATGAAATTACAGACTTCATCTTGTGGATATATATATATATTTTGCTTATGAATTATTAGTGACAGTCACAGATTGACATCTCCACAAAACTTGCTAGATGTTGAAGGACATTGCCATTCTATTTTTGAAGTTGACCTTTTTGATAACTACAAGAGTTTCTTGCTAAGAGAAGTACATTGCTTGAGTATATATCTCAATTGGGCTACCCTTCTTGCTCTCAAAGTATTAATTGGAGCTCCCCTACCACTTGAAGTGGTTCATAAAAAATGTATCTGACAAGCAAGTCAAGTAAACTGATCCCCCTGCCTAGTTACAAACTGTTAAGCACAAATTCTAAAAATTTGAGGAAACCCTCAAAAAACAAGTAATCTCTCTGCCACCTCACTGTAAAATAAGATTCCTGAAGTGTATGACAACTATAATGAACGTTCTGTCAAAGCCTACAGACCTGTGGGGTTTTTTTCCTTGACAATATATAACTGCAGGTAAACATGCCAAGTTGACATTTGCCTGCAATTACCATGGAGCCATATTGAGATCTTTACTCCCTGAAGAGAATTTGAATGACTACAGCATCTTCTAGGATAACATGACATGTTTTCATTAATCTTTCCAGTAACTTTCACTGTTGGCAACTCATAACTGGAACCCAGCTCTAATAGTGTTTTCTGTCTTGCTTTGAGAGCTTGCATAACTTTTTCTATGAGATAAAAAAAAATATAAAGTCCTGAATGAAATTTCTAACGTGAAGCATTATTAAAAAATGTCCTTTAAGGTCCTTTGATAGTAAGTCCTAGTTTCATTCTAAGTTATTATTCTATCTCCTTTGTTGTAGTGTGACCTAATAAACTGTATGGGTATCTAAATATTAACTAGCATAAACTACATGAAGACTCTGAATCTGCATATTCTGACTATGACTGAACTCAAGACTGATGTCATATTTTCGAGTTAAGAGAAGGATGTAGGCAAAGAACAACACAGAAATTTTCCATTTTGTCTTCAGCCCAGGCATGACCAGAATTTAGAATCAATGAAATTAACTTTTTAATTTACCAAAAAGTCAGATCACCTCGGTGGCAAGCCTACCAACAGATGTTTAGTCTGAAAGCACAATTAATAATACTAGTGGAATATCACTGTCCAAGGTAACATTTAACATTGGATTATATTAAAAAAAATTGTCTTGGACTTTCTGAATAGATAATTTTCATGGTGCTTGTCCATAACTTTAGAATTCTCTTCGAAGGGTAAAATACAGGACAACTCTTTCTAATCGAGGGTATTCAGCAGAAATCTAGCAAACCTGTTAGTAAAATGCAGACTTATAAATGAGCTACGTAAAAGAAAGGTGATAAACACATTTTTAGAAAGGAAGGAAAACACAGCAGTGCTAATTGCCTATGTGTAGTTATTTTATTAAAAAAATTATTAAAAATGCCAGGAACAATTTTGGGAAGTATGTCTCTACTCTGCAACCACATCCATTGATTTAGAAATCACTAATTACTTCCTTCCCCTTGTCCTGATTAGTTAACATTAAACAGCAAAGATAAATTCCTCACAATATTTGTTGACCTATACTTCAGAGAAAATCCAGGCTTTACAAGAACAGACTGATATGTGGTAGATTCATCCAGTTTATGTACTACAGACTGTGCACAATTTGGGTTTCCATTTTCCTGGTTGTAGAAATAGGAAGTAAATCATAGTGATTCTCTGGCTTGCTTCAAGAAGTTGTAGCTAATATGTTGAAGATGGTGACCGGCTCAAGTAGTGGTATGCAAGCTGTAGAAGTAATACAGAGAAGTAATGCTCTTTACTTCTGAGCAGAACTTTCAGCATAGCCATCACACACTGAGACATTGACTTTTTTACTGACAAGTCGTGACAAGACCCTAGTTTGGCCAGATCCTTGAAGTGGAGTTGTCTGCAACTTTTCCTTAGAGTGCTAAAACCCACTAATGGCTCTCCAATTACTAAAGCTCTGTTTTATTACAGCACAAGGAACAGGGAAACTTGTTGACTTTGAGGAAACAACTTTTCTTGCTGATGATGAGCTCTTTGTAAAGCAAAACACAGAGTAAACTGTAATCAAACTCACCATGCACACTATATACGTCATTGTAAGTGAAGATTTCATGCAATATATTACTTTGTCTTGACTTTTGAATGAGTTAACACTAGCAGCATCAAGCTTCTTAGAAGAAAGATTGGAAGCAGGTGCACAGAAAAACCACTGAATTTACACATGAGCTGCAGTGGAGGTATCACATTAGGGAGTGCAAATTTAATGTACATAAACCATATTTTTTTAAGTGCTTATTCTGCAGGTTTTTAATTCAATTACGAGAAAAATTCTATAAGCAAGTCATCCTGTGTTTTGGTAGAACTTGGCACTCCTGGAGCCATGTGTGTCACTACGTGTTGCACTAAAATGTGTTTATAAGATGGACAACTGTAGTGATAGCACTTGACTCTTGACTTTTGAGGGCTTGTCTTTGTAGCCTGTATGACTCCTCCAGACTATAGTCATATCATACCTTCCATGCATGGGAATGGTAGCTGAGACTTTTGGCACCATATAAATGAATTCAAAAACATTGATGGATGCAGAGTTTAAAGGCGAGGACGGAAAAAACAAGATATTAAAAGGCGAAGTGAACTGCCTGGAGTGGCACATGAGGCTCAAAATGACAGGTAGAATAAGAATCAATATTTTATGTTATATATGATGAAGTTATTTTGGGAGAGAAAGTGCACCTGGGTCCTAGTGCTAACCTAGCTATTTCAACCATAAACATGTTTGTTGTTTTCTTTTTCATTAATCCCTAAGAAACCTGAAATATTGGGAAATTCAGTATTGATACAGTCTGTCATTTCAGAGGAATACATTTTCTAGTGAAATCATTCACTTGGTGAGGTTGTGTAATGTCAATGGCAAATGGCTGGGGATCCTGTGGATTCATCCCCATCCCCATTCAGCCTGTTATAGATGTTTACACTACCCGATGAGTATGTTGGTTATTAGCTCTTGGGGCAAGAGCTGCCGGGGCATTGCTTTTCAGTCATAATGGGCTCCTGACTGATGTGTACAGTCTGCAGAAGGAGATAAAATTGATGTGAAGGAATATGTAAAAAAACCCAGTCTTTTGTTTATGTACCTTCATTGGTACCGTAATAGGGCCTTTTTGTTTGTGGAGTGGGGGGAAGATTGTTTGTCTGCTCTTGAAGCAGGGATGATTCAGTGTGCCTGACCCAAAGCCTCCCAGAAGCACGGACAGAATTGTTTTTTATTCTGTCCCAAGAATGAAGACTAGGGCTGGTTCATTCTTGTCACAGAAATAAGTGAGAAAGATAGGTAAAGAGACAGGACTAGGATCAAAAACTTTTGGGAGGACCCTTCAGAGCAGGCTGTATCTATTGCCTGTGGAGAGGAGAAGGGAGAGGTTGCTGCCTTACATTTCCCTGCCTTTCCTTGCCCACAGTGTGAGGGCAGCTGTGGGAACCTTTTTCTTTTTTAACACTATGATATAGGCAAAGCGGAAAGAGGGATGATACTTCTAGCCAACTGCCTGTTTTTCCTCTATTTAAAGCTATCTTTAAGAAACTTAAATCTGAATGCAAACAGCAGAAGTCTTAAAATCATGAAGTGCCATAAACATAATATATTTTATGTGTTATATATACAAAGATGTATACACAGGCTGATTTTTAATCACACCTCCAAAATTTTAATTTAGAGTGCAACAAAATTTTGTGATACATTTATTGCGTATAAACCAATAAATATGTATTAGCTTAAGGAGCAACAGGTCCCTGACTCATGAATAGAGTTGGCCTTTCTCAATTTATACAACTATTTCATTCTCCCACTCTTCTTGCTACAAAGACAACATGGAATATGAAAAGAGGACTTTGACCCGTGCATTAGACACATGATTTGCAGTCACAATCCTTGGTTACATGGGGGAAGGGTAGAATGTGAGAGAACTGGGGCTCATGCCCTGCTCCATGCTCCCTGCTAAACTGCAAGCTCTGCATTTACTCTCTATTGCAGGAGTACAGCATGGGCAATCTACTGGGTAACGTTGTTCTATGCATTCTTCTATTTTTCAAATAATTGAATTCTTGACCAATGTTTACAAAAAACTTATCAAGACGCACTTTTATGATTCAAGTGCTTCCTCAACCTTTCAAATTTAAATGCAGAATGAAAAAAATAAACCTAAAGATAATTTATTACCTGAATTTCTTGTTGGACATAGGCAAATATAACATAATGTCAGATACTGAAAAACTTGGGTGGTCTTTTTGAGATGTCTTTAGTCCACTAATTCTGGACATAGAGACAGAATAATTGAAAAGTAATTTTTTGTGCGTGTGTGCAATGTGTAGCTATTGGGAGGTCCAGAGCTGCTGGGTCCCCAGCTGGCAATATCAGCAGGGACACCAAGTACAGAACAAACCTCTCACCCCTAGATGTCTCCCCAGGTCAGACTTAAGAAATGATGACAGAATAATGTATAAAAGTTTATATCTGACATTAACAATTCTTATGTGTCCTACAGAGAAATGTTGTCATCAGTCACTTTCAGATATTTGATGTAAACAAACATTTTCAAAGCTTAACTATATTTTCTCTATTATGACTGTGAGGGTCATTTGTGGTCACAGTTTTTCGGAAGACATTGCATTTTAAAATTCTCAGAATCTCTGCCTTTTCTATGTAGCATAATTAGTTGTACTTCATCTGTTGAGGTTTTGTTTTCAGAGAATCGTTTGGATCACTCATTTCAAGTCTAAATGTGAAGCATGTTTCAACTTCCTTTCCTGTTAGAGGGACATATAGCCTGAGAGCTCATTAAAATAAGATAAAAAATACCACCAAGAATCTTAATATACATGTTTTCTTTCTTCTCAGTATGTGTGAAGAATGCTCAGAAACCACATTAGATCATAAATTAAATGAGGAGAAAAATGTTTAGTTCTCAAAAAGGCTCGGATGCTGTTATTGGTGTAGGAACCTGAAGAGAATTGAAAATATGTCACTTTTCCCAACCAACGGGTAAGGGGAGCCAGGGGCACAATTTATATTTGTTACTAGAAAAATCAATTTTTGGATGGCACATTGCAGAAGAATAAAGTTGAAGAATAATATTAGAATGTTAAAAAAAGCAATAATGCTGATGTCTGTTTCAATATATCAAATAATCCAGAAACCCTATTTGATTTACTTTTCCCTGTCTAATTAAGTCAAACACCACAGCTTTCAAAACATATCCATTAACTTAACTCTGTAGTCAAATCTGAAAGAAGTCTTTCGTGTTCTGCCTGTTTCTCCACTTTCGGTATAGTTCTGCTTAATTGAGACCCCTCATTTAGCTAATTTATTCAATTGGTTTCGCTTATGTGTAGCCTTTATGGTCAGATTTTCAGATGTAGGAAAAGCCCCAAATCTTAAATTCCTCAAGGTTTAGGAATGGGGAGGGGGAGAGGAGGAATTCACAGTGCTTGTGAACCTTGATATTTTAGCCCAACTTTCCAGTCAATAGCTTAATAGCAACTACTGCAGCCTCGAGAGCTGGCATTTAACTAATCTAATCAGATGAGAACATTTAGATCTGTGGAGTCAGAGCTATTACACTTACTGAAAAACAGGATATAGACTTGGAACAAGGGACACATCAATCATTAAGAGCTGTGTCTGAGGTAGGGCTTTGGATCCTATGAATGCATTATTGCTTTACATGGTAAACTTTACTGATAAATAAAGACAAGTTTATACAACCATGAATTTCACTTATGGAGTGCTTCTTTGTAAGATGAAGGAATGATTTTTTTTTTTGAGACCATTTTACTTCATGTCAGAGTTTTCCTGACAAACAAGGAAATACATCATTATTGCTGTCTTAAACACATCTGGGGTTTGAGGCTTGTAGGAAAAGTGTTACTTTCCACATCTAAGTTGTTTTCAGTGATTAATTGTGATTTTATATCATGTGCTGAAAAAGGATATATTTTGGTTTATTTTTCTTTGCTCCCTTTCCCCTCAGGGTGGAGGTGGGGCAAACAACATGGGAAAAGAAGCAAACCAGTTGTGTTTTAGTCAATCTTCCTTTCCAATGACCAGAAGAGTTCAGAGGAAAAGAAAAAAATCCTCCTTTAATGGTACACAAAATGAAACCACAAATCTTTTTTGGCTTTTAATCTGCTTCCAGGAAGACCAGCATAAGGACTTTAGCATTAGAAATCTGTTAGCACCAGACTGAAACAAACTATTTTGTATGTATTACAGTGTACTTTTCTACTTCTTATTCCTGTTACTTTTTTGGTACCTGCAAAAGTTTGTCTAGGCTGTGTATGTGTGTGTATGTGTTTGTTTGGATTTGTTTGTGGGTATTTTTAGAGTAGTCACAAGGAAATCTTGGCATGCTTCAGGTACTCTTGCCTGTCATTAACCCAAATTTATTAATTTTTCATTTCTCTCTTCCCTCTCTCTGTAATTTGGCATGTATCTCCCTCTTTATGCTGAACTCACTGGGGAAAATATTGACCAAAAAAGAGTATTGAAATACACAAGTACTTCTTTGTAGTCAAATTATATTCATTACTATATTAATTGTGCAGTTGTGTATAAGATGTGCCCATTTGTGAAATATTCTGATGTACTTAGCTGAAATAGGCTTGATTTCAAGAATAACAAATTTTAAAGCTATATCTAAAAAAAAAAAAAAAAGAGGAATGTAAGTTTTAAATGTAGAACAGCAAAGGTCCTTTATCTTCTCAAAGCTCTCTTTTTATGTATATGTATTTCATCTCAAATTAAAGCGAACATTTTTCCATGCACAAAACAAATATGTCCAAAGTCACTTATTAGCTCTTAGTATAGACCTGGGTTCTTCTAATCCAAAACCAAAGAGCATTTGGCATGCTGGCACTGTGTTTTCTTGCTCTGAGGCAGTAATTGCTCTACTGTCCTTTGTGGCTCAGGAAAATATTATAGCCCAAGAATTAGCAGACTACATGTTGTTTATAATTTCCTGATTGGTAATGCCCATGCTGGTAAGAAGAATGGAAATGTAATGAAATTTTCCTTCTGTTGCAGCATGTCAACTGGAGGTCTTATTTTGTAGTTCTCAATGATAGACTTAGATGACTTCTGTCTTTTGTGTCCTTTTAAGAACAAGACACAGTCCTTGTCTTATTTACAAATTTTCTCTTTCAGTGTTACTGTATTTGTAGAGTTATTAGGTCGTTTGCCTGTGATCTGTAAAGTTACAGCAGTCAGTAGATAGGGTCAAATAGGGGAAACTGTCAGTTTAGCCAGTTCTAAGGTGCAAGTAAAGGGTTTTAATTACCACTAGTAAAGTCCGATCTTCCACCAGTTATTCCCTTTCAGCATTTTACGTATGTGCGTGCACATGTCCATGTACAAAATAATCTTTTCTTCTGGTCTCTTTAATATTTTTTTGTGTCATATGAGTAACACAGTATTTCTTCCTTCAACACGTCCTGGAAGATGTATCAGAAAATATTCCGCCCTGTCTTGTTTTGCCAACATTGTTCTGTTTACAGAATCACAGAATCACAGATTGTTAGGTATTGGAAGGGACCTCTGGAAATCATCAAGTTCAATCCCCCTGCCAGAGCAGGACCACAGAATTTAGGGAAGGTCTACCACTGCTTTGTGGAAATAGATGTCATGCAAAAGGCTTAACAGGGCACTCAAAAATGTTTTTTGATGTTGTTATTGTATTTGTCTAAACTATAGGCATTTTTTTGTGTGCTTATGAAGACATCACAGTCACCTTGCTTAGCTTAACATAGCCATTAAAAACGAATAACCAAAAATTCATTTGCATATGTATGTAATCATAATTACTGAATGCTTCTACCACATACTCCCAGTCATACGCTTTTTATTCCAAAAGACTCTTTCCTCATTTTCTTGGACAAGTGAAGTGTTGCTTTATGTTTCTTCTTCTTCTTCTTCTTCTTCTTCTTCTTCTTCTTCTTCTTCTTCTTCTTCTTCTTCTTCTTCTTCTTCTTCTTCTTCATTATTATAATATTATAATGTATAATAATAATAATGTTAATAATAATAATATAGATCCTTTTTACTTTTATTTTGCTCTGTCCTAGAAGGTTCTTCTGACTTTTATACGGAAATCTCAATGCCACAGTTAGATATCCAAAATTAATTTTGATTGATTATTCCAAATGGTTAACTTTTAAACAGTCTGTATTAGTCTTTGATTATTCGATGATTATTCGCAATTAATTCCCAAATCAAGTTTATCTTGTAAGTTCTGATATATGTTAAGATCTATGCAGAGTTTAGAGAGAGGTTTTATTTCTTCTACAGCAATTAATCAAAAATACTGCAACCTGTTGACTTTTTCCCCACAATCCCAAGCCATGTAGAGATTTTTGCAGCTCTCTCCAGTGTGACTCTATGATGATTCCTGAAATGTAAAGTTTCTGGTTTTTCCTACTGTTCACTCTACCGGAAGCATACCTAATAGAAATAATTGTATCAACTATTAAATAATATTTTTTTTTTAGAAAAAAAGGTGTGGTAGCTAATAACAAAAAACAACCAACAAGGAAAGTTTAAAACATGCAAACCACTTCCAGATTTAAGCTTGGAGTCTGCCAATTACACTACGGGCTGTCCTCTCTGGGAAGGGTTTCTTCATACTGGTGTTGAAGAGTGGCACTTGCCTAACATGAAATTATCCCCTTGAGCTGACATAAAAGGCACGTGGAACATGATCCACTGCTCCGGAGCCTTTGCAGACACATGCGTGAGGTGAAGCGCAGCAAGGGTGTAGGTTCTTGCCACTGCAGTGCAAAGAAATTAAAAAGGAGGAAAGGAGCAATTGGCCCCAGCTCTATAAATATAAACACTTGAATGTCAGAACAAAGAGGGAACACCCGCTCTGTGGCTGTGTCCTGATTGCTACTGAGAGGTCACTGGTGTGTTGTGGGTTTTCAGCCAGTGTCTGCACTGAGTATTTGTGGCATTGGAACTGCAGGGTGTGGCACCATTCCCTGTCCGGCAGGGTGGCTGCACAAGGAGAACAGCCGTATATGCTCTACCTAACACCACTGTGTTCTGGTGTGATTATACAAAGAGAGACCTGATGAACCTTACAAGTACGATGTAGTGGGGTTTTGCCTTCTGGAGAGAGATACTAAAAAGTCATGAAAGTGGGTATTTGAAGTCTTTGTATGAATATTTTCAAAATTTTGATGGAAATAAATTAAAAAATAACAACCAAAAAGGTATAATTAGAGGGAATTTAGCAATGCTGATTTTCTGTGAAGGGGTAAAGCACACTGGCAATACTTTGAAAATATATATCTATTTCGAAACCCCTAGAGCATAGGGCATAATAACATTAATGAGAAGTTGAACTATACCAGGCTAGGTTGATAGATTTACAAATTGTTTTGATGTGTAACTGAAGTTTCATAAGGTCAAAATGAAAAAGTTTTCTTCAGTCTGTATTAGAATTTACTGACCGGAAAGGTTGAAGCAATTAAAAGAAAACACAATAATTAAATGTGGTATTGCATAAAAGTACAGTTCATTTGTAGATTTCACCCACTTTATTTTTGGCACAAAACCTATTGAAAAGAATGACCTAAGATTTATGTCGTACCCAGAAGTGAAATTTACTGTATTTCATAGCCCTTTCAGTGTTAAGAACTGTCAGCAGATACCAACCACGCTTTGCCTATTGCTAAAAGTATCTATCACTTAAATGTTACTTGTATAATTTAAAAGGCTAGTAAAAAAGGCAGAAAATGAATGTGCACAGTTTCAGCATCAAGAGGTTAGTCAAGAACATCATTTTCAGTTTACAGATGTGGAAACTGAGGTGTAACAACCTTGTTCAAGCCATAGTCCAATTCAAGGAATCCATCAGGGCTATTGCTGTTATTTTACAGATATTTATCCAGCAGACTCAGGGCACACATAAAAACACCATTGGATTTGGCAAAGTAGAGCTTTTATCACTCTTCTGTTTCAGCTGTTGAGTTGCATTGCAGTCAGGGATGCATTTTATGCATGATGTCAAGGAGCTGCATATGTCACAAAGGAAGTTGGATGATGCACATGTAAGAACACAGTTATTTAAGAATTGCTCCCCACGGGACAACACTTTTCTCCGAACTTTAGCATTCAGAGGGGAGAACCACTTCCAAGCACCTGTGATGGTCAGTAGGTTGGGTATGTGTGTGTTTGTTTGGGGTTTTTCTTTGTTTTGTTGATTTATGTTCATATGGGGTTTTTTTTAGCTGACAAGCCCTAGCAGGCAGAAGAAGGTCATTAAATGCAAAACCAGACAGCTTAACTGGAATTTTTATCTTCTTGGAGAATTTTGTTCCCATTTTTAAGATTAGTTACTATTTAACTTATTTATCATGAAGAAAAAGTGAAAGACAGTTAGCAGTTGCCCTTCCCTCTTTCACCTTTTTTATTTTGCCATACTACTTTAAGTATCATTTCAAAATGATGTGTAATAAAAAGGCTACTGTGGTTGATAGATGAATTTTTGAGCCAGTGAAAAAGAATGAAATTGCTTTTTACCTGAAAATGTGCAGGAAAATGTTTAAATAATTCAATTTATTTAATTGAGAGCTAAATAATTAATATGTTCTTGTTGTTCACCTTTACATGCATTTGTATTACTGCAGCAATTTGTAACATGGAAATTCTACTCTCATCTTTATTTTTTTTTTTTCATATCTCTTTATTTGGATGGATTTTTTTAACTGAAAGACAATCCCTTCAACAATAAATTATGAAAACTTTAATAAAGAAGAAAGCTAGTTAGATATTTAAATGTATAAATTTCACCTGCCTGACATCCATTGTGTCATTTTATTTGTGACATCAGGTTTGCCTGTTTGGATTTTCATATTTCCAAACAGAGGAGAATGTTAGAGTTCTAATTCAAAGCATCAATCACAGAAAATGAACATAACCTAATGTCACTGCTGAATCAGGCCATCAATTTATTGCTTTGTAAAAGCAATCAGCAAGCTATCAAGCAATAAAGTGTATGAGATAAGTGCTTCTTTTGAGACAGCACAGCCATTGACAATGATATACTGATGGAGAATAGCAACTATTTTCCGTCGTAGTATGGCTATTACTTGTTAAAAGCTCTGAACTCTTCAACAGATGTGAAATATGTTTCTTATTATTACGGACCAATCCAGATTGTTTGATAGCCTTGTATGCCACTTAGATTTGCTGTCTTATTTAATGAGGTTATATTTGCACTCTTTGGCTCTTTTGTTTTAGTTGAAGACAGTGTGATTTCATTTTTTCACTTGATCTTCTGAGAAACAATGAATACCTAGGCAATGTTTGTTTCATTTACTTGTTATGGAAAGACAAAATTGCATAAACATTCAAATTCTGTTACTGTAAAACAAGAACAAATATTTTACACTGTGTTAAATAGATGCAACTGACTTTTTCATGGACATCTAAAATTCGTGCCTTTAGTGGTGGTATTTTTTTCTTTACTCCCACCTCCTGCTTGCCCGTGATAAAAGAGGGAGCTAGAAGAAAAATAGGATAGCATGTAGTCGTCTCACCTGATCTGTGCTGATGAGGTGCATATGTTTTACTACACAGTGAACCCTCACTGTTATCTGCTCTAGGCAGGAGGCCTAGAACTAACAATCTCATCAGTGTCATCAATGCTGGGAAAAGCTGATGTGGCCTCAGGGACAACAAACTGTTAGAAATAAAACATTTTAAAAAGTCTTTGCTACTCTTGATAGGTCCTAAAGGATTGCTGTGGTAGTTTGTACCACACAGTTAAATTTACTAACCTGCTATCAGAAGGTCTGATGAGATTTGCAGCAGAATTTTTAATCACTTAACCTTTCCCATTGCATTAAGATCAGCTGTTAAGGACCTCATTTCTTAATGATGAATAAAATTGTCTCCACAATTTCTTTACCTTTTAATCTCCACCATGTTCCTGGAAGAGTTTTGTATCCCAGGGGAACAGCAACCCCGTGTTAGGACCATACCTTGTTCATGTAAATGCACAATTTTTAAAATTGGAATGTGGATTAACCAACTATTTTTTGCTACCTTTTGGTAGGATTTAATGTTGGGGTTTATAGATGAAGAAAGTTTAGATTTTTCAATTATCAATAAATGAAAGATTTTCCTGTATAGTCAATCAATATACAAGTTTTTTGACTTTAAAACCAGATTATTATTTTTTTCCAACTCTGTCCTAAAATGTGTGTATTCAACTCCCACTTACAAATATAAATACCACACAGTCCCTTTAAGTATAAACAGTATGGTTATCAAATTAATTAAAAAAATAAAAGTAAAGAATTTATATAGTGACATTCTCTTACGGTGGTGTAGTGAAGGGTGGCAGACTAGAAGTAGGAATCACCGATCCTCATTCAAAGTCCTTTTCCCCAGTTGCAAAGAAATCTTAAAACATACTTTTGATTGCATCATTCAAGTACTGTCTTAAGGTATATAAGGTGAGATGGCCAACAGCTTTCTCATACTGTTCTATCTTTTTTGGAAGCTACTGAAATTTTGCATTGAAACGTTTGGTGTTCATATTGTTCATTTCCTCATATCTAAAGAGATGTGCATAATACTTTATATCTATTCTAGGGAAAGTAAGGTCAAATATATGCATTGTGAACGTGCTGCCGGAAGTGATGGATGTCTTTGATTTCCATAAAATGTCACTCATCATTCTCTGGGCACCTTTCAAAGAAATTTTATGTCTTGTACAAATGTCTTTATGGTTATTTTCCACTTCTCTTATCCCTCAGTGTGGAATCTCTTATTCTGAGTTTCTTTACTGTCCGTTAATGAACACAGGGAGTAAAAAACACTTCTACTGTTATAATTTTGGGCATGAAATTTCAATAAATAACCATAATTTAACTGAAATTTACTACTGCCTGTTTAAAATTTCTATTATACATATGCAATTAAATAGAATTGCACTACTCGAATATCTGTTTTATAAAGCTGTGATCAAAAAAAAAAAAGCAAAAAACAAACCAGAAAGCCAAACACTAGGCAATGAAAGCAAGGTGGTTTTCTTTTCTTTTTCATTCTAATTGAAAGTATCTCTTTTCTTCTCCCACCATTGAGCTTCTTATCTATAATTTCTTTGTTTTAGGAAGAACTTACTCCTGAAGCATAAAGAAATAAGGACCACTTCAAGGGTGACTACAAACTGTCAAATCCAAAATTTAGAAACCATTTCTCATTGAGTAGTTTCTCTGTTTTCACAATATCTCTGGTTCAGATTTAAATTTCTAATTGTTAGCTAGGTAACTAAGTTAGGTAAATGACAGCTAAGACAATCTTCAAAAAGCTTTTAATGCACAAGACACTTCGAGGTCTTGAGCAGCTGAGTTTGATTTTCCCAACAACTCAGGCATTTTTTGAAGTTATTGGTCCATTCACCCATGACATTCTGGAGATAAATGGTCGTATCAAGAGGTTGTCTGGCTGAAAAAAGTACATTAAATGTGGCTTGATGTCAGTAACCCTCCTGGAATGGAGAGGAAATTATCCAAGAAAATCTTTAAGAAATATGTTTTAAAATGTTCTTTCTAAACATCCAAATAAAAATCTGAGATGTGATTCCATGACCCTAAGTACATTTTGCATTCAATTAATTTCTAAGTGTACACTTTTAAGTGTACTCTTTTAAGTGTACTTTATGGGATATTGTTTCTTTTATTCCTATTTTTATGTTTAATTGCAACATTTATGTTCCTGTTTGATAGCACAGGGTCAGCTAAATTCAAACTCTACATCTTTTTATCTTGTTATATGTTAAGGAATCTTATTAAAAACTGAAGTATGGTTTTAATACAGTATTGTTTAAAACTTCAGTAATGAACATGTTTGTCACCTTAGGACTAGGGAAAAGATTTTGGAAGAGGAAGAGTGAAAAATTATTGCACATATTGTTTGACTCCAGTGTTATGTTTTCAAAAGATTAATTTTCTAGTTTTGTCTGTTTTCAAAAGGTTTGCATGACATATACAAGTAATTCTCTTTCCAGAATAACAATGCCCACACAGAGGTATTACATAATGATTTAGCTTCACTCTTAATTTAATACTTGTAAATACTTGTTCTGTGCACATGTCCTGACATTACTTGCCATTTCAGCTTTACATTAAACACTAAAATCTAACAGGATATGTAAGCTGGTAATGCTTATCTCTGTGCTATCAGAATTTGGGAATTTTTGTCTTTTCCACAGAGGCCAAGTCTTTGGAATCTACTTGTCCACTCCATGGGAGAAAACCAGTTTGGTGACCTTATGGTTGGTGCACCAGAGGATTTAATTTATTTATATGCATATGTGTGTGAGGAAAAAGAAACAAGAAAATAAGAAAATACATGTATCTCTTTCAAAACAGGTGTTACTGAGCACCCAATAAGAGTGACTTCTTGCTATTTTTTTTTCCTTGTGTTTAATGATCTCTTCTGGCCTTAAATATACATACAGATGTCTACAAAAATGCTTTAAAAAAACTTGATTTCTTTAGTTTAAATGTCTTAAAAATGAATTGAAAGTCCTACCATGGAGAATTAAAGAATTATGCCTATTAAAACCAGCAGAGTACCTTACCTTATATGAGAAATTAAAGCTTTTAAGTAAGTTTTCCATTTGTTACTCAATAGATTCATGCTTTAGAAAGAAGTAAATTGAATCTACTGTCAGAGAGGCTACAACAAACTAGTTGAGGGAAGAATGTTTTTAGTTTATGCAATGATTCATTAAATCGTATAAATGTCTGCAAACAACAGATACAGAAGAGTTAGTGAAATTAAATTTCATTTGGATTATAATTTTAGAAGGCACATAGGAAAAAAAGGAAATCTGAAATTATGTGGGAAACGATGCACAGAATGAGGATTATTAGTAAGAAAACAGTAGAAACTTCTGGCTATTCCTCCTCAAGAACTGAAAATTTAATTGGTTGTCACAAATACATGTTCTTGTGCTATTCATGATAAATATGTGTGGTTTATATGCCTGATCTATGAGGTTCTGCAAGGAATAAGTCCTCGGCACCAGCTTTTTCTCCTTTTACTCTTCAGGTTACAGGCATCTATGCTATAAACTTTGGAGTTTCTGATTCACCTCATACCTGAATATATACTTCTAATTTATATGATGTAATTGTGTACCACAGCAGCAGCTTTAGTCCATTTTCTTGGGAAATTTTTGATGTCTCTCTGTTTAGATTTCCAGCATTGTAGTAAAATAGCAGAAGAATTAGATTAAACCATTCTGTCAATTTTAGCAATAGGCATTTGTTGCTGACAAATGATGAGACCTTCGCTTTGCTAAATGGCTTTCTTGGAAACTAGCTTTGTCAGAAAAAGACACCTACTTAATTCCCCCGTAAACCTGGTCTTGTGTGTGAATGTCAGAAAACCCATACTGATGCAGTCAGAGGCCTTGTAATATGCTCTGTAATAAATTGTCCTCATTTGAGCTGAACAGAACGAATTCTGTTCATGATTTTTACTTTTTAGCTAAGTTTCTCCTAAAAGGCTGCGCTTTCTGAAGTCAGCAGCATGTTTTTGCAGACAGTGTGTGCTACTGGCAGTGATAACATCTGATGATGATCCCTTTCAGTTACTGCCTGGGACTGGGATGCAGAAAGGCTCTTGCTGATACTTCATTTTTGAGATGTGTTAGTGCCCATTAGATTCTCGTGTCTTACACGCATTGTACTTACATGAAGAATCTTCCAAATTTATAGACAGATACCCCATCATGAATATATTTTATATTTGCTGTTGTACAACGGCAGACTTAAGTGTTATAAAAATATGCCACAGCTGTCACAACTCTAAACAGTTTCTATGCCTCAAAATAAATGACTGCTACTATATATAAAGTCAAAATAATTATGCACCTGAAAAAATGGCCTGTGGTAAACAAACTTATATGGCATAAGGAGGAAAGCAGATGTCTAGTTAGAAAATTAAAATTTTATGATATCTAGTATGCTAGATAGCCCCAATTCTGTCTTCACCGCTTCACCAGGAAATTGCAGTGTACTTAAAATCTTTTTTCATAGATTAATGAATCAATGTCTTTTTCCTAGAAAGGTTCACATAAGTTCAGGGAAAGAAGAAAATGATTTTTTACCTTTTCCTTGATAATTTGTATTTATGATTCACTTGTGACTGAAGTGCCTACTTCTCCTATTTGACATGTATCTACATTTTAATGAATCATGTGAAGAGCCTAAACAGCAAGACGTTAAAAAGTATTGTGGTCGTTGCATCTAGATTCATGGTTAAGGTTAACCTTTAAAATTATATGAGTAATAAAGAAATAGAAGTGATATTTTTGTTCTCTTTTGCCTCCTCCATTCCTTTCCTGAGTAAGAAACCTTGGTCAGAATTGCTTTTTAATGCCTAACACCTAAGAGCTTAAGTAACCAATTATCAGAGATTAGGACTGACAGAGACAGGTAAATCAAGACTAGGAGATCTATTTGTGGGTTTGCTTTATTTGCTAGAGGTCTAATTATAAATGAAGACAGACACAGCTTTAGTAGATAGAGGTTTTTTGTTACATTTCTAAAGTAATTACTTCTTTGAAGCAAATGTGCACATGTGAAGTTTATGCTACTGCAAGGTCTTTCTTCATTAATGTATCTATTTTATTCTACAAGGATTTCTTATCTGTTCACAATATTGACCTGAAGAGTGACATCTGCTTAACCACTTTGGTCAAGAGAGAAGATAAACATTCACTTAGTGCTGTTTGGAGAACCAGCCAAAATTTAGCAAATTTAATATACAGGAGTTCTTAGAGAAAAAGGTGTTTTGTTTTGATTTGTTTTGTT
This sequence comes from Trogon surrucura, assembly GCA_020746105.1. Lineage (NCBI taxonomy): Eukaryota > Metazoa > Chordata > Aves > Trogoniformes > Trogonidae > Trogon > Trogon surrucura. The sequence goes on along the minus strand of CM036619.1, from coordinate 62,527,814 downwards.
TTGTTTTTTTTGGGGGGGGTTGTTTGTTCTTTGGACAAAATGGAGTGACAAAGATTCTTTCTATAAGGAAGTCGTGTTGGAGATGTGCTTTGGTGTTCATAGCATGAAGGTTATCTCCCTGGTAAGGGGTCTGTGTTGACTTGACCCTTACAGAACTATTAGATGCAACTTTTATTATTCTGTGGAAAGCAGATTCCTTTCACAGCAGTTTTTCACTTCCTCTTAATTGTCTTATGTGTAGTATTTCTGATTCTCACAAGAGCACAGAGGGCTGTGAAGCTGACTCTGCTCTTCTTCCACTGAGGTCTCGTAGGTTGAGGGTGTAGTAATCAGCAACTTATTATGCACAGGTGCATTGGCTCATTTTAAAAAACCTGAAGAGGTGTGTTGGAGCTTCTATAAGAGATATATACAATTTTAAATACTAGTTCAGAAAACTTTTCTAAGGATCTGAAACTTACTCAAACCTGAGTGAAGGGAATAGCAATTCTGAAATCAAATTTGACACTTGAAATAACTACATGTGACCCAATGAAACTTCACCTCTACTAAAACTTCGAAACAGGCAAGTTTTGTTACTGTCATGGCTTGGTATTTCATTGCTTGCAGATGAATTCCTGTTTATTTATGTATTTACTTATCTATGTATAGATTATTTATTTATGGATGCCAAAATACTGAATGATTAGGGTGAAAATTAGCCATAGTTGTCCTGGCTACATCCTCTCCCAGCTTCTCGTGCACCCCTAGCCTCCTCACTTGTGGAGTGATATGAGAAGCTGAAAAGGCCATGACACGCTTTGAACATTGCTCGGCAATAATGAAAATATCTCTGTGCTGTAAGCACTGTTTTCAGCAAAAATCCAACACATAGCCCATACAAGCTACTATGAAGAAAATTAACTCCATCTTGACCAAAACCAGTACACTGGAGTTTCATTTAGGTGCACATCCCTACGTTTGGAATTTTTTTATATGGGTTGGGTTTTTTTTCGCAGAAAGCAGCTATCAATTAACACAAAGAACAAACAGGCTTTCTTTGTGTTTTTTCATAAATATATGTTTTATTCTTAGGATGCCCAAGAAGTACTGTATATGCAGAAATATTGGAGCCCTGGGAGCAGTGTTCCCTTTCAGTCCTCACCATTTCCCAGAATTTGCACATGAAACTCAGCTGTATTTCAGACACAAACCTTAAAAAATCATCTTATTTTGAACTTATTCTCCCTAGTATTGTGATTTTCCAAGTCAGTGGGACCTCCAGACTTCTCAGTCAGGTAATTCATGAGGCAACTGCAAAGCTCTAGTTATTCAGGCAAAGCACCAGATTCCTCTTAGCTTGATTAAAAATAATTGAGTTTTAAAACCTAGTGAGTTCCAAATAGTCCTTTGATATACTATTCAGGAAGACTTAATACCACCTTTCCCACCTTTTTACTTCCTATAGACCGCAAGAATTTCAGTACCCCATGAGTGACAGAGTCAAAGTTTATTTCAAACTAGAGAGTACATGAGACCTGTGAAAGCGCACTGTAACGTCTCTTTCTCTTGCCAAAAAATCATAGAATCATTGAATTTGTTTAGGTTGAAAAAGACCTTTAAGATCATTGAGGTCAATCATTAACCTAGCAAAGCCAGGTCCACCACTAAACCATGTCCCTAAGCACCTCATCTCTATGTCTTTCAAATACCTCCAGGGATGATGACTCAACCACTTCCCTGGACAGCCTGTTCCAGTGCTTAAGAACACTTTCAGAGAAGAATATATTTTCTAATACCAAATTTAAACCTACCCTGATACAACTTGAGGCAAGCAGAGTGGAGGGGAGCAAAGAGGAGAGATGTTGCTTGTATCTGTATCTTCACGATCTTCACGTTTGTTTTAGTTTGTTTTCAAAATGCTGTATTAGGAGCATTAGGAATGTTCATTGCACAGGCATAAGATAAACATTAATCAAACAGCCCTTATGTAATGTTGTGACATTATGTTCTGAGTTACATAACGGCAAGTTAAAGAAGTGACAACTCTGTCTAATTAACAGTCTTGTTTTCATACTAGCTGGGACTGGAAGAAAGGACATTACATCAATTTTGTCAACATTTGAAGTTTTCAGGAAAATAAATCCACCTTTTCCTGTTGCTCAAATCTTTTAGACTGTCATCCTGACTTTAATCTGCTGTTAGGTATTGCACAAGTTCTTCTAGGAAAACCGTTAAAGGGTCATAGTCTGCTCCTTTCTTTCCATACCATAAAACTGCATGTTTCCTACCATGAGGTTATTGCATGTTTCTGTACAACTCCTGTTTCTGTATGTGGACCTTACTTTACTGGTTGATCATGCAGGATCTAGCAAATGGGTTACTGAATGTGTACTCTCTGTTAAAGTATAAATCACTGAACAATTTAAAGAAGTCTGTAATGCAGCACTGGGTAAAACAGAATGAAAAACAACTGCATAGACTCTTCATGCTGCCTTTTTTACCTGGAGGATTTTTTTCTACAGTCACTCTCCAACAAACCGTGAGCCTAGAGAAGGAGGATGTCTTGCATTAGATTTTTAGATGCCAATGTAGTTTCCTTTCGTGACTGTTTCTCTTCTCCTTCACTTTGAGTTGAAATTGCTCACTGTGAAAAGCATCTTTGTCCCTGGCACCAAGAGAGCTATACTCTCTCCTGGCCTTTTAGTCAATCATCTCCCATTCAGGGGAATCAGTGCTGTTCAGTACTGCCCTGGTGGTTTGACACACACGTCTAAAATGATGCTTGTTTTTTGCTGCTGTTTTTTTTCTGGGGCAGTTAACCCTCACTGATTCTGTAGTTCTTGACCTGACTGCTGACTGGGCCTTGAAAAACAGTGTTAAAAACTGTTAAGGTGTGTTGGACATGGTAGGAAAAGTAATGCTTATTGGATGAATGCTGGAGAAGGTAAATCTGCCCCTGTGGGGTATGAGCTGAGACAAAACATAAACATAATAGTAAATACGTGCAAGGGAATATATTCCTTCCTTCATTAGGCTGACAAAATCTGGTGTTTGTGCCATTTTCAGGGACCCATTCTAGTTTGAATTCCAGTGGTACATGCTCTGGGATGTAGAATAACTTGTAAATATATCTCTTTTGTAACAGCATTGGATATAAACAAGGCACTTCTATTTGTTAGCTCTCTTTAAGCATATTACAATTATTCCAGAGAAATTGTTTTTGAAATTTTCTGTCTGCCGTGCAATAATCTAAGAACTGTAGAAGAAAAAGACAGTGTTTTCTTCTGCAATGGAATTCTACTTTCCTTGCACTTTCTTATTTTTTTTTATAAAAACTATCAGATTTTTAAAAGTAAAAAATTGTTATGTAGATCCTTGTGTGCTATTCATGCTGTTGCAACTACCTGTCTATTCTGCCTGTTTTCTTTCAGTTCAGAGGTGCAGAGGGCAGTGCAGTTTAAAGTTCAGTGAAGTTTTGATAAAGTTCAGATGAATGTGAAACTTCTTTCTGCATTACCTCCAATATCTGGTTTTTTTCTTTGTATATCAAAACTCTTTCAAGCACAGCTCTAATTGATGAATTTTCATAGCAATTAATGGAATATATTGGAAATAGAAAACTTACAGAATTTACCTTCTCACTCCCAACAAGAACAGAATTAAAACTCTTCCTTCATGTTACAATGCTCATAGTAGTTACTGTGATTCTTTTTAATGACTTCATTTAATCTGGTCATAAATATGATGATGACTTTGATGGACATTTGTTACTCAAACATTTCTCAAAAGCCAGGTCAAAATGTGCAGGCCATAAGACTCTGTAATAATCTGGCGTGTTTCTACAATTGTGCAAGCATGAACCCACTGCACAGAGTCACCAGGGAAAGTAAACTCTTTTCTTCCATATGATTATATTTCTTTCAGTTGAAATCAAAGTATTTAATGAAAATATATATTACACTTCACATTTAGACACTGTAACTTTTTATTGTTTAAGGAAAACACAGAAGTTTCTGCTCTGTCTCTTATGAATGAATAAGTGAACTTACTGGGTTTTTCCTTTTATGTTTTTTTCCAAAAAATATTTATAGCTTAAAGCTGGCTTTGTGTCCAAATCACTACAGTAAGACTCCAATACATTCTTACTCTTCTGTACTCAGGTAATGACATACAATGGGGAGCTACCAACATATGCTATTTATAATGTTAATTTCAGTTCAAGTCTTTATCATAAAAAAACCCAATGAACTACTAAAATCCCCTGGTTTTTACAACTTTAAGAAACAGTACTGATCTCTGCGTAGATTCCACCCCACTACATGTCTTCCCTGGCAATTTGTCTCACTAAGCCAGCTAAAAAAAAGCCACAGCTACAGATGCTGGAGAAGGATGAGAGCAGTCTTTGCAGCTTAAACACCTTTGGTTTTCTCCCTTCCTCCTTGCTAATGTACCCTTAAACTATGCTAGGTCCTTGGCAAGGGAGTTGAACTTGAAATAAGTATATTCTTAAACTATTTGATGCTGTTGATCCTTTTCATTTGCCAGTAGTGAATCAAGTGGAAAAATGCAAGATGTTTTCTGAATTGAATTCAGACACCTGGCATATGGTCTGTAGAACCTCTCATTTTCACTGTTAATATAAATAAATTGTTGCATACTGAGTAATAGGCATCTTTAAGTTCCACATGAGCAGTTAAAAGCTTTTAGTTCTCATTTTTAAACTTTACAAATGTTTTCTATGGTCCTATGAACTTTATAGTAGTTTTCAACATGCTGGCTTGATTCACCATGTATCATTTACTGAAGCAATTGTGTTTGTAATGAGCCTGTGTTTATGTATTTCCTGTAAACATAGAAATCAGTTTCTCATGATATTTATGCAAAATATTCTCAGCATCCACACATCAAGACATTCAGTGAACTGTGTCTCCAGTTACAAGGCTTCAGCTGTATTTGTTGGAAGTGTTGCACAGTTTATCACCTGCTATGCAGGATCACCACATTGTAGCTATAAGAAACCACCTCTATTCCCACCATGGATCCTTTGTTTTGGATTGGTGTACTGAATTTCACATTACAGAAGAATATTGATTTTTTTTCTTCTTCATTTTTTTTAAACTTGAGTTTTGAAATAAATGGAGAAAGTGGACATTCTGGTTTAAACTGTTCAAGCAACTACAGAGAGAAGTGTATATTCACAGCAGGAAATCAGAGGATATTCTTAATGGATTCTGTCAAGATCATTGTTATAGGTCAACAAAACAAACTTATATGAAAGAAAGCTCTTTGACCTTTTTCACAAAATTGTTCTGATGAGATACATGCATATGACTTGTTTTATGGCTTTTACGTATGGATGTTTTTTTGGAAATTTTTTGGTTTTGTTTTAATTGACCATGTTCATTATCAGTTCAGACTTCATTGTCTGACAATCTAGGAAGTCACTAAACCCTGTTTTACTGGATCTGACAGCAAGACAAAGGCAATTTAAATCCTAAGCAGTTACTGATAGCACATGTTAGAGGAAGAGGATGGTTGAGTTCCTGCTTACTGTACAAACATTTCAATGGAAAATAGATACTGGATCAGACCAGCCAACATTGCAGTATGAGCCTGGTTCCTTTTCCTTTACAAGACAGTAAGAGTATATTGGAGTTGAAGTTTTGAAAAAATAAAAATCTTCTTTCTTTGCTCAGGAATATGTGAGGCCATGTCTAGATTTTTGAGAAGGTAAAGTTTATTTCAGCCACAAGTTTTATGAGCTAGGAAAACCAAACCTGAATATTCTTCTTAATGTTTAAATTTCTTAGTCTAGACAGACTTTAGCCTTTATGAGACTAGGATAAGAAAATTGCCTATAGCCTGTTCAACTATCTACATAAAGGAGGATTTTTAATTTATTTTTACTTCATGTTAGAAAAGTTGTATAACTTGTGCTATCCAACAGCCTATGAAAATGAAAATTATCAGAGAAAACCAGAAAATGTCCCACTGAAGCAAAATCACCATGAGCAAATCTTCACATGCAAGTTACTTGTCTCAAACTCCTTCTCCTACACATGAGAGGTTCTCCTCTCCCTCTACTCTGCCCTTGTGAGGCCACATCTGGAATATTGTTTCGAGTTCTGGGCCCTTCAGTTCAAGACAGACAGGGAACTGCTTGAAAGAGTCCAGCGCAGAGCCACAAAGATGATGAAGGGAGTGGAATATTTCCCTTAAGAGGAAAGGCTGAAGGAGCTGGATCTCTTCAGCTTCGAGAAGAGAAGACTGAGGGGTGATCTCGTTAATGTTTATAAATATATAAAGGGTGAGTGTCAGGAGGACAGAGCCAGGCTCTTCTCAGTGATGTCCAATGATAGGACATGGGGCAATGGGACATTCAAAATCCTCCTGGATATGTTCCTCTGTAACTTACTCTAGGTGATCCTGCTTTGCAGGGGAGTTGGACTAAATGATCTTCCAACCCTTAACATTTTGCGATTCTGTGTGATTCTGCGATGACATTCTATCTGAAGGAATAATATGTTTAAGCTGGAATTTTTTGGTGTCCTCATTGTCTCCTCTCTTGCAGTTCAGGAACTTGATCCATATTCAACAATTAATGACTGTTGAAGCAGGGCTCTTTAAAGGCTTTTGTACCTTGGCCCACATTACTTTCTCTTCATCCTTTAGCGGATTTTCATAGCTTCCCTTAGAATCATAGAACAGTTTCAGTTGGAAGAGACCTTCAAGATCAACTCAACATTTGTCCTAGCCCTATCAACACCACTGAACCATGTCCCTCAGCACAACATCTACCCATTTCTTGAACACCTCCAGGGATGGTGACTCAACCACCTCCCTGGGCAGCCTGTTCTAATGCCTGACAACCCTTTCAGTAAAGAATTTCTTCCTAATATTCGACCTGAACCTCCCCTGGTGCAATTTAAGGCCATTTCCCCTTGTCTTATCACTCACTACTAGGGAGAACAGACCAACCCTTGCCTCTCTACAACCTCCTTTCAAGTAGTTGTAGAGAGTGATGAGGTTTCCCCTCAATCTCCTCTTCTCTAGGCTAAACAGCCCCAGATCCCTCAGCCTTTCGTCATATGACTTGTGTTCTAAGCCCTTTGCCAGCTTGGTAACCCACCCCTGCATCCTCTCCAGCACCTCAATGTCCCTGCTCTAGTGAAAGGCCCAAAACTGGACACAGTACTCGAGGTGCGGCCTCACCAAAGCTGAGTAGAGGGACATGATCACCTCCTGCTCCTGCTGACAACACCGTTCCTGATACAGGCCAGGATGCCATTGACCTTCTTTGCCACCTGGGAACACTACTGGCTTATGTTCAACCAGCTGCCCATCAACACCGCCAGGTCCCTCTCTGCCTGGCAGCTCTCCAGCCACTCCTCCACAAGCCTGTAGCGCTGCTGGGGGTTGTTGTGGCCGAAATGCAGGACCCAGCATTTGACCTTACTGAAAGTCATGTAACTGCCCTTGGCTCAGCATTCCAGCCTATCTAGATTGTTCTGTAGATCCTCCTTATCCTCCAGAAGCTTGACATTTCCACCCAGCTTGGTGTCATCTGCAAATTTACTAAGGGTGCGCTCTATCCCCTCGTCCAAATCATTGATGAAAATGGTAAACAGGACTGGGCCCAGTACTAACCCCTGGGGGACACCACTTGTGACTGGCTGCCAACTGGATTTAACTCCATTGACCTCAACTCTTTGGACTCAGCCATATAACTGTTTTTTTTACCGAGTAAAGCACATGACTATCCAAGTCAAGAGCAGTCAGTTTCTCTAGAAGAATGCTGTGGGCAACAGTGGCAAATGCCTTACTAAAATCAAGGTAGACAATATCCACAACCTTTCCTTCATCCAACAAGCAGATCACCCTGTCCTTGAAGAAGACCAGGTTTGTTAAACAAGACCTGCCCTTCATAAACCCATGCTGACTGGGCCTGATCACCTGATTGTCCTACAGGTGCTGTGTAATGGAACTCAGGACGATTTGCTTCATCAGCTTCTCTGGCACTGAAGTCATACTGACAGGCCTGTAATTTCCCAGATAATCCCTCCATTCCTTTTTACAGATGAATGTTATATTGGCTGACTTCCAATCAGCTGGGACATCCCCACTCATCCAGAACTGCTGAGAAGTGATGGACAATGGCTTGGTGAACACCACTGCCAGTTCTCTCAACACTCTAGGATGAATTCCAGCCAGCCCCATAGATTTGTGCACTTAAGGCCAGGTTTCCTGCCTTACTAATACTAGTGTATTTTGCCCTGTTCACCTTCTAAACCCTTGTTGCTTTATCTAAACAGCCTACAGGCTGTTCTTCACTGACACCTGTTGTAGGTTTAGACTGGCCTAAGCAAAATGAGAGTGCAGCTGAGGTATGTCTCTGGGATCTATACTCTTCCTCATGCTCAAAAACTTCCTCTCTCCTTCAAGAGGCAACCCTTATTTCTACTTTCTCTTGGGTTATTTTGTTCTGGTTTTGCCTACTTGGATGCGTTCTTTTATTTCTGATGGGAAGTGTTTACTTCAGAACTATTCTGTTTCTTTGTTCACTTAGGCTTTGATCATGTAAGATATAAGTACTTCCTCGGATAGTAGAGTTCTATATCTGTACCTGCAATGCACCAGATGGACTCCTTGCGTTTAACTGTTAGTCCTGCACTCTGACTTGTTGGAAAAAGGTGCCCATGCTTAAGTTGTTTGTTTTGAAATCCTACAGAAATATATTATCCATTTCCTTTTTGTATATTTTAACCTGTGATTTGTCCTAATCTAATCCTGAGCCTCTCTAAACACAATACTCTAAGAATTTAGGGTCCAATTTTCCTATTAGAGTTTCTTTATTTTTAATGGGGAAAATGTCAGCTTGGGGACACTAAAATATTTTTCTTAAGAAAAAAAATAATTTATTAATTCATTTCAGAAAACAATTCTGAAAATAATGTTTTCTGAAAATAACATTTTTTAATTCAATTTACTCACAATAGGTATAAATGCATAATGCTTTTATCTCCTAACAGTTATTTAATCTTACTATAACTGGAAGGATTTCTTCTTCTCTAATAAAGTAAATTAAGAATGAAAATATAACTGTTCATCTAAAGTGATCTGAGCTAGTTGTCTGACTGTCAAAATAGAGACACTTTATGGAATTTTCTCCCTGTGCTGAGTAGAGAACTTTTTAAATTAAGTTGGAAGTTTTCTCTAGTAATCTGTGTGAGATGACTGCTTACCATTCTGATTTCATATTATCATTACTGTAAAGAAAGTAATTTCTGGATGAGTATTCAAGTGTTGCAGATAGAAGGGCTTAGATGGTAAACTGTTTAACGGTGTGACACTGATGTTAGGTGATCTTCTTCCTCATAGAAAGTATAAGTAATCCATAAGTAATGATAAAAACGGTAGTCTGTGATTTGACCTACGTTTCAGGGTATTTTTTTTGAAATACTAATTGCTGTTTGTTATGATGCTATGACAATGTGAGAGGAAAGGATGTACTCAGTTAGGTGGTCTGAAACCGTTTGGATTAGGCCTAATCCTGTGCGGTTAAAGCCTGAACTGGCTGCTTTGATCTTACTGATCTCACTGATGATCACTACATTTGTCTTTGTTGTTGGTATGAGGATATTTATATGATTAGATCCTCTCTTTCTAGTTCCCCGTTCTCCACCTTGCTCTTTCCCCCTACCCTGTATTTCTCATTGTTGAAATACTGTGTATATTCTGACAAAACAACATTCACAGTTGCAGCTCTGGAGTCTTATGCTGCAAGTTAAAGAAAAAAATGTCAGTAGAAGGCAAAATACTGCCTATATCGCCATAATATGATACACTATTGAACATTTCTCATCCTTGCTTTCTACAAGGCAGAGCATCCATAATGCAGTTTCTTAGGCTGCCTGGGTTAGTAGTGTGGTGCACAGCTGATCATGGGACAGAAAGCAATTGCTGCAGACCCTTTAGTCTTTGTGTCAACTTCTTAAATTGATGCTGGGTAGCCTGTCTGACATGATGTGTGCTCCTTGCTGTAAGTGCTTGAATGTAGTAAGATCTGCAGTTTTACCACTCTGCTGTTGGTATACTTCACAGTTACGTAAGCAAGATATAGCTTTCAGCTATTAATTAAGACTAAATAAACATCTTTGAGTAAGACATTACAAACATTTAAAAATGCTCTCTTTCTCCCTGCAATTCCCTGTCTGTGTTACAACTAAATATTTAACAATGCTATTTAACTTTGTTGGGACATCAATTAATTTTGAAATTGTATGCCTTTTAGGTGGCTTATTGAGCCCAAAGGCATTTACGAGTACTGTTTCAGTGTGGTTTGTAATATTAGCTCGCTATAGAAATGTGTGGTCCTTTAAGAAAGAAAGACCTCAGAGGATGTTTGAATCAGACTACCGGAAAAGAGGAATGGTATCTGAAAGACGATATCCCCAAAACAAACATTTTAACAGGAATAACAGCATTAAAGATATCCTCTGTTAAGGGCCATGTAAAGCAAATACACTGTCTAGACACTATTCAGCTTGCCTGTATGGACAAGATGATATACTTTTTAAAATATATTTGTTCTTGTAACTTGCATACCAACATCAAATAGCAGCAACAGTAAATTAAACATTTTATACCATTGGTGGGAACTTACTATATGTCTTTTTCATCTTCTGTCCTTAAATTTTATTCCCAGCTTTAATATGTTTACACAACATTTTTCATTCTGCGCCTAAGCCACACGGTTGAGGTAATATTGTCTCTATTTCAGACATTCAGCCAAAAAAAACCAGGCATTAAGCCATCTATTCAAGATAATACAATGAATCAGTGGCAGAATCATGTGGGGGGGAACCCGACAAAAACCAATCCACTGAAAAAAATTAGTTAATTCTCTATCTAGGATACTCTTCATTCTAGACTGATAACATTGAACCTATTCTCCACTGGAGTTTGCCACCTTGAGCCAGATCCATCACAAGTTGATGAAAAGGAAAAACATAAATAGAAAATGCCAGAGTGATGTGTAATATACATTACAAGGGTTCATTGAAGTCAGTAGATCTTTCAGCACCATCTGGAGAAAAATGAAAAGTTTGGTTTGTTTTATACAGAAACCAACATATTTCTACTTATTTGCAGGCCACTGCGAGGAGAACAATTATTTTTTTAAACAACTAGTGCTTATTCCATTGCCTTCTGTCCATAGTACCTCTAAAGCTACCTACATTTGGTTTTGATGTATAAAGTTTCACAGAGAAATTTGTGGAGAACCTATTGTCAACACCTGTGAATAGTGGGGGTTTTTACCTTCAGAAACATCAATTTAATTGCTAAAATGAATAAAATAGTCCTACAAAAGGAACTGAGCTTTGATTGTGAAATTTAGGAAGATTTTTGGGTGAAGGAAGATGTGCAAGGTATGTGTGTGAGGAAAAATTACTGAATTAACACTTTAGGTTTATTTGTATACAAAATATTGAAAAAGCACTAGAAGCCTGGTATTATGCAATGACACTGCACAACATAATTAATCATGTAGTGAGTTAAGCCAAGTAGTTATCGAGGGAGGCAATCTCCCTTTAAAGATATATAAATGAAAAAGGATGGCTGCCACAAATAACAAACAGATTCGAATATCTTGGTTTTCTTTCTGTTTCTGGCTAATGATGAACACTGGTTACTCACAAATGACCAATTTTTTCCTGCTACTTTCAAAAAAGAAGTAGATAGCAAATAATTGGTCTTGGGACCAGGGCACATCTCTAAAGCCGGAGAAGTTTCAAAGGAATTGATTCATAGCTATTATTAAGAAGAATAAAAGAAAAATGAAAGTTTTGCATGATCATTCTGTTTATGTGGTATAAGAATAGAACATAGATTCAATGTGGATAAACTCTGCCATGAATGGTAGCAAAACCGATCTACCATGAAGAGAGGGCCGGTTTAGCTCAGTGGGTTGAGCGTGGTGATTAAAACACCAAAGGTCGTGGGTTCAATTCCCGTTCGGTTCTCACGTGTTGCCTGACCTAGTCAAGAGGTGGCGTCCGTGCCCACAACAGGGAGGTTGGATTAAATGATCTCTAAGGTCCCTTCCAGCCTAGGACATTCTGTGAACAGTAGTAAAAGACAATCTCAGTAAAGTGAAAAGAATTACAGTATCCATCAGGATATTTTCCATATGTAAAAATTAATGGACCATTATCAATCAAAAGATCATCAATTTAAATAGTAGGAAAAATTGTATATTTGGTTCTATTTATGTCTTTTAGAGAGCTCATGAGAAAACATTACCTGGGAAGGTGATGGGACACATCCCTCTGTCTCTGGAAGACTCTATGTAACAATCTAGTGCTAAAGTCATCTTTATCACATGCTTAGCGCTACTCATGCAGGCTATGTTATCCAACTGAAGCGTGCTTCTTCACACAAGTGGTACATCTGCCTTCACTTGGAAGCAGATATTTTTTCGAACAATAACGAAGGATATACAAATTCTCTGTTTTTGCTTTATAGCAGCTGCATGCGGCTGACGTATAAGAGTAATTAAAGCCTGGCACAGCTGCCTTTTTCTCAGATGTTCACGCATTTGCCTTATTGTTCTTTTTATTTAATATTGCAATTAACTTCGTAGTTTCTTAGTTCCTGTTTTGCCTGTTGAAATTCCTCTTCAAGTTAGGTTGTGTAATTAATAAGGAATACTGAACCAAACTTGAAGCAGATAACTGATTTTACAGAGCTTTAAACTATCAAAACACATTTTTCAAACAATCTCAATTATACCTAATAAACAAGATGACCTATTGCGAGTTCCTTCTTTTACTCACCATGCACTCTATGGGTATTCCTGTGCCACAGATATCTTAACAAAAGTGTAAGATGTCATCAGGAGAGCAAGTTATATTCTGCTAAGGGTATTCCAGGAGTAACTTTGTTATTTTTTTTCTATAGCTTCTTTTGCTAAATGAGCAAAATGGGCATTTCATGGTACTCTACTGATGAACGTATTTAGCCCATTTTTGATGTGCCTTCATTACTACTATCTCAGATGACTTGGTTTTCTCAAATTAACTGCATAAGTTACACTGCAAGTACTTTTCTGAAACTGGCTGATTACACTGACTTCAGTCTAGTCTAGTCTCCTGATGATGATGATTTCTCAGTGATGAAGAAATCGTAAACCAGCAACACACAGAGGATGTTATGTGTTAACCCCAGTTGACAGCTAAGCACCACATAGCCAATCATTCACTCCCCCCACTGGCAGGATGGGGTAGAGAATACAAAGGTGAAAACCAAAAAAAAAAAAAAAAAAAAAGGGCTAAAGATAATTTAATACACAAAAGAAAGAGGAAGGAGAAAGGAAACAAAACTGAATAAGTAATGCAAAGGCCACCCCTCACCACCTCCCACAAGTAGATCAATGCCAGTCTCTGGGCAACAGTTGCCTACCAGATCTATGTGTATCCCTCAGGTTTATTGTTGAATATGATGTTATATGGTATGGAATATCCCTCTGGTCAGTTTGGTTCAGCTGTTCTTGTTGTGTCCCCTCTCAGCTTGCACATCCTCAGTGTACTCTCTTCTGGAACAGGGTGGGAAAAAGATGCTGTGTAAGCTCTGCTCAGCAATAGTCAAAACACATGTGTTATCAATAGAATTTTAGTCACAAATCCAAAACGTAGCACAATATGGGATGCTGTGAAGAAAATGAACTCCAGCCCAGCTAGAGCCAGCACAAAGAAGAAGACTAAATTTTATTTGCAATTGCAGTGCAAATTATGGGAATATTTCCCCGTGCTTAGTAGAATGGTAATCATGTTGGTAGACTTGCAGAGAAATCAAAAATTACTCAGCCTTTTTATGGCAAGCAAATACATGGGTGATTATTTTTTGCTCTATGAATTATTTTCCACTTTTGCTCATTTTAAATATGTGTTTTTCCTGGGCCTGTTTTTCCTCCTTCCCCATCCCTTTTCCATATTTTCCTCCCTGGTCTTTGTAAAATTATCCTGCATTTCATTCTCTGAGTCAAATCTTATCACTTATTCCTAACCCTTCCAATGAACTCAAGCTGTTAAAATGACCATAATGAGCTACTTCTTACATTACTGATCTTTTAAGATACGATTAACTTAGTCTGTGTGTGTACGCATTTATTTCATTTGGTGTTTCAGGCAGCTTGCTTCAGCAATTACATTAGAAATGCTCTTACACATCTGAAAAAAATGTGAGAAAAGCAGTTTACCTTTTAACATATCACATATATTTTACTACTACTATTAGTAAATAATTCCTGGTCCTGATGTCTTCATTATGAGTACATCTTATAGACTAATCTGTAAATGGCTGATTGCTTTTTTTCTTCCTGCTCCAGAGGTTTTTGTTACAGCTTTCTGTATTTTTAAAAAATACTGTACTAGCTTAACTGTAAATAGTTTACAAACACTATTATTTACGAATTTGTGGAACAAATGGATTTGTACGCAGTAAAGTGTGCATAGCATTTGTAAATCCATTAAAAAATGAGCTAAAACTACTTTAAGATAAATTTGTGTGTCATGATTTTAAGATCTAAGATTTTATGAGTTACTAGACCTAGAAATTAAAGCTGGTTTTCATTAGAATGTTAAAATGTCAGCTGATCAATAGGATAAAGAAGGTATTATTTGTTCTGGGACATGTATTGAACCTCCAATGAGGAAACTGTTCAACAACAAACTAAATAAAGCTGGAATGTGGACTCTTTTAATTTGAGTTCATTTTAATATATGTTAAGGTGAAAAAAAATAATTCTCTTTACTTAGGTTTCCAAATGTTGGAGTTTATCAGTGAGCAGATGTTAAACTCTAGATAATAGATTGCAGTGTGAAGAGCTCAAATTTCAAAGAAATGCAGCTATTCTTTTCACCATGCACACTTTCAAAAAAAGTATTGAACCGACTGAGGATATTTTCATGTTGTCATGAGCCCCATAGGCAGAAACACTGACTTTAACAGCTAACGTGGTGAAGCAGAAATAGGATTAAGTTCTAAGCCAAACCCTCTAAGCTGTTCCTTCTAACATTCTCTCATTAGGCAGTAATGATTTTGAATCTGATCTGACTTGGGTTACTGAGACAGCCCACTGTGTCAGAATGGGTCTCTTTGTTCCTGTGAAGCGATCCATACTTCTTGGCAGATGACCATAAAAGGTTGTCGGGGACTAAGCAGGAAAGACTCTGAGGTGTTGTGATGGATGGTTGAGCTCTGCAGTTCTGCTCCTGCACCCATCAGTCCAGGATGGAAATGGGATTTTGGGTTGGAATATGCTTGAGTAGGGATAAGCAGATAAGGGGACAACTGAGCAAACATTGATTTTGGCTTTGGTACTTTTTCCTGCTTTCGAGAATAAAAGCTGATATCTGTTGAAAGGTTTCAGCCAGAAAAAAAAAAAAAAAAAAAGAGAGAAATAATTTGTTTCTTACACATCATCTTTTTTTTATGGCATGGAGTCCAGTACCGAACCATTCTTTTTTCTGTGTATATTTTTCTTCTGTCAGTGAGAGAAATATGACTCACTTTAAATCTTTGAGTGCAAAGTGCTATAGAAGATGCAGTGTGTGTATCTAATTCAGATACAATTTAAAAATATGGAAATTAAGCTTTTTAATTCAAATTGTTTGATCCCTTTCAGATGC
This sequence comes from Trogon surrucura, assembly GCA_020746105.1. NCBI lineage: Eukaryota > Metazoa > Chordata > Aves > Trogoniformes > Trogonidae > Trogon > Trogon surrucura. The sequence goes on along the minus strand of CM036619.1, from coordinate 62,512,143 downwards.
TGACAATAGTCATCTGAGGGCCATAGGCACAGCTTGTTATTTTTTATTTTAAAGTTCTTTCTCATTAAACAGTGATAAACTACATGTAATATGCAAATAATATTTTAACCAGAGACTAGCATCCAGGATTTTTCATCCTTAACGAGAGTCTTCTCATGGTTTCTCTTCAGTCCAACAAATCTGGACTTTCTTTTTCTTTTAACAAGAGCAGAGATCTCTAAAGGAAACCATGTCTGTGGCTAGGGCAGTGCATCCTCTTCAAAAAGAGTGCTCTGGATGTTCAGTATCCTCAGTATCTTGGCCCCAGTGCAGATCTCTGAGCACAAAGACCTATGGTTATTTAAAAAAAAAAAAAAAAAAAAAGAGTTCGCTGTGATACCTAGCAACTAGAATTACGGTGTTGAGGAACATACCTGGATGAAAAGGTTGAGTTTCTTTTTTCCTCCAAGTTTCCTTTTTCCTGCAAACTGTATGTGTCTCATTGATTAAATAAAGAAATATGAAGCAGGAGTGGACCAAGATAGATGTTTACGTCAGCTGAAGGTCTACAGTCAGTGGAAAGAGACTCCACAGAACACATTTAATCTTCCTCTTAAATGGTTAAATTGTGTTCTAGTGATGCGTGATCTGCTGCACTGGCTATAGAGAAATCTATACAAGTAGCCTAATGGCCAGAGGAATGGAACACTTCTGCTGTGAGGAAAAGTTGAGAGTGTTAAGGTTGTTGAGGCTGGAGAAGTCTCTGGGGAGACCTTATTGCAGCCTTTCAATGCTTAAAGGGAGTTTATGAGAAAGATGGGGACAAACTTTTTAGTAGAGTCTGTTTCAATAGGACAAGAGGCAATGGTTTTAAACTAAACCAGAGTAGATTTAGACTGGATATAAGGAAGAAATTTTTTACAATGAGGATGGTAAAACACTGGAGCAGGTTGCACAGAAAGGGGGTTCCCATCCCTGGAAACATTCAAAGTCAGGTTGGATGGGGCTTTGAACAACCTGATCTAGTTGAAGATGTCCATGCTCACTGCAAGGAGTGTTGGGCTAGATGAGTCTATGATTTTATGTTTTTATGATTCTATGATTTTATGATTTTTTGATTTAATGAATTATACTGTCAATGACTAACTGTTAGATGAGATGCCTCTATCCTGCAGAAGGGTTGGCTCCAGACAGTTTACTGCTAAGGCTACTGCCATGAGCCAGGAAAAAAAAAAAACAAACATCATAAAAAAAAAATAGAAAAGGGAACCAATTTATTTATTTTAGGGTGAAAGTTTTTCAGACATATCACACTTCCTCAGAAATTTAAGACATCAGTGAAAAATAAGTTACGGTGCTTTTCTGCTCAAGAAAAATAATTTGGTGCATAATTCACAGTTGTGTAAGACAATTACTGAGATCGATTGCATACTGTACATGCCATGCTATAGTTTGCCCTAGTCCTTCCTACTGTGCTGATTCCAAGTAAATATGCTTAGCTGAAAGATACATGCAATGCAGAAAGATTCATCGCATTATTAACAGCTTCATTCCTGATTTAATTTAACTGCAATAATGATATATAACATGAACCTGCACACTGAAATTGTCTGGCATGAAAGAGAGAGTGGGCTGAAAAAGAAGTCATAGTGTGAGTGGGAAGATAAAGGAGATGATGGCAGTTGGTGGATTTTATTTAATCAGTGTGAGGAGATGGAATAGGGAGTTAGACAAGCCCTGCTTAGTGTTGACAAAAGGGAAGGAGGCTGAATGGATCACCCATCCAGAAATCATAAAGAAGATTAGTGTGGAGCTGAGTTTTCAGAAAGTAAAGTTCTTTCTTGGGTGAGCAGGGGCCCTTCCTCTGTGTAATGAACAATTATTTTTAATACTGTAGATGAGTCTTCATCGTCTTCATACATATTATGAGCAAACATTCTAATTTTCCTTAAAGAAACATTTGAATCATTATATTTTTTAAAGGAAGAATAAAGTTACATATGCAGAAAGCAAACAGTCCTTCTCTACTCTTGCACATGTTTGTCTGGACATAATACTTTATATGTCTGATATTGTGTTACTGGTATTTGATATGAAGCAAAATTTTATGCAGTAAAATAAGAACAAATTTTCTCATTGTTTAAATGAAAATACGTTCTTAATTATGCAATCGCATCTGCATCATAGGACACCTGCTTACGAATTTCATATGCCAAATATTTAATATATTTCTATGTAAACTTACTGTAAGTTACAGTGTCTTGATGGATTATTGCATGTATTAAGGTCCAGTGTGAAATATATATGTGAAAAATATTGTTGTGCTCAGCCAAATTAGGTTTGAATGGGTGAGTTAACTCATGCAAACTGTAGGATGGGAACTGTGTCTTTTAAAAACAGCGGATCGTTTATTTTCTAGAGAGTACTCTTCACACTGGAATATCTGCTGATCAAAAATTTCTTTGGAATTTTACAGAATTATATTCCACCCTTATGAGAATTACATCTAGGAAATACTGGTTTATTTTCTTTTGATTTACCAGAAAAATACAATTGTTATCACCAAAATGATGAATTAGTCTCAAAAGATGTGTTTCATAAATTAAATTGATCACCGAATAACTTAAATTAGTTGTAAATGTAGATTGCCTCAGGATGGCAAGTTGATGGAAAGCTTTGCAGTTTGATGCTTAAAGTATTTTGAAGACTATCTTTTGTCCTAATACAACATTGGACTTCCACTTTGCATACAATCATTTTACATTAGGATCTTGACTAATCTATTGAATTAATTCCTGATCACAGACATTTTCATCATTATTGAAACAATTGGTTGTTGTTTTAATTATGTATAATTTACTTTTCTTTGAACTGGACTTGACCTGATAAATAGGCTGTGGAAAAATCAGTGGTGCTATTAAAATGAAATGCTACTATTTGGCTGATTTCTTCTGACTAATTTAGACCGTGACAGACTTTTTGCTCATCTAGATGCAGTCATGCTGAGGATGGAAAGCATGATTACCATTTTAATGTGCAATTAAAACAATAAACAAATCAGATCTGAATTTTGACAGCAGTGGGCAGTAAAAGAAGAGTGTATCTTGGGGCTTCAGAACTGTGTAGGGAAAACAATAACTAATTGCTGATTAGATATTAAAGACTTAACTATACTGGGATCTCAGTTACATGGTACAGGGAGGCAACTGATGAGGGATTCTTCTCCCAAACCTTCATGCTCAGATTTAATAGCTGTAATCACCTCCTTTCCCTCCTTTAATGCTTCTGTGCTCAGAGGCTGTTCAGGGCTCAAACTGTTTTTTGCCCTACTTGAACCTCTGGGTGATAGTGCTGATCTTTCACTAGTGGAGCCAGACAGAACCAGTAGGGAGAAAACCACATCTCCAGATATTACTTTTTTTATATATAATTTTGATTGGCAAGGTAACGTATTTCTTGACAATACTATACAGTGAGTATTTATCTTTGCCAGAGCTGTCTTACTTCTTCTTGAGGCTCCTGCTAACATTTAAAAGGAGAGAATTCTATGATGCCCCTGAGTAGTTTGGATACCTAACTCTTTTTCACTTTAGCTATGTAAAAATGCATAAGCCGTCAATTAAATTAGTTCTTTCAAGTTTTGTAAAAACCAAACAAACTCAACATAGCAAAAAATCTCCTACTATAAATAAGAATCAGTAAGCACCTGTCTTATGTTGGGCTTTACAACTAGTATATTCCAGTAAGAACAATAGTGTCAGGAGGAGTTAGTGTTAGATAATCATTCATTTCAACATAAAGACTCTAGCTGTTGTCAGACATCATGGCCACTGTGTTTAAAAGTTTTGTATGTTCATGTAATTTATGTTGTTACAATATATGCTACATCTGAGGCTAAAGCAGCATTGGTTCCATCAAGAATTTCTTACTATGTGTCTGACAACCCCTTAGCAATAGTATCTATCTTATTTTGGGGAGATATTTGTGAGTGCTCTGGATTTGCAACTGTTTAATTAGGAACAAGCTATGCTGTAGCATTTAGCAGCTACATATTATTCCTCTAGTTTTATTATTAGATGAAAAAATATTGGATCCTTACTGGTGAATGTTCCTGTTTGCTAGAATTAATATAAATTTGTTCATGTTGCAGAGCATAAATTTCCCTTTAATTACGGGTAGTAAAAGTCTACATAGTGTTCAGGTAATGTATGCAGGTAAAAGATGCATGTTGAGGACTGTGTTTTGGCAGATCAGATTTACCAGTGCACTCATGAGTTATATTATAAGGCTGTTCTTTGTCTTCAGCTAATTTATGAATGGATTTTAATTTATTTTAATTTATGAATGTTGTGGAGGCTCCTTCTCTGGAGACATTCAAAACCCGCCTGGACGCGTTCCTGTGTGATCTACTGTAGGTGATCCTGCTCTGGCAGGGGGGTTGAACTAGATGATCTTTTGAGGTCCCTTCCAACCCCTGACATTCTGTGATTCTGTGATTTCTGTTGTCCTAAAACACAGGACTAAATCTCAAAGAATACTTTAAGATGTTTCTTGATTTGTGTGGCTAGGGGCTATGAAAACGTATGTTGTCTTTGCAACTGTCATGTACAGTACCTCATTATGTGGCAATGCTTGTTAACATATTGTAGTTAAAAGTAGAGGGTATTGCTTTAAAACAGTGATACACACTAAGCTTTTGAAAATTTTCGTGTTAACTTCCATGTCAAAAATGGCTGAAGATACATATGCTCTCACAGGTAAAATTTGACAAAAGTAAACACACAAAGTTAGTAAGAGATATAGATATAAATGAACATTTCTCAATTTCCACTTATTAAAAAAAAATATATTATTATTCACTTAATTCAGACTCAGCATTAATATTTCTACTGCATCACTTAAACCATCGTGCAGTTTCATAATAAAAACTAAGTAATTTAAGTAACGAAATAAAACATGACAACACATAGTTACTTATTTTGATAGAAACTAACAGTTTTAAAGAAAGTCATGTAACAGAATTGTTTCATGAAGTCCTGCATCAGTTGAAAACCTAATTCCTCAAATGTATTTCGGTTTCAGTTCTAGTGTGCCTATTTGGCGACATAGAAATCTATCAGGTATCCAGAAGAAAAATTGATAGCAAATTTGCCTCCTCTCAGATATATTTTTATTTTTCACTCTTTAAAAGGATTTTCTCTTTCTTATAACTATACTTGTCTGTGTTTACTTAGCCTCCATTGTATTTTAACACTGTCTTTTTACCTTAAAATACGTTTATTTTGGATCTTTAGAATTCTTTTGTCATATTCTGGTGCTTCTATTTCCATGTGGCTTCATAGTTACATCAAGTTTTCACCACACGAATTGTTTATCCAAAAAATACCTAAGAAGCTCTAATTCTCAGACCTTCTTTTCCTTCTTCAAGTGATTTATTTTCCTTTTGCTCTCCTTCTACAGCAGATAATAGTTATGTCTGAACTACTGCAGCAACTAAACACTTTCAAGTTTTTTCGGCAACCAGTTTTATATACTTCTCCATGGCAATGTATGCAAAATTCAGCACGTGCTTTGATTTCCCTGTGGGGTTTTTTTTCAGACACCACACTAACTTTTATAATTCTGCGGGTCACCCCATGAGATATGTCTCTTCTTCTAGATCAGATATTTTTCTAAGATTCTTAGTTCTAATAGCATCCCAGAGACATACTTGGTTCTTGGCAGGAGTGGGTTATCATGGAAGGAAAGCTTAGTTATATTCTTCTCAAACTGGTCCTGGGACTGTGGATCTGAAGTACAGGAAAGTGTTTAAAGCCCTGAGAGGTTTAAGTTTTATAACAGATTTCTCACTTGACTTTTTCTACTGAATAACATGTTACTGACAGTAATTTTCTTTGGAGTTACTAAATGACCTGAATTTTTGTTAATTTTACCAAATCTTAGCCTGTGGAACACATCAACTACACATTAAGTAATAGAGGGTGATAGAAACACAGTAATATTAATAGAAATAAAATGGTGATGGTATGTTTTATGAGCACTGTTAGATATTCGTGCGCCAGGAATTTAGACTTGTACTTCTAACAAGGTGCAAAACAATATACATAAATCTGATATAATATACAAGGTGTGTGTCAGTCACAGGTCTTTGCATTAGACATGATGGTGAATGTGTTTGCCTGCATGAGGCAGGAACTGAATGTAAAGCTCAAAACCACAAAAATCCTTAACATGTCCCTGTGCATAAACCTGATATCAGTAGTAGTTCAAGAAAATGATGCTGAGTTCCAGGGCAAGGTGAAGAGAGTTCACTACTGGATTAATTCTTCAGAATGAAAACATCAAATTATTATGTTATTGTGCAGTGAAACTTTTAATTGCAGCACTGCAGAACAAATTTTATATCATTAACATTCCTTATCTCTGATATTTAATTCAGACACTTATGTAACTGTGTGGCTCATTGGATTGTCTGGATTCTAAGAGATCCAGCCATAGATGAGTATTATGACAGTCCAACCAAGTTGGGCTCTTTCCTGTCATTTTAAGTGGTAAAGTGAAAAGATCTGCTGACTTTTCAGTGAATTCACTTCTCTGCTAATTGCCCCCTGAGGAGTAGAGTGTCAGCAACAAATTCTACCAAATCTTGCATAATGAGTAAAAATGGAGAAACCAAGGCAGCTGAAGTAAAGGTCACTGTATAATCTCCATTTATTGAAACAGAGTTAATTGCAGTACTCCATCTCTTGTAGATATGTTGGTGTGCTTTTTTTTTTTTCATTTGGGGGTTTCTTTTCTATTCTGAAACTTCCCAAGTTTTTTAAATGTTAGTCTTAATATTCTGTTTACAAGTTTCTGCATTCATAATAATATGTTCATGCCCTTTTCCTTACATCAAAATTAACTTCTAAACAAGGTTTAAATACACTTTTATGTATCAATGACTATGGAAACTCATTTAGAGAAAAAACATGGTGAGCAAAGTTACTGCAGAGGTGTATGGTGATTACATGATGTCCTGTCCTGTCTTATCATAAACGAGTTTGGAAGAGCAAAGGAATGTTATTCACGTTACAACAAAAGTGGAATAAATATAATCATGTGTATATATGGAGAAGATTGTCTGAAGAAGTCTTAGCCATAGTGTTATTCAAGTATCCAGTAACTACTGCAGTATAATGCTGTTTACCAGTTTCTACATTTCTGTACTGTGCTGTTGTTTCAGTTTTAGCTAACTAAAAGTGGGAATTCTGATTTGTCAGGGATTTGTTTGCGGGTTTCGTTTCCTTTTTGGTTTTGTTTGAGTTTGTTTGTTTGTTTGTTTAGTGTAAATTTGATTTGGGTTTGAATTGAGCCAAATCCAGCATTTTTCAAAGCTTCACTGAGCTGGAATTTCCAGGAAACTCTTGTTTAAGGCTAAAGTTATTATTCATTTGAAAATGATAAATAAGTTCTCTTCTCTGGGGAATGAGGGAGTTTTGCTGAAAAGCGTTTATTTTCATTTCCTTGCTGAACCTTTGCAGTCTGGCAAGACTCATTCCTTGCTACTGGATTCCTCTAAGCCTATCTCAGAACACAAGACTTGATGAACTCTTTGGGAGTCTTGCTTTACTTTAAACTGATATCTTCACGGTCTCATTAGACCTTTAATTTGCTAGTTTCATACTGATTCATACTGAAAGTCTAAACAACTGAATAAAGCAAACATTAAACTTCTGACAAGTGAAGGTACTGAATATAGGTACTAGCTGGATGACTTGGAGCAGAAAGCTTTCTAGAGAAACTAAAATGTGTATTTTGCCAACACTACTCTTAAACTGATTGGCTGCTTTGGTGTGCCTCAGTCTGAATGTAGTTTCTGAGGACCTAGATAACCTTGCAGAGATGATGACTCAGTTTTTGTCTTACCCCATCACTGAACTCAGGATCATCAGTGAAACTCAGAACTAGCTGATGTCTGCCTGTTTTATCCCATAATTGTGGAAGACTACACTGCCTGTTTCTTTTAAATGCAAATGTTTCCTCTCTGTGACTCACATCTCCCACTGCAGGTTTTGTCCTCTACTTTCATCTGTTTTTAATGGTTTGTCTTAGTAGTTTTGTATGGGAAAAAAATATTATTCCTATTTGAAATCATGACAGGTACAGTCTGTATATATGTCTAGTCTGGTGTCCAGTGTGTTTCTTCACATCAAATTCAAAACAGTTTTCAGAATGATAGAACAAACACAACAAACAAATTTCAGACCAGAAATTTCATTTTATGAGAAATTTCTAGGTGTACGTTTTTCATAGGCACAGACCCCCTCAGCACTAGCCCGCGGCTCCCGTTCTCAGTGAATGTCATCTTGAGGTTAATCAGTGTTTTTTTCTGAACAAAATAGTTCCCATTAGAAGTATCTGTTGAAGACATTGAGTTCTGTATCTGTTTCACAACAGCAGATAAATACCATCAGTGAAATCCATACAGATTATTAATTAAGAATAATGTGCATTAAGAGTGTGTCCAGCAGGTCTAGGGAAGTTCTCCTCCATCTCTACTCTGCCCTGGTGAACCCACACCTGGAATAATGTGTCCAGTTTTGAGCTCCCCAATTCAAGAGAGACAGGGACCTACTGGAGAGAGTCCTACAGAGAGCTATGAGGATGATTAAGGGATCTGAACATCTCTTCTATGAAGAGAGACTGAGAGAACTGAGGTTGTTTATCCTCAACAGGAGACGACTGAGAGGGGACCTTATTAACTTATATAAATATCTGAGACATGGGTGTCAAGAGGAAAGGGACAGTCTCTTTTCAGTAGTGCCCATTAGTAGAACAAGGAATAATGGGTTTAAGCTAGAACATAGGAAATTCCACCTCGACCTGAGGAGAAAATTCTTACTGTGAGGGTGACGGAGCACTGGAACAGGCCTCCCAGAAAAGTTGTGGAGTCTCCTCTGGAGACTTTCAAAACCTGCCTGGATGCATTCCTCTGTGGCTGCCCTAGAGGATCCTGCTCTGGTGAGGGGTTGGAGTAGATGATCTCCAGCAGTCCCTTCTAACTCCTAACATTCTATAATTCTATGATTCTATGATTCTGTGATTTTACCAGTTCTAGGACAGTGCAGGTAGCCCTGCTGTAATAGATCCTTCTGAATTGCAGGACTGTCTTTGAGGCTGCACGTGTACTTTTGAATAGAGCAGAAGCCAGGTCTCTTTGTCAGTCTTGGGGTCACATGGCATGATCTGGTCTTTATTAGGCTGTTTGGAACTATTAGTCCTATAATAATACGTAGAATTATAGAATGGTTTGTGTTGGAAGGGATCTAGTTCCAACCCCCCTGACATGAACGAGGTCATCTCCCACTAGACCAGGTTACCCAAAGCCCCAACCAGCCTGGCCCTGAACACTTCCAGGGAGGGGCCATGGCATTCCCCCCAGAGGGAGCATTCCATACAAACTCCCTTCCTCTTACACATATGTACACACACACATCTGTATCATTTGGAGTTTCATTCCCCTGTGTGCTGCGAGCACTCTGTGGTATGTGCTGTTCCAGTGGTCAGGTGTTACTTTGGTGCCAAACAATGCCAGGGAACATTGCTAGCAATGGAGAGGGACAGAGACAGCAGAGTTGTGACTGAGCTTGTTTGGCTTACTAAGACGTGTAGACACAGGCTCACTGATAACTCTGCAAAGTCAGAAGCTATCACAGTTTAGACTCCAGCTAGAGTTCATGATTTTAGGATTTTGGTGATCCCTTCTGTGGAGCTAAACATCACTTTGCACCCAAACTTCAGGGTCTGCAGCTTTGAAGAGAAGAGTTGGAACAGTCTGGCTGAGCCCTGGCTCCAAATTGGACTTGCCAGCCAAAAGACTCCTGTGCACATAGAGGAAAAATTGTGTCTGCTCACTCTGGAGGAGAATAGTTGAGGTGTTTCCCTGAGAGACAGGAGCTCAGTGCTGTAAAGATCTACTCTGTCTGCACCGAGTCCTGGCCAGGGCTGCCAGCAGTTTATTGATCTCAAAGTATATTAAATTAAACAATTCAGGCTCTCCGAATCAGCAATTTCAGCATTAATTGTATTTTGTTTAACTAAATCCTGTTAAATAAATTAATCTTTTCTGCAATATATCACCAGTTCGGATACATTTTAGGTATTCATAACAGTAACTACAGTACTGGAGAGAAATTTAATAACTCACAAAGCTATGTTGGTTTAATATAGTTCTTTAGTTTTAGGTTTTCTTTTTTGTTGGTTTTGGGGTAGATGCTTTTTGTTTGCTTGTGAGTTTTTTGTTTGGTTGTTTGAGGTTTTGTTTGGGGTTTTTTTGGGGTATTGTTTGAGTGCATTTTGTTTTTATTGAGTTTCTGTTTTATACATTGCCATGTCATCTGGAATTTGAACAAGTGTACCACAATACTGGCAGTGGCAGCTTTTTCAGACCTGTCAATGTGTAATTTTACATTATTAGTAGTATGGTTAAAATGGATTATTTCACTGGGTCCATGTATGTGACTGTCCATGGGGCAATGACTACAAAATAGCTTTTCAACACCTTTTTTGGAAGATGCATTTTCTCTTTCACACTATTTTGGGCAATTTGGAAAGGTTTTTTTTTTTTTCATATTTCTAAGGCATTTTAAAATCCTTAGATGAAAGACGGTAGAGACAGTTAAAGCATCAATGCCCACCACTTCCAAAGCAGCCTTCTGTGACGGCCTTTCTTGGCCTGCTAATGGCTGGCGGGGATCCAGCTGCTGCGTAATGAGCTGTGTGAAGGGCAGGTAGCCCCTGGAATTACAGAAGAGAATTGTGACAGAATAAAGGGAAAGATGAAACTCCTGTTACTTCCTCTTATGAGGAAAAAGACTTCAGCACTTGCTTATTGTAGTCTGGACTCAATAGGTTGGATCTTGACCTTAATTTTAGTTTTCTTCAATGAAAAAAAAAAAAGGAAAAAAAAAGTATTTTGACTATGTTTAAATAAGAGAACAATGTTATTATATCCAGGCATTTAATATGTGAAAATGTTCTTCACCAGCAGACAAAAAAAAAAATACCAAGGTTTGCTCTGCAGTAAACCCTTTGCTGTTTGAAGTTACAATTATTCTCTTTCAAAAGAATGTAAAACTTTTATGTTGAGTTTCAACATAACAAAATGACTGATAAAGTAGATAATGTTAAGTAAAACTGCGCCATGGAAAATATACAGTGCAAGAAGGATCAAAAATTAATGGTTTGAAGATGTCTATAGATGTTCTAGGCAAAATATTCATAAATCCCCTTCCTTTTTCCTATTCTCAAACAGGCTTGGTTTTGTGGGGTTTTTTTTCACAGAGGTTTAATCATCTATGTGATGATCTAGTGATCTTCTAATGTTGTTTTCTGGGAGGGGAAGTAAAATAAAAACTCATAATACACCTTTAATGATAAAAATCACTGCGTTCCCACTATCGTTAGAGGTGTTGCATCAGTTTGGATCAGCTAACAAAATAAAAAATGGAAAACAGAAACCTAAACCCTATCAAATTTTACTCTGAAGGAGGTATTTACGGGTTGTTTTTTTCTTTCCCAGGGTATGTTCTGAGGGATGTTCTAGACCAGATTCTGTTCAAACACAATTGCAAGTGGAAAGCAAATCTTGTAATACAGTGGCACTACATCACCTTAGAAACGTTGGAAACCACTTGCTAGAATTTAGTCACTCTATGGTGCTAGCCATTGCTATTTGTCATTAAGATACATTTTTATGCCACTTTTATATCAATGACAGTTGTCACTGTGATTTGGTCCATTTTTTTTGCCAGATCAAATCTTGACTGTTGAGGTAGAAGATCTTTCCCATAAATGTGGCAGTAATGGGACAGGACCCACTGGGTCTGCAACTGTTTCACTGACAAAGTATTGTAAGGAGAGAAAAAACTGAATGTTAAAAAATGTGGAAGAGTGGTGTGGGATACACCTGGCTTTTGTCAATGCAGGTCATGTTGTTTACAAGATTTTTTGTCTGTGGTGACATCCTCTGTGCATTTACTGTGTAAAGGAAAAAAACCTATTCTCCTTCTGCTTTATACATTCGCAGTCGGTACATACAAGACTACTGTGAAAAGAGTAAGTTATGTGCATACCTTTATAAGTCAGAGTGTTAAAAAGGCCAAATCATTCAACATGGAACTTCTGACCTTAGAGACTCTACCTGACAGTAGTAGTCAGTTTTATAATTATGTCTAATTGTTGAGTTTGTAGTCTACAATTTCTCCTACCTTCTGGTGTTCAGGTCTTCCCATGTACTTGCACTTCTCATAGATGCAGTTTTAAAGGATATATTTAAAATAGCAAGGAGCACTGAGGCATACAAAGGTAAGGTCAGAATTTCTGCAGCTGCTAAGTGTAAGACTAAATTCTATTATAAACTTCAATGCAATAAATGCTTAACTTTGAATTACTTTTTAAGTTCATGTTAAGAACATTATGCGATTATGGAAGAAAAGGGTTACTTCATCAAGTTCTTATAATTGGCAAAAGAATTTGACCAAAGTCTGCATTATTATATGATTTTTCAAATTGCAGTATCAGCCCAGGCAAGCAAGATCCATCTCAGCTGTCTCTGTGTTCAATGATGGAGATGTCATTGCTACTGTCGTTCAATTCCTGAGTAATACAAATAACAAAACATAATAACAGAGTCTCTGTAAAGGAGGTATCTGTGTAAGACTTTCACACAAAAGACTTGCAAAAATTAAGTCTTGATAATATTTCTCTAGTTTAGATTTTTAAGTGGAGCAACTTCTGTGATTGCCTTTATTCTCTTCCTCTTCCTGCCCATTCACACCACAAATGAAAATGATGATGGTTATTGTGTTCCTAAAACCTTGGCACCTGTTTGTTTTGGGGTTTTTCCCAGTTTGTTGGACTGAATTAATTACTCGGATGTGAAATGAATTATATTGTCTTAAACCAATTAAATGGTGTTGTGTTAAATTGTTGGAAGGTTTTTATAATAATGGTACGTCACAGAGAATACTTCTGATTTTCTCCCTCTTGCTTCCACTTCATGTCAATGATAGATGTGGAAATACCTAATTTTGACTCATCCATAATATGTAGGATCAGACTCCTGATGGTTCATACTTTATAGCTTAATATGTAATATAAATAAAAATGGAGTATTCTTAAAATTGCACCTGTATTCAAACTTTCTTGTAGCACTCTGTAAAAATTCCCATCACTGAAACATACAAATAATTACTTCAACCTCTTTAAATTTGTCTCCTGAAATACTGGGGTTGGATCATTATATCCTTACTCACAGAATGTTACGCTGTACACCTGGAGATGGCATTTAGATCTTATTTGGCAAATTAGCAGATGTGTTCATTTGTCAAGTTATTAGTTAGATGATGGAAACTCAGCTTCCCATCAGAACTACATTACTAAAAAATGAGTTGTTTGGAAGACATAGAGGGCTTTATCAGAAGTCTTTGCCTGTGACACAGGACTAGATCCACAGAATGATATGGAGACTGTGATCCCTCACAATAATTGCTCGACCCTAAACTTTCGGTATTTACTTCTTGGATTCAGTTCCCATCTGAATTTGTTTCAAATCTATCCATTTTCATTACTGAATTCTTTCCTTCTGTGACAAAATAATCTGCTCAGTTGATATGGGGTTAGCAGTGGACATTGTGTACCTGGATTTTCCAAGGCTTTCAGTAAGGTTCCACACAGCCATCTCCTAAACAAATTATTTTTTTACGATCTAAACAAGAGGTCTGTGTGGTGAGTGGGAACTGACTGACAGGCCACACCTGGAGGGTGGTGGTAAATATTTCCTTTTCAAACTGATAACCTATCCCAAGTGAGGTCCACGAAAGATGGATGCTGAGCCCAACATTATTTAATATCATTGTAAGTGGTCTGGATGATGGGAGCAAGTGTACTCTGATGAAGTTTGCTGAGGATACCAAACTGAGTGAAGAAGTGGACACTTTGGAAGGGAGAACCACCCGTTCATTACCAGTCAAATCAGAGTAAGATAATGAGAAATAAAATCAAATCTGAAAAACACCACACACACACAACCCCCTCTTCTTCTCAGAATTAACTTTACTCCTGATTTTCTCTGTCTCCTCCCTACTAGTGGTGCAGAGGGGCAGGGAATGGGGACTGTGGTCATATCATCAGACGTTGTCTTTGTTGCTCCTTCCTTCTTAGGGCAAGGAATCCTCACACTCTTCCTCTGCTTCAGGGTGGGATTTCTCCCACCGGACACAGTCTTCCTTGAACTTCTCCACTGTGAGTCTTTTTCACAGGGTACAGTTCTTCATTAACTAATCCATTGTGGGTCCCTTCCCTGGGGTGCAGTCTTTCAGGAACACTGGTGTACATTCCTTTCTCTTCACAGGTTCTACCAGGAGCCTGCTGCAGCCTGAGCTTCCCTTTGGGATCAGAGTCCTCCTCCTGCTCCAGCATAGGGTCCCCCAGGGACTGCAGATGGACATCAGTTCCACTGCAGACCTCCATGTGCTGCAGGAAGACAGCCTGCCTCACTCTGTCTTCACCACAGGGTGCAGGGAAATCTTTGCTCCGTCGCTTGAAGAGTCTTCTTCCCCCTCCTTCTTCATGGACCTTGGTGTCTGCAGAGACATTGCTCTCCCATATCTTTGCTTCTGTCTCCCAGCTGCTTTTGTGCAGCAGTTTTTTCCCCTTCTTAAATATGTTCTCCCAGAAGTGCTACCACCATCACGGATGAGTTTTGCCTTGGTGAGCAGTGGATCTGTCTTGGAATTGACTGACACTGGTTCTATCAGACAAAGGAGAAGCTCTCAACAGCTCCTCATAGAATCCACCCCTGTAGCCTGCACCCCCTTATCAAAACCTTGCAAACCCAGTACAGTAAATCTGTATGCTTCACAGACAGATAATAGATTCCAGTCCTTGTACTACATACATTGCTATTACATATTAAGTATTTATTGACATAGGCTTTGAATTCTAGGAGTATTGACTTCCAGTTGTGGGCTGTACTGCAGGATCTACTCTCTTTTAGGATCAGTTAAGATTTAAATAATCAATGTTTCAAGTAGTTGGTGCTTTAAAAGTATAGGGCTCTTTCCCAGTCTGAGAGAACATAGCAGGAGTTTTGGAACTACCTTTACTCTGCAAATAATCTTTTCCCTCTTGATTCAGGCATGGTATCTCATATGATGGTAAAAAAAAAAAGTGAGAGTTGAATTCAGTTTTCTACTACTTTGATGAATGTTTTGAGCAAGTCTTATGTTTTCCTCTTTTTTTGTTCCATTTTGAAAACAAGCTTTCATTGAAATTCAAAGGAGCAAAGTAAGAGTCATTTCATTCACCTGAGAACTTCTGTTGGATTCCTGTATTAATTCACTCTCCCTACTACCCACCTCCAGCCCAACATTAATTTCCAAAAGTACTCTGCATACATGGCTCTGGGCTGTGCAGGGGCGATGGATTCTTCTTTCCTTCCAGTTGGAGCTGAGTGATTTGATACAAAAGAGGTTCTTTGAATTGCACTAAAAAAGAGCAGCCATCTGTGCTCAGAGGAAGAGAGGCAAGCTTTTATTCTAGGAAGAGGTTTTGTACTGTTTTGTGTGCTTATACAAGCATTTTGCTTTAACTTCAGCAAGTGCTCTAGGTGCAGATAAGGCATAAAAATCCCATCTGCTTTAATTTCACAGAATCACAGAATGTTAGGGATTGGAAGGGACCTCGAAAGATCATCAAGTCCAATCCCCCTGCCAGAGCAGGAATGCCTAGACTATGCCACACAGGAACGTGTCCAGGCAGGTCTTGAATGTCTCCAGAGAAGGAGACTCCACAATCTCCCTGGGCAACCTGTTCCAGTGTTCCATTACCCTCACTGAGAAGAAGTTTCTTCTCGAGTTTAAGTGGAACCTCTTATGTTTCAGTTTCAGCCCATTACCCCTTGTCCTATCATTGGTTGTCACCGAGAAGAGCCTGGCTCCATCCTCGTGACACTCACCCTTCATATATATCCACTCAGGAAACTAAACTTTAATGGTGGACCCTTAACTCTCTTCATCCATCTTGTGAGGGAATTTTGGCAACTAATTTGGTTTTCTAAATTCTGATTTGATGTTGTGACACACAGAGCACTTCCCAGAGTATTCAGAAATCCATGGAGACAATGGACTAGCCGTGTCAACACCTAGAGTGTCTCAGTTATGGTTTATGGAAATCTGTGTCGCAACAGGTTTGATATCCAAGTAAAATCCTGCCAGTGCCTGTCGACTATTTTGAACCTTGTAAAAGCCAACAACATAATCAAGGGGAGAAGATAGTGTGGGTTTGAAAGCTGTATTCTTGGGACCAATGGCAAAAAGCCCTGCTTTTGTTGTAGTGCATCTGGGTCTGCATGGAATTGTTCATGGGTCTACATGGAGTCGTCAGCTCTTCATCTATGCATCATGCAGAGCACAACTGAACATTCCACGTACATTTGCAGAATGATGCTGTTGCTCTGACCTTTGGATGATTTATTTAAAACTAGAAAAGACCAGTCATTGCAAGTTCAGTCACAGAAGGTCAACCAGGATTACCAAACAAGTGGTGTATGTAAATTTTCTGTTTGCGTATATAACCAGATCCTCTTATTCTATTTATTATTTTTTTTTGATATCAGAAACACATTTCTGAGGACAGTAGATGCATTGTGTTAAGGAATCTGTGCTATATATTGACCTGTTTAATAGCAGGTTGTATAAAACAGTTGTCTCCTAGGGGCAGAACCCTAGGTGCTTTCCTTTATATGCACAGAACCCACCCGCCAGAAAACCTCGTTTTAGAATTCGCTGCTTTCTTGTTGACCAAATATCTTCTTTCTGCAACCATCACGACTGAAAGCATGGCTAGTTTTCTGCCTTGAAATGGCAACCCAAGTCTGTTAAAGTTCAAATGGACAAAATAGCTGCAAGGATCATGCAGATTTTTGCAACTGGAGGAAACAGCTAACAGTCCTAGAATATTTGTCTCCAGTGTATTTTACATTGATCCTGTTAATTCCCAGTTAACTGTCTTAGTATTTCTTTCATCTACGTATTTATATGTTTGCATTTCGAAAGGAACTGAAGCATTTCAAGATTTGAGGGAATCATATTACAAAAAAAACCACAAAAACACTCTTGTTACATTTTTCCAGATGAAAATAATAAACTAAAGGCTTTCCATTAACAAATTCAGCAAATCACTTTTCAAATTCATCCAGTTAATATTCTGTTGAAGACACAGAATATTTCAGTCATATAATTGATTATAACGGTGATTAGTTTATTGCCAGATACTTCATGTCCCACTCTTAACTTGTTTTTCATTCATGCTTATATTTCAACCAAGATGCTAAATATTTATAAATACAAGCTGTCCCTGTTGGAGAAATACGGATAAACAATTTTCAAGTCATCCCTTTGTTCATTCTGTCACTTAATCATATTCAAGAAGCAAAATATTTTTAGATACAAACTGTCTCTGTCAGAGGAACGACTTTCATCTGATGTTCTCACTGTTGCATTCATCAGGGAATTGGAGAAGTGGAGAATGTTCTGAAGAGGCTTAAATAATAAAGAGATGTGTATTGCAGCAAGGAGACCTATTTTTTCTACATCAAGCCTTCACTCTGAGAGTTTATCTGATCAAGACATTCCTTTTGAATTCCTTGTTCTACATTTGGCAGTGGAGATTTGAACTTATTATATCACATAAACACGCAAAGTCTTCACTTAGTGAATAAAACCACCTTCTGTCTTTAAGCTGTATATTATTCCTGGAGAGGAACTCCAGCAAGGGAAGCTTCATTCAGAGTGCTACACCCTGCTTGGATCCCAGTGCCTGAAACTTTTGTAATTTATCCAAGATTCAGGTCAGATGGATTAATACTAAACCACTTCTGATCCAGACTTGGGGGCATATTCCAACCACAGCGGGAATTGTAATGAGATCTTGTCCTTCCTTTCTCTCTGTGTAGATTTGACACTGGCCTACACTTTAACTGAATTAAAACCTCATTATGGTTATCTGTTTCTTTCTAATGATGAAAATTAAGAGTAAGCACAAAGCATGACACATTACAATTTCTAATACAATTACTAGTGTAATTCTGACTGGAATATCTCTACAGCACAAAGTTTAATACATAAATGAATCAGACTAAAAAGATTCTCAGAGACAATTTCTATTATTCTACAGGGTACCTACTCTGAGCTCTGTGCGTGTGGATTGTACCAAGCTTAAATTCTGTCAGTAACAGTGGAGGGAAGAAAGAGTGGGTTCTGATACTATAATGTATTTTAGCTCAGATTTGACATGCATTAACATGGTCACATAGCTTTGGGATCAAGGCTGGCATGCATCCTATCAGATGTTCAGAGAACGGACATTATATAGTATAATATGTAGGCATTTTCTTTCCCAGTACAAAAATAATAATCCAAACATAGTTATGAAATTTATAAGGAAGTATACAGAATCGGTATATCTCATTGCTTCATTCTGTGTGTATTAGATGCTCAGATTTAAAGCTCTCTAGACATTTGGATGATGTTCAGATACAGTTGCGAGAAAAAGTATGTGAACCTTTTGGAATTTCATGGTGTTCTGCATTAATTTGTCATAAAATGTGAGTTAACTGTCATCTAAGTAAAGAGCATTGACAAATATAATGTGCCTAAAATAATAGCACAAAAGGAATTCTGTCTTTATTGAACAACTCATTCAACATTCAAATGCTAGTGGAAAAAGTAAGTGAACCCTTGAGTTGACTGCAAAAAAAAACTGATTGGAGTGAGGTTCACTTGGAGTCTTGTTTTCTGAAAATTCTTTAGTGCAATCTTTTGGATCTCATTGCATGTATCTAAGATATGAGAGACCTTGCTCCAGGTCTTGTTTGATTAATATGTTATTTAACTAAGATGTAGGGTTACATGGTGTATGTAACGAGTTGTTAACAAGTATGATGCCAAACTATGTTCTATTTGCTCTTGTGGCTAGTGTAATGACTAGCTTAACATGGCATTTAGATGTTTGTCACAAATTTTGCTAATACTTAAAAGGTCACAAGAGAAGCAGCAGTGAAATAGTCAAATGTTCTTATTGTCTGGACCTGTCATCAAAAGCAAGTGCCTAAGGAAGACTGTAATAACAGATAAAACATGAATATTGTCTCCTTTGAGTACTCTGCCAGGTTTCAAACATTTCTGCCTTAAAAAAATACCTTCACTTCTCAGGTAGTTCACAGGTTTCGAAAGAGAAATGGCACATCATATCATCTGGTTCATTTGTTTCACGAGAAAATATCTAGAGACCTTGAATGAAAATCATCTGCTTCTGACCTCTCATTACCATTTATTTTGTCTGCAAAATCTACTACGGGAGTTTCAAATTGAAATATATTTAAAAAAAAAATAGAAAAAAGGGAAAAAAAAGAAAAAAAAGAAAGAAGAAAAAAGAGGGAAAAAGAAAGAAGAAAAAAGAAAAAAAAAAGAAAAAGGAAAAAAGAGAAGAAAAAAGAAAAATGAGAGAAGGATGGGTGGAGTGTTCTGGTAGGAAAATACTTACATGTTCTTCCAAAGTGAACACAAGCACAAAGTAGCTACTTAGGTTTCTTCTGTGACTTTGTTTTTCATCAAGGCTCCTCATAATCTGTGGTATTTGAAGTGTCTCAGACTTCTTGCTCCTGATCTTTTTGAAGCAAGATTTAATAATTTTTATGTATTTTGATGGTTGAGCTCTTCTTTTACCCAGCTTTATGGAGTGTTTTAACTTTCCAAGTATTAGTTTCCTTCTATTTTCTCCATTTGGACATTATCCTAGCTATTTGAAGATTGCTTTTTAATAACTTCCCTTGCCCTTGCCTTCTAACCATGTTTGCTTCTTTTCTCAAGACTTTTATCAGTAGTATAATTCGTTCTGTGCTTCTAATACTGCTTCCCTAAGGAGTCTCCACAATATATGTAAGATTTTAATTCCCTTAACTGCCTTTGTAAACCTTTTTTTTTTTTTTTTTTTTGCCCCATCTTTTCAGATTCCTAAGCTTACGTGTCATTAGGTTGTGGAGACACGGAAGTAAAGCTTCATTTTCATTTAATGAATTCAAGTGTTTTCTTTTGCTCATCTCTTTCAACTCGGTCTTGTTAAGGGTCAATACCACACTGCTATTACTAAATTATAGCGATGTTAGAGAAGGGGGATGCTCTCAGTTTCCGGAGCTTTCACTAGTGCACAGTTTTTCCCCCAGGCAGAGCATTAAGACCAGTTACAACACATTTATTAGTCAGCCATGACTGACAGCACATCTGCAGCTATTTTAGGTGTACAGAAGATGAGGACTGTTCGTGTCCCGATGGGCTGTCTGTCTGTTTAACTTTTAAAACATAACATATGCTTTATAACGCTTTACCTCAAAATCGGATTGTATCTGGGAGATGGTATTTTTCAAAAGACTTAAAAACCTCTAGGGTAATGTTAAGAAGGAATCCTAAATACTAGGAATGTTTCTAAATGACACAAGTTTTGTTTACAAAGTTCAGTTTCCATAAGGTAGCAGTGAAACTCATTAAATCTTTTATTTCAGATTTGTCAAATAGCTGTTTCTAAACCTTTTTTTCTGAACCACCATGATGTGGTAAAACAGCAGGTGTTTTGTGATTTTTTTGTTTGTTTTGGGGGTTTTTGGTTTGGGATTTTTTTTTTCTGCCTTGAATAATAAAATCAATGATACTTTATTTGGTAACAACTGCTGAAGGAAGTGGGATTATTCCCTTCCACGCTATCTTAAGAAATACACTCTAGGTCAAAGTCTTCCTTTGCATTACATTAAACAAACCCCAACAACACTACCATTTAATATTTATCTGAATACAAAATAATACAGATATGGTTGATTTCAAAAGAGGGAAAATATCCTTATAAATTTACGTTTATTATACTACATTAAATGTATGCAGCTTTCTATGGATTAATCAGAAGGTATTTGAAGCAATATTAAGACTCATGTAGAAAATGTGCCTTGGTTTAAACCTGACTGGCAACCAAACACCACAAAGCTGCTCGATCACACTCCCAGTTCTAACTAACCCAGTCACCTACTATGTGGGCTTTTTTTCCCAGATTTTTTAACAGAAATTTTAATGGATTGTGACTTCATTTGATTATGAATTTTATGGATCTTACACACAATTTTTCCTCTAAAATTTGCAGGTGTTTTACTCTGACCATCTTAGAATAAATAGGAAAGTTATTGCCCTGTACTTACCTCTAATGACGCTTTTATAAACAAATATTTTGGTTCATTTTCTTCAGATTAGCCAAAAAAGTGCCAGTGACCATAGTGACACATACAGGGACTTCCATGTATTTTGGAAAATACATGGAAAACCACTTTGTGAACACTTAACAAGGGTGGGCAAAAACAAAACCAAAAAACCACAAAACCCAAAATTTTATACTCATTTTTATCATCCTTTTATTATCCTTAGTCCTGCTAACATTGCTTTGAAGATTTTTATTACTGTAAAATATGTTATTTAATATTCCAGACTTTCACCTTCAGTGAAATATTCAGGAATTAATTTTAAAGTTTAAATGACGAGTGGGTGAAATCGATGCTTTTTACTACCTTTAATTTTTTTACTTTTCATCTTTCATTTGCGATTCTTAATCTCACTCATCCAGTCTTCAGAAAATGATGTTTATCCAATCCACCTTAAAACAGTTCACACTGAAAAGCCCTGGAAATGTGGAAAGAGGATGGTTTCTCTCCCAGTCTAGTGCTAGGTGAGTATGTATGTTGATACTTGACCTCACTCATTCTACATTTTTATAGTTATATCTATGTATAAAAGAAACTGGCTTTGTTAAAACTATGAAGCCATCATTAAGTTCTTGCTCTATGAGAAAGTAGCTGTTTATTAACGAGTCTTGTTTGCCTGTCTGATTTTCTATAGGATATTTGTTTGATGACCCATCTTAACCTTTGGCTAGGTCACTACTTAAGCTTTGTTAACAGCAGCTAATGAAAGAGTTTGTAAGCGATAATGAAACACTATTTTTTTATTGGTAGATCTCATTGTTGACAACAGGTGGCAGGTCTATTTCTTTCTTTATTTTCGAAAGGCGTAAGGATGTGAATACTATTCCAAAGGTCATGCTCCAGACTCAGACCTAACAACTTCACTGCAGTTCCTTGCCTGGCATAATGCTTCAGGGTTCAATTAGTACGTCCTCAATATTTTTCTTATGTGTAAAAGAATGTATTTATGCATGTAACCAAAGTTTGCTTCACTTTTCCTACTAAAGAGATGCTCTGTTCCTCATCAGAATTAATCTCAACACTTAGCTGAAATTTTAGTCATGGTAGACTTTCTATTTATTCTTCTGCTTGAGTTTTAGATATTTTTTGTCAGAAGTATTTCAGCATGTTCTTTTGAATGATACAACTTTTATTCTGCTTTAGCTGTCTTAATTTATCTTTACATTGCAATACTGTATTGCTGTCTTGTAGTAGTAATTTCCTAAGATATATCAATCATTTTCTAAGAATTTTTTATTCCAAAAACACTAATAAAATTTGTAATCAAAAATACAGAATATTAATTAGCAAATGAATTTAAATAATCTCCAGTGAACAGTGGTAGTTGTATATTGAAGTACCAACTGTTTGGATATTAACACAGATGATCTAAATAAAAACCTCAGAACTCCTATGTACGCATATGTATATACTTAAACATATCCAAATTTCTATGCAAACCACCTATATCTTTGGTTTCTTCTTTTGTGAATCTTTTGTATTCTCAGATGGTAAGCTTCTGAAGAATGTCTAACATATTGCAGATCAACAACTGTCAGCTTTATTGCTTTGCACTGTTCTGGATCAGAGGAAAACTGAACCTAGGTGAACACAAAACATTATTTTACCAATTAAATCAAATTCTTAGAAAACATCACACATGAAGTGCTATACAGCTGTATGGAACGTACTTTGCAACAATAAACTTGTTCTGACAGTGCTGACAGAAAAAAATGCCTTACCAAAGGCATCAGAACTTACCAAATCAATTGAAATAACTTATGATCATTGAATAATTCTTTTTATGAAAAAATTAAACTTTAAGGTAGAAAGCTGGTGGCCAGCATACCTTATTATATAGCCTTTAAGTATAATAAAACTGCTGCAAAAGTCTTCTGTGGACATCTACAGCATTTAACACATTATATTTCTTCTAATTTTATAAGGATTCCCATAATTTTTTTTGCATCAGAATCTTACTTAGAGTAATCACTTACCTCTTGTTCTCTGCAATCTCTCAGAGGCATAGATATTCAATTTCAACATCTTTGTCCTTTAAAAAATGTTTTTCTCTGGTTGATATGACTATAACTGATACAATAATTTTAACATAATGAAAATTGTAACTTTTTTAAACCATTGAAATTATTAGCATTGAATTACTTAGGTTGTGTAATAAATATTCTTTAGTGCTTTCCTATAAAAACATACGTAGTTTTCATCTGCTTTGAGACTCACCAAGAATACTATATAATTCTTACTTTAGATAAGATATGAATTGTAGCTTCTTTATCTGACTAAATATCCTGATGTAGGTGAGATTCATACGGTATAAGAAAAAGTCTTAGAAAAAATTACAAAAAACATTGTTACACATTATTCTGCATTGTCCTAAAAATCTATTACAATTTTAGGCATTGAATCAAATAAACTATCCCCACTATCACTACAAGCTTCATTTTAATATTCTGTATAAACTCAAAAGACCATTTGTCTTTTTAAAAATGAGGTTCTCTTGTAATAAATTTCAATATACTGTGTGAATTATTTATGTATCAAGCAGCAAAACTAGGTGATTCTAGTTTTCTCTAAAGAAAATTTTCAGTTTAATGGAAGTATATAGGTAAAAGAAATACCCTTCCATCCATAGGTTTCCAGATGTCTCTTTGGTCACGCGCTTACTCTAGATTATACGCAAAGTGCAGCATTTCCAATTTGACTGTTCACTAAAATCTGTATTTAAAAAAGCCAACATCAACAACACATTTGTAGTGATGCCATGAAAAGCCGAAATCAGGACTCAATAGTTTTGGTGACTATTAAGAAGGTATTTATTGCAATGTTGGATGCACAGGGAATCGCTCACCTAAGGGGCATGCCATAGAGAGTCAGATGCATAGCTTATATGCAGGTTATACCTATTCACGATATTTCTGAGAAATGATTAACATATGTCACACCCACTCCTGCATGTGCATTGTAGTCTCTTGGTGGGCTTCAGAGTGAGCTGGTGGTTGTTTACTTCATCCGCTCCTCTTCGTCACCGTGTCCTCTTGGTGATCTATAGCTTTTACTCCCTTTTTCTTGCTGACAAGCAAAGTCCACAGTCCTGAGGCACTCTGTGCCTCTTTATCTCATAGTAGTCTTGCATTCTGTTCCCAGAGATAAGTCCCGTTCCTAGAGATAAGTCTCACTCAAAGGATGACAATGTACTTACATATACATCTCACAATCCCATTGTTACACAGTTCATTGCTGCTGCTTGTTGAAAGGCTTTTAGCTAGTAAACTTCCATCAGGCCCTTGTTTCAGTAGCAAACGCATACGTGGATGATCCAGCATTCCTTTCTATATTGCCATGTCTGGGAACTCATGAAAACACTGTTCCAAAAAATGTTCTGGTACTGACCTTTTCTTCTGATGGGATAATTCCTTTTGAGCAAAGTGTATGACTGGGGAAACTTACCTTGCGACTCATAAAGCAGAAATGCCTCTAAGAACAAGCAGGTACACAGTGCAAAACTTGAACTTGTTTTATGTGATACACTCTATATTAATCTGCATGGTTCTTCTTTAATTATGCATACACCTAGGGTTTCCCTGTCCTTCCTGTATTACTAGCAATGATTAACATTCCTAGTATCAAATTGTGCCTTTGGCATATTATAACAGTTACTAGCTATAATCACAGTCAAGGCTGATTGCAAATTATCTTGTTTCTAAAAATCATAGTTGTAGATATTATAACCTGACTTATTAATATTAAAAGATATAATTAATAATATTTTTTTTTCTGCAAGAGGCTTGACACTTTAAGGACTAATCCATTTTTACCATCAGTCAAAACACAGTTGCTGTGTTTTTTATCCCTTTCCCTTGATTTTTCTCCCTTTTTCTGAGAAAGAAAAAATCTCTCTACCGAAATTCATAATTGTTCTTTTTGTTTGAATTTTGATCATTTATTTGCATATAATTTGTCTTTATTTGAAATTCAATTTTCCAGCATAGTATATTATGATGAATTTTTCATCTCTGTGCCTTATTACACATAAAATCAAGTCGCAGTGAACATTAAATAACTTTCAAAGTATTAATGATCTACCTAATACTGCTTCCTTCAGAAAATGTGTAGAGTAACAAAATTCGGTATTTTAAAATTATTGAAAGAAAAGTATAAATTGAAATCTACATAACAATAACTACAATCTTTATTTGATTATGACAATACTATCCCAACCCGTACTATATCAAGCTATATAAACAACACCTTGCAAGAAAACACGGCAGTTCCTTTGTAACTCTGTGCTTAAATGCCTATTTCTGTATGCGTGTGAGTTGCACAACTCAGTTTATGCCCAAATATTATATTCTTAATTTACAGTCTTGTTCATGTTTTATATTAAAAATATATATTTTGATTCTAGGAAATGATACAAGTGAATTAAAATTTACTTTTATCTTTTAATAATGGTGTATGTAGTAACACGGAATTGTTTAATAAAGAAATATAGCTCACCTACTTTAACTTTTTGCTAAAGGTTAAGACTATATATACACCTTGGCTATCCCTAGTCTTTGAAATCTAGTAGATATTACATCTCCTCAGACATGCTACTGCAATGTTTCCCGTTCTCATTGTTGGAAAGTTTTTCTTAGTCTGAAGTGCAATTTTTGCCTTAATGAAGAACACTGATTACTATTTGTCTTGTCCTTGAGTGGCCCCAGCACTGAGCCGTGGTGTCCCCCAGGGCTTGGTGCTGGGGCCACTCCTGTTTAACATCTTCATCAATGATCTAGAGGAGCGGATTGAGTGCATCCTCAGCAAGTTTGCAGATGACGCCAAGCTGGGTGGGAGTGTCTATCTGCTGGAGGGTAGAAAGGCTCTACAGAGGGACCTGGATAGACTGGATCAATGGGCCAAGGACAACTGCATGCATTTCAACAGAGCCAAGTGTAGGGTCCTGCATTTTGGTCACGGCAACCCCATGCAACGTTTGGGGAAGTGTGGCTGGAAGGTTGTCTGGTGGAAAAGGACCTGGGCATTCTAATCGACAGCCGGCTGGATATGAGCCAGCAGTGTTCCCAGGTGGCCAAGAAGGCCAACGGCATCCTGGCTTGTATTAGAAATTGTGTGACCAGCAGAAGTAGGGAGGTGATTTTCCCCCTGTACTCAGCACTGGTGAGGCCACATCTTGAGTGTTGTGTTCATTTTGGGCGCCTCAGTATGAGAGGGATAGCGAGGTGTTGGAGTGAGTGCAGAAGGGGGCAACAAAACTGGTGAAGGGCCTGGAGGATAGACCTTACGAGGAGCAATTGAGGGAGCTAGGACTGTTCAGTTTGAGGAAGAGGAGGCTGAGGGGGGACCTCATCATGCTCTACAATTACTTGAAAACACATTGTAGAGAGGTTGGTGCTGGTCTCTTCTCACAGGTCATTAGGGACAGAACTAGGGGGAATGGGTTCAAGTTGCAACAGGGCAAGTTTAGACTGGACATTAGGAAGAAATTCTTCATGGAAAGAGTGGTCAGACACTGGAACAGACTGCCTAGGGAGGTGGTTGAGTCACCATCCCTGGATGTGTTTAAGTGATGCTTAGATGTAGTGTTGGGTGATATGGTTTAGGGGTGAACTTGTAGTGTAGGGTTAATGGTTGTAGTGTAGGATTAATGGTTGGACTTGATGATCCCAAGGGTCTTTTCCAACCTGAACTGTTCTATGATTCTATGATTCTATGACTTAGGAAAATAACGTATCACTGGTACTTTTATAAAAAACACTTTTAACATATCATGCTGTTACTCTTCTATCCCACTCTCTTTTTTTCTAGATACACTAACTTGCCCAAATAGGATTCATTTTGAGATGATTTAAAACTTTTGTCTTTCTTTCTCCTGAAATCCGAGTTTATTATATCTTTCTTGACCTATAATCACAGTCGGTAGAACTATTATATCCTGTGTTTGCCATCTGACAATCTTGCCATCACAGCCCAGAGGAATGTTTCTCGTTTGTGGAAGAAGAGGTTGTTGACTCCTACCAAGCCTGCAGTCTGCAGTCTGCTCTAAACCATGAAATCCGTTTCCATTAGTGTCTGCTAGATATTCCTGATTTTGTTTTGTTCACTTTTGAAGTGTCGTACTTTGCACTTGTTTTTGCTGGATATTACCTTGTTGACCTCAGACCTTTCTCCACTCTATCAAAATGGTTTTCCTCTTGTCCTGAAGAGTGTTTGCAGCTCTCCCTATCTGTTTACCAGCTGTGAATGGTTACCTTAGTTCATCATTCAGGTTACTAAGAACAAATGTTTCAAAGAATTGAGCTGAAGTCTCTCTTAGGATATAAATTATAACAGTTACTTCCGTAGAATTGTTTTAACCTATTACACATCTGTTTTTTGGTGGCTAAATGGGACTAGGGGGTTGTTTTTAACATTTATGAGAAATGATGGAGTGTGAAAAGCCTTAAATGGCATTTTCACTTCTGCTGTCTGTTGTCTTATAACACTAGTCACCCTGCGAAAGGAGTGAATTGGATTTTACTAGTTGGGTTTTTTTTTTATTTTTTTGGATTTTTTTTCGTATTTTGTTTCGGTTTTAAATCTTCCTTACTACTCCCTCTATATTTTGAAATGAGTATTTGATGTTTGGTTACCATTCTCTGCCTTGTTACAGACTAACTCTTGAGAACTCCCTGTCATTCTTGTCTCCTCTCATCTTTTGAAAGACAACTATTCTGTATCTTCCCCTTTCCTGGTTCTTAGTGACTGACACTTAGGGTTATGATAAAGAGATTATTTACCATTTTTATAACATCAGAGATACAATCACTTTGCTTAACAGATGCTGTCAGAGTTGATATTTGTTCATTGGATACTGTTACCTTCCTCAAATACCCTAATTGGAGTATTTGACCTGAAGCACTTAGAGATTATTTGAAAGCATTTTCTTGTCCTGTACTGTGGAAAGTGAAATATACACACGGGTTTATGCTTTGCCTTATACAAAGACATAACAATTTTCCTGTTATTAAACCCCTTTCTATGTAAATAAATCTCTTCTAAGAATTACCCAATAGTTAATTCATTTAGTGCCAGAACATGTTGATGAATTCCTCTTGGACCATGATAAAATTAACATGATCTACGTGGCTTGTCAGTTTTATTCACGTAGAAAAAGCATTTTGTGATACACTTGTGATGAAAGCAACATTATTTTCTTTCTTCAAATGTGAAAATTAAGGCATAGACTATGCAATGGCTTGTCAAAGTTCACCTCAATAGACCAGCCACAGCGCAAGGATTTAGAATATTCTGTGTTATCTTCTTCGGTTAAAACTAGGAACATTGAAATCAACAGAGTCAAAGTATTGTTGCATCTGGGGATGCAATGCTGGAGGTGCCCTGGGAGTCTGGATTTGCAAAACACAGTAAACCTATAGAAATAGATTTACAGAAATCTATAGGAATAGGAGCAATCAGGTAAAGAACATGGTGGGAGTCTGTTTTGATCCAAAAGTATAGTGACAAAATCTTGAATGTCTTTTAAAGTTTTTAAAACTCAGTGCTTTTTTTTTTTTTTTCCCCCCCAAGTTTAGCTCTGTGGAGGTTTTTCATTATGAGCTCTGAGAAGTAGTGTTTAGAAGGAGTGTCTGAACCCAAGGGTGAGGAAAACAAAGTGAGATTCAGAAATAACGGTTTATTCCCCAATTATTAGTATCACAAAAATCTCTACATACCTTTTAAAGCCTCACCGACTTTAGTGGTGATTTCTGTAGTCTTTGCACTGTATGTAAAAAGAAACAGTGAAATAATCCTTTAAAATAAGAACTGACTTTTACATTCATTTTAATTATGGTATCTTGTCCAATCCACATCTACTGAAAAGTGCCTATTTCTTCTTGGCTGAAGACAAGAAACTAATTTGTTTTCAAGTAAACTAGTGGCATGTTTCACAATTTATGCTCAGTAAGTTTTGATGGTGTCCTGGTTTTAGCTAAAATTGGGTTTTTTAGCTAAAACCGGGACAGATGGTTCAAATATTTCTCAAATTTTAGATTACAGAATCACAGAATCACAGAATGTCAGAGGTTGAAAGGGACCTCAAAAGATCATCCAGTCCAGTCCCGCTTCCAGAGCAGGATCACCTACAGTAGGTCACACAGGAATGCATCCAGACGGGTTTTGAATGTCTCCAGAGAAGGAGACTCCACAACCTCTCTGGGCAGCCTGTTCTAGTGCTCTGACACCCTCACAGTGAAAAAGTTTTTTCTAATAATTTTGCAGAACCTTCTATGTTCCAGTTTGTACCCATTGCCCCTTGTCCTATCATTGGATATCAAGAGCCTGGCACCGTCCTCCAGACACTCCCCCTTGACATGTTTATAAACATTATAAATATGCCTCCTCTTCTCCAAGCTAAAGAGACCCAGCTCCTTCAGCCTTTCCTCATAAGGGAGATGTTCCACTCCCTTAATCATCTTTGTGGCTCTGCACTGGACAGTTATCAAAATCCAGAAGATTTGGACTATGGGACACCTTCCTCCTGATACCATGTGTTTTTTTCAATATCAGTGATAACATTCTCATTGTGGTTTTCACTGTTAGTCCCATTTTATTGTGTAAAAACCTGTACAAATAATAGTTGTAACATGGAACTTCTGCAAATTTCTTGTGGCATCAATATCCTATATCAGAAAGTGTAACTCTGTGATTACCTTGTAGGATATTGTACTGTATGATAACCATATTGCTTCTGCATTGCAAACTCTGCTGTAAGCAAAATACACTTGTGCTTGTTAATCTTGCCTCCATACTGACAGCAATATATGAATGAAATGTAGAATATCCAAATGTTAGCAAAACTTGAATAATAAAGTTATGTTGACAGAACTAACAGCCTTTAATTTTGCTAACTGCTCAGGATTAGGTTACATGCTCTGTAGTCATTCAGTTGACTTCAAAATTAACTTAAAATTAACTTGGTTCTTGAGTTTATGTAAGAAATTGAAATAGTTATGTCAGAAAGGGGTCCTTGTTCATAGTAACTGAATAATTTCTATCTCTTTTTTATTTCAAGGTTTTATGCCGTGTTGATCATAGATTGGAAGCTAAGTAAGAAATTTTTAATTTCTTGATTAAAAGAAACACCGCTTTTATAACTGAACTAAAAAAATACTATATAATTAAAAAAATGAAGTATTTAACAGTCTAAGTTTTTGTTCTATGATGGCTAAAAACTGAGAGGGTTTAGACTTATTTTCACAGTTTTAATAAGCTACTTACTAGTAAGAACATAATTTAGCTTGTCCCCTCTCACTAGTAAGAACATAATTTAGCTTGTCCCCTCTCACCTGCCCCTATTTTGGGGGCATAACAAGCCAGAAGTATTAAAAAAGCTAACAAATGTGTGGGTTTAGTAATCGTGGATTTATACACTTTCAATTCCAGCTGAAAACTTTCCTTTCCACTTGGGAAAATAGTATAATTCTTCAGTTTCAGTACTTAAAATATAGGGTCAATCACTGTTTAAATACTTGTCACCAACTGTCATGGACATTCATTGCTGATTCCAGCAGTGATTCAAAATGCTGCTTATTGGTCGCTGTGGTCTATATACCACAGAAAAAAAAAATCTTTCTTTTAACATTTCTATTTGTTTGTCCAAAGCTATTACCTTTCTCTTGGTTATCCTTTTGGGGTCTAAAACTTGACTTTAAGCTACAGAAATGTCATCAATTTATATTCTTGTTATCTGTTTTCTTCAAATTAAAAGATCTTAAGTGGAAGCACTGCCAAAGCTGCATATGCCAGGTTCTGAAGCATTTTGCGGTGCCCTGATCATTTCTACACTCTTTTTAAATTAGTCTACAGGTAGGTCTTTTCTAATGTGCAACGTAAACAGTAGGAAAAAAATGCAGTCATCTGTACTTTCCCCACGATTGTGTAGAACTGAGGAAATACTTCCTTCCTATCTTTTAAAAATGTACACTGTTAATCATCACAAGAAAATTAATAAAACACAGGTATGCTTTTGGGAGCTATGCAAGACATACTGGAAAGTCAACAATTGACTAGGAGGAGAAACATCACAAAGTAATTTCACAGATGTGTTTATGAAATACTCTATCAGTCCTCAATTGGTTTAACGTGTGAACACCTGTGGTAGAGACATGCAAGGTAGTGTTAATGAAGACATTGTAGAAAAAGCGTGCTGATATCTTTATACTCACTGTCCTAGAATGGAATAATATATATATACTACCTTGGCAAAGTTTGTTCATCTGAACTTGTTCCAGTATTTTTAGAATCAATGGGCTGAATGCTTTAGACTACAATATGTTGTGTCCTAACAAGACTAAAAATAAACAAATAAATTAGAAGAATAGGATATTACCTCGGATTTTGGGAGAGCAGACTTCAGGCTACTCAAGGAACTAGTTAGTGATGTTCCCTGGTAATCTGCTTTTTGAGTGTAACGGGGTCCAAAAATGCTAGTCACTTTCCAATAGCCATCTCTTAAGAGCACAGGAAAAAGCAAGTCCAATGTATGTTTAAACAGGGTCAGCTACAGCAGATTGAAAAGGGTTATATTTAATCAGGTTTTGAATATCTCCAAGGCCAGAGACTCTACAACCTCTCTGGATAACCTGCTCCAGTGTTGACACAGGGTGAAAAAGTGTTTCCATGCATTCAGTTGGGCATACACATGTTTCTATTTGTGCTGGGTATCACCAAGAAGAATCTGACTCTCTTGCCCTTGATGCCCCATCAGATATTTGTTTGCATGGATTTCTTTTTCAAGTGCCCCTGAACCTTCTCTTTTCCAGGCTGAACGGTCCCATATCTCCCAGATTTTCTGGAGAGGTACTCCAGCACCCTCATCATCTTTAAGACCCTTCACTGAACTTGGTCCAGTGTCTCCATGTCTCTTTTGAACTGGAAAGTCCAGAATTGGACATAGGACTTTAGTCATGGCTTCATCAGAGTCTGATTAAGGAGGAAAGCTGAAGGACAATGAACAAATGATACACATACTTGTCCTATGTGAGCTCAGTTTTGTAACCCTTTCTGACACTTATCCATGATGTTGCATGTCAGATATCTTGAAACAGTTGAGAAAGAAAGTACATGAACCAACAGTTGTGTTTTGGGGAAATTAATATGTAAACTTAATGTCACACTGCTCTGCTTTTAGCTGTATCAGTGTGTGTGCTAAGTTTATGTGCTAAGAAATGAAACACGGCTAGGGGAAAAGTAGGGTCATTGCTTCCCCGACTCACTATATTAATTAGTCTGTCTTATAGGAAGACAGAACCATAAGCTATCAGACAGAGAAGATATTTTAAAAATTTATAGTGGCAAAATATTAATTCTGTTTTCAATACATTATCCAACAGTAGTTTCCATTCTCTGATTGTATTTTGTGTTTTCTTCCCATCTCTTTTTTTTTCACCACAGGACTGCAGGTTATCCTCAATCTTGCGATTGAATATTCGTTGATATAAATATTTTACCCATCAGCAGTACAGATTTAAAATCAGTGTTAACTGTCAGTTTTGTTGATGATGCACAAGACGGAATAGAGCACAGCTCGTGGTTTTACAGCTTTTTGTCAGCAGTATTGACAGCAGTAAAACCCTGAAGCGGAACCTACACAGGAAACAGATATGTGAACTAACGAGATGTTACTTTTAAAGTTTCTTTTCTAGCTCATAATTTTACTTTCCATATTTTAATTGGCCCATTGCCAACATAAAAAATAAAAAATGTTTTACAGCTGTAATCAAACAATATTTGGGAACTATCTAACCCAGTAATAGAATTCCCCTTCTGTCTCAATATAAGTACACTTAATTAAATAAACAAGTCTCCCAATAATAGACATGTTTCAACTATGACCAGTCCATAGACTGTACATTAAGCACAAGCTTTTGATTATAGAAAAAAAAGAAAAAAGGTAATAAGAAGGGAGGGAAGACTATGTTGTAATGAATTTTGAAACATACTTATTTTTTCTCAAATTGTATTTGAAATAGATATAGAAGAAAAAATACATCACAACTCTTGAATACGTATTTTTTTCTTTATAAAACAGTAACTGCAACTTTCTAAACTTTTAACTGGAATGCTAACTAGATTAGTATCATGAAATTTTCATTACTGGCAATAACAACTTTTATGAATTAATGGCTATGGTGTTGATTTTCACATACTTGGTAACCAAATAGCAAAGCTTTAATGAGAAACTCTTTTGTGAATCATTAACAAATCTAATCTAGAAATTTTGTTTGTTAAGCATTTTATCATACCTTGTTTAGCTAACATAAGAATTCATATTTTATGATCATGTCTGTAATCCTGCTTTTCCTCAAAAGAAGGAGCAAAACAGTAAAAATAGTGTTGTATGTTTTTACATTATTGTTCTAGGATTTTTTTCTGCGGATGTGGTGGCTTCTAGGATTCTTTATTCAGCACCAGTAAGACCATGACAAGAATTCTCTCCCCAGTTCAGAGATCTTCAGTACAAGAGAGGCATGGACATAGGTAGAAAGAGTCCAATGAAGGGCCACAAAGATGAATAAAGATATCTCTCTCATGAGGAAAGGCTGAGAAGCCTGGAGAAGAGAAAGCTGAGGGGGGATCTCATAAACATACATACCTGAAACGGATAAAGAGGACGGTGCCAGGCTCTTCTCAGTGGTGCTCAGTGGCAGGACAGTGGGCACAAACTGAAACAAAGGAGATTCCCTCTGAATGTCAGGAAACACTGCTTTACTGTAAGGTTGGCGCAGTTTGCCAAGGGAGGTTGTGGAAATTCCATCCATGGAAACATTAAAAAAAGCATCTATATATTTTCCTAGGCACCTGGCTCTGGGTGACTCTGAGCAGGGATGTTGGTCAAGATGAGGTCCATAGGCCCCATAACTGTCCTGTGATTAGGAACTCATAATCAAAGTTTCCTAACATCTCCCATTGTAATTTCAATTTTTCTTCAAAATTTAAGCATGAAGTGGAATTTTCACTCTTGAGATATCTGTTTCAGAGTAATGATTTTATGATTGAAATAAAAATTCAATTACAGTAGTTGTAGGAGTAAAAATAATAGTATTAAATAGCAACACTAACAACTATAATAATAGAGAGCAAAGCTATGTATTTGTTTACGAAATGTATTAGTTTGCAGGGAGAGAGAGAGACAGAGAGAGAAAGAAGGGGAGAGGGAGAGAAAGAGAGAGGGAGGGCAAAAATTGGAAAGGGAGGAAGGGAGAAGAGGGAGGGAATAATGAAGGACACAATAATGATCATACTAAATCAGAAAGAAGAAAAAAATCTTTTGCCCAGATACACTCATCTGCAGCCCCATGGACCAAAGAGGTCAGTAACCTGACTGAGGACCCAGGGGCTACATGGATGGCACAGAGCTGAATGTCACTCTGCTTGATTTGTGCTCACAGATGGTGGCTGTTGAGAGCACACTCCGGAACAACTTGTACAATACAGTAGCAAGGCAAACCACTAATCATATATTGCTCAGTTAATCTATCATTCACCTAAGGAAGAACAGATGGCACAATTCAGAAAGAGTCAATTACAAGTGTACAAAAGGACTCTTCAGTATTTCTGGCCTGTCCTTGCATTCTATAAAATAGACTTGTCTGTTTTATGTATTGGCTAGCTGTTCATTGCCAAAGTGAAGTCAATGTCATGATTATCTCTTCAGAAAGATAATTTAAAATTAATGTATCACTAATAAATTCATTATCCATAAGCTCAGATGAGAATGAGAGTCAATAATAAACAAAGCCAAGATAAGCTAAAGAAACTTTGGGAATCTCTGTAAGACATCAATAGTGATCTGTTCCAACAGTTTTTACAGTGATAGCAGAAAGAGGGTGATGGTTTTGATTTTATTGTGAGAGAGACTGCAAGGTGCAGTATATTGTACGGAGCAGTTCATCAAGGCTCTAACAAAATAGAGAGACTCTGGAATTTGATTTGGAGCCTTAGTCCCTAGAGGAATCTCATGAAAGTTATTCAGGCTCCTTCAACTGTGATTCAAGACATGTCCAGAATCAATGCAGTTTCAAAGACTATCCTATCTTTCCTTCATTATCATCTTGCTTCACACACTGACTATATATTTTGGTAAAGCAGCTGTTCCATAAAGTAAATTCTAAGATGTAGGAGTGCACGAAACGTAATGACAAGAAGGATTTGCCTTTTGTATGATGAAGTGTCTGATACTTCCTCATAAATGACATTTTACATGAATAAATATTGTTTGAAACTTATGACATGAACAGGGATGCTATTTAACCACAAAGAGCAGAAAGCTCAAAATTAATTATGAAATCATGTTCATTCTTGTTCCTTCTCTTTATCTGGGAGGAGGAACCAGGAGCAACTTGTCCTCCAAGTATTAATGAGATTTCACCATGCAAACTGAAAGAACAATCTTAGATTTCTTTGGCAGAGGCACTGAATCTGGACATCCTACATCTTACTATTCTGTTTTATTGACCCTTGAAGGAATACCAGTGGTTCCAGGTGCAAGATAGGTCAGGCTTTTATGTTTAGGAAAAAATGTCCTAAGAACTTCAGGAGAGTGCATGTGGTTGTGGATCCTGCCTGGATGCCATACTATCACTAAACAGCAAAGGTAGTGTTTATCAGAAATGTTCAGACTAAATTTAACCAACTCCACTGCCCCATCTTGAAGAGTAGTACAGCAGCAGATGTTGATGGGGTATTTTTTGGCTTGGTTTTGTGTTGTTTTTTTTTAAAAGACAGAGTCAGGTAAGCTGTCCTATATCCCTTAGACTCAGTGGCACATGAGGTACTTTAAGTCTAGTGCTCCTATCAAGTCAATACAAGTCTTTCTCTGGACTTCAGTGTATAATAGCTTGAAATCTTTACAAGCAAGGTGAAAGGGGAGATTGAATCTTGAGTGTTATATAGCATAATCCTTCTTCAACTTATGTTATAACAATTTCTCACAGCCATATTGAACTCATTTCGAAAAATGGCTTGCAAGGGAATACGTCTAAAACCTGTGTCAAGAACAGCATAGGTATCATATTATCTCTAAGTGGCTTGATTTTAAGTGTATCTGCTTTGATAAGAAGTGTTAATTCAGTATCACTGGAACCTGAATGTACGTGTATTTGGGACCCTAGTTATTTCAAATGCTACATGGAGACTACTAAGTAGTGCCCTCCAGCTGTATGTATTAAGGTTAAAAGAGATGCAGAATACATTAATACAATTTTTAAATCCATAAATTGAAATGTATTTTCTTAATTAAATAATAAGTATTTTCTGCCAAACCATGAACATTATTCTGGAGACGGAAAAAGAAAGTCTAGATGTTATCATCAACCTCGTAATGAAATTATTTTAGCTGTCAGTTTAGAGTTTGCTCAGGTATCATTTAGTAAGTCATAACGGTATGATGGAAAAAATGTATTTTTCCAGAGCTTAGCAATAAGATACTTGTTTTTCACAATCTTTCTCACACAGAGAAGGTAAAAAATTATATATATAAAAAAAACAAAACAGAAATAATAGTATCAAGGATATTCTGGAAAAAAAAATCAAGTTTTTGAAATCATAGTAATCACCACAGTCATCAGAGTAAGTAGTAACTTTTTGGTGAGTAGTTATTTCATGAAAAACTAGTATGAGCTTACTGCATTATTACTTGTGATTAATTATTCAGCAAGGTAAGATTTGGCTTGTAAAAATAGTTTTGCAATGTATTACTCTTTCATACAACTTACCTTAATGATTATTTTTTTTAGTGCTAATGAAACTTATGTGGTTAAAAAAGACCACCTGATACCATTTGCATTTTATTTTAGTGACTTACAAATGAAAATGGAAAATGGATTTTTAGAGTCTTTTCCTTTTTTTTTTTTTTTACATTTCATTCTTCTTCTAGGTACAAGTACCTTCAATTACAGATTTCTTCTAATTGCCTCACTGCATTTTGCAAATCACTCTTAATGAAAGCACATTTTTCATGGGCTTTATTCCCAGTCAAATTGCGAGTAGTCACTGGAGCAATTAATATTATTTCCTTCTGCCACACCAGTTGTGTTCACTGGGGTCTCTGTCTGTGAAAAATTAAGTGTTATGTTATTGTTCTACTCCAAGATCTATACTGACTAGAGTAGAATAAATGGGCAATCTTCTTTGTAAGAGAAGAACAGGTTTCTCATTGATTTTTAAAGACTTGAACCATGACCCGACTACAGTCTTGGAGTATGGCTTCTGGATCTAGGAAGACCAGTTTCTGCTACATCTTTTTTACCAAGGAAGCTCCTAGGGCTTACTCTGAACTGGTTAGACTGAACAGCTATGGTCCTTCTAAATTTTCTAATACTTTTATTACACAAATACGTATTATTGTTCATATGTATACTGCAGTAAATTTAAATACTTAGTTAAGAAAAAAAGAAAAGAAGGAAAGAATTGTGTTTATAAAAACAAATTCATACAAGGTTTATTATGAAATAAGTTACTGGTGGAATCCTGATTGCCTAACATTGATATGAAGTTCAGGTTTTGAAATTCGGGTTACTGAAATTTTGTTACCTGACTACCTGTGTTGTCTTTCTTCTCCACAGAGACAAGCAAGAGCCACAGAAGTGTCTCTTTTCCATTTAAGATGCAAGAAATGTTAGCTCCTCTATTTCTAGCCGTGCTACAATTTGAAACATATTTCAGAAGAATGCTCTGTCCATGCTACCACTTCTCACTCCTTCTTCTCTAGGATGAGCAGCTGTATAGGCAGAAGTACAAGACTACTTTTTCTAAACGATTTCTGGAGTGCACTCTAGCAATCATGCCACAGCTCTTAAGTTCTTTTTCATTTCACTTTTTTCTCTCTTTTCTCCTGTATCCTTTTCCCCACCCCTCCACCTTCACCTGCCCAACACAATTCTAAGATCAATTCAATTCACGGTACACACTCTGACACAGTCATGAAATGTTTTGTATTTCCGTTTTGTATCACTTCCTGTGCTAAATCTGAGTACACAGCCTGGAAAACCTGGAAAATCAGCAGGTTGGGTTAACCATCTGGGATATGGAGAGTGTTAGACATATAAGCACAGGCAAGGTTTGGGCAGACAGACCTTATTTGCTAAGAAAGCTCATGAAGACATATTCACTTGCCATATGAAGCTATGTGGGAAAGACGCAGTGCATCATTCTATTTCTTTATGGTAACTATTGATCACTGTCACTTCTATATGAGAAAAGAGACAACCTATTTACTTCACACTTACACAATCCTTCTCTGGCTCCAAAGTATTACATTAAAGCACTCCAGCAATCATACTGTAACTCCTAAGTGCCTCTTTCAAGTCACACCTTTCTATCTTTCTTTTCATCTACCTTGCACAGTATG
The DNA here is from genome assembly GCA_020746105.1 of Trogon surrucura. Lineage (NCBI taxonomy): Eukaryota > Metazoa > Chordata > Aves > Trogoniformes > Trogonidae > Trogon > Trogon surrucura. Next base: position 62,473,435 of record CM036619.1, on the reverse strand, counting down.
ATCAGTTCAGCTCATGGCACACACCTTTTATAAGGCTGAAGAAAGGATCACATCTCTATTGCGTATCACATTTTTTATTAAACTTGGATAAAGACTACATTTTAAAACCATAGATAATTGTTTATAGATGTCTTTTTAATGAAATATTTTACATATCTTTTGATGTTTTAGACAAACTTTTTTTCAGTTAGTGTTTTGGTTTTTTTTAGTAAAGCAAATCATTACCTGTTTTATAGTCTATCTGGTCCTTCTTTTATTTTGCAACTGCACGAATGAGAGGAGTTTCTGTTGTACTAATCCAGACTGTGCATTAGTTACCAAGTTGCCTTGAAGCAGAGGACTTAAGTTCCCTAGACTGTTTTCCATTTTCTAGTGTCCTGGGCTCTACAGGAACCTTTATGCAAATATTTTCCGTATAATCTTGGTCTTAAAGTTTAACAGATTAATACATGTTTAACAAAATTGAAACATGACATTCTCTCCCTGAAAGTGTTCACAGCTAAGTTGGATGCCATTTTTGAGCACCTGGTCTAGTAGGAGGTGTCCCTGCCCATGTCAGGGAGTTGGAACTGAATGAACTTTAAGGTCCCTTCCAACCCAAACCATTCTATGATTCTGTGATTATATCTATTTGATTCAATACCTCTTTCATATATATAGGTATATTTGCTCAGAATACCATTTTCTCTGTTAGTTTTAATCTTTTCTGAATACATTTTTTTTAATTATTTCCTCAGATTCTACAGGTAGAGCATCAACATCTACCATCCAAAAGATGTAACTTCGACATTTGACAGAACTGTTAATCATCAGAAACACTCAATGTGAAGATTTTTCCTTCTGAGCTAAATTAAGAATGGATTACATATTTTAAAGTTGTTAAATTTTTTATCTATTCCTACTAATGCATATACAGAAGAACATGAACATTATTCCTGTTGCAGATCGTAATAGCAGAAAACTTTGCACGTTTCATACTGGTAGACAACATAAGGTTCTTGCTTAAAGGCTGTTTAGGTGAGGGAAAAAGTACCAACACTAAGACAATTTGTGGGTTGTTCGACTAGTTATTAAGCAGTGATTTTTTTCAGCATTTCTGCAGCATAGTCACTCTAGTCGTTAACATATTAATATAAAATATGTGAAGTTTTAATTCAATTGTTGAGGGGAGGGGTGGAAAAAATCTCTGCTTCTTCAGTAAGCATATTTATAAGGAGTTAAACCTTTGATTCCTTTAATGTCATGTATAAAGCAAGGTTAAAAATGAATATGATTCTTCTGAAAAAATACACTTTAATAAAGAATACTACTGAAATTCTAATCCATTTGAAATTTAATCAAATAACACACATTATATATATTTATATATCATGTGGAAGTCACAATCCTGTCATTTCCTTCAATTGTTTTCTTCAGCCTTTAAGAATTGGTTTTAAAATGATTCCCTGAACTACAGGGGTTGGTATGTTTATTTCTACATGGATTTTTTCCTGAACAGTTACCTTAGCTGAAAAATTATTTATATTTTTTTCAATGAGAAAACTGCTTATTAGCACCATTCAAGAAATCATAGATCTTGAAAACCTATTACATGATAGTCAATCCATTCTTTCAAATGCAGCTTTCCCTGAAGATATCCAACTTTCACTTATGTTCTCGGTTCAAGCGAAATACATACTGAAGGTCGTTTTTCTAACCACTGAATTAATCTGTAACCATAGTAACAGCTGAAGTGACCGCTAACTGGGATATTCATCTTGATAGAGAGCTCACCAGTTCTGCAGAGGCCTTGCTGTTTGAGGTTCAGCATTTCATGTCCACAGGAACTGTGACCGACAGTACAAGGGGAAAGTGGATATATGTATTCTCACTAGGATGCACTTCTCCAGTCACTGAGCAGATAAGGTTTCCAACCTTTTCACCTTTCCTCAGTTGTTCATGAAGTACAAAGATGCGAGTTTTGATTATGAGAATTTATAACATGAGTTATAGTCAGGACTACTTATGATTGGGGTCAAAACTGAGAATGAGTGCTTATTAAAAAGTATCTATGAAAATAAACATTTTTCTCTTTGCATTCCACTGAGGTTCTACTAAGGACTTTTTAAGGTGATATGTTTAAAATCTAACATTAAAAAACAATCTGTGTTCTTCCATTTCAGTGAGAACTGGGGAATGATATTCTGAAATGCTGGATTTTATGGAACCAAAGCTCTACACTGCTGGGGGGTGATATTCAGGTTTCTTCCTTTCTGAAAAAAAATAATACCAAGTTTTTTTGGGGGAATTTTTTTTGTTCGCTTGGAACTGTCTATCTATTTAGGAGGCACACTTCAGAAGATTTATTTGTTGGTTTGCTTTCTTCTTTTGCATCACGCAGATGTTTATATTGTACAGATGTGTAGGCCTTCGGATGCAGACTTATTTCTATTACTTGTCTTCTAGATATAAAATAGCAGAACACACTCCTTCAGACTGATCTTCAGACCAACTCACTTCTAAAGTTACCCCACTTAGTGAGAGTTAGACAGTCTGGGTCTCTCCCTAAGTTTATAAAATTATCATTGAAGTTCTATTCAACTCAGAAACTCAAAGAATGCAAAAACTGAAAAAAAAAAAAACCACAACAATCTCTTAAGGAGCTCTGTTCCTGGCTTCATATTGTGTTATCAAAAAAAAGGGCTACACTTTGTCCTGTGGTTTTACCCAGGGTCTTTTAGTTTTGCAACAAGGTAAAAGTCATTCACATGATTAAGCAGGTAAAGGTGAAGACTTCATTTGACCATGAGGCAAAGCTCAGGATAAACATTAAATCATTTTATGTGGTTGTCAAAAGGATCAGAAGGAACTGATCCTTTGAAGCACAGACTTATACGTGTGTATAAGTGTGTGTCAGTGCCTGTAGATGTATACAAAACAATAATCTCTTACAGTTACATTTTTAAAAGAAACTTGTTTACTGAACAGGCTGGTTCAATAAGGCTTAATTAAGTATCCTAAGCTGTCTGTAGTATTGGGAAAACTAACATCTGGTTGTTCCCTGCCTGCATTTTTGAAGGTGAGTACTTTTAGAAATTCTGTGGTTTTGCTGAAGGGGGAAAAGAAGTGGTACTGAAAACCTGTGGCATTTCAAAAAGAAGCCCTGATAAATAATCGAACACCAAAAAAATGACACAGATATTTGCCGATAAGCTTGTTTCTACCCTGAACTATTGAGATCTCCAGAATTATCAGTTAGTACTATGTGATACATCAGTTGTAAAAAACTTAATTCTTGACATGAAGATATCAAAAAATTGACTAAGAGACATTGATTTTATCCATATGGGAGGTATAAACTCTCACTGAATAATGGACCTTAATTTAAAGTTAGTTTATCAATATTAAATAATAGCCTCTAATATCAGAATGCATTATTGAAACTTCTCACTTCCTTAAGTACTTTTCAAACAGGTTTAATGAGCAACAGGGAATGAGACTGCTCTTATAACTCTGATCTCTGATTTGAGGCTTCCAGTTTCTCTTTTTCTTGTCATTTACTGAGGCAAATTGAAGCCCCATCCAGGTCCCTGGCATGCCTCCCTGCCGGACTTTGAAGAACTGATCACCCTTATTAGTACTCACAGGATACAGGAATTCAAGATGTCTTTTCTTTGGCTTTTGGGGGGTTTTGGTTTGGTTGATTGATTGGTTTTTGGTTGGTTGGTTGGTTAGGTTTGTTTGTTTCTTTTGTAGAACTAAGTAAAAATCTGACTGAACAAAATGGCCCAGAAAACAAAATATTTTTGTAACTAAAATTATTAAAACAAAGAAACAAAAAAGACTTTTCGATTTCTATAGAGCATAAAGTCAAAGACTAAATTCAGTTCACCAATTTTATACTGTATGACTGCAGATCATAAAATCAATCAGGAGACTGCTGAAACTAAAAAGAGTAAAAAAGTAAAAACAAAGTAAGTACAAGTAGGGTTGTTGTGTAGGTGCCTAGTAACGATTTCATTCAAAATAAATTTCAATGGCATCTATACTTAATTTCTGATGATTAACAGTATTTCAGAGCTCTGTGAATATGTCTGAAAGGTCTCTACTATTAAGTCTTCATAGATGTGACATCAATTATCTGCATTATACTTTTTTTTTTCTTGTTAGCACCCATGAGTATTTCGAAGTGGCATATCTGTAGAAATTCTCATTAAAAAATAATAAAAAAGAATAGATACAAAAGTATTCTTGTATAGCTTCTGGTTGTGGTATTAGACTTAATTTCTGTCTGAGCCCTTCTTCTTTTGATGCATCAGTTAATGGGCAACATGGTTACAGGGTCATAGAATATTCATTATCAAGTTTTTCTCTCCTCAAGAGGTAATCGTAGTCTTTACCTTTGCGGAACCGTTTTAGTTTTGTTGAGTTTAATTTGGTTTTATCATAACATATTGTTACCATAACAGCACATTGTAGTTACTAACTTTTCTCAGAGCATGTTTATGCAGGATAAGAATTTCCCCCTTTTTACAGATATGAAACAGCAAGAATGGAGAGTAACAGGATAGTAGTCTTCATTTTTCAATGGATTTGCTATCAGGAACTAAGGAATATGGATTTTACCCCCTGCAAAGGGAATGAAAGACTCATTAAAAATCTACAGCATCATCCACAAACCACGTAACTGATATAGACACCAGCTTACTAGAACAGAAATTAGCGGCTTTAACTATGAAAATTCCTCATCTATCCCTAGGTGCATATCTTCCAGTCTTTGGAAAAAAAAAAAATAGCTGGAGATTCTACTAGGAGCAATAGCCCTTGCTGTACAATAATTCTGCTTTGAGCACTTAATGAGATTCAGGTCCTTTGGAAAAAATAGCATTGCTTGTTTAAGAATGTTTTATATGTGCAGCTCCCCCATCCTCTCTTGCCTGTGCTTGTGTGGCTAAAACCTATGAAGGTTATGAAGCTCTTTTTTTTCATTAAAACTCTTAACTTCACAGTAAGAATAAAGTGCTTTATCAGAAATCATTCTTTCTTTTGCAGATTTTGGAAAAATAACCCAAAACCAAATACAGCATCATCTGATTTTCTCAATGGCATTGACATACTTAAGGCTTCAGATATTTGATGATATAAATAACTGCATTTTCATGGGTAAAACTGTAGAAATTTAAGAAGATACTGACCCACAGATTAGTTCCTTCTATCTGCCAGGGTTTGTGTGTCTGCAGCTGAGTTGTATGTATCAGACGTATGGCGTGATATGAATTTGTATGAGAAGTCAATCACAGTACTTCTGTCTGCTTTAGTTGTAGTTTCTGCTACTTGTACACAGAAGCAGACATATGTAGGGTTCAGCCATGGGGCGGTGACAAATGGCTATGAGTGGTAACACTTTCTCTAGTCCTTCCAAAACTATCACAAATAGGAGTCCTAATTTTGTTAATGAGAGATGAAAGACAAGGTGTCTTTCAGAATGAGTTCTCTGGACTGTCCTTACTAACCCTTGTTTGTAAGGAGGTCAAGTTAATTCTGTGCTCCAGGCCAAAGGCCAGCTATGCAGACGGGCAGAAGTGTGCATTGATAAATCCGGGTTTACAGTTCCCGCCCCCCAACATTGTTGCTGAGTGAGGCACATTGCCAAGAAGAAAACGGCTTCCAGGTACTTCAAAGTGTGAGCAGACCAATTTCAGATTGTCTTAGAGAATGAGCAAGACTCAGTCCACCTGTCTGTAAAAACGTGTGTCTATCCATAGGTACGACTGCTGTCTTCTCATTCACTCCGTGCATTTCAGGCTTCCTCCTCTTGTTCTGGTATAAACCTTGCTCTCATCCTTTCGCTCTTTCTCCAGTCTCTACATACTCCTGGTCAATGTGCCAACTCTCTAACATTATCCGTTTGTCTTTTATTATGTCTATATTTTAATTGGAGTATGGCCAGTGCAGACAGAGGGCTTCCTGAATTACTTATTCTCCATGTTATTTTAGCATGATTTAAGGGCTTCATCTGTGCCTGATTCTTCCCATCCCCATTTAAAAAAGGCTGGAGAATGAAATTTCTCTGATTTCAGAGATCCTGGAAGACACTATTTCCAAAATCTGGTGGGTCCCTGTTCTACTTATGGCAACTGATACTATTCAAAGGTCTATAAATTCAGGTGTCGATTTTTTTTTAATCTAAGGAAAAAAGACTTTTTTTGTTCTTTGTTTCATGGCATAAGTATACTAAGACTGTTTTAAAACCTCTATATTAATATTTCATAAATATGGCAGACATAACATTCATTTCATTAAGTCTTACTTTGTTCTTGATATGGTTGACTTATTTCTGTTGAATTATAGGTAATTTTCTTAAACATAAGTCTTTCAGTTTCAAATGGTTAATGTTTAAAAAGTTCAACATTGTGAAAAACTGAACAAAAACTTTTAATATGGAAATATGCGGTAAAACGTATTTCTTTTGCTACTGTCATGGACCTTGTTCAAAAAAACCTCCTTGCTTAAAGCAAAAAGCTGCTGAAGTAATGGTAGAATGAGAAATTTGCGTTTGATGCACAAACATATACACAACCATCATTGTTCACAGAGAAAAAAAGGTTATATCCCAAATTATCATATAAAATTATGGAGCAGTATATGAGATCACATATTATTAAGACTATGCTTTTACTAAAATACTACTCTAAACTTTGAACTAACCTCAAAATTAAAGCTAAAATTTAATTTGTCAAGTAAGTTAAGAAAGTACATTGTAGATGTATTAGCCTTCATCCTCCTCTCCCCTCAAAATATGAGTGATCTCATTTGCAAATCTTGCTCATTCTTGTTCATTTCTAACAAGATTCCTTAGGTCTCCTTGGATAAGAGCAGAAGAGAATGCAAAATAAGAGTTTTTAACACAACTCCTGTTGTATTTAAAATATGTCTTCCTCAAGCAGAAAATGCTTAACTTGTCCTTTTTGCATCATTCCAGATTTTCCTTGTGTTTCTGCTGTAAGTTTCAGGGAGGTCAATGGCAAAAATATGTAAATGCCAGAAAACTTTGATATTACCTCATCAGGAGTGAAAGACTGAACTTTCTTTCAATGACTTTCAAATGTGATTACAGCTCAACTTTTGCAATAGGGTTATAGTATGTTTAATTAAAAATAAGGTTCATAATAGCCTAATATAACCCAGTTAATCAAAACTAAAACATCCCTACCTTGTAGCCTTATGTTCTAAAATTACTGAGAAAACATGAAAAGAAATTTTTGCCTCTCACCTTTTGCTTCTTCAAACCAAGAAATTTGTTGCTTGTTCACCTCAGGAAGAGTGTTTTCAGACTTAAAAAGCAAATATCTCTATTGTGCAAACAATACTTTACAAGTCTTGTTGTCGTCATTGTTCCTTTTTTTTCCCCAAAGTCACTAAATAGGACATAAGATGTGATCCGGAGGCCACCATCAAAGTAATTATTATTTAGTAATCAATATACATTTAACTATGTGTACACTGATGCTCGTAGGTGTTGTGGGTTAACCCCGGTAGGCAGCTAAGCATCACCCAGTCGCACTTATTGACCTCAGCAGGATGGGGAAGAAAATTAGAAAAGCAAAAGCAAGAAATTGTCCATGGGTCCAGATCATGATAGCTTAACAAAAGAAGACAATCTACACATGCAAGCAGAGCAAAATAAGGAGGCAGGCTAATGTTTAACCATTTCCAGAAAAGCTAAGTTACTTGGGGAGATGGATGCCATAGCCACAAATGTGCTTCTTCTTCCTCTTTTCCCAGGTTTTACCGCTCAACATGACATCATACGGTGTGGGATATCCCTTTGGTCAGTCGGGGTCATCTGTCCCAGCTGTTTTCCCTCCCATCCTGTTGCCCACCCGCAGCCTGCTCACTGGCAGGGCAGAGTGAACAGCAGAAAAGTCCATGATGCCAAGCAAGCACTGCTCAGCAGTAACTAAAACAGTGGTGTGTTATCAACACTGTTTTGGTCACCACTTTAAAAGACATCACTGTGCATACTGCTAAGAAGAGAATTAACTCTGAGTCTAGCCATACTCAGTACACAGTGGTTCTGTACTCTGATTACACAGCTGTGTAAAAATTAAACGTGTGGACCATGCTTTATAGCATAAATGTCACCTATGCAGAGATTTAGGGATTTCTCTCCTTGAGAAGAGAAATAAGATCCAAATATACCATGCTGTGAAATGTCCCCTGCTGTGCTACCTGCCTCTTCACTATTCAAAACATTCTGAAACCAGGAACAGATGTGCAACTGTTTAATTTCCGGAGTGCATTGGTCCGATGTACAGTGTTATCACTCTTTTACTAGATCAGTCACCCCTGTTCAGTATAAAATAAAAGCAATCCATGCCTACCCTGTCCCAAACAGTGAGCAGTGTTGCTTCCATCAGTCTAGACCCCACCAACCATAGGAGAGGGTAGTATCTTCTGAAGTTTTCTGAACCACTACTATCTAGGCCATGAACTTTGACATCCATGCAACCCACTGCCTTGCACACGCACAGAAAAGCACAGGAATATAGTGCAAATAAAAGGTCCACAAATGAGCAGCTTGGAGCTATTTGGCACTCTAGGCAAGGCTTGTCATACCACATGTGGGAATCCATGTATCCTGAGTGACATCACTGCCCTTCCTCACAGTCCCAGATTTTGTTGTATTCGTGTACTCTGAGCCAAAGCAATGCATACATGTACATAAACAAATTACAACCACATTGACTGATCCACCAAGGATGTAAGGCAGTTTGATTTTGCATAGGACTCAATCACAGGGAGAGGAACTGAACAATCCATGAGGTAACCAGGAAGTGTTTTTGTTCACCTGATACTTCATGTCTTGTGAAACTATGGGAGGTGCAGTGCACACCTTAGATCTAGGATCTCAGTCTTGTCTTCTCCAAAGACAAGAAAAAATTAGGGAGTAATTTAAGAAGTAACACACAAGAGTATATCTGCACAGTACAATGCCCTAAATCTGCTATATTTGAGATTGTCTTCCACTAACATCTTAAAAAATTTTTCATAATTGCCTCTAACATGTTCTAACATGAATACCTTCTCTGAATATTTTGTAATGTTACCTGCTTCCCTGGTCTCTCAAGTGGTGTACTCAGTGTCAGCTTTAGGTTTAAATATAAAAAATAATGATGAATATTGCACATTTCCAGTCTGCCAAACAATAAATGTCAGTTGCACTCAGACTGTAACTGAGGACAATTAACTGGAAGACAAAAAATTGCTTTTTCTTTCCTCTGTTGCCAGAGATGTAGACTCTTTGCCAAATTGCCTTTATAAGAATTTAACTTCCCTACTGATTAGTTCGACTCACATTAATTTAAAAAATATCTCCACTACAACTTACTAGGCTATAAAAATATGCCTTTTTCTAGCATGAAGCCATTGTGGTTGTTATTTTGTTTTAGCTTGAAGTTTTTTAAACAGATAAATAAAAAATTCTGAAATCCCAACACAAATAATGTTTCTGCTTGATGATCTCATCAAAATTTCCCTCAGGTATATTAAGGCAGTTGTTACAGTGAAGATTTTTTTCCTCCCTGAAACTTTTTTTAGTTGCAAAACTTACACTTACAAAGGCAGAAAATGTTCTGCTTTACTGATTCCAAATCTGAGTGACATTTTTTATTTCATTTCGAAACTATATTACTCATTTCTGACCATACAAAGTCATACAGAATTTGTTTCCTGGATGGTCTTTTTTTTTTTTTTTTTTTTTTTTTTTGGTCTGTTACTTGAAATTAGTCATTAACAAATTCAAACAGGCAATGTAATCATATTTTGTGTGCATATTTGTATAAAAATGACAATAAGGGCTTTGGAATAAGCAAAGGACACACAGTGGAGAAAATTCATGTTACAATCTGACAAGGGAACAGTTAGATGTGATGAGAAAAAAATTATTCAACCTTGTCATTCAAAAGAGATGGTAGCACAGATATACAGACATTACAGTTTCACATTGGCAAACTGAAATCTTTAGAAATCGAGAAGGGAGGTCTGTTAAGAGCAGCAGGGTAAGTGTCTTGGAGCACAGGCTCAGAGGTGGGCTGTTGGCCACGGCTGGAATTACACAATGAAGAAGAAAGTAGGGGAGGGAAAAAAGGTTGAATGAGTTAAGGAAAAATTGGGGACCTGATCGAGTGACCAGTTTGTTCAGTAATGCACCATTTACTCTCTTTCTCTACTGACATGATAAAATGAGCAATCTCTTACTTTTTACTAATGACAATGTGGTGCTTGCACAGTTGCTCACATTTTTTTTAGGACTATTTTCCTTCGTTACGAAATAGTTCATAATGGATTCAAGAGTTCCTCTTTCCACGGTTTTCTTCATCTTAAGAGACAATGCAGTTGTTTGTAGTATCAAGCTAGGGTGTATCTAGGAATAAAGTACAACTCATTTTCCTGTTCTTTAAAGATAATTTCACTGGCTTCATTATCCTGCATTTAATACTTATCAAACCTGACTTGTAAATAGCAGAGTACTTCATCAACATCAGCAAAGCTTGCATAAATAACAAAGTTATGAGTCTAAAATGATAATTACCATAATCTAATGAATCACATAAATCATTTATAATGAAAGGAAATAAACAACGACTCAGAAATGAACACATTAATAACTTAGGATGTTTTTTTTTTCAAAAGTAATGAGTAGTTTAATTCATATGGTGTGTCCATAGACAGTACAACTGGAATTCTATCAGTGAAATAATTAGTAGTTAATCTAAAGGGATAAACATATCTAGCAGAGTCCAAATTGAAAAATTACTATTAAAATGATCATTAAGCTAAGAACATTACTATAAAATTGTAAATGACCAATATGGTTATAAAGAAAATGCAACATCTTGAAGAGATCATTTACTAAACATAACAACTCTCAGTTCCTCATCAAGCCCTGAAAATTATTTTTTAGAAAATAATTTTCAGAATTGAAAATGAAACTTATTTGAATAAAAATTTGCATGTTTACATGAAAGAACAATAATAATTAAAAAAACCCAATTAATTGGGGTTCTTTCTGCCTACAGCTTCATTTAGGTATGTTGAGTAAGTATGACCTGGGTATGACCCCAGCTGATGGAGGTGTTGGGTCAGGACCAATATGTGGCAAAAATGATGATAATTCAGAGCAACATCTATCTTCATTGTTAGGTAAAGAGGTGGTAACCAAGCACGTACAATTACAGTAGTGATGTTGAGTAGCTGGTAGATTGCATTTCAAACATTCTTTTTTAATGTGCATAATAAAACCAGCCTCAATGTATATGAAGAAGTGACTGGAATTTCAAAGCATTATGGATATTCAAAAAGAAACACTAAAGTAGTAGAACGTTTTTAACTTGAGTATCTTGAAAGATTATAATACTTGAAAATACTTGAACTCATCATATTGCATTTCAAACTAGAGGCGTGGTCATAATGTGCGACTAAGTCAACCTGTTAGAGATTGTAGGCAGCACTCAGAAACCTACCAAGTGTGGAGATTTGGAGTAACAGAGAATGCTGTAGGAATGCTTTTCACCGTCACTAGTCCACCTGCAACAAGACTGATTTTGTGAGCTTCTAGTGCAGTGAGGACTGCCTCATTCATTACCTCTGCTTTCCAGCTCCAGACACCAGCTGCCAGGTTTCTGGTGCTCAGGACAAAGGCTCTCACTACAAGTAGGGTGTTGATGGTGCTTTATGTCGCCTTTTCTTCACCCAGTTCAGCTCTTTTCTCAGGGACCACATGAAAACTCTTAGGTGTCTTTTAAAGATAAGTGTAAGAAGTGCATGAAATACTGAATTCTTCTTTTGTCCCTTTTTATTTTTTGAGGACATTTAAATGTTAGGTTCACAGCGTTTATACAAAAATATAAAACAGAGAAACAGAGAATGCTTTTTTTTTTTTTTTTTTTTTTTATCCTCTCCAGCACTTGAGGGAACTCCTTTTAATAAACAGGAGTACAGAGATGTAGACTAAGGATCTCTGCTTACAGGGCAACTGAGCCTCTCTGTTTCAGCACCCAGTATGTAAGTATCAACTGATTAATCAAAATTGGCATAAAAGAATGATTGGTAATGCATCCAAACAATTCACAAAAGACAATATGGCATATAATTGTCTGTAAAATCCTTATGTCTGCCAGGTGTCATTCAGGTTTATATTTGGTAATTCATTGAAAACATTTTTTTTTCCTGTTCAGTAAAATAATATGAATTTACTCACTCACAGTTACTAGCATTAAAAGTAACAAAAGTAACAATCCAAATTCAAATCTTTGAAGTTTATGTGAGTTATTTTTTGTATTAAGTGAGCTAATGAAATCTGACTGTCATTTCTAATATACAGTGTTTCTGATAATGAACGTAACCATGCTGGTGAAAATTTGATTAAGATAAATACCCATAATGTAATCAGTTATCTCAGTACAAAAACATTTCAAAAGAAATTTAACCTATAACAAAAGGCTTAGTTGGGTACGAATACATGGACTCTGTGTGAAGCTTCCAAGGACAAAGCTTATTTTCACCATGATGAATAAGTCATATTTTATCCTAATATTACATCTACAGTCCACTACAAAGAACTTATTTTTGGAGAAATTAGTATTGCATAGAGATCCTGGGGTTTGATTAAACATCGCATTTTTTTTAGTTCATTCTCATAATTCAGACCAGTACTCAGTTCACAGTAACTCAGTCATACCTTTTTCATGGAAGATTCAGTTCTTTTGCAGCATCCGATGTATGAAATACTCTAAAACAACATTTTTCCTTAATTTTTGACATACTGTTTTCAAGCCTGTATAAATTGCTCAGTATTAAAAGTGTTACTGTCTGTTGTAGCTATCTAGCTGACATGCTACTGTAAACACATCTTTATTGTTACATTAATCACTTCTAAAGGTTTCTGTACTTTAAAGAACACACTTTAGCTTTGTACTATGTGCTATAGGGAGAGAAAATATCACAAAATAAACTGCTCATAGGAATAAGAGGTACGATGTCAGCTTTTCTGCACTTTCGATGCCTTAGGAAATTACAGACATCAGTTTCAGTTACACGAGGACCAGATGGCTCTGCTTTGGGATAGCAAGAAATACAATCCCAAGACAGCGCTCAGCAGATGTCCAGGCAGCAGCTCCAGCTGACCAGACAGGTTTGCTCATCCTCTACTCCACACACAGCCAAAGCCAGGAATTGGGCAAGGACAAGGGAATAAGCCACAAGGAGTATGGCTACTGAGCACAGAGAAAATGATTTAAAGACTTAAAACAAATAGATAAACAAACCCCAAACCTCAAGTCCATCCTGCTTGTGATTTTTCTCTTCTTTGGGAGCAAAGGAAATGGTAGGAAAACGACATAGGAAAATAAGTAAATGATTTTTCATTCTCTTTTTCTGATGTAGGTGCTTATTTCCAGGAAATAAGTAACTGAATTTAAAGAACTGCAAATATTGCTTTAATTAAAAGTACATTGTTTATGTCCAAATACTCTGCCAGGGTCTTCAGCAGCTCTGTTGAGTCAAATAACATTCTGAGTCTTAAAACTATCTTGTAATCAGCTGACACCACTCGTATTGCATTTCTGATTAATTGTTGTTATCTAATTGAGGCGGGGGGGGGGGGGGGAAGAAAAAAAAATATTGCACTTTTATTTCTGTGATTGACGTTATAAAAGAAATTAGAACCTAGATAACATAACAGCTAGGATATTGCAGAGGAATTTAAGAAAAAAAGGGGGAGAATTTGCAGTTCAAACAGGACTAAATCCCTAATATTCTCTTTGTAAATCTGAGAGAGCTGTTCCTTTCCATCTCAGCTTCCTTTACTGCTGGATATTTTAACAGATAGGATGAGGGCAAGATTAAGTTCAGCAGGGTCTACATCTGCCTCTCCCTTCCAAAGTCCAACCATGTCTCATGGAAGACTTGAATACTCACCAAGCTTCTGTTGCTCTGTGCTTCGTATCAGGGTTTTCATGGAAAGGCAGCACGTGCACATCTTCTGGGGGAAACTCACAAAGTACAGGTCTAAATGAGCAGAGGAACTGTAGCCTTGAGAAAGTCTAGATACAGCTTACAGTACTTTTAGAGCTTTGATCGGAACTATGAGAGAATATTTTAAACATGTCTCACCAGTTCAAAATGCAAGCAGTTTTTGCTGACACAGGGTGCAATGCAGATCTTCCTGTTCTCTGCACAGAAGTAACATCACAAAGCATCTCTGTGCAAGGCCTTAATTTGCTGGCAGGCCTACTGAAAAACCCCATGGTGAAAAGAATCATGGATAATAAACTATTTTCTAACTCTCATTGTTGGTCCTTCCAGAATAGTCTGAAGTTTTTTGGCAAGACCTCTACAAAATTATGCAATTTCCAATTATTTCTCTGAATGTCAGTATTTTTTTGGTAAAAATATTTTTGTTAATAGTAAAACCTTATTTATACTTTTTTTTTTTAACTTTTTGCCTTATGAGGAGGGGTCATTCCAGTCAGACTGGTTTCAGCCTCCTAAGCCATCTGTGGTTAGTGGTATTTCACACACAGGATTTGATCCTCATCTCATGTGCACAGATACATATTACATCAGCATGACTGATTCCTAAATTTGAAGTGATATCCCATTCCAACAGTTTACACCAGTAAGTTAGGAAGTTTTTAGATAATCTAACTGAAATGGTTGAAAAATGGGTGTAAATTAAAAAACAAAAAAAGTTTCATTCTTCTGAAGACACTTTAATTAAATATATTTATAAATCATACCTTACATAGAATTGTTTATTCATATTTACAGTGTTCCATATGTAATATTCACAAACACATGTAAATGTATATATCTCTGTAGACATCGTGATTCAGCTACCATGTTCTGATTTTGTTTAAAGACTCCCATTGACGTCAGTGAACTTTTAAGTCATACGTAAGCAGTAAGGACTAGGATGACAAATGTCACACAGCATTGTAAACTGCAAAAAAAATGTAATTTATCAAGGATCAGAAGTAGAGGCTGTGGCTGAGACACTGACAGCATGGTGGAACAATGATGAGAGAGGTGTGCTGAGCTAATGGCCTCCCCATCATTTAGAGTTCTGTGAATTTCATTTTAATAGTTTTAAGTTAAGATTGAACAGGAAGAAATTAACTGATTATGGTAGCTAGTAGTAATTAAACATATTTAAAGGTATGTGCCACTTGGTTCAAGAGTTCTTTTTTGACACAGGATAGTTTAGAAGCAGTTGAAAAAGACTAGATTAAACCTTGGTTGCTGCCAGACAATTTTGCTAATCTTAACTAAGCAATCAAGATATTAACTGCATGTCCATAAACTTACTGAGCATAACTTAATTTCTTAACAAATATCTTTTCAGACCTGACCAGTCACTAGGACTTCTCATATTTCATCATTTTTCCTTCTTTATCGGGGCATAATTTGACATATCATTACAATAAACTCAAGTCCCATGTTGCTTACAGAGATCTAAGATACAATATAGTAGTCATTTTTAAAAGTGTATCAGAATTTCAGAGCCTTCTGGTAAGATTATTTTGGATACAGACAGAATATTTTTATTTTTAAATGCAATCCTGATAGCATAGCAGGATTTTGAATGTCTGGCTAAGATCTATTTGCAATTCAGAAGGAAGCACTGGATCATTTCAGCAAGATTCACCTGTTTATAAACTGCATCTAATTGCTGTTGTTCAGCATTTTGTGACCCTCAGGTGTAAGTAATGTGAGATGTCAACAAACCGGACATATCCCTTGTTCTTTTGCCAGATAATGCTGCAAGAGTAACATATACTGTACTAGGATGGGAAATGCTTCTCCATCCCTGCGTAGCACTGTTGTTTTTTTCATCTGTGTAGGGTGATATTTTTCAGAAACACAGCTCCTGGAAGGCTCAGCAAAGATGCATGCAGATGCCAACTTCTATGACTTCTATGACTTTTACGACTTTATTGTTCACTGGAGTATGAAAGATGTAACACGATGCAAATGATCACTCCTATAGATACAAATTGATCAGAAAATTCACAACTAGAGGCCTACTGGTGGGGAATTACTGTACAATGTCATTCACTTGAAACCAAGTGAGTTTTGCTATAAATGAGCAAGAGAATAAATACTGGGCTTTGTGAGAACTAAATTACATTACATGGTGGTAGTCAGTCTGTCTGTAAATGAGATTAAAGCAATTCCTACTGTATAGATCTGTCCAGATACATAATCTAAGAGAAAATGCTTAGAAGAAAACTATAAAAACTGCAGTTAAACTGTAAATCTAATCAGCATCGATTGGCTGAAGCTTCAGGTTTTTTGCACTAATTTTTATATTTTTTTTTGGAAGAGATCTTAGAGTAGGATTTAGAGGGAGTAAAAACACAATCATCATTGATTTTTCTTTTTAATCCAGAGCCTACAAATATTTACGGAATTGTAATTCCTTTCTTTTTTTTTTCTTTCAAGACTTTCTTCAGTGTCAGCATCCACACATGCTAAACTTTTACATTCTTCACAATACAAATATTGTCATATTTCTCTTTTAATTAAACAAATAGCAGGCCAGAACTTTTATCATAAAGTAACCTTTCTTTTCAGAAATATTAATCACATTGAGATTTGACACCAATAAGTGAGAGCATAAACATCGCTTTAACTATATGATTTACACTCATCTGTGAAGTGGGTTTCTCTGCAAAACAACACAGAGATTGCAGGGTTACAACGGTAGAGAAGCATTGTGTTTTATGGTATTTTAAATCACTGTTCTGAGTTTTTCTACATGGATAAACTGTATTGCTGATCTTTATTCCAGTATCATATGCCCAAGTTGCAAATTTAATATGCAAAAATCAGAAAGTATCCAGCATTAACTCTTAAAAATTAAATTGCTTTCCTGCTGGTGAGCTGAATAGTATGACATTTTACATGATTTTACTTTCATGCTATAAAGAATAATGATTTTTTTTTTTTATTCCTTTATTCATTCTTCCTCCTGCATGTGAGGATGCATATTAAGTGTAAATTAGAATAAAATATAGAGTTCACTACAGGGAAATATTGAGCTGTGTTCTTGGCTTTGGAGGAAAGTACAGCACACTGGTTATCACAGCATAGCTGAATACAGGCATTTGATATATTTGCTCCAAAGAGAAATGTGACTAAAAGAAAAGAGATGTGGATCTGCCAAATCAGTGAGCTGGGTTTAGCTTGCATCTTCCAGTGTTGTCTGGGGAGTGGGCTGAAGTGGTAGACTAACAGCAACAGAAGTTGAGAATGCCACCTGGTGCTATGAGATGGGCTGTCAGGAAATTGATCGTCTTGATATGAGCCAGAAATGGGATGACACTGTTTTATTTGCCAGAAAAAACTAAATAAGGGGAGACCAATGTCTGCCATAAATTACGGCAGATTCAGGAAAATTTGTCAAAGGAAATAGCCAGAAGGAACTGGGTCTTCCAGATGCTGGGAGTCTAATTGTCACTTTCTTACTCTTCACAGGCATTTCTTTTATGTAATGCCTGGCTCGACCCTTCTGAAACTCATAAAGTGGTATTTGCGATCAAGTTCTTATTATTTTATTCCAAGTGTCATTAAACTTTGGAGACAGTTTATGTGATGTCTATGAATAACAGATATTTCTAATCAGTGGTAGATCTCTACTGAAGGTTAAAGGGAAATTTAAATTGTAATGTTACTTTGTGACAGAGGAATGATCTGACACGGAGGGTAAGAAGCCTCAACTAAAGTTGGGCAGCAAGTTATGACAGTAAGAGTCCACTCAAAGCACTTTTCATTAAATGTTTTTATATCAAAGAAAAACATGTATTTAATTTGCCTGAAGGGGTAAAATAAAAGATCCCCAGCCAAACCCAGTAACACAGACTTTTCATTGACTTCAAAAACTTGAAAGGTCAAGCTTAGAAAATCAAACCAAGGAAGTCTTTGTTTAAATGTAAATAAATACATAAGTGCTCTATCAGATTAGGAACGATAGCTGTACAGAACTCTGAACAAACACTGCTCTATTCTCCTGCACTCAAGAAGGTGGTTGTCACAATGTCAATGTAGTTGCTGAGAATTCAGAGTTCTTTTCTGCAAGGAGAGGACTGATGCTTAGTCTAATCTGGTGTCTATTTTACCAATCCAACATGTGACATTTGATAATGTTTACAAAATCCTGCAAACAAGAAAGTTTTTCTTATTTAATTCAAATTATTAATTTCATCAGACCACCAACATGCAACAAAATAGGTAAAATGAAAAGGATTAATGTTTATAAATATGTCAAGGGGGAATGTCAAGAAGATGGAGCCAGGCTCTTTTCAGCGACGTCCACTGACAGGACAAGGGGCAATGGGTGAAAGCTGGAACATAAGAGGTTCCATAAAAATATGAGGAAAAACTTTTTTACTGTGAGGGTGACAGAGCACTGGAACAGGCTGCCCAGGGAGGTTGTGGAATCTCCTTCTTTGGAGACATTCAAAACCCACCTGGACATGTTCCTGTGCACTCCACTGTAGGTGGTCCTGTTCTGGCAGGGGGGTTGGACTAGATGATCTTTGAGGTCCCTTCCAACCTCTAACATTCTGTGATTCTGTGATTCTGTGATTTAGAGCTATTGAAGTACACGTTACTTTGTCTCTGAATTCCTTCAATCAGTCTAATTAAATATATAGCAAACAGAAAATGCTCACTCTCTTTCTTTATTTTTAAGAATAAATGATGAGGTAATCTGCTGGAAGTAGAGGAAATAATTTTAAGCCAGTATTATTAATTTTCTGTGTTCATTTGCTGATTTACTATATTCCTATTGTTTCAGCATTAAGTTGCAAAGGGAAAGTCTGAAAAATCTGAAGGATCTTAAATTTTCATCCCCAGGTTGTTATCAGTATGGATTACTGTTAAGATGCAGTTAAAAAATTTAGAAGAAATTTACTAATGGATATTTTACTTGTGCCCTAAGTTAACACAGGAACCTTAGTGCATTGCTGGAAGGATAAATTTCTTTCAAATTATCAGAATTAGAGAAACACTATAAAGTGACAAACACAGTAATGAAGACAAGAAATTCTCACGATCATTTTTCTGACGTGGTTTTCTAGCCTAAGTTTAAGCATTGGAGGGCCGGTTTAGCTGAGTGGGTTGAGCGTGGTGCTTGAAATACCAGGGTCGCAGGTTCGATTCCCGTTTGGTTCTCACGTGTATTGCCTGACCTAGTCGAGAGGTGGCGTCCCTGCTGACAACAGGGAGGCTGGATTAAAATGACCTCTGAGGTCCCTTCCAGCCCAGGCCATTCTATGATTCTGAAGGTAATCTTAGTTGAGAAGAAATATTCAAAAATGTTTGTAATCATCAGTAAGTAGAAAAGAAGCTGAGAACAGTCAAAACCAGGTGAATTGTCTTCTACTGCTTGATAACAGGCTTTTCAATTATAACAACAGTCAGAAACTAATTGTAAATTCACAGTATCTAAATAATTTCTGCTGAATAGAAGCAACAGGGTCAAGATTAATTCCCAGGACAACTTAATATTTTTTATATATTTTTATAAATCAAATTATTAGAAGATTTTTCCATCAGTGGTGGAAAGAGCCTCTGCCAAGTGATAAATGTAGATGCCCAAATACATTACGGTTGTCTATCTCTCTTCCATTGTAACTCAAGGCTGTCTTCCCTAAAAGTTTATCAGGACAAATACCCTTCACAGGAAACACAAATATGAAGAAGAAAGCAAAAAACATGTTGGGATTACTTATTGATTATTCATGTAGTTTTAGCAAACAAAATGTGGGTAAAGCTGAATTCCACGGACAGACATTCTGTGATTCACTCTTCAGTGTCACAATACTGAAGGAGGACTGGAGTCCTCCACTGAGGAGACATGAGCCCCTCAGCTGTCTTGCTGTAGTAACTGCAAGCTTTTCAGCTCAGTTATGCATGTACATTCCTAGCATGCATTACAGTTGGCATTGCTAGGGTAGTGTCAGACCTCACAACTTTCTGTCTCATTAATTCTGTCACCAGAGGACTGTTTAAGAGCAGACTCTCTGCTGAAATGCTCCTGAGAACAGTTTAATTAAGTTTCTGTTATAGGCAGAAATATTTGTAGCTGAACATAGACACATACTTCAAATAGCCTATACACCAGGCCAGTTGTCATTACAAGTAGACCAAAGGTATCTTTAAATATTATGTACTTATCTCCAATTTGCTTGGGAGACAGAGAGGATGAACCCATAAAAGGAAAAGAACTTATGATTCTCTGACTCTTCTCATTTCTGTCTTAGTCCTTAAACATCCATGCTTGGTAAATAGCCATTTGGACTTTTGTCAGTTCGAAGAGGCTACATGAAGCTTCGGAAAAGTAACATTTTGTATTCAGGTGTTTTGGTTTGGCCTGGCCGGATTTTGGCGGCAGGGGGGTAGCTGCAGGGTAGCTTCAGCAAGAAGCTGCTAGAAGCTCCCCGGGTTTGATAGAGCCAATGCCAGCCGGTTCCAAAGAGGGACCCACCGCTGGCCAAGGCTGAGCCTATCAGTAAGGTGATAGCAGAGGAACGCCTCTGTGAAAAACATATTTAAGAACGGGAAAAAGAACTGCACCATTAACAGTTGGCACAGAGATGGAGGAGTGAGAATCTGTGCAGACACCAAGGTCAGTGAAGAAGGAGGGGGGGGAGGATGAGCTCCAGGCACCAGAGCAGAGAGAGTCCCCCGGGTCCGTGGTGAAGACCATGGTGAAGCGGGTTGTCCCCCTGCAGCCCATGGGCGAGGTGCAGATGTCCACTGTGAGGATCACCGCGTAGATGTCCACCGAGGACTCCACGCCATGTGGGTGGATGCCTGAAAGGGGACTGTAGCCCGTGGGAAGCCCACATCAGAGCAAGTCGCTGCCGGAACCTGTAGCCTGTGGAAGAGAGGAATGCCCACGCTGGAGCAGGTTGGCCGGTGGGACTTTTGGGACACTGCGGGTGGCTCATGCTGGAGCAGTTTCCCCTGAAGAACTGCGCCTCAGACTCACGAGGGGTGGGCTGCCCCTCGTGAGGTGTCTCACGTTGGGCAATTTGTGACGGATTGCCCTTAGTGGGACGACTCACGAGGAGAAGAGAGCGTGAAGCTTGTCTCCCGTGAGAGGGACCCCACAATGGCCCTGGGGAAGAGTGAAGAGTCCTCCCCCGGAATGAAGAAGCGGTGAAACCAACATTGGATGAACTGACCATAACCCCCATTCCCTGTCCCCCTGCGCCGCTCGGGGGGAGGAGGTGGAGAAACCGGGATTGATGTTAAGCCCGGGAAGAAGGGAGGGATGGGGGGAAGGTGTTCTGTTTAAGATCTGTTTGCTCTTTCTCACTTCTCACTACTCCTCTCTGATTAGTTCTCTTAATAAATGTACCTAATTTCCCTAAAATTGAGTCTGTTTTGCCCGGGACGGTAAATGAGGGTGATCTCCCTGTCCTTATCTCAAACCCTGAACCCTTGGAAATATTTTCTCCCCCTGTCTAGCCGTGAAGGGGGAGTGAGAGAGCGGCTGTGTGGGTACCTGGCGGCCGGCCAGGGTCAACCCA
The DNA here is from genome assembly GCA_020746105.1 of Trogon surrucura. NCBI lineage: Eukaryota > Metazoa > Chordata > Aves > Trogoniformes > Trogonidae > Trogon > Trogon surrucura. The sequence continues at coordinate 62,451,851 of CM036619.1, read as the reverse complement.
CCACATCAGGAAACTACAATATTTGGGAATTTATTCAAATTCCATTTAGTTTTAGATCCAGGTATGGAGAAATCATAATAATCTATTGATTTAAGTTTCCTTTTACATCAGACACAAAACACAGTGCTACTTAGTAATTTATATTTGGCAGACTTCCACCCAGAATGCGAAACAGACAACACGAGGAAGAGGGTGATACGGTTTTGTTGGTACAAGCCCTCAGAAATACTCTTTCATTGGCATTACATCAGATTTGGACACAATGATGCAAAACTACTGCCAGAGTAGACTAAGCAACAGCATTTTCTGTTGATGAACATCAACAATTAAAGAATCAGTTTTTCTGTCATTACTTCACTGGTGAGCATTGGGTATGCTGGTCTGGGGGTATAAGTATTCCACAGGATGATTATTTAAAATAAATGATAACTGACCTATGATTAAAAATTAATTCAAAGTAAGCATATTAATTACACTTCCTCAAAAAGTGAAGAGATACTAGCAGGTGAATTAATAAGCAGTACTGATTAGTCTTTGCACGCTTCTAAATATTGTCCTATTATGCATCCTAGAAAAAAACAAACTCAGTGTAGTGCTGTGAGAAATCACGAGGTATAATTAAAAAAGGTTGTCATGGAAGGCAAGAGTATAAAGTTATTCTGTAGATACAGTGTAACAAAGAAAGTATCAAAGAATTGGCAAGAGAGAAATGCTAGTATAAACAGGAAAGAGTAATGAAGTAAAAAGAAATATGTCTCATAAAAGAATCATTTCTGAAGGAAAGAAAAAACAAAAAATAATTCTACCGAGATTTGACTACATCAGGGAACTAGGTGAGATATTAGATTATAAGACACAAAAAGTGTGTAAAGGACAAACAATGGTAGGAGAAATGATAATGTCTCTAAAGAAATAGATGACTTATTCACCAACAAGACTGAAACCTGGCTGTTGGTATTCCTCAGAGCCCTATTCCAGGAACAATAGTGTTTGCTGTTCACAATAATTTCTCAGCCAAAGCTTGATTTCACTGGTTTTCTTAAGCATTTTTCATCATTTATTTAACATCTCCCAGTCTCAGACGCCTTTTCTTTGAAGAGCTAGTCAACATGATCCAAATATTAGAATATAAACCTGAAAGCACGTTATGTACACAATAAAGTACATGTTTCACCAGAATAATGAGAAAGAAATTAAGACTAGCTAAACAACATGAAAATACTCTTGGCTTTGATTGTAATGTCTTCTAAAGTAATAATTGCACTTAAGTAGTTTAAATCTCTGAATATATTCAAGGTGTGTTTGTATCAAATGAAGATTGATACTGCAGTAATATGGTGAGTCACAAGAACTTGTGAACCACATTTAAAGTTCGAATCCTTTTTTCACAAGATGCATATGTAGCAATGTGATATATACAATGTGTAATAGGTAGTTCTCTGTAAAACTCAAAGTTTTACAATGTTGAAGGAGTTCAACAGTCTTAAGCTCCAGTTACCTAACAGAGGACATGCTTTGGGCACAGTAACCAGACCTCAGGTAGTATGGATTTTCTGACAAGGATAAGACCCATACTGAATGGGATGGGGTTTTCTTGGGGCTTATCTGAAACCATGGAACAGTTGTTCCTGTGCAGCAAGTCCACCACAAAACATGAAGGTGGTGTCCTTCAGCCTGTCTTCTCCAAGGTAAACACAGATCTACTTATACTATAGTGAGAAAGTTCCCAACCTGTTGAGAATCACGCACGAACTCCAAGATGGTGGAAAACGGAAATCACTTTATTGCAAGCAGGCACACATATTTATACCTACTAGCATGAAGCACTATTTTTGGGTTACAAACAAGAGATCAGACTATACAGCCAGGGTTGTTATTAGCTCATGTATTCCTTCAATCACTCTCTTATCACACAGGGAAAACAGACTTTGCCAGGTCTGTTTTGATCATACTCTCCCGTTCACTCCCATGCACATCTTGTGTACAAGAAGCACCTTATCTCTTCATTCTCATGGGCAAGCTCTCAATACAAGCTGTACTTGGTTGGTCAGGGTCTCTTTTCATAATTAGGAAGCAAGAGTTATGCACTTGTTTAGAAAAGAACTCAAGGACGAAAGTCTTAATTCTGCAAGCAGTGCTGCCAGCACAGCTAACTAAAATGTAGGGTATCCACACCAACCAGCTGGTATAACCAAACCTCAGGAGCCATCAGTGACATGGCTGGAAATTGATGGGGTCTTTGCTAGCTGGAAATAGAAAAACTAAACAAACAGAAATAAAACAGCCCTTCAAATTCAGTAAAATGGAACATATCCCTCAATTCTCTCTTGTATTCCAGAGGAAAACACAGAACACTTCAAATAAACATAGCACAGCTTCAATTTTTAATAGAAGACTCATAAAAACAGTATATTGATTTCTGTAGACATTTAGAAAGTGGAAAAAAAAATCTTTCTTCATATATATGAATGTACTATAGTTCTACTTTCTATATAATCTATACTCTTTCCTAACCATGGGGGAAGTCGCCGCTAAAACAAGAGTTGGAGCACATTCAGAATTTCATGTGATATTTTTAAAACTTGTAGATATTTTTTGTTTACTATGAATTGCTCTGGTGTTCCTTCTGTTCAGAAGTGAAATGAAAATACACAGAGATTGTACTTCAGCTGCTCTGGCACTCAATTTAAGTATAAACTTTTGTGCCTTCATAGCTCACATATTAAGTATAACAGTCCACTTGTTGCCTTCTCCATTTCTATATTTAAGAATATATAGAGATGCCTATTATTGCTTCTGAGTCCCCATATTTTGAAGTACTTAAAAGCTACTCTAACTCACTTTCTACAATAGATTGAATCCCACTGGCAGTCATAAGCAAAAATAACTACCCGTATATGTGTACACCTTTCAAGCATTCTGAGACTGTTCCTTCCTAAGTCATTTAGAGGCATGATGTGGTGTTGACATATATGTATCATTTAACCTTTATCTCAGCTGTAAAGCTCTCACACTGGTGTGACTGCACATCATTTAGCTTAAGTGGGAATAAAGTGATCTTGTTTCACTGCTGATGAAAACTTGGGTGATGTCTCTGATATGACTGTTATCAACCATAAGCATACATTTGTTTATCTGAGTGTAATGTAGCTACGCTGTCCAGAGCTTAAGTGCAAGAATGACATCCTGAGGAGCTTACAGAGTGATTTAAGAAAGGTAGACTGCACTTTTAATTAGCCCTCTCACTGATTTGAGAAAAGCAGACTGCACTTTTAATTAGCCCTATCACTGATTCCTGACAAAAGCAACACTAAGTCTTGTTTTGTTAGCGTTCAAAAGGGCTTGTCCAGAGCTTGTCTCTGGAAACCAAGTAACCTGTGACAACTTAGCCCAAAGAATTTTGTGCTTGTCAATAACCATTCTCTGAAGAGTTACACTACGTTATAGAAAGCCTCCTAGAAAAATCTGAAGAAGAGACAAAGTGTTGAAACACATAGAGAAAGGAAATCCATAGTAAGGATAGATACAGCACAAGTTGTAAGATGATTTAGGAAGAGAAGAGAGACCAATGAATCCCAGATTTTTTGTAGGACAGAGACAGAGGCGAAATGATAGATGTGGCAAAGCTGAGGTTGAATTATTTGCCTTCAGAGAAGAAAAGCAACCACAATATGGCTCTTTTTTGCTCTTCTTGTACAAATACTCTATCTGGTAGAATGACCTATTCTCTGACAGTAAAAAGCTGACAGGTGATTACTCTCGTGTTCAAGCCCTTCACCTCTGAAGAAAGTACATTTTAATACCCATGGTTGTGTATTAGTTGTTTCATGGTTTATGTACATAGTCATTGTGGTGTTACCATTGAATAATTTTATTCAATAGGGGCAGAATTACACCCTGACTTTATTAAATGCTTCCTATTGCTTTTCATGTGGAAAATATGATTACTTCCTTCTGGACTCAACTTCAGTCCTGGATTTGTCTACCTTCTCCCCACATGTGACACAGAAGGACAAGGAACTAAGGTTGTGGTCAGTTCATCCTACAATGTCTCTGCTGCTCCTTCCTTCTCACGCTTTTCCCCTCCTCCAGTGTGGAGTCGCTCACACAGGAGGCAGTCCTTCACGAAATTCTCCACACGGCTCCTTCCCAGGACAGACAGCCCTCCATCAACTAGTACAACATGGGTCCTTTCTATGGGAGGCAATTCTCCTTGAACTGCTCCAGTCCAATTCTTTGCAGGGCCACAAGTCCTGTCAGAATACCTGCTCCAGAACTCCTCTCCACGGAGTCACAGATCCTGCCAGGAACCTGCTCTGGTATGGGCTTCTCATGGGGTCACAGCCTCCTTCAGGTATCAGCCTGCCCCAACATGAGGTGCTCCATGGGCTGTGGATGGACATCTACACCACTGTCAGCATCCAAGGGCTGCAGGGGGACAGCCTGCCTTACAATGGTCTTCACCACGAGTTGGAGAGGAATCTCTGCTCCAGTACTTAGAGCATCTCCCTCACCTTCTTCTTCACAGATAGTGTGTGTTGATTTTTTCCCTCACATATTCTCAGTCCTCTCCTCTGACTACTGCTGTGCAGCAGTTTTTTTCCATTCTTAAGTATGTTATCCCAGAGTCACCACAGACATCTCTCATGGGTTCAGCCTTAGCCAACAGCAGGCGCATCTTGGAGCCAGCTGGTATTGGCATATTCTGGCATTTTCTCATAGAAACCATCCCTGAAGAACCTCTGCTACCGAAACCTTGCCACACAAATGCGAAGTTCTTGCAGTATCTTTTCAGATGATTTTTCAATTTCTTTGAATGAGAACTACTAAAAAATAATAAAATATCAATTCTTACTCTCTAGTAGAAATACAAAAGTCAGATTGTTAGTTTATACTTCAACATATTTCTTGTTTCTGTAACATGAAATGTCCACAATCACAAATTAAGTAGAAAATTACCTGTTTGACATAATTTTATACATTTTGCTTGATTTTGGATTTTTCCACATTAAAATGTTTCCAGCTGTATAATGTACAATGTGGTGGCAACAGATTATTATGCTAGTGATATACCTACTTAATTTTGAGTAGGTAAGCAATAAAAGAATTGAAGGAAGCATCTTGCTTTGTAGGTCAATGACAATACTATACTGTTCTTTGGATAAACCCTATTTTTGACGAGTAAATAAGCTACTAACCCTTCAGCTGCAGCACGATGTATTTTACTCCTGTTACTAACGAATTTGTAGGAAAAAAAAAGATTTAACTCATTTTTTGTACTCTACATACAAACATAATTTATTTACTGAGAAATGTTATGCAATATTTTGCAATATCTGGCAATTTATTATGCATGCAGTTTGAGCTCATATTGCCATCTCTAACTAGCTGATCCTTTCAGCTTGTAAGCAGTCATGTCCAGTCTTCCATTAAAGAATTCCCAAAAATGAAAGAAAAAGAAACCAGCCCTTGCAGCTGGAAAGTTTCAGTAACAAGCCTATAAAAAATATTAATGAGAATCCCTTAGACCTCTTCACTAACCATAGACTTTGATGATCAAACCCAAAAAGCCTGCAGGTGAAGATTATTAACATATATTTGTTCAAAAAAAATCTGTCTTCAATAAAAACACTCTCAAACAAAAATCTAGGTTAGTTTCATACATCACAGCTTATAACGACCCAGTGATTTTTCTCTCCTTTCATTGGTAAAAACATCCACTAATAGTAGATTAAAGTCAGCCTTAGAAATTCAGAACCTTGAAATTAATTTTGGCTCCTCAAAGACTGTTATCTTGTATCTGGTTAATTCCCAGATCTAGGCAAAATTTGCAGCCCCAAGACAATTTGGATCAGTAATATGGCACAATATAAAAAAGCAGTCTTTCAACACCATTGTTAGAAAAAAAACAGTTATTTGCTCACATTCAGCAATTCATTGGAATATCTGTAACTATTACTGTTTCCTAACAGTGTGATATCTAGAACACAGACTTTAAAAATCCCTTCTATTTCACAAAGCAGTCAGCTCTTGCACCGTATTTTCTAACTGTTATTACTTAAAAAATAAGAATATCATAATGTATTGTAGATATGCTTTTATTTTAAATGGATCTGGTTTTGACAGGAGCACAATCAAATTACGTCAGTTAAAACTATGTCCGGGTAAGTTTATCTATCTGTCTGTCTGTCTGTCTGTCTATCTATCTGTCTGTCTGTCTGTCTGTCTATCTATCTATCTATCTATCTATCTATCTATCTATCTATCTATCTGTCTGTCTGTCTGTCTGTCTGTCTATCTATCTATCTCATTTTAAAAGAAGTGTTTTTCCACTGAAAAAAAAAGGAAAAATGCAAAAAAAAAATTCATTTCCCCAATACAGCCAGTTGACCTCTCCATATCCATTCATAAAAAAGTGATCAAATATTCTCAACAGAGCACTGAAAGTCCTCCTTCATGGTTCCCCTCGTTTAAGGACTGTTTAACACCATTAAATAACTAGTTGATGAAAATAAGCATGTGAAATTATGATATGGAGACCAGCTTCCAGACCAAATTGACAGAGGCCATATAGAATTACGTAGTTAGCTGTGTGGAAGACGAAAGGATTGTCCGTTGTTTTTTTTTTAAATTCATTAACAGAAAATCTTGGTGGAACAAAACCCATATATCTTTGTGCACTTTTCTTCTATGATCTGAACAAAATGGATCATTCATAAGTAAAAATCCGCCTTTTTCACTTATGAAGATGAAACTGAAACTCTTTAGCCATGCACTGTCAGGGATCTGAAAGGCCGTTACCTCTCCAAGGTCATGAAAGCCATTATGGTCCAATAATCTGATTTATCAGATCTCAGGCTACAAAGCTGATTAGTGCTTTATTTTCAGTGTTGATGGAGAAACTGGTTAAATATTATTCTGAGTTTTAAAGATTTCTGTCAAAATCATTGGCACCTCAGTGTACTTGATTCACAAAGACGTTTTAAGAGCCTGACACTATAAGTCAATGGATACAGGCAGAGATTTGCTTTGCTCCCCTGAACTATGGCTCTTGTACTAAACCTGAACAAGCTTATAGTGGTCACATAAATTCTACACTGTCTCAAATTTCATCAAGAACTGTGTGGACACTTCTAATAACTAGTATTTTTTTCCTTAATTTGGTATGTACTTGAACGGACCTTGCTCAAAGAACACTAAGAAAAGCAGACTGACCTTTTGTTTGGGGGTTATTACTCCCTGAGAGTGGAAAGCAGGAACCTTTTATTTAAGACTGGAATTTTATTCATAAAGATCTTGCCTCTACAAATCTGTGTAGTTTTGTTTCATGAACTAAACCCACAACTTTGTTTGCTTGTTTGTTTAAATGAGAAGTTAAATACGTTTTGAACTTTCACGGCAAGTTTCAGTTGGATGCATGTGTACTTTCACAGAATCACAGAATGTCAGAGGTTGGAAGGGACCTCAAAGATCATCTAGTCCAGCCCCCCTGCCAGAGCAGGACCACCTACAGCAGAGTGCACAGGAACGCATTCAGGCGGGTTTTGAATGTCTCCAAAGAAGGAGACTCCACAACCTCCCTGGGCAGCCTGTTCCAGTGCTCGGTCACCCTCACTGTGAAAAAGTTTTTCTCATATTTTTATGGAACCTCTTATGTTCCAGCTTCCACCCATTGCCCCTTGTCCTGTCAATGGAAGCCGCTGAAAAGAGCCTGGCTCCGTCCTCCTGACACTCCCCCTTGACATATTTATAAACATTAATGAGGTCACCCCTCAGTCTCCTCTTCTTCAAGCTAAAGAGACCCAGTTTCTTCAGACTTTAGACCCAGGTCCTTCAATATTTTGTGGGGGTTCGAACTACCAAGAGGAAGAATTTTTAAATCACCAACTTAACCTTTGAATTGGCAGCTTCAGCATTGATTTCAGACTGAGAAAAAATAAAATAAAAATGTTTATCCAGGGTGGGATTCTTTACCAATGCCACTCATAATATTCATGTTAATTTATTACCCCTGAATAATCCATCTGTTCTTTATATCTGTTCTCTATATCCAACTCCTTTTGTTATTCATAAAAGTAATGACAGAAATAGCTGTGATCTTTATAGCTTCCATTAATACTTTGTCAACAGATCAAAACTCCTATTGGACTTTTAAGTAAGAGAGAGAACTTAGAGAAGATGAGGAGATTTTAATACTTTTTTCTGCTTATGTGTTAGTGTTTCTCGTGTGCTAAAAGAAATGAGACGAGAGTGTTTTAGTGTCATGTTTCTCAGCTGAAAAGTATACCACATAGCATTACTTAAGCCTTTTGTCTAAGGAGTTTAGATCTCCTTGTTTGTCCTCTCATTATCTCCCTGCAATTTCACATTTTATTTTTCATCCTTCTATTATCTCAAGACAAAATTATTAGAGTATGTCAACTCATATTATTCTTTTGCTCATTAGCTATTTCTGAAGACATTGGTGTGCATTGTGTTCCACATCAGATTTAAAGTAGAGCTATGTGCCTGAAAACAGTAGTCCTCTAATGTGTTACTCAGATGTGCATCTAAGAAGGTTAGGTTTCAGATTTAGAGGTTTTGAGACACTTTGATATGAGAAGTCAAAAGATCGCATTTTTTTATTACATTTGAAATTAATATTTTAAAAACTCCTAAACAAAGTTTTCTTCTGAAAAACATTACCATAAAACCTTAAAATTACTTCAGGGTTGGTTTTCTTGGAGATCTGGGACAAGGAAGTTTTACTGATTTCAACTCCAATTAAAGGTTGTTTTTAGCATCCTTATCCTTCACAAAAAAACCCCCAAAAAATAATAAAAAAAAGGAAATGTTACCCAGTTGTAGTTCTCACATAGATCTTTAAACACTAAAATGCCTTTAATAATACGGCTCATGCCACACACACTTTAAAAGATTCATAATACATTAATATCTTCAGAAGAATTTTTTCAGAGGTGGTGTATCTTCAACACAGAAAAGACTTTGAATGTTAAATTATAGCATTCTACAGATACCACTATACACAAGTAATAATAAATAGTACGCAATTTAATTTTTTAACAAAAAGTATTTTTTTTCACAAATCATTTACAACCAATTCAGTCAAACATTGGTACTTTCAGTACTGTTGTTGAATGTCTGCAGAAGCAGCCTAGCTAGTTAACCATCAACAAGAAAGGCTCTACTACTAATCTCCTAAGATCTTGAAAATTAAGCATAGCAGTATAAAATGGAGGATTTTTCTTAAACTTCTATCCGTATAGTTCTATGTTTTTGTCTGGACTTCTTCACACTTATTGACTTGAGTCCTTCTCTGCACCTACACAGTTGTTTGCAGTAGTCAATGCAGCATTTAAGTTCTTAAGAGGTAATTCACTGGTCAGCTGAAAATACAAGTAAAAATAAACAAAGGGGGAGAAGGAGGTTTCTGTCCAGAAGTAGGAATATATAAGTACATAGGACTTTCAATGAATTCTGTAATCTAAGACTTGAAAAGGATATATAGGTGTAAGGAACTGGATGTTTAAAAAGGGAAATTGCTGGTTGATATCCACCTTTGCCCCTCTCCCAAAAAAAAAGAAAGAAAAATAAACAAAACCAGAACTGCAGCCAGAGGTTCATTGTATGGGAGGCACAAGCAAAAGGACTCTGTCTGCTAGGGCAGAGGGAGCAGAAAGTCAGCCAAGGCATTGTCACACACGTTGTGCAAGTTTACGAGGTCGCTTCCAAACTGACTGTATAAGCACTGCCTGCAGGATCCTGAAGGTTCCCATCACAAACCCTAAGCTGTCATTTCTGAGTGTGTACACTATGTTGAGCTGAAACTGGAAGTCTATTGATATGAATCAATAAGCAGACTTTATAGAAAGTCCTATGGACCAGTGAACAGCCCCTGATGAGTCCACCCTGAATGCCTAAGTCACCATAATTTTTTAGGTTTCCAGATTTAATTCAATAACTCTCAGTATTTTTATATTTGTTTTTACATTGTATTTTGGTCAACTACATTATTCTTTTTAAAACACTAATGTGTATATATATTGTATCATTGCATTTTTGATTTATATGTAAAGAAGCTTTACAAATCCATTAATTTTGATCATTAATAAAGCAGTAGGCCAAATCCTCCTTCTTTTTCCCCAAAACCTTCTCATACTAAACACTGTTGAAGGAACAAGATTGTGAAGAGACAAAGAACATAACAAGGAAAAAAGTAACTTTGAAGTTAGGAAGAGCCTCTGTGAAGCACATTTTGGGTTTCCCTTACCTTCCATTGGACAGGATTATAGGCTTCCCAGGGATGTGGACTAATAACTTTTGAATAATTACCTACCTGGAAGGGTGAAATAAGACAGCAGTTGTTTCTTGCAGGTTGTAGCTCCATTGCCTCGGTGTGTCTGCACTTCATCAATAATGATAAAGGTCTTCAAGTTACCCATAGCTCCTGTGATATTTTCCAGCTGCAATGTTTCCAACTTCTCTGTTCCTTAATACATCTTCATTCTTACTTACTACGTGACTTATGTTTCCCTTGTACGTTTTTTTTCTTTTGCCTCCTTTCTTCAGTTTCTCTATTTCAGTTGTGTTAATACAGTTCTTTGCACTTAGTCTCCTTTTCATTTATCTTCTATTTTTGTGTGATGTACTTGAGAGGTGGGTGAGAAAGACACATTTCAGTACACAACGGGAAAACAGAGAAAGATTAGGGAAACCATATTGTTCTGGGAAGACATCAAATTTCCTCGGTAGATAGAAATAAATAAAGTTAGAATGGAAGCCTCAGAAAAGAGAAAAATGAAGAATAGACAGTCAAATGCCATCAAGTGAAAATAAATGCATGCAAACAAATGCCTTTTTGCAATACACAGAACCCTTGTTCGTTCTGTAATATAAGAAGTACTGCAAGTAATGATTTTTTGAGAAGAGCAAAACCCTCACATAAATATATTTCATATTAAAGAAGAATCTGAACATAACTTCTTGAAGTAGGATTCTGTGTAAGGTAATGATGGTAAATCTTAGTATAATCTATTTTTCAGTGATTGGTTGCACTAACTGCTTTACTCTTGTTCCTGTTTTCAGTGGAAGAAGTTGACAAGGTCATTGTATTCTGGTGCAGGGCTGGGGCAGGGGGCTCAGCAATGTGCTGAGTCCCCCCCGCCCCATGCCAACATAGACAGCGGTGCCAGGCAGGCGACTCTGGCTCGTTTGGGTTCAGAAAGGCCCAAAATATTTGAGACATTTGTTTAGCAGTGCCTCACAACGGGTTGTTATGTTTCTGTCTAACTGAATGAATTATTCCTGAACAAACATTAAACTATTCTTTGGATACCGAATAACAAAGCATGTAAAAATAAGCTCAGTGTTTGTAATGGGTGGCTTTATTTCTGTGTCTTTATTTTAGAAATGAAGTCTATTTTTGATTGCAGTCTTTTGCAGAGGTATACAAAATACTGAACAACAGCAACACTTATTATGAATTGCTTGAAATGATATCCCACCTATCAAAGCAATAGCCTCAAAATTTTTGTGCAATACTTTGCCACATATCTTTGAGTACCTTCTAATATATTTTTCAAAAAAAAATAATTAAAAGTGTTAAAATTATCTCAATCAAGAATCTAAAAGTCAGGAAAAAATCAACATAATATCATATATCTGTTGCATTATTTTCACAATGGTAATTAATTTTAAATTATCCAATTCCGTAGTATATGTCACACTACGTAATTCACAGAATAACTATTTTACAGTATTTATCTTTATTCTCTTCATGTCTTTCCCATGTATTACCTGATTGACTTCACATAAATCACCACAAAATACAAAATAACCGTGGGTTTGTTTTTTTTGGGATCTTTGGCTTGGTTGGCTTTTTAATGACATTTTCTCAGGTGCTTCAACTTTAATGTTCTTATTTCTTTCCAAAACCTGTCCTCAGAACACCTGTGTAAAGGTGAAGAGTTATTATCCCCATTTTCAGTGACAGAGGAATTAAATCAAAGAGAGTTTGAAGCTTAAATTGTTAAAAGCATCTAATGATTTTGAACACAAAAGGTCCATAATAGCATTATTCAGTACTTTGTGTTCAGAACAGGGTTTTCAGTGACCAACATCAAAGACAGGATTATACTGCATTTCTGTAAGTTATACCCCAGGAACCTCAAATTAAATGGCAGCCACCTGTTAAAACCTTTTACGTGAGTTGTCCTGTAACAGAGAGGAATCCCATAGGAGACACTCTATTTCTTCAGAATGACAGTCTTCTGTAAGGTAGACCTTTCACAGAGCCTCCAGTTTCTACAAGAAATGAAATAAAAATGTTTCTTTCTGTGAAAAAATCCAAATTTAATCCAAATGAGTTGTGGAGTTTGATCCTCTTAAGACAAAAGATGTATTCATTTGAGCTACATGCACAGTCTGAAAGGGGCTCCATATTGTTTGGGGCAGTCGGGGGAGTAGAGAGAGGAACAAAACATAGAAAAAGTTCCTGCAATCTACTTGTCTTACTTATAAACTGTTTCTCTGGTTGCAAATAACAGAGAAACAATTAGATATGAGCACTGAAATTCTATTAATTTCAAGGGTTATTCCTCCTTCACTTTTTATACTTGCCTAATGCTCATATTATTAGCTCATGAAAAAACCTATACATAGAAAAATGTCACATATTTCTATTTTGTATGAGTTTTCATTCATCTGTAACCATTTTTGATGCCCACAGAAAGGTCATAATTTAGATGTGCTCTTTAGAGATTCACTCCATGCTTCTTGGTTCTACTTAGAGTTCCCTCATTTTCTTTTCCACTTGACTCACATTGCCACAGATGTGCAATGAAATAATGTGACATCGTTCAAAATATGATCTCTGTATTATCATTCAGATTGATTTGCCTCCCCTGAGTGGAGCAGCTTGACATTTTTTATAGGTGGCTAACTTGAATTGCTGCTCGTTCCAGGCCTACCAAGTTAATAACAGCAAGCTCTCACACTTGGAGAGCTTTTTCTTTGTCACAGTACTCAAATCTGAAGAGCAAGTTGCTTACCGCAGCTCTCGTAGTGAAGCAGTTTTTTCTCTCTGATCAGAAGGCAGTTGGTATCCATTAACTTCTTCCCATTTGCCTTTGTCACTGATGAATTACAGGTTTCTTAATTCTTGGAGACTCAACCCATTGTGAAAAATCTGACATTGTGTAAAACTGTCCGGTCAATACCTCGCTCATCTGATTAATAATTTCTTAGCTCCGTGTCTCTTCTTATAACACTTTTACATTAAATTCATAGCTATAATCTGACATTATGAATTCAATTAATTTGGAAAATATGCAGGACACATCAAGTACTTGTAAATCTGTGTTAAAATGCTGTTACTGTCTTATAAAACACCAAATGATTTTCCCCCATCCAAAAAACCTATTACAGAAACTCTCATGATTTTAAAATTATTCTCATGACTGTCATTCTCTGACCTATAACTGTTACACAAAATCTTATTATATTGGCACTATGGACTTTTCTAATGGGTTTATACTCCTTGCAGCTTGGTTTAATCTCTGCAGTTATTTACACGTTGTTAAAGCTCTATTCTTCTGTCCATGTGAAAGATGTTTTACAGAGAATGTGGCAACTGTTCACTGTCACTAATGAACCAAGCAGGAATATAGAGAGAGTAGGCAAAATAGTGTCATTTCTGTGATGCAAATGTGATAGCTATAGGAGTGTCTTCAGGAGACATTGTCTCTTCTGTTATCCACTGATACATTTGCTCGTGTGTCTGAATATCAGGGCAGAAGCCAGTAACTTTGGTAAGGTCAATGGAAGAAAAACAAACTAGTTTGGAATTAACTGTCATAGTACATTAATGATATTTCATTTTGATACATTGATCAAGTGTAAAGTCAATGAACAGATTGAACTCTTCAAGGACATCAACAAATAGGAACTGATTGAAAAGTCTGCTACTTGGTTTTTTTTTTCATATTTTTCAATCTTTTTTAAAATAAGTTCTTGAAATTTTGCTTTTTTTGTTACAACTGTTTAGAAAAACACCTCAATTTGTTTAGTCTGATGAGAATGAATGCTGTAGTTCATAAAAGGAAAAGTGAGAGAGGATTAGACTTAAAATGTGATATGCATTTAAAAAAAAAATCAAAGTTTTACCAAAAATTAGAATGTTGACAGAATCAAAACTAATCATAAAAAAAATAATACTGTTGATTGAAATTCCATTTTTTACACAGTGAATGAAAACATACATACAAGGAAAAACCTTTATCTGGAAAAAAATCCAATTGACTAAATCAGAGCTTCAGATTTATTTTTTTCCTATTTGTTATACACTAAATACAGGGTAAGTTGAAAGGAAAACAAAATTATGTTTCATTCATTTTAAGAAAGCAGAGAAATCCATAATTCTATTTATTTGTGTATTACTGAACTCTTTGCATTACATTTGAGTTAAAAAATAACAATAGTCTGCCTGAACCTGTGTATCTGAGTAATATTGTTGTTTTGACCAACTTTTTTAGAAATATTGAAGTGAAAAAATCCTTGAAAATTGTGTTATTTTTAAGAGCAAAGGAAGTCCCAGGGTGTGAACGTATCAGCTGCTTTTTTAATGAAGCAGGTGACTAGTAAGATACTTGTGACACCAAAAAGAGAAAGTTTCTTTCAGGTTTATATGTAAAATAACTAAATAATTTTACTTTAGATCTCCTCCTTAGTGTGCCAATGACATCTATGGGAAAGAAATCAGTTATTTATGTGAAAACCAAATAAATATTAACTGCTATGCAGTTGCTCATTAAAAACATCCTCCCTAAGACATTTTGTTACTTGCTGAAGAAAAAGAATTATGTCTGAATGATATCCCAATCATGTGCACAAACACACTCAATTCCATGATTTTTCCAGTGACTAAAATGAGACTGATAATCTTTCTATTTCCTGGATCATCCTGTTGTCCCTTTTTGAAGATTGGCACAACACTTGCCTATCTTCATTTGTCAGTGGCCTCTCCAGTCTCTACAACCTTTCAAAGATGGTGTCCTTGTAGGAACATTGGCCATCCTTTTTGGAGTCAGTCATGGGGGTCATGCATGGGTTGAAACCTCTCCAGTAATCCCTGATTCAACTCTCACCTGTGGCTGGTCATGCTCCTCCTTGGATCCTGCTGTTGATCACAGACACCTGTGAGACCTTGCCAGCAAAAGCTTAGCCAAGGAAGGCACTGAGCACGTCAGCCTTGCCCGTGCCCACTGTCACTAAACCACCGACCTCCCTGAGGAATAGGCCTCTATTTTCCTTAGACTTTTGAACTAATGCAATAGTAGAAGGTCTTCTTGTAACCCTCTGTGTCCCTTGTAAGTCTCAATTCCAGCTGATCTTTCGCTTTCCTGACACCGTTCCTGCGTGACCTGGGCAACACATTCAAATTTCTCTTTTGTGGCCTGTCTGTGCTTCCACCACCTATAGACCGTTTCTTGTATTGGAGCTGAGTCATGTCATTCCTGTTGAGCCAAGCTGGCCTCATGAAGTGTTTTGATTTCAAATGTCTGACAAGTACAGTGACCAATAACCCAGTTATGAGATATATGATTTTTAAGACAACAGAAAAACATTATTCTTAAGAGCCAGAGAAAGCATCTTCCAAAAGTTTTACAAACGGTTTAGTATTTTGCAAAATCCATAGCCTGTGCCTTCCCCTTTTGATCATATACAACATGAGAGAAATAGGTGTTCAGCTACAGCTCTGGTATCTAGTGAGATAGTGGATGAAGGAAGGTGGCTGGCAGCAGAGACCTGGCTTGGGTAAAGCTATAAAGGAGGAATGACCTACACTGAGTGACTTACTGCCTGCTGTTTCCCAGATGTTAATTACAATAAGTCATACTACCTTAAAATCTTGTTCCCTGTGTCTTACCTTTCTTTCTCCAGTTTCAAGGACTATTAATTATATAATAGGAATTAAATTTAAGTTTCGTGTCTTGGTTAACTGAAACTAAGAAAGTTATCATTGCCTGTTAAATTTTATAGCCCTTTTTTGTAAGAAATTAATTTAAATGAAATGGCAATTAAATGTATGGTAAAATGTGAACATAAAGTAGATTTTATAATGGCACGCAGAATAGATGCTTCCAATAGATGCTACGGTTCCTAAATTAAATAGAAACCTAACCTCACTGAAGTACTTCTGGAAAGATAATTGTGAAATGTTCTTGTCTTTATAAACCAAGACAAAGAGCAATCATCTGTAGAAATTACACTGTTCTTGTTGAAAAGCTGACAGACAGACATAGAGACTAAATTTTCAAAACAAATACCGTAATCCTGTAAATTTAAAGTACATGCCATTTGGCATTACAGAATTGCGCACTGAAAGATCATTTCATTTGAACTGTATAAAATTATTAATTTGCATTGTGCAAGTTAATGAAATATTTTAGAAAAATTACCATAGTATGCTTTAAGTTTAAACAACTCATGAAGTTTTGTTGTATCAATGCATAAATAAAATGTGCAAGGGAAATCAAAACATTGGCAAGGAATGTCAAAGCAAATTTCTTTACTATTTAATTTGAATGGAGAAATTTTTAACTCTTTGCCAATATTTACAAGCAAGTTGGCAGCACTGCTGTGCTGCTAGAAAGCTGTATTGACATTCCAAATATGTGCAGCACCAAGCAACATCATATTTGTTGGGTTCCAGGGCTGCTGTAGTATCCCAAATCTCAAACTGTGTTTTTCCAAGTGCTGGGACAACTCTTGTCCATCCGGACCAGCCCAGCCCCACCGTCTCTTTGAAAGTGATCTTTTGTTCCTGTTTTCTTTCTTGTTCCTGTTTCAAAAGCTACGTAAACTGTCTGCAGTGCATGTACATTGCTAGAAAATAATCTGCGGAACAGCAATGCAGAGGTTAGTGGCATTGAAGACACCAGCAGAGTGTTGTGGTTTAACCCCAGTTGGCAGCTAAACACCACACAGTCTCTCTCCTACTCCTCTCCACTGGTGGGATGCGGAAGAGAATCAGGAAAAAAAAAAGTAAACTATATTCAACTACGGGACAACCTGCATAAGAAAGACATGGACCTGTTAGAGAGGGCCCAGAGGAGGATCACAAAGATGATTGGAGGACTGGAACATGTCTCCTCTGAAGAAAAGCTGAGAGTGTTAGGGTTGAGAAGAGAAAGGTCCATGGAGACCTTATTGTGGCCTTTTAATACTTATACTGATCCTATAAGAAAGACGGGGAGAATGTTTTCAGCAGATACCCTTGTGGCAGGGCAAGGGTTAATAGTTTTAATCTAAAAGAAAGTAGATTGAGACTAAATCTAAATTAAAAAAAAATGTTTAAAATGAGGGTGGTGAAATACTGGATCAAGATGCCCAGAGAGGTGGTGGAGGCTCCATCCCTGGAGACATTCAAGGTCAGGATGATGGGTCTCTGAGCAGCCTGATCTAGTTGAAGATACCCTGCTCACTGCAAGTGGGGTTGACCTAGATGACTTAAACATGCCTCCCAACCCAAAGCATTCTGTGGTTCTCTGGTGGTTCTATGACACTAGGGGACTGGAGTTTACATTCTTCTGGCCTTGTCTGTGACCAGCAGGACAGAGCTACCTGACAAGTGAGCAGAGAAAGCAGTATGTGAAGTCAGGGAGTGTGTGGTGAAAGGTTGCTGAAGGAAAAAGAAGCATCTAACCACCAAAGAGCAAGGGTATGTAAAGCTCCATAGCATACAAACTTTAATACCACAGGTGCTTACGGTTCACCATAGAATTAGGCAGAGATTGAGTCCTGACATCAGCCTATGACTAGAAAGCATGACACTCTCTTTTCCTCATCCCCCGCTTAAATACAATTTTTTAATATTTTTACACACAGACAGTCATAAAGTATAAAAAAACCCCCAAACCTACTTTTTCTCCAACAGAGATCTCATCTTTTTTTTGAAGGGTAAACTAAACTGTCAAAACCAGGAGGAAACAAACTAGACATGCGTTTTGTTCTGGATTTTTATAGCTGTCATTGTTCTCCAGTGACAGACTTTACACTGTTACAGACTGAGGAATAATACCAAATGTGAAGTTCAGTCAACGGTCCCTGTTTTTTAAAAGCAGTAACTCAAGTTCATTTTTAAACTGCACCCAAATATTTTGCTGTAGAACTACACATAAGAGATTAAGTTACTGAGACAGAACAGAAGTATTCTAGCTATTAAATTCTGTTGAAATGACCTTGTGGTCCTTGATCTTCTGTTGTTTTTTTTTTTTTTTTTTTAATTTTCACTCAATTTCTGAAGCACTTCTCTGTATAAGTCTGCTTTATAGTTACACTGTTGCACTGCTGACAGAAAACATTATAACCTCGTTATTCAAGAGGGCAAAGGACTGAAAACAAAAGAACTTGGACCTGGACACTATGTTCCCTAAGTTAGGCTATACAGCATTATTTGTTCTACTCTTTTAAATTCTATGATATTTTTTTTTCTTTCTGAGTATACCGCCTTATCATGTGGTGTAGTATTGACCTATGTGTTTCCAGAATCATTGTATTCTTCATGTACAGAACATAGAACCACCGAAGACTTCGGCATAATTTTGTATATTTGTTTACTTGTGTGATTCTCCCCAGTAAGGTAACTTAGTTGCACACAGTGAAGTATACATGTGTGGGTTTGGCTGTGGACTTCTGTTCAAATCATTTTGTGGGCTTTTGGACCAGCGCTGGTCCATATTACCTGAACATGAGAGAAAAGAGAATTTAGAATGGACTTTACTGTTCTGTTTTCCTAGTCTTTTTGTCCACAAAATATTTCTCCCCTGTAAAAGTATTTCTTTCAAGTAGAACTACTAAAACCTAACACACTTTTTCTGTTTCAGTGTTTTGAGTAACACTCTTTCATCATTCCATTTTGTCCAGCACATCCTCTTAGTTTCATGAAAAATAGAAAGAGCAATCTGTCCATTATTTTGGCAGGAAACAGGCATTCTGGCACACTTGAAAAATAATCTTTACCCAGGAGAATACTACCTGCATGTCCCTGTCTCAAGTGATTTAGTTAGCATACAGAAACATCCAAATTCTGAACTGTTCGAATTTTACTAGTAATTAATGAGACTACATTGGCAATGAAAAAATAAAATATTTGTGAACTAGTTCTAAGATGAAGCTTAAACTAAGTTGGAAATCTGTCTAGTCAAATATTAATATAAAATTACATTGCTGTCTTAACTTTCTTTTTGTTTTGATCTTCACTTTTAATCGTTCTCTGCATTTTCATAATACTATGCTTTTATTGAAACAATTTTGTATGTTGGTATGCACATTTTCAGCACATAAAACCTCCACTACAAAAAAAAAAAAATGGTAGACAGTTTTTAATCACCTTAGTGTAAACGGAAATATATATATAAAAAAGGTTTTTTGTTTTTTCTTATATTCATCATTACAACTAGTTGACAAAATGTCAAAATAAAAGTAGTACTTGGTGAAACAAACCTAGCCCATATACCCAAGTTATTAGTCAGGATTTCATAAGGATGTAACAAGTTAATGTACCAGCTAAGCAACTGGGAAATGACCCATATCTTAATTTCTATTGCTATCTCCTGTGCTTTATTTCTCACTTTATTCCTCTTTTTTAGTAGTACAATTACAGCCTGGAGAATTCCGCTTATTTATAGAACTGGTTATGGAAGTACTGATAGTAGAACATACTAATGTCAATTTTTTTCTTCATGCATAATGTTTTACGTGAACTATGTATAAGAATGCTTTCACTTGATGCTTCCAACCAGGTCAAAGTACAACTAATTTTCTGGCATTTTCCAAATCATCACCTAAATCTTGGCATTATGGAATCATATTTACTATAGTGGACTTCTTCATATTCAGACTTATCAGACATCCTTTGCCCTTATCATCCTGAGAACTAAATGTCCTAATTTATGTTTTTATTTTCGCACAATTAAGAAAGAAAAATAAGTGAGAAGATTGCTTCTGTAAAAGAGACTTTTTTGCAGAAAAATATTTCCATCTCTGGATTCTAGAATTTAGAACTTTTTCATTAAAAGTTATGTTATACCTGCATTTCGAAATATTTCATCATTCTCATTTAACGGCTACTCTAACTGCAATGCAAAATAAAATAAAATAAATCAAAATAAACTCAAACAAAAATCATTAAGAATGGTTTCAAGTTAGCACTAAAGTGTATCTTAAGATCAAAATGTTCCTTTTTTTATTATTCTATGATAAAACCATTTTAATGAAAGTTAATCCAAAAAAATGGCTAAATTAAAATTGAATAAATTATGGAATCAGCATCAAAAATGTTTTACCACCAAGAAACCATCAAGTAACCTGTCTTCAAAAAAAATTAAAGTAAATCTCATAAATTCCAGACAAAAATTTCAAAACTTCCATGAAAATATTATAGGAGGAGAAATGTTTTCAGACCACACCATACCATCATGTATCTTCTTACTATAGGAACTACACACAAATGACCAAATTAAATACAACCATAAATATTTTAAATATATTTTTTCTTTCAGATAATTTAATTGCTCTTTTATTGCATATGTGTTTTTTAGTAAAGGATTAATTATCTGAAGTAACACCGTCTAAAACCTCTCCTATTTCTACCAGCATTTGTATTGAATAAATGCTTATAAATGTTAAAAATACTTGTGGCTGTTTCAAAAGTAATTGTAAATGACCTTTGGAGTTTTTATTCTGTAGGGAAGTTTACAGGACACGACCAAGGACACAAATGATTTTAAATAAAAAGCAGAAGAACACTTTGGAAATGAGCCTTGCAGAGATAACAGTTGGAAAATGAATCATTGTTATTTGCTTTTAATAGTTTAATTTAAAGGTCAAATCCTACTTGCTCTGCTACTTTAAGCAAGTCAGGACTGCTTGTTCTTTCTGCTTCAAATGTATGCTCCTTTGCATTGGCAAAAGTTGGAATCTTATTCTTTTCTCATTTCAAGACTAAAGTAGGAATGAGCAGTGAAGTCCAAGAATGTACATGAATTGTTCTAAAATTGGTGCAATTCACAGGAGAATTGGTGCAAGGACAGTAGAAAATACACAGTGGTTTTTGCTCCTCTTTTCTTTGTTTATCAGTGCTGCAGTTTTACAGTTCACATAGCATGAGCTCATTGCAGATATTTAGAAATATTTAGTCTAGTTCAGGTAAAATTGCAGCTTCTAAAATTTTTTTGTCCTCTTATTTTTTTTGTTGCTTAGGTGAAGAAAACAACTGATTCTTTTTTTTTTAAAAAAAAAAAGAAAGAAAAGACTGTTAATGTCAAAGAAAACAAAGAAACACCACAACCTAGAATAAATATTTAAAAGTTACATGTATCACCCAATTCTAGGGAATTTTTTTTTCATTATCCTGAAAAGACAAGTCAAATCTATTGAAACCAAAATTATTTTTTTTCCATAAAAATCATTAAGATAGATCCTGGCTCTGTGTGGACTGTGAAGTATATTTTGAATGATTGTGTTTTGTAGATAAAATCATGATTCTACTGTACTCTTTTGTAAGTCTCAACAGTTTGATTTGAGGTCTCCATTTCATATAAATTTTTCTTATCATATTCATATTGGCAGCTTTAATTGTGAAGGTAATTTAGTGAATTCAAGGACTTAATATTTTCTAATATTTCTTTTCTGCACACTTCACTCATACCTCATCATATTTGTAGATAATTATAATTTACCAGTCTCTTTACTCTTTTTACATTTGAAAACTAGTTTTGAACGCATACTTTGGAGAGCCAATACCAGTGTCGAACTGACTTTGAAATATTATAATGTTATGTGGTTTTATGAAGCAAATACCTAAGGTCAGACATTTTCTCAAAATTTCACAAGTGTTGATTTCAGTTTGGTGGGTTTGTTACTGACTCTAAGCCTTTCGATGACAGTGTCACATTTTCATAGAAACAGACTGTCCTTGAAGAAAAAAAAAAACTCACACAGATTTTGGCACGTATTGTTTACTATCAGAAAGCCTAGTGATTGTATTCTGTCATCACAAGTAGAAAGGAAAAATTGAGTGTTTATTAGCAAAGAAGACTATGATAAGGCTGCCTTAGTCTTAAATGTTGTTTTTTAAAAAAGTGTTGACAGTTTGTGTAAATGGTATTTGTGTAAATGACAGTTGGTGTAAATGATATTTTCTTTTTCAAAATATGTTAAATCTAAAGTGTCAGTATTGAGACATTGTTTTTCCCACTGATGTCTCTTTCTGTTTTTGCAAAGGCAATGCACAAAGTTAAAAGATATTTTTTAAAATGTAACACTACTATGAATGTGCTACAGGGATCCAAAAGAGTTTCTTTTGGTGTAATGAATGTAAATAACTCATAGTCTGTAAGGATTATTTAGTTTCTGGTTAGGGAACAGATACTCATTAGAAATAATTCCAGTGAAGAGCATACACTGAATACAAATGGAATCCCTGAAATTCTTTGTCTCAGGATTTGTTCAGATTTTCTTCCCATTGCCACTTATGCCTTTAACCAGCACCTCTGCATGCATTGAAGTGACTGACAGAGCAGATATGAAATGTTTATGGAATAATGAATATGAAAATTGTCAAGTTAAATCAAGGATAATCTTTAAGGTCCCTTCCAACCTTTAACATTCTGTGATTCTGTGATTCTGTGATAAGGTGTTTATTAAACTGAAAACTCAACAACTTTTCTGCACTCAGAGACTTTCACTGAATGCTGAATATAGCTAAGATCTCTTGTTCATTTTAAGTTTCCCTTGGATGAAGCATTTCAACATGCATTCAGAGGAGAGGAGGCAGTTGGACAAATGGGGCAATGTCTTGACAGCCCTTATTCTTTCTTTGCTTTTTTTAGGTTTTGACACCACTGCTCGTCAGAGTGGCTACTGATCACTTTTCATCCCAAATCAAACAGATTCCATAGTAGTTTTCTGCCCTTTGATTCTGACAAATGATGAAATAACTGCTTATAAGAACCAGATGTGAAGTATTTCGTCTGCTTTGCTTTTTCAGTACTTAAGTAGAGTTTCCACTTATGTATTTGGTCTCCTGCAATCACTCATAGAGCTACAAATATTGTGGATTGATTTGTTGGAAGTGTATTTCAGAATTATGCAAAATCTTATTAAAAAGCTAGCAAAGTAAATCAGAGCCTATACTATTAAAAAGATAATAATGTAAATTAGGACTTACATATTGACAAAGCAACCTGTTTCCCTGGCTATCAATAAAATGCACATTGGTTCTTATTATCAGGTCTATTAGTCTTTGTATGCAAAAACTTTTCCCTTAAATGCTCTTCTTTTAAATTTAGAGAATATTTTTTCATCTTTAGGTGTTAATACATCCTGGCAATGAGACATATTGTACATCCACCAGTGCCTTTCCAATGACTTCTTTCCTATGAGTGTTATTGATCCTCAAAGCAGGCTTGTGAGATAGTAGTTGTACAAAACCACTTCACAGATTTAAATACCCAGTTCTCAACGAAAACTTTACAGAATTGAGGTGTTTAGATACTCGATTTCCATCAGTCTGTTTTGATTCATGTCAGCCTTCAAAGACAGATGATTTAAACTTTGTTTTAGAAATCTAACAACATTGAAAGGTTCTTAGTGGGATTCTAGTAATGCACCCAACTCCTATCACTTCAGTTCTAGTACTATGTCTGACTCAGCATAAGGATTTGAAAGTTGGAAGTCTACCAAAGCCACAAGCAAATGCCTATTGTCTTTTGAAGCAAATGTCTGAGAAAAACATGAGGTAGTAAAATGGAATGGATTTCTAACAAATGTCAACAGCCATCAGAGAGGTCAACAATTCCTTATCTCTGGAGTTAGGGTGAAAAGAGAAAACCCATAAATGATATTGTGGTAAAAGCAGAACTCAAGTGATATAGCAGGAGGGCTACTAACCAACACCCTGGAGGCCATAGAGCATCTGCGACTGCACAGATATGCCTGGCTGGAAGAGTTGCTCACAGGGAACCCGTATGAGACTTTATGACATGGAAAGCACACATAGAAGAGTAAACTACAGGAGCATGAAACCTTCATCATGTCTTTTTTTTGGTTTCTTCTGACACCACAGGAGGGATTCAGATTTAAGCCCAAGGGAAGAAACAGTCACAGGAGAGTTACAGTCCTGACCTTTTCCTTGACATAACACAGCAGAGGCTGCACCATAAAGAGTTTCTTCAGCTCTTGTTCTGCACCTGAGATGTGGTAAATTGTGTCTCTTGGGTGGTAAGGACAAAGAAGATGCAAGTTAAAACAGGTAAATCACTTATAGTTAATGTTAAATAGACTCAACCTCTTCAGCTCTCCACACCATTAAATTAGAAAACTACGAAAACTACTGATGGTTCCACAAGTGGTGTTTACTACATTTTAGGCTTGTGATCTAAAACAGAAAAAACCCAAAAGAAAGGAGAACCTAAACTGTAAATAAAACACACATCCACAAAGTCTGTTGCTTTCTAACTGTCAAAAAACATGGGGTGCAAACTGCATAAAATCATCCCGGCTCCGTTGGGCCAAAACAGAGATGGAAATTTTTACATCATAACAGGCTGAATATAACATAGTTCAACTTCAGTGAAATTGAATCAGAAATTAGGTGAACATTACTGTTAGTCGGCATGCAGTCACTTCTTATACTCCACTTATTAATTTTATTGAGGAGTGAATTCAGTTGAGTTGTGTTGAAAGAAAAGCAAACAGTAATTTAATCTCACTCAACCAAATAAAAAGATCGTTCTTCATGCAGATGTGTATCACATAAACATACTCCTATGTCTCTTGTCATTTCTCATACTGGCTTTGATTCAACAGATGATAACTCAAAATAAAAATCATCAGCTTTGAGAGAGTTACCTTTCAATTCTCAAATGATATTCTTCGAATCTAACACAGTAAAGTTCCAATGTAAATGACAAAGTATATGCATAACCTTAAAACAGAGTGCCAATTAAATTCACCAGAACTTAGAAAATCATAAAAATGGTAGTAAATGGTTATTACTGGGGAGGTCAGTTTACACAAAATATTTTCTGAAAATGTTAGTTTTTTACTTCTTTATAGTTTATCTTGTGTTGAAGAATACACTCAAAAAGATTTTGTATTTGAATGGCTGTGAATGTGGTTTGGCTCTAATTGCGGTTACTGTAGAAAGTTACAGGATAGAGAAGGACAGAGTGAGAAGTAGTTGTCCAGCAAGCAGAAAAGAAAAAGCCAAATCAAAGAAGAAAGGAAGATGGAAATATGGAGACAAAGGGTCTGTACTGGAACGGAGGTGTTTAGAGTAGGCAGGTAGAAGTGACTCACCACAACCTGTGGGAGAGAGAGTCAGAACTGGAAAGCGGAACACTTGTTTTTCCTCACAGATTTTTTTTTTATTATTATTCCCATTTACTTTGCCTTTTGCATGTAGATATGTTTCACACACATACATAAATTTTTGCTTTTTCACTCTGAGTTATACTGGGATTGTTACATGTGGTGTGCAATATCAGTGAAATGCTATACATCAGATTTCAAGGCATGCAACATCTGGCATATTTTACTACCAAGCTCATTCATCTACTGCTAAGACACCAGAGTTATTTACTGTCAAATTATATTATCAATATTTTCATGACAAATTGAAGAATTCAAAGGTTTGTGTGACTGAATTACAGCAATGCACATTTTTTCCTCAAAAGTTACTGTACTGAGACCTACCCTGATACCAACTTGTATATCTCATTGTGGATATACAATATTGTGTTGAAAATATCTCCCCAAACCTCTGCAATCATCTTCGAAATATAACTGGCATAATTGTTAGCAGGTTTATGAAAACATAGCTGAAGCACAGCAGTGGTCCATATTAAATGCTGGATTGAGTTAGGACCATTTTAGCTAAATATGTTCCTTTATGAAGTACATTTTGGTCTATGGAGTGTTTTACAAGGCACTTTCTAGGGACACAACAGGCTGACAGTAAAAAAGGTCACTGTTCTATCCAGTTCAGAGCATTCCTTAGCCTGTGGGAGTTTTAAAAATCTCTTTTAATGATCATTATTGGAGATTGTCATATTTTTGGCACTACTTCTGTTAGTCCACAGAATAGTACTTTAGAATTGTATTTGGGAGGATGAAGGTATATGCTTAGCACCCTAAGCTGTCTTACTCAGATAGCTGCAGAACAAACAAATTGAACTGGGGACTCCTACACACCTGCTGAATGCCCTGAAAACCAACTCGCTAAGTGCCTTAATTGCTATACTGAGGCTGAGAGTTTTTCCTTCTACTAAGAAGCCACAGTCCATTATTTCAGTCTAATATAGGCTGGGGGAAACATGGAAATTGAGAACATTTTCTTGAGAATGTTAAACACTATTGTAGTGTCTATTTTATATGTGCTGTCTTTTTCACTACTGTGATAGGTAAGAAAACGATTTCAAAGATGCAGGAAAGGTAACTTCACACACAGGTTGCAGGCTAAGGAGGAGGGATCACATCAGTGTTTTCAAAAATGACAACATTCTCACTTGTCAATGTGTGCAGTAACAGTGAGAAATCCATCTGGCAGAAGATAACTGTGAAGTTAGTAGAAAACGGATTTCAGAGCTTCTATGAAAATTTTAAACTCTTGTGCGTTCCCTTCGGACTTAAAACAATTTTCAATGGGGAAAAATTAAAGGAAGTATAGTGATATGGTGTATTTGTATTTGTGGTGGGTGGATCCTGACTGGATGCCAGGTGCCCATCAGAGCTACTCTAACTCCCCTCTTCAGCTGAACAGGGCTGAGAAAATATAGTGCGTATCGAGATAAGGACAAGAGGATCACTCACCAGTTATTGCCACAGACAAAACAGATTTTACTTGGGGAGAAAAATTAATTTTAATTTCTTACCAATCAAATTAGACTATGATTGTGAGAAATGAAACCAAAGCTTAAAAATACCTGCCCTGCATCTCTCTCTTCTTCCCAGGCTTAATTTTACCTCTAATTTTCTCCTTCCAACCAGTGGTGCAGGGGGACAGGGAATGGTGACTGTGGTCATATCATCACATGTTGTCTGTGTTGCTTCTTCCTCCTTAGGGGGAGGAATCCTCATACTCTTCCCTTGCTTCAGTGTGGGATCCCTCCCACAGGACACAGTCTTCCATGAACTTCTCACCTGTGAGTCTTTTCCACAGGCTACAGTTCTTCATGAACTGCTCCATTACGGGTCCCTTCCCTGGGGTGCCGTCTTTCAGGAGCACAGTTCCAGTGTGGCTCCACCATGGGGTTCTGCCAGCAAACCTGCTCTGGCATATATTCCTTTCTCCTCACAGGTCCACAGGTCCTGCCAGGAGCCTGCTGCAGCATGAGCTTCCCTTTGGTACCACAGCCCTCCTCCTGCTCCAGCACAGGGTCCTCCAGGGACTGCAGATGGATATTAGCTCCACAGTGGACCTCCATGTGCTGCAGGGGGACAGCCTGCCTCACCATTGTCTTCACCATAGAGTGCAGGGGAATCTTTGCTCAGTTGCTTGAAGCACCTTCTTCCTCCCCGTCTTCACGGACCTTGGTGTCTACAAAGTTCTTGCTCTTGCATATTTTCCCTCCTCTCTCCAGCTGCAGATGCTGTTGTGTAGTAATTTTCCCTATTCTTAAATATGTTGTCCTACAGGTGTTACCACCATCACTGATGGGCTCGGCCTTGGTGAGCAGCAGGTCCATCTTGGAACCATCTGGCATTCTATCAAGCTCCTGGCATCTTCTCACAGAATCCACCCTTGTAGCCCCCTGTTACCAAAACCTTGCCATGCAAACCCAATACAGCCACATCTAGAATTGTAACAGTAGCATTTTACAATTTCTTAGGGATTTCTGATATTCTGAGTTACACCACACTGTCATTTTTACCCTATCTGAAAATTTCTCCAGAAGTCAGTGGTCCAGCATCCCTACTGAAGACTAGTATTTCTGCTTACTTCCAATGGAGACATCTTATGGCTTTGTATGCCATCAGCTGGTTGTTTCATCACATCCACTTTCAGATTATTTTCTTGAAAACTGTCAACTATTGTACTCTGAGCATTAGTTGCACTGATTTGATACCCGTATCATAGATATGTCCCCACAGTTTCTCCACTGTGTTGAAAACGTGCATACAGTAACAAGCAACAAGACCTCTTATCTGCTCTTGAATTTCATGCATGTGATGTAGATGGGTTATCTATCACCTGCTGTCAAGAGCAGTAGAGTTTGTGAAGCTTGTCTATATTCAAATATAGTTTCTTTCAGATGGATACCTGTACAGTAAAAGTAAAGAAAAATTTTAGAAGTGGTGTGTTTGCTTTCATGACTAACTCTGTGCATCTGTGTTTCACCTTTATTCCCTGCACGCAGTTCTCTGCCTGAATCTCATCTGGCGGGCTGGGACAGAGGTCCTCATGTTACTGTTACCAATGCTTTTGTAAGTAGTTCTGTTCAATTTATTTTAAACTGAGAAAGCTAGAATTAAGTTAAATTCATTTCCCATTGTATCAAGGCATTTAAGGCATGTGTCTACCTTTAAGCAAATTATTAACTGCACTACATTCGAGGGATGACTAATCACACTCAAAAAAGTTTAAATACTTCTTTGAACCTAACCTTGATTTTTAAGCTAAAATAACTGTAAGTGACTACTGTTCTCTCTACAACAGCTTGGAAAAAGCATTCAGCAAGAAAAGGCTTGGAGGTGTTTATCATCAGGCTTTTCTTCATGTTACCAGAGGGAACACGATTGTTCTTACGTTTTCCATCTACACAGACTTCCTGTGACATATAGCTGCTTAGAGTCTAGCCTTTGACTGTTGGTCCCTGACATACTACCAGTGGAACTCTATAACCAGCCAGGATTTACTCCAGCTTATCTTAAAATCCCTTTAAAATGTTAGGACTTTTATGAAGAAAAAAAAAAAATCAGTTGAATGTACTGAGAAGCTAATACAATTCCATGTCTGGTTGTTAAGTGTTTGTACAATATGAAAGCATATCCTGTATTTCATATTTCAAAGCAAGTAAAAGCATAAAATCATTTAGCTGTGCACACAAAGGTAGCTGCATTGACAGTACTGTATGTAGGGATATTGCCTTCTGGTTATGGTGGCAGGCAAATATTGTGATTTAATTTTTGTTACAGTTATCCAACGATTTAAGTAACAGTACATGGTTCACGTGAATCACATAACTCATCCTTAACACGGGCCTACCTTTAAGTGTTTATAATGCATTATGTCTAAAAAATAGGTTTCATTAGCCTTGCATAGAACCTTCACTTCTTTTTTTCAAGGTTACATTTGTTTGGACCTTGTGTTGACATGGTTACACAATTGCACTGACACAGTACGGTTCGGAAGAGAACACTCCCGTAGCTTCATTAAAAAGATAATGGGCATTTACACCAAAGTTGGCTTTTACAGTTACAGCACTAGCAAAAATTCTTGCCTGAAGTATATACCACTGATTTGCTGATTCCCCTCCCCCCTCCTCTCTGAAATTCCACCCGCTTTTTTTTTCTATTACAATGTACACTTAAATGCAGTTTTGTAAGATCCTAAGTAATTAGGTATACCATTCTTTTTACAGAAACAATAAAGCACAATTTTCATCTATTTTTTCATACCCTGCAAACCTCTCAACCACACTTTGAAATTAAAATAGCTTCCCTTGCATGCCTAACCTTCATTTTATACATCTTTGCAGCACATAGGCAGAAAGATTCTCCTTCCCTACACGCAGTGCATTTAAAGCTGTTATCCAGATCTTAATGTCATACTCCTGCTTTAGCTGTTTGCTCCTTGGAGGCTGTCTGTGTACACACATCTGCACATCCTTGAATGAGCAGAGTCCACTTCAAACGCATATTTTGTAATAAATACACTGAGTTCAAGATTCTGAATCTTTATTGTAAAAACTGCATCCTAGTTTCTTCAGTGGTCCACCTGAGCGTTGAAGAGGGACTACAGTTCATGAGCAATAGAGAACTGCCACAAAAAGGG
Source organism: Trogon surrucura (assembly GCA_020746105.1). Lineage (NCBI taxonomy): Eukaryota > Metazoa > Chordata > Aves > Trogoniformes > Trogonidae > Trogon > Trogon surrucura. Next base: position 62,421,793 of record CM036619.1, on the reverse strand, counting down.
GAGTGTTACCATGAGACTCTTCAGAGAACAAAGAAGAGATTTTGCTACATTTCCCACTGAACCTAAGTCTCTGTGTAGCCTTATATCCAAGACACATGGGATCAGGAGAAAGCACAAGGTTATTCAAGGTTGCATAAGTCGAAATTTGATTCTGTCCTCAATGTCAGACCAGCCAGGGAAAGGAGGAGGATGGAGTTGCACACTGACTTCCTTGCACAGCGCAAAAGAGATAGTTACAATCCATTCATTTTAATCTTCATGCTCTATTGTGAATGAAGTATCCTTAAGTAATTATCAGGTATTGGATATGCTGGGGTTCCTGCATATATTTGTTGTTTGATAGAAAATGAATAAATAAACTCAAAAAAGTAAATACACAATTTGCTTTTTACTTCTATCCACACTGATTTCAGTGGAAACAGAATTGATCCCTTCATAGAACTAGCTGGAGACCTTGGTCATCTTACTATCCTTTAATATGTAAATTACTAAAGTCTGTAACATCTTTTTCCCACCTCTTTCTATCAGAGCACTGAGGCAGGTGGTGACAGAAGGCATGAGTTACTGGTTCATATACATTTCTTCCTTAAATCTTAGTTTTCCTGGGTTTGTATGTTGGTCATAAAATCTTTATACAGACTGAAATCTGCCCACAAAGTCAGCTAGAGAGCAGTTAATCTAGTCAGTTAAAAGAAACTCGGGGAAAGATGAGTGAGGTAAAAAGGATGCCCATATTTATGTAGAGCTAAATACACACACATATATAAGCATTAATGCACACAGTATATATAACAGGTATGTTCTGGTTTAAAGTGTCAGAATGACAACCTCTTTAAATTCTTTTAAATGCTTCATAGGAGCAGAACTTGCCCATTTAGATATTCAGTGGCATGAAAAGTGCTAGCTGCTGGACAGATGAATAAGATTCATGTTGACAGCTGTTTATAGCTCTTTTGGTTGCTCTTTAAAAAGAGAGGAGGGATACAAATCTGTCTATGTCAGCCTAGATGTTTTGATTTCAGTATTGCAGGTGATGGTGGTAACCTATTACGTGTAGTAGATGCTCAATAAATTAAGTGCAGTGTCATCACCGAGGGATACCTGCTCTGTTATCGATGCAGACTGGCTGAAGATGTTCTGAGGAGCGTGGTTCACAGCCATTAGTGTATTCTTCTGTGTTTTTTGGTTTGATCTTGACAGTTACACTGCAGCTGTCACGTTTCAGTCCGTCTCCCACAGTTTCTTTCACCAGCTTGGAAAGCATGTGTCAAAAGTACGTCTGAAAAATGTTAATTTCTTGTAGCCTATTGTTTCCATGATTTGCAGAAAACATCCTGATAGATTTTCATGTTTAGGAAAGTGAAACTCAGTGATGGAAAGGACCTAATGATTCCTTCCTGAACTTTTTCCTGCAGTGGTACATTTATCAAGATGCCTTTTCTTCTCTTACCATTTTTTTTTTAAATTTTCCAGGCAATATGATTTCCAAAATTTACTGTAGGTGAATATTCTATGCCAATTCATTTTTGCTGATATCCAGACTATATTTCTAATATATTTATTATTATTACTATTATTATTGCTCTTTGACATGCTATCTTGGATTATGCTAAATACCTTCCCCTTCTTTGTGTATGCATCATTCTGACTAGCCCTACTAGCGCTAATGGTTTTGGAGCATGCAGCACACAAAGCGTCTGTTTTCACTAAAAAATTGGGTCAGTTGCAGTAGGCATATTCTGCACTCATGCAGCAAGAAGTATCTTCCCTTTCCTGTGCTCATGGACATATATATAAAACCTGAAGGTACCAACAGTAAATACTGTCAATATACCGGACTGCCACATGACTTCACAAACTGATATGTGAAAATATCTGTATTTCTAAATGGGAAAAAGCTATAAAATCCAGTTCTTTGACATATGTGTAAATACTTTAAATATGTATTTTCTTCCATATTTTCTTGCTGTATTACCCTATATGTGTATTTTGCAAAATGTTCATAACCACAGCATATCAGTGAATCAAGTCTTGATTTATAACTATTATTCACTGTGTGAATGGATTTACTGCTTAGACAGCTTTCCTCACCCAGTACTTCATGTGGCCTTCACTTTCATATTGGCTAGTGGTGTAGTTATTCAGTTAAATAAAATCTCATGTTCAAGTAAGAGAACTCATTTTCATAAACAAACAAAACTAAGAACAATCTGAAAAAAAAGCAATAAATTTGTAATCACAAGATCGAGCCAATCAATCTTTATGAAGTCCTTCACATTTGCTCTGTGTCTAGGCCAATGCCTTCATCTAAGTCATCTACTTGAAGTCATTCATTCTGTCTTTGCAGAGAGGAATTTGATGTTCAGTGTGATCACTGTGTTGGAGTTGAGCAGCAACTCATCTTGCTCAACAAAATTTATCAAGAATAAGAAATTCTAAAGCAAGGGAGGGGAAATTATGTGTCATTTGGTGTAAATGTGCCCATTTTGAAGAAGGAAATGCTCCTAAAAATAATAATAAAATTAGATTCAAGGACATAGTTTTTTATTATTTATTTTTATTTTTTAATATTTTAGAAGTGTCTCTGCACTGTAGGTTAATGAAGTGGTCATGTAGAGTCCTGGTTTGGCAGCAATTGCACTAGCTAGTCATCCTAGAATGGGTTAAAAGGCTTCAATACAAGAAGCTGTCTGGAACTGCCCTCACTCAGCTATTGTGCCAAATCAATGCATTTATACTGCAGCTGGGATTCAAGCTGCACAGTGCTACCTGGAGTCATTAAGGCATCTGATAAGCTCCTTGTCCTTGATATCTGCTTATCACAGAGCAGTTAAAGCTCTTCAAAAGATCAATTTGCACAGAAAGTGGCATTTGAATCAGCATGAAGAGTATTCAGTTCTACTGTCCCTTCTCCACACAGAAACAGTATCACAATTATAATTTCTAATCTTACTAGTAATGCTTTGGTTGCATGAAAAGCCTAACACTCACACAGTCACATGCAGTCACCTTTACACCTTAATGGACCCGTCATCTCATAGCTGCCACCTTTGCAGCCTCCAGCGATAGTGGGTGGAAGCACCCCAGTACCACCCAGCTGGTGACTGGGAAGGGCTCCCACACCGGTGACACGGGGCAGCTGTCCCTGACACTGCATATGTCTCTCTGGCAGACTTCAGGATTCAAAGGATGACCACACAGATGTCTCCGCACCAGATCTGCTGCCTCCACAATATAACAGACCCTCAGAGATACAAAACTAAAAAAACAAGCCTGCAATCACAAGCAAATGTTTAATGCAATCTAGTATTTGCCCACTGCTTCAGTTTCCAACTTACATACTCCATTGACAGACTCTAGACAATGCATGGACATACTCTTGCCTTGGTTTTATATTGCTTTAGTCCCATAAGATTGCAAGTACATGACTAAGAAATAATTGGGGAGTAAACATAGAAATTATTTAATTTAAGTGTGTATGTAGAAACTTGATATTTATTAGCTAGTGATCCCTCTGTAACAATTAGCGAGCACCCATTCCCTGAAAGTATTTAATCCAGCACTAAAATGGGTATCTAAGGTTTGTCCTTTGGCTATGTGTAAGTCTTTCTTGGATCAAAAGACAAAAATTATCGAGTGAGACATTAAAACCTGTTAGAACGGAAATTTCCCACTTATTAGAATTTCAGAATAAAAGAATATACTGTTTTGAATAATAAAAAGCTATCTTGTGAAGAATGCAGTTTGATTTTATGAGGAGAACAGGGGACCTAATTAAATGTGAAGAGTTTCTGATAACTAGTTAAGAACCATAAACAGTGAGTTAAATAAAATCCAGTGACAGGGAGCTTGTTTACAGATAGTTTTAATCCCATAAGGAGAAAAGAATAAGTAAGATTTTGCTCCATTTCTTTTAAGTATGCCAGTTACAAACAGTGGCTCTTCCCCTAATACCCCCTCAGATTTTATCTTTTGTTTAGTTGTTATGATTATATAGGTCTGTAGAATAATCTAGACTGGAGAATACTTTGGAGGGTCAGGTAGTCAAAACACCTTCTGAAATCAGAGCTAACTAAATGGCCTTGTCCAACTAAGTTTTCATTAACCCTTATAACTGAGGTTTCAGAGTTGCTCTGGGCACTTGTTCAATGCGTGACAACCCTCAAGGGTGAAGAATTTTTTCCTTATGTCTGGGCAAAGTTTCCCTTGCTGCAAAAGGCAGTTGTTGCCTCTCATCCTTTCACTGTGGAGATTTAGGATGTCTCTTTTACCTATAGCTGCCCATTAGTAAAAGACAGCACCAAATTCCTCCTCAACCTGCTCCCCTCCAAACTCAGCAAATGCAGTTCCCTCATGTTCTCCTTGTATATAATTTTCTCCAGCTCTGAACATCTTAGTAGCAATGCACTGAGCGTTCTCTGGTTTCTCTTTCTTATGTTGGGTGGTGTCAGTATTTACTTGAACGTTAGGCTCCAGATATGGTCTTGTAAGTGGCAAATAGAGGTGATTAATTCCTTCTCTCAGCCTGCTGGGTGCATTTTTACTAATGTAGCTAAGTAAGTAGCTAACCTTCACTGCCACAGGTCACACACCTGGTTTGTACTTTACTTGCCGTCTACCAGGACCCTCTTGTCCTTTCCTATCAAAGTTTTGCGTAGTCAGTCAGTGTCCAGCCAGTATTACCACATGGGATGATTCAACCTGTGGTGCAGGACTTCACATTCATCAATGTCGAGGTTCACCTAATTTTCCAGCTTGTTGAGATTGGTCTGAATGACAAGCCAGGCTGATGCATATGAACACTCGCCCAGTTTGTTGTCACCCATAAATTCATTGAAGTTGTATTTTGTTGCACAATCTGAATTACTAATGGACATATTATACTCTATAAACTCCCATTAGCAATGCTGAGTACACTACTAGTAGCCAGTTGTTTAAGAAAGAGTTCACCCATTTCCTCTTCTGTCTCAAGATCCACCAGAGACATCCACCATTACACTTTCTTTACTGGCCTTCCCTCTGATCTTGACTGTAAATTTTGCTTAGTTTATCAACCATTTAATAGTGAGGTCTGGACAAGAGAGTAGCTCACAGCGACCCTCGTACCTTCTTTCCAGTTAAGAGAGTTTGTATCCATGCAAGCACTGCAACCATGTAGGATGTCCCATCATACTGTCATATTCTCACCATATTAACATGATTTCATTATCATGTCATTATGACAGTGAATAAACTCGTAATTTCAGTTATGTTCAGTTGCAGATTCTTTTGTTTGTTTTATTTTTTCCCATTGTGTGTGGGTTTGTTTGTGTGAAGGCATTACCGAGCTGGCACTCCGGTTGTGCTGCTTTCCCAGAACAAGTGTGAGAGCCTTCTCCACCATGTTTGTCCTCTGGACATCTTCTCCTTGCTTCCTATTCTTCAACTTCTCTGAATCTTTGGTCTTCACATTCCAGCAACCTGGTTTAAAAGCCTCAACACTGGCTTAGCAAATCTGTTGACAAAGATTCATTCTTCCACTTTTTTTTTAAATTGTATTCAATCTGTCCCAAATACCCCTAAAAGAAATCCTTTAATCATGAAAGTCGAAGCCCTGACTGAAGCATCACCCAATGCAAACATATGTTGACCTTCAAGATGCAGCCATCTGAACATCTACTATTGACTGAGGCAGTATCTTTTATTCTGTAAACTACAGTGAAAACCAAATCTATTGTAAAATCTGATTTCTGCTAAAGGAAAACAAAGGCAAGTTTTTAATAATTGCTTTGTACAGATCAGTGGTTCTTGAATATGTTTTAATTCAAAGCATATTTAAACTTTCTAATGGTCTCTGAATGATCGTGCCATCCAGAGGGACCTTGACAGGCTTGAGAGATGGGCCCAGGCCAACTTCATGAAATTTAACAACCTCAAGTGTAAGGTCCTGCACCAGGGTCGGAGCTATACCAAGTACAAATATAGGCTGGACAGAGACCATGTTGGGAGCTGCCCTGACAGAAGGGCTTGAATGTGTTAGTTGATGAGAGGCTCAATATGAACCAGCAGTGTACACTTGTAACCCAAAAAACGAACTGTGTTCTGGGATGCATCAAAAGCAGGTGTGACCAGCAGGTTGAGGGAGATCATTCTCCCCCTCTACTCTGCTCTGGTGAAGACCACCTGGAGCACTGCATCCAGTTCTAGAGCCTACAGTACAAAAATAACATGGTTCTTCTGGAGTGGGTCCAGAAGAGGACCATGAAGATGATTAGAGGGCTAGAGAACCTCTGCTCTGAGGACAGGCTGAGGGAGCTGGGGTTATTCAGCTTGGAGAAGGCTCCAGGGTGACCTAATAGTGGCCTTCCAATACATGAAGGGGGTCTAAAGCAAACTGGATGTACTGGGTCAGACTGAGACGGAGTTAATCTTCACACAGCAGTTCTCTCAGTGCTGTTGTTTTGAAGCGGTAGCTAGAAGGGTGTTGATAACACCCCAGTGTTTTGGCTGCTGCTGAGCAGTGCTCACACAGCACCGAGGCTGTGGTTTTCCAGCCTTCCCCCGACAGTAGGCTGGGTGTGGGCAATATCTTGGGAGAGGACACAGACAGTCCAGCTGACCTAGACTGACCAAAGGGGTATTCCATACCATATGACATCAGTTCAGATATAAAAGAGAGAAGGAAGAGGGAAGTGCGAGGGCATTCGCTGTTTGTGTTTGTCCTCCAGAGCCGACGTTACGTGTCACAGAATCACAGAATCACAGAATGTTAGAGGTTGGAAGGGACCTTAAAGATCATCTAGTCCAACCCCCCTGCCAGAGCAGGATCACCTACAGTAGAGCGCACAGGAACGGGTCCAGGTGGGTTTTGAATGTCTCAAGAGAAGGAGATTCCACAACCTCCCTGGGCAGCCTGTGCCAGTGCTCGGTCACCCTCACAGTAAAAAAGCTTTTCCTCATATTTTTATGGAACCTCCTGTGTTCCAGCTTCCACCCATTGCCCCTTGTCTTGTCAGTGGACACCGCTGAAAAGAACCTGGCTCCATCTTACTGACATTTCCCCTTGACATATTTATAAACATTAATGAGGTCACCCCTCAGCCTCCTCTTCTCCAAGCTAAAGAGAGCCAGCTCCTTCAGCCTTTCCTCATAAGGGAGATGCTCCACTCCCTTCACCATCTTTGTGGCTCTATGCTGGACTCTCTCCTTTTGCATCAAAAAGTTATCATCGATGCACTGGAGGAACCTCCTGAACCGAGGATGGCTGGCTGCGTGGGACTTCCAGGAAACATCTGGGTAGTTGAAATCCCCCATGAGAACCAGGGCCTGGGATTGAGAGGCTGCTGTCATCTGCCTGTAAAACGCCTCATCAACTTCATCCTCCTGATCAGGTGGTCTATAGTAGACACTCACCACAGTATCACCTAAGCTAGCCTGCCCCTTAATTCTTACCCATAAACTCTCTACTTGCTCCTCATCTGCCCCTGGATGGGTCTCAATACACTCCAGTTGCTCTCTCACGTACAGAGCAACTCCCCCACCTCGCCTCATCGACCTGTCTTTCCTAAAAAGAACATAACTATCAAGGCCCACATTCCAGTTATGTGAGCTGTCCCACCATGTCTCTGTAATTGCAATAAGATCGTAGTTCTCCAGCTGCACATAGACTTCTAATTCTCCCTGCTTATTCCCCATGCTTCTTGCATTGGTATACAGACACTTCAGAGAGTCCTGGAGCTCTGCTTCCTGGGAAAGCGGCTGGATATTGCCCGCTGATGGGAAGTAGAGAACAATCTTTGTTTCGCTTTGCTTCTGTGCGTAGCCTTTGCTTTTGCTACATGAAATTGATTTTATCCTAATCCATGGGCCTCTCATTATATTTTCCATCTCCCCTGTCCGTCTAAAAAGGGGGAGTGATAGAGTGGCTTTGGTGAGCTCCTGGCCTCCAACCAGGGCCAAACCACCACACTGAAGAAGGGCTTTTTACAAGGCGCTGTAGTGATAGAAGAAGGGACAATTGCCTGAAACTGAAAGACAGTAGATTTAGATTCGATATAAGGAAGAAATTCTTTATCACTAGAGTGGTGAAGCACTGGAACACATTGCCCAAAGAGGTTGTAGATGGTCCATCCCTGGAAGGCCGGGTTGGATGGGGCTTTGAGCAACCTGGTCTAGTGCGAGAGAGGTGTCTCTGTCCACAGCAGGGGGGTTGGAACTAGATGATCTTCAAGGTCCCTCCCAACCTTAAGCGTTCTATGATTCCCATAGACTGTGGTTGAGCTGCAGGAGTAGATATTTTAAATATCATGACTTACTTATTCCTTGACAACCTGATAGTAACTGTGGATGTGTAAATTCTTTTTTGTAAGGTCTTTCTCTTAGCTTGGTAATTTTTGACATGAGGACACACACTTTGATAATGTCTGTCTAAACAAATGCATCTCTGAATAGCACTTCTGAAAAATAGAAGGTTTATGCTCCCTAGATTTACTTCAGTTTTCTTGATAACAGTCGGTTATGTTTGAAAAGGTCAATAATTATCATATAGATGTTCTGTTGTCATAATAGCTATTAGTGTTATCACTTGTTTCTTTATGATTGATTAGGTTTGAAAAACAGTCATGAATTATTATGAAGGGGGCCCTAAAAATCCTCATGATTCACTTGTCTTTAATTAAAACCCTCTTTATCAGTGCTGTCTTGGAGGCATCAATTTAGGAGAAAGAATTGCTCTCCCTTTCATTATTCAGTATATTCCAAGAATAATAAGTATTATTAATGTTGATAATTAATATCATCAATGTATTCTTAGTCAATTTTGTTTAAAAAAATATGTTTCTGCCAGGGAGTAACAACTACCATTTTATTATTCATAAAAAGAAAATTGTGTCAGCTCAGTTTGTATCTTTCAAATTATGCAGGAAGAGAAAACAGAGCATGTTCTACCTCAAAAACCTTAAGGTCTTTTTCCTGTAAACAATTCTGGACAGATGTAGAGTTAAAGAACTTATGAATTAGCTCTGTGGAACGAACTGTAGAGTTCAAGCATGATAAGGTGTCGTGGTTCGAGCTGAGTTACTGGCGAGAAGGAAACAAAGGAACCATGTGGTTGCTCCCTCTCTTGCTCCCTGCCAGGAGTGAGGGGAAGAGCCTGGAGAGAGCAGTAGGCAGAGGCTCGTGGGGGTTGAGATAAAAACCAGTTTGTTTTCATGGTGAACATAAATGGTAACAATAACAGTGAAATAACAGTAACATTTAACCAGATATAATGCGAGTAACATGTAACGTGGATGTCTCACCACCCAGAACCCAGCAACGCGCCCAAACCGAGAACCAGAAAGAAAGAGACCCCCACCCTGACCAGCCCCCTCTATATACCCCGAAGCATGATGTCATGAGGGTATCTAATATCCCTTTGGCTAGTGATTAATTACCCCGGCTAGCCCAATCCTTACTGGAAACTTAACCCTATCCCAGCTGAACCCAGTACATAAGGAAACATAAATTACTTCTGATTTGTTATAAATATTTTTTTTATGTGTATGGTGTCCCTGCCCATGACAGGGAGGTTAAATGATCTCTAAGGTCCCTTCCAGCCTAGGCCATTCTATGATTCCATGATTCTATGAGTCTATGATTCTATGTATATTCATTTATTTATTTATTTATAGATATGAATATAGATGCTGTCCTTTCCAGAGTTTCATTTCAGTTCTTAGATTTAGTCATAAATGTAAACTTATGTGATTATTTAAATTTTGGTTTATTATTTTTATTTTATTTTATTTATTTCATTTTAGACTTAGTCTCAAGTTTCCAGACTGTTTGCATCTTCCCTCCTTTCCAGAAATCCCACATACGAGTACATGGAAATATCATTTACAGTTCACACCTATTGTCTCCCCACTCCCCACATTAAATATTTGGGAAATTGCTGTTTCAGCAGCTTATGTTGTGCATACACCTAAATGGTATCTGGGATTCTGGAATGGTACAGATAAAGGAGACGCTGTAGCTACTGCTGTATCTACAGCTGCTGCTGGTAGACAGCATGAGGAACTGTAATGGCTGAGGTGAAGAGGTTAAAGATAATAAGCAAACAACTTGTCTTGATGATTTTTGACTGCTAACTCTCTTGTCTTGCCACAGAGGTGGTCTGGGTTATTGTGACAGATGTAGAATTCTGTATCACCCCAAAGTGTTGTGCTTCAGTAGTATGTCTCCTGACCTTACCTATACTATGTAAAGCAACTAAATTTTACTCTGGCTGTCAGAAAAAGAGAACAGAAATGTTTTCAACCAGCTAAAGGAGTTCATTCCTGCATCTTTCCAAGGATGAGTCACAAGATTCCCTACTCATCTGTTTCACAGAGACAATCTAACAGCAAGAGCATTTTACAGATCTCAATATATTCTTATTCTATGAGCAAATTATTCTCTCGTCATGTTCGACTTTGAGCAGTATGGATGACTTTGCCAAAACTTTCAACAGTTATATAAATTTTACCAAATGCAAGTCATTAGTATTCAAAGCTGTGTTATCAGCATTTCTAGCTGACAACAGCCTCTTTCTCTTGCTGTAGTAAAGCTATTACAGAAAAAATAAAGAGCTCAAACTTTTCTTTTTTTTTTTTTTTTTTTTTTTTTAAGAGCTTGCTTCAGGGCTTGCTACAAACTACAGATTTAGCAGTCTTTTCTTTGTGTTGACCAGCCCTTGTCTCTTTGGAGAATGTTGTAGTTGGGAGTGATTGCCTGGACAGAAGACCTACAAGATGTTGTGCTCAGCCCCACCAGTGAAACAGAGGTATTACTGTGCTGTAAGGCCTTTTGGAATTAACCAAGACCATTGCAGTAGTCTTTCATGTCTTCCTTCAAATCTCAAAACAAACGGAGAACAACGTACAAACCAAAATAAATTTCATATTTATAGATTTGAGGTATTGCATACCAATCCACTCCAAAAAACAAAGCAGGGCCTGGCTGAAAAACAGAAACAAAACCCCCTCAGTGAAAGCTGTGCGGAAATTAGCCTCTGAAAACCAGTAGTCAATAATAGGGAAATGATAATGAGATTTCACTTGTAATATGGATTTTAGGACTGATTGTTCCGTATTAAGAAAATTATTGGCACATTAAAGTTGAGTAATAGAGGTTAGCTAGAAATTGACAGAAGACTAATATGAAAATGGGTACAAAAGGTTAGGGCCACTTAGCAAGGAAATAAGTGTATAAATAGAAAAATGATTTAAAATAGCTGAAGTTGTGAAAGGCAGACAGATTGTCTTCATTTGTAATCACATAAGAGCAATGGGACCACATGATAGATCTGAAAAACAATGAGCAGGAAATAAATAAAAGATATTTTCAAAAAAAAATCAGAAACCATTAGCAGAGAAAGTGAATAAAACAAGGAAACTGAAACCTGGAAGTCTGTAAAAATGGTAGGAACAGGGACTGTCTACAGAGTTAATGGTAACACAGGTAGTGTTAATTGGTGGGAATTGTTAAATTTTCTTATTTATACCTTCTATTTCCTGTTATTTTTCAGGTTTAAATCTCTTGCTTAACACTGGGATGAGACTGAAGGCAGTGACAAGTTATCTCATGTTGTGTGCTATAGGCTTCTTTAGCCTTCCTCTGCAGCATATTTTGCTAGCCTCCATTGGAAGAGGAAACCACATCTGAATTTGAAACCTGATCAGTTTTTTCTGGTCTTCCAATCCTGCCTTATACCTTTCTACTCCCAGCTAAACTTTTCAGAACTATCTGAGGATCTGTCTCTCAGAAGCATAAAGTTAAACGAAGAAAAGACAAAGCAATCCATACACAAACTTTCCAAATATGATTGATTCTTTTATAAGTCAACTAAAAATCTTCTTATGAGTTTGCTTTTCATTGCAGAAAAAGAGATGGAATTTAAAGATTCTATTCTATAAAGCCCTCTGAAGAGCATCACAGTTCTGTGCAATAATCTATAACTGTATTTTCATTGTAGATGTCTTTTATTTTACAGCTGCATTTCATATTCCCTTGAGTCATGAATCAAGCACCATAGGCAAGATTCATCTGCTGAAGATGAAAAGAAGCAGACAACACACCCCTGGAGTCCATAGTTGATATTCTACTTCAGATGTAGAAATTGAGTAGTTATCTTTTCAGGATGAAGATGACTTATTTAGCACTATTATGCACAATTATTCTCTCTTTTAAAGTAAAACTGAAGACCAAAGTCTGTGTCAGTTCTCGTGAGATGCAATTTTATATATATGCATGCATGTCTATATGAGTTTTGAATCACTTTTTGTCTAGAAGCAGGACAGTATTCAGAGTGAAATATTCAAGATTTTCTAAAGTAAAGACAGGTTTACTTCTCATTTCTTCAGATGCAGTTTACATTAATATATTAAAAATGAGAGGTTGCTCAAATCACTGTCAGTTGTAGCCTCAGTCAGGTTTATTATCTCTTCTAACACTTAGTTAAAGAAATTAATGCTTTTGCTAATAGTCCAATGAATAGGTCTATCAACCCACAAGCACTGGAGCTGCCTTGGGGCTTTCAGTTCTCAAGCCAGCTGGAAAAGGGGCTATCATACAGAAAATATTCTGAGACTCTGGGAAAAGATGTACAGAGTGCGCTGTGTCTTTGTGTTCCCCTAGCAGCTGCTTACAGAGTGACAATGCAATCTCAGAGGAATCTGTCTGCCATTTAACTGGTAGGGTGGCTGCAACTGTCACATCTGCTTCACTGAGATAAATACAGAGGAAGGGGAGGGTATAGAACAAGTTAACCCTTTGGTGACACAGCTGGAAAAAGTGTAGAAGCAGACACAGAAAAAGCAGAAGCAGTAGGATACATAGGGCTTCTGAGTGGACTAGTTGCTCTGAGAAATCAAGTTCTCTAGAAACAGGCACACTAAATCATGATGTTGTGTGAAACATGACACATTTTCAGTGCTCCTTTACTCAGAGATTCCTTCATTCCTGGGTGTTTGTTTACGTGGTGGCTGCCCAGCCATGTGTTGGTGTGGAAAGAAACCAGCGTAACCTGAGGAATTCATCTTTGTATTAACAAATTATTTTGGATTAAAATACAAATCATTCAGGAAGAAAAATGACAGCACCAGCAAAATTAAAAGATAACTTTCTATTTATGTTCCTTCTATATAAATGATCAGTCTGTCCTCTAGAAATCCTATTTCTTTTAAAAAATCAGTGTCTCAATGAAGCACTTTTTATTCCTATCATAAACAAACATTAAACATTTGTCATTGCCTACTATGAAGAGATGTTTAGGTTAAAAATAAAAAAAAAAAATTATATACAATTTAAAGGACTCTCTGATTTATAGTAGTGACCCTACTGGAACAAAGAGCTACAGATCACTGTCTGTAACATGTTTTGTTCTCTCATGTATGATATAAAAAAACAATTGGTAGAAAAGTATAAGTTGGTTTTCTCTGATGTGTTTTTTTCTTTTCTGAATGATTTGTACTTTAATCCAAGGATCGTGTCATTTAAAAATGTCAACATTTTGTGAAAAATCTCTCTCTAATCATACGTCCCTTCAGCATATTTCTTAAATATCATATTAAAAGTATACCATGGTGATGCTTCTGAAGTAATGATTTGAAGAGTTTGCTTCGCAGCTTTGCTGCTCATCTGCTATAGAAGTAAACCTCAGTAGATGCTGTTCAAAAAAATCTTTTCAGTATTATCAGTGAACTGGTGAAGGGACTGGAGCACAAGTCTTATCAGGAGCAGTTGAGGGAAGTCTGAAGAAAAGAAGACCGAGCAGAGACCTTATTCCTCTCTGCAACTTCCTGGAGAGAGGTTATAGAGAAGTGGGGGCCAGTTTCTCTGAAATAACAAGTGAATGGACAAGAAGAAATAGCCTCAAGTTGTGCCAGGGAAGGTTTAGATTGGGTATTAGGAAAAGCTTCTTCACAGAAAAGATTGTTAAGCCTGGAACAGGCTGCTCAGGGAAGTGTTTTAGTCATCATCCATGGAGATATTTAAAAAATGTGTGAATATGGCACTTAGGGACATGGCTTAGTGGTGGACCTGGCATTGCTAGGTTAATGGTTGGACTCGATCTTAAAGGTCTTTTCCAACTTGCACAATTCTATGACTCTATAATTGCATACTGTGCTGACCTTAATCCTTCGCTCTCCCATCAGAGGAAACATGTTTTCTCTGCCTCTTGAAGAGACTCAGATCTATTATAAGTAACTGTCAAGGAGTACCAAATAAGCAGATATCCCAAATTAAGAGAATACACTCAGCATACGAATTTAGATAAAATATTGGAGAGGGAATTTCTGAATTAAGCAACATTTTTAACATGCCTTTCCTTCTAGATCTTATTTATGTGTGATATCCTTTGCATTTGACTCTTTCTAACTGATCTTTTCTTCTCCCTGCCCATAATAGCAGACATTTGTTATTTGCAATCTTGAATCAGTGGTTAAACACTTGTTTCCTCAGATAGTGCAGGAGAGATTTCAACCTCAGACTTACACAAGTCACTTGGAAAGACTCTAAAGAAGAGACTATCCTATAACTGTTCACAGAATCATAGAATCATAGAACAATTCAGGTTGGAAAAGACTCTTAGGGTCATTGAGTCCAACCATTAACCCTACACTACAAGTTCACCCCTAAACCATATCACCCAACACCACATCTAAGCATCACTTAAACACATCCAGGGATGGTGACTCAACCACCTCCCTAGGCAATCTGTTCTAGTGTCTGACCACTTTTTCCATGAAGAATTTCTTCCTAATATCCAGTCTAAACTTGCCCTGTTGCAACTTGAACCCATTCCCCCTAGTTCTGTCCCTAATGACCAGTGAGAAGAGACCAGCACCAACCTCTCGACAATGTCCTTTCAAGTAATTGTAGAGCATGATGAGGTCCCCCCTCAGCTTCCTCTTTCTTAAACTGAATAGTCCCAGCTCCCTCAATTGCTCCTTGTAAGATCTGTTCTCCAGGCCCTTCACCAATTTTGTTGCCCTCTTCTGCACTCATTCCAATACCTCGATATCTCTCCTATACTGAGGTGTCCAAAACTGAACACAATACTCAAGGTGTGGCCTCACCAGTGCTGAGTAAAGAGAGACAATCACCTCCCTACTTCTGCTGGTCACACAATTTCTAATACAAGCCAGGATGGTGTTGGCCTTCTTGCCCACCTGGGCACACTGCTGGCTCCTATTCAGCCGGCTGTCTATTAGAATGCCCAGGTCCTTTTCCGCCAGACAGCCTTCCAGCCACCCTTCCCCAAGCCTGTAGCGTTGCATGGGGTTGCCGTGACCGAAATGCAGGACCTTACATTTGGCTCTGTTGAAATGCCTGCAGTTGTCCTTGGCCCATCTATCCAGTCTGTCCAGGTCCCTCTGTAGAGCCTTTCTACTCTCCAGCAGATCAACACTCCCTCCCAGCTTGGTGTCATCTGCAAACTTGCTGAGGGTGCACTCAGTCCCCTCATCAAGATCATTGATGATGTTAAACAGCAGTGGCCCCAGTACCGAACCCTGAGGGACACCACTCATGACTTACCACCAACTGGATTTAACTCCATTGACCACAACTCTTTGGGCCCAGCCATCCAGCCAGTGTTTCACCCAGCAGAGTATGTGCCCATTCAAGCCATGGGCAGCCAGCTTAACCATAAGGATGTTGTGGGGAATGGTGTCAAAGGCCTTACTGAAGTCCAGATACACTACATTGACAGCCTTTCCCTCATCCACTAAGCAGGTCACCTTGTTATAGAATGAGATTAGATTTGTCAAGCAGAATCTGCCCTTCATGAATCCATGCTGAGTCGACCCAATTACCCCTTTGGCTTTTAATTCTTCTGTGATGGCTCTTGAGATTATTCATTCCATCACCTTTCCCGGCACTGGGGTAAGACTGACAGGTCTGTAGCTACCAGGATCTTCCTTCTTGCCCTTCTTGAAGACGGGAGTTACATTTGCCAGCCTCCAGTCCACTGGGACATCCCCAGTTAACCAGGACTGCTGAAAGATGATGGAGAGTGGCTTGGCAACCACATCCGTCAGGTCCCTCATCACTCTAGAGCATAATCCATCAGGCACCATAGATTTATGAGGATTCAGTTTATGAAGCAGGTCCGTAACCATTTCCTCATGGATTATGTAGGTCCTATTCTGTTCCTCATCCCTTTCTTCCAGCTCAGAGGGCTGTGTGCACAGAGAACAACTGGTCTTACTATTAAAGGCTGAGATAGATCAAAAAAAGGCATTAAACACCTCAGTTTTTTCCATATCTGTGGTCACTGTGCTTCCCTCTGCATCCAACAAAGGATGGAGATTCTCCCTAGAACTCCTCCTACTGTTGATGTATTTATAGAAACTTTTCGTGTTATTCTTCACCACAGTGGCCATGTTTAGCCGTGTTGATCAGCCAATTCTGAAAAAGAGATATTTATTACTGAAGATTGATGTCACCATTGTCTTGATTTTCTGGAAATAAAAAATATTTTTTATTAATTCTTTTTTACAAATGATAAAATCACATGCACTTTTTAAAATTTCAATTCTCTTTACTGTCTAATAATTAAAGTGTAATAAAACAGGTTGATCATAATATGTACATTTTATTAACACTTCCTAGTATTGTCAAAGTGGGTAGGAAACATTTTTGGCAAATGTTGCAAACCACTTTCCCTTCCTAAAAAAACATGGAAAACAAAAAAAAAAACTTAAATGTCACTTTGTTACCACTCTCCTTTGTGCACCAGATATCAGGGTATAGCAGAGAAAGTTAGTACTCCTTTTCTCTAGGCCATAGAAGAGACATTTTAAGGTCACAGTACCAAAAAAACTCCACAACAACCAAACAAGTAGACGTGATCACAGCTGTACATCAGGCTACAGAAATTTTCTTTTTCAATCGTGGAGATCCCCAGTGAACAGCCCTTCACTCAGGACAGTTAGGCTTTTCAAGTGTAACAAGCTTCTGATCAATGAAAGAGAAGTTGAACTAGGTATTACAGGCAGGAATGGCTTCAGTTAACAAGTAAGTAATTTCTGGAGCCAGAAGACTCAAATCTACAAGCTTCCTCTTTAACATAAATGCCTGAATTCAAAGTCTGGCTTTTTATCAAAGCTAGTCTGTGAAAAAAAATGTATTACCAGTAGTTAAGCAACTGCAAATGCTTTTCAGTTACAGAATGTATGTAATGTGTATTGCGAAATAAAAGCTCATGAGAGTCTGATGTTTTAAAGCAGCCAGGTATTTTCAAGGCAATTAACCCAGGAAGCCTGACAGGCTTCCTGGGTTAAATACATGGCTGATGTAAATTGTCATCCCTTCACTGAAGTCAACAGCTTTACATTGTCTTAAACCTGTTGGGGAATTGGCCCTATGCCAGATTAATACAAATCACTTTAAAGATTAATTTTGGTTTATAGGTGTCAAATATAATTTTTGGCTCAAGAAGATGGTCATGAGTTTGACAGGTTTTGACAATAAAAGTTAATTACAGGCCACACGTGATGAAACAGAAGCTTGCTTTCTGTAAACTCTAGAGGCTTTGTTGTTATAAATGAAGCACAGTGAGAAATCACTCAGTCAAAAGGCACGAGAGAATATCTCAATTATGAAACTAACAGCAAAATCATGGTCTACACAGTTTAGTTATCAGAACAAGTTAAAAGAGTTGTTAAGTAAGGCACACATCCCAGATTCCTGTCTTTTAACCTGTAATAGACTTAAAACCCTCTAGATATTCTCTGTACTGGCTCAGTGAAACATTTTTAGTTACTTTGCTTGGAAATTTGAGAATAAAGGTGTTTTTTGTTGATGCAGAAGTTTTGGTCTCAATGAAGCAAACTATGGCTAAATACTAACTCTTGTGAAAGGAGAACAGAAAGAGAAAGTATCCTATTTTGCATTCTTGGTTGTTACATGAGCCTGAAACAATTGGTACGTAACCCATCAGCTTGTACCTTGATAGAAAATTGCCTTAAAAATATTTTTGCAAATTCAATGCGTGTTTCTATGTGTTTGTGTATGCGTGTATGCACATACACATATATACACATTATCCATAGAACTCTCTTGGATTCATGGCACTTCCTGACAAGGGCAGTCCTAAGCTAATGCAAAACCGCAGATTCACCTGTTTGGGCTCACTTTTCACGTTTTTTATGGAAAACTAATTATGTCTCAGTAATAAAGCCCAAAACTTTCTTTATGTCAGCTTAAAAAAATGTAACTATGTCAGTGCTGCTTAAGGGTAAGAAGACAACCTTTGTGTGACCTACAGTATTTATTTGACCACAAAACCAAGTCTCAGAGCCCCAGGGGCACCAACAAGTCTCCATTGCCCTGACCAGCCTTAGGTGCTTCCTGTCCACAGACCGAGTGGCATAAAGAGAGCCCTGGTGGTAGGTAGGTAGCCCTGGTGGGGTAGGTAGCTCTGTCTCCAGTAGTCCTGGCTTGCTGACTGACCCAGGACCTGATCCTATGCCACCTCGTGTGATGGTCCCGAGCCCCTGACACTGTCCTTTCCTGGATCTGCTTAGGTCTTATACATATTTTCTAGTAGATCTTTAGGGACACTTCCTTGAGTATTTGTATAAGATGACCATGATCTGAGGTATGGACTAAGATCTAAGGTCTAATAAGGATACTTTCCAATTCAGACACTACACCCCTTGTAATACAAGGTTAGGAGGACCAGAAAAATGTAGGTGTTTGGTGCAGTGCTTATACCTGATGAGTTGCTACTTCTGTTAGGTCAGAGCCGACATATTCCTCTTCAATGCCTGTAAAAGATCAGTACCCAGGTGTCACAAATAAAATGTTCTTTTAGAGTGCTTTTGGTTAGTAGCAATTTAGGGTTTATTAATATTTCTGAGATAGATCACTAAAATGAACACTTAATCAGTAGCCAGTTTAACAGAAAGATTCGATGGAATCTTTATGATACTAGTATTTGAAAAAAAAAAAAAATTAGTTTTCTAGATAGTAGGTGAATGGAATGTCCAACAGATGATAAAATGTGGCTCATCATGATAAATATGTTGCAACTGCTTTGTCAGAATTGTAGAGAGGAAGGATGTTTCCTCCTGTGATTCAATTGCTATTGCTTATGTCCCAAGGCATAAAGTCATCTCCCTTAGCTCTTTATCATTTTATGCTAACTGCAGATGATTCACATTTATGACAATGTCATGCTTACCTATCAAATTTATCACATTTTTTAAGGTAAACAAATTTCTGTCAAATCTGTCATTCTCTTTGTCATCTTCTTTCTTTTGCACCTTATTAACTGAAATAGAACAGGTATCTTTTTATTATTTCTTTATTCAAATAGAAAATCTCTTACTGAATTAGTCTTCACATTTCTGTGGGAATTCTTTTCATGCTTTCTCTCTACATTTGTTGAAAATTGTCCTGGTTTGAGAATACCAGGATAAAAGTTTGCACAGTAGAATGTGGTGGATTTCTTTTATAATCATGACTTTAGAACTGGTTTTAATTCATTTGTGCTTCCATCCTCAACATTGATCTTGGAGTATAAAGGGTCTTAAATGGAAGGTGAATACCAAGTATTTTTACTCTAATGTCCTTTCACATTGCTTAAGCACACTTGTATAATCTCAGAATATGTGAGAACCAGTCTCTGAATCAAATTGACCATGATGTATGTAAAGACAATTCTGTACCATGTACTTATGTGCCAAAAACGTGGAAATCACAACCTTTTAGTTGTAAAATAAAAATATTATGTAATTCATATAATAATATTAATAAAACCATTGTTAATGTGCAGTACTGGCACATAGTAGTAGGAGTCTCACTCTTTTCATGGAGTGGTCACCAGAGTGGGATAATTGTGACAATGGAGAGTACTAAAAATGATCGAAGAACCTCTACTTTTCTCTAAAGAAAATATTTCTCAACCTATGAAAATTTCAGTTTTATTATTTTTGTTCATCTACACACTATATTATTCAAACCATAGAAATCTGGATGAGTGATGCAGACAGGTGCAAAATGTGATGTTTTATGAAGTTAAAATCACGAACAAAAAAAGCATCTCAAGGGCACCTCACTCAATATTATTAGGTTGTTAATAAACATTCATCATTTGATAGACTAACTTCATGTCCAAAAAAAAAGAAAAAGTGATGAACCTGAGATGCAATCTCAGAAAAAAAAAAAAAAGCGTTTTCTGAAATTCAGACACAGCATCACTAGATTAACATCTCATAAAATGAAAAAGAGCAGCAAAAAAAGCCCAGAAAAATTGATAGCTAGAGATGAAGCAGTATTCTCTAACTTACGGTGGCTACATTGGTTATGAATGGCTCGGCTATGAATGAATAAAGCAGTTATTGTAACTATAAAAACTACACTACCATTACAAGATGCTCACTTTATATATTTGTTATATATGAAGTATAATTTTAAGGGTAGTTTTTACAGCCTAATAATATTAAGCAGTATAAAAAAGGACATATTTGTGAGCAGAAGTGTGTCATGAATGTTCATTAGCTTATAAGCGTATTTCTAGACTGTTGCACCCAGAATATATTAAGTAAACATTTTCCTGCATCTACTTTATCTGAAAAACAAAGAATAGGGAGGAAAACTGTGTTGAGATATTACACCTTTTGCATTCCCTTTTCCTCAAATTATTCTATGCATTCAAGGAAGAAAACAAGATAAACTTCATTAAAAAATCCCAACAAAACCTTTATAAAAGGTAAAATATTTTCCTTACAACTTAAGTCATGTTGTTATTGAAGAAAAAACATATTACTTAATTTCTCTCCTAGGATTCTAAACAGCTTCTCTTCCTCTGTCATGTGCCCACCTGTATGACAAAAGTGTAGAAGAGCAATACCTCAGCTAGTTCAGGAGCAGCCCAGTGATGGCAGTGGGGATTGCCACACAGCTTTCTTTGACATAATGTTGACATAACTTATGTCAGTTAACTTGTCTGCAGAATGCCACCTGGTACTTAATGGTGAGAGGACTGACATGCAAGTAGTGTATCTAGCTCTTGAACTTTCTTCAATTCTTGTAGGATGCTTTCAATTTCTCCTCAAAAAGTGATTAATTCTAATAGCCAATTTCTGTTGCTATTACTAGGATGCCAACAGGTAGGAGCACTCAGTTGTGAAGCTCAACGGCCCACCAATTTCCTATATGCAATCTATTGCTTTAGTATACAATTTTTAGTTTTCTGCTGGAACAAGGAATACTCATAGTAAGGCTCCCTACTTTTGTGAAGCTTGCATGTTGCCCATCTTACCTCAAACATCTACTACTGCTAGCATCTCTCCATATCTTCTGGGTTTTCTATAGTGATTAGTATTTGCTATTTGCAGTTTGTTGTTTTATGACAACAGAAATAAATTAAATAATCAATCTAGAAAGAGCTTTCAACCTGAATATATTCTGAGTTGAAGAGAAATGAAAGCACTTGGGTTTAACATTGTGCCTTAGGAGTTCAAACCAATGCCCTACTTACTGAAGTCATTGAGATCTTACCATACTTCGTCTTACTTGCATGCATACGCTTGGTTGAATGTAGAACCATAGATCTTTAAATGCCTTATTATACTGTGTTCTTCAAAAGGAGAGCACAACACTGAGCATTCTCCTTGGATAGATAGGCATATTCACTCTTCTAAATTATACTGGAGGTGCTTGATTTTATTAGATCATTCAGTATTTTATAGTATTTGTGGTTTATATGTTCAAAGCAGTTCTTCTACTGACTTCAGTTGCACCCTGAAGCTCCTTTATAATTTTGCCAATCAGACTGCAGTTGTCCCAAATTAGGTACTCTGTACTTGACTGCGATATTTTGGCTTATATGTAAAGCATTTCAGAAAGTAAATCCATTTGTCAAAAATGTGATTCTGTTATTTAGAAGACAACTGTGAAACCAATTAGAAAAATAGATGATTCCACTCATGTGCAGTGACAAATTTATATACCAGACAATGTATTTTACACTACCTCACAGGCTAAAAAGATTTCCAGACTGTTGATGACCATTCTCCATGACATTATGCTTTTTATATTGAAGATTAAAAAAAAACCCAAAACAATCCACACCTTAATCTCAAGAATCTGACATTTTTGTTTATTCTAAACTAAGGCCAATGGCAATAGTGTATTATAAGCAGACACATGCCCTTTGAAGCTACCATGAACCAGTGTATAGCCAAGGTATAACTGGAAGTAGAAATGAGAACAGACTAAGGGAATGTGCTGGCATGATTGTGATGAGTCTTCAAAGTCCATCTTTAAAGTTAGGTATGCCTAACAGATCTTTTGGATTTTCACTCAAGACCTTAGTGGAGTGACTAAAACTAATCTCTCAAATGAAATTCTCAGGTACAGGTTATGCAAAGTTTGATTTCTGGTTTCAAATCAGATGTTTTCTTGTGTAGTACACTAAGCATTTTTATGCAAGTGACAAGACTAAGTCTGTATTTTGTTTGAAGTTGTTAAGCAATTTGAGAAAGTATGCTGTCCAAATCATCGGTAGTCATGGGTACAGAAGGTTTCAAACAGGTGAAATATGTGTATAGGAAGCAATTTATTGCTCAATTGTTGTCAACACACAAGCATCTTTTTCCTTCAAGTTATTCTCTGTGTTGATGATCTCTTCTGTAAGGTAAAACTCATATTCCCAGATAAGTAATATGACAGTTAAGCTTTAGTTTATAGGGACTAGTTTTAAAATCTGCGGACATTTTATAGTTTTGATTTGTTTATTTTCCCTGTCCACTAATTTCCTTTCTTCTTTCCTTTTTTCTTTTTTCTTCTTATTGTCCAAGAACCAGGGGCACATAAAACTAGGTATAAGCTAACTGTGAAAGATATCCTTATACAATCAGTGACCACTGAGTAATATATCCCTTACAAAGACAGCTATTGTCTTTATCAATGTTGCCATTGTCACAAACTCCAGCATTTCACTTAAATTGGGATGCAGGGATTTCTGAGGGTGGGAAAAGTTGGTATAATTTCTGATCTGGTGAAAGCTCGTCCTTATTGACATGGATTTTGATTTTTGACAGACAGTTCACAAACATCACCAGCCAAAAATGGGGTTTTTCATTCTCTGAAAAAAGGTAAATCTTCTTTTCTGTAATTTCCACTTTTACAAAGATTTTTTTTTAGTACTGGATTGATCTAAAGCATTTATTTTTATTTTTCAGTATCTAGAAGGTTCTGTATCTGTTATGGTTACAAGAATCAAATCCCAGTGTGCTAATCAAAAGGCCGTACTGCTATCTGAGTGTGTTAGCTTTAAGTAGGATTGCTTCAAATGAACTTTTGCTCTTGAGGCCATATCAGAGAAAAAAAGGACAGTTCTGATGTAGGAACCTGTGGGGCTTTCTGCTTGTGACTTTCTACTTTATCTGATTGACTCACCACACATCCCTTATGGCAACAGAAGAAAATGATTGTCATGTTAGAAGTCAATGAAATATCAGGTATATAGGGAAAATGGTAATTTTTATAATATAATAGATTTATTTATATGCTTTTGCACAGGTGTCAATAAGATCCATATTTTTATAAGAATCATTTTAGGTGCAGTTCTGTACTGGCAGTCAAATAACCCTGCAACTTAATATAAATAAATATTTACATGCTACAGTTTGCACAACTTATTATTCTTGGATTTACCTGAAGGTGTGGAAGTATGCCTGCAAAACTGAAACCTTGACATAATTTAAAACAGTCTGTAGAAATTGAATCATTACATCTAACTTAAAAGGAAAATTCAATGGCATTAGTGTGTTCAGGTCAGAAGGTGAGGACAGCAGAGGTGGAGAAAGGAAGGATAATCTCCGTTTCTAAATAGGGAGACAGCTGTCACAGGAAATTGCAAGTGTAATGGCAAGGATTTTTAATAAGTCTATTAAATCAGAAGAGGCAGCAATCACATTTTCTAAGCTGTAGATAACATCGTTCCTATTTTCTAATTGTATAAAACCATGGGTAGCTAAAATGTGCAAAGCTTCAGGATGAATTTTGAAGAAGTGATCAAGAAAATATGTAACCAAATGGACAGCTGAAGGAACATATGCAAAAAATCAATTCTGCAACCTCATGATTTCTTTCATAAAATAAATTATTTTATGGAAGAGAAATCTAGAAGATAGTTCTATTTAAATTTAATATTTGACTTAATACTGCACAGTGGAAGAATTAAAAAAATAAGATCATGCAAATCTAGACATAAAGATTTACAGAGCAGGTGAAAAGCAGTTCTAGGGAAGATAAAACATTGCTCTACTGAGATAATAGGATTTGAGGAATGTTTTTGATTCAATTATCAATTATCAGGGGTGGATGTTTGATATATTTACTAGTCAAAGTGATGAACCAAGAAGCTTGCTGCATAAAAAAAAAATATGTAATGACTTTGGCGGGTTATAGAGCTACAGCAGAGGGTTGGATTATCATTTACAAAGAACTGTATCACTTTATATTATAAACTGGAATGTAATTCACTGTATAAGGTTAGCTTACACAGCTGAAAAACAGCTCTGAGAAGGTGTTCCAAATGCAACCACTCCTTCCTTGCTGTAGGTGTATAGAAATCTTAGTTTCCCACCAGTCCTATATAATGCTGTGATGTCCTTGTGCATTTGACTTGTCCTGCCCCATGACACTGCCAGCAGTTCTCTGTGCCTATCACATCTGTGCTGTGGACAGCCTGTGACATTGTCATGTTGGCCTGCTGTCCATTTGGCCAGCAATACACTTAGAGATTTCAGCCTGACCACTAGAAATGACCTGTGAGATTGGAAAATGGCTAGAATGAGTTGAAGGGTTTTACAAGAAAATAGGAAAATTAATCACCTGGGTAGAAACACCTTGTTTCCAACACCTAGGTTCTTTCTGTTGGTTTCCTCATCACAAGGATGATGGCCCAACCACTTGTACTAGACCCTCCTGCATCTCGACCCCCAGCTTCCCACTTATCCTTTCATCAAATAATAGAGCCAGAGGACTGACTCACTGTGGTGGTACCATTATAGATCGAGAGGCCACATGTCTGTCCTTTTACAGCAGGAAAGTCTGTCTGCAGTAGTTCAAAGACAGAGGTTGTTTTGCTTAGCCGTTTACAGATTGGAGCTCTAAGTGTTGGAACTAATTCATATTGGTATAACTTCCAGGTAGTTGAAATACTGTAGTCCTTTTAACTGGCAATTTAACTGGATGCCTTTAAGTTTAAGAAGAGCAGTCACAGATGGGCACAGTTTTCACAAAAGGAACAGCATGGGATTCAGTTCCCAAGATGGTGTAGATAAAACCTGAAAGTCTTAGAGTCATTAACACTTAGCAGAGAAAATAGAGGTAGAGAAAGACAGTTTCAAAACAGAAAATTAAACATGGGTTGCTTGTGGCCTATGCTAATGCACTAGTCATTGCATCATACCTCTCTCCTTAGTAGTCTTCAGAAAATTAGGCCACACACAAAAAAATATGCAACTACTATTAAGAACAAACAAGCAAACAAAAAATTTCACAGCATCTCTACTAACTTCCTGTAGTCCAAAACAAACGTGCAAGGGAGAGCATCTCAGTATTAGGAAGAACTCCTACAGATGGCTCTGTGGTCATGAAGAGTTGTGTCTTCTGAAGGTCTAGTGTGGCTTTCTTTTCCGGTAATGTCAGGAGATAGGTAATGCGGTTAGTGGGAAAAACTGTACAAAATTATATTACTACGTTGAAAGTACTAAAAAAACATTACTGAACATTCTGTATTTGGGGTACAAGGAAGTAATAAATAAGGTTGCTTAAAACACTAACTGCTGTGGTGTAATAAAATTTGTTACTTCATGAGTAACTTTGCCAAAAAGAAAGATTTATTGAAGTATTATCATGCTGTCTGTTATGTCTTGTTATGGACATTAGTATATGTCTTTTTGTATGCAAAAATAAAAAGCTTATAACTAGAGCATGCATGCTGAATCTGTAGCTAATCGTCTCTATATTTTGGTACTTAAAGTCCTGAATTGCAAATGAAAGCATAGGCAAAAAGTGATTCTTCCATTTTCATTTAAAAAGATTCCTTCAGTACCCGTGAGATTTGTAAGAAATTAGATGCTATCTGAAAAGCTAGGATTTATAATAATGGCCAAGGTATTATGTGGATTAGAGGAATTTGAACGAACAATCCCTTAGCTCATAAAAGAAAATGATAAAGGATAAAAGGTAGCATTAACTGTTCAGGGGTCTTGGCTATGTACTCTACTGCAACTGCACCAAATTAAAAGTCACTCACTTGATCACTTAACTAAATACAAAAAACCCAAGCAACATGAAACCAAGAGTCTTAAGGTCTCAAAAGCAGGATGTTAATGAAAATAAAGCTATTAATCGTGCATTTAAATTTTTGTCATGACTCTGGCCTGGATACAGAGACTGTTCTGTAACAATTTCTCTTCTGTGTATTTTCAGACCAGTCTAAGATTATTATTTTTTAATGAAGTTTTATATAAAGCCTTGCATGGCTAGTTCGAGGGAATATGTAGGTTACAAAGCAGAGTCACGCAAAGCATATGTTACATGTTTTGTACAGTATAATTAAGCTATCATTTTAACTTTCCAGTTCAGTCTCTTCTGAAAGGCTGCACTTTCTGAAGTTAGCAGCATGTTTTTGCAGACAGTGTGTGCTACTGGCAGTGATAACACCTGATGTTTACAGTTACTACCTGGGACTGGGATGCAGAAAGGCTCTTGCTGTTACTTATTCCTGTAGTGACCAAGGCCACTGCTGACTCATGTGCCACGCTGGGGTTGCCATGTAGTAAGCGGGATCACAAGGAAGTAAAAGGTTGCACCTACAGGGAGTAATAGACAGGACAGGTGATCAACAAGAGTATTCCATTCCATGCACGTCATATTTACTATAAATTGAGTGATCAGGAGAGTTTCTCCCTATTTTTTCCCCTTTTCTGCAATGGCAGAGGAGGGAGCACAAAATAATACAAGAGAAATTTCCACAATAGAAGACTAAAGCAGTCCTGTTTATGTCAACTGTAATAAACTTAAGAGATCTGTTCTACCTTGTTGCAGCTAGGATATACAGCTTCAACAGACAGGAATGTCAGGTATTGGAACAGTCTGCCCAGGGACGTGGTTGAGTTGCCCTCCCTGGAGGTGGTCAAGAGACGGGTAGAAGTTGTACTGAGGTACATGGTTTAGTGGTGTTGATAGGGCTAGGACAAAGGTTGGACTCGATGATCTTGAAGATCTCTTCCAACTGAAAGTATTGTATGATTCTATTGCATAGAGTATTTCTAGAAGTGATACCCTGATGTTCAGTGTACACTTCGGCAGAAATCTACGTGTATGCATTGTTCAGAGTCCTAAATACATACTTGCAAATTAGCTAGACGGATTTAGAAATAGAACATTAAATAGTCAAGTATTTGAAGATTTCATTGCTCAAATGTCATTTGTGGTAGATACATTTGTCAGATGTTCTTTGGTTTCTCTTTTTTTGTGAAGGATTATTACAATTTATGACTGGGGAATATTTTTTATCTGAGGAGGCATTTGGTAATATAGAGATCACAGATAAAAACCTCCAAATAAGCACAAAAGGAAGCAAGAAACAGAGTCCCACTGCAAGAACAACACCTCAAAACTGTTGACAGACTGCATAATCTCAGACCACAACAGTGGAATACCAGTTCATTGATTTCATTGATAAGCTATCGAAAAAGGATATAAAAAAATCAACCTGCTTCAATCCATTTTGTTCAAGGATGCATTGAGAATAGTTTTAAGTCTCTTTTACAAAAAAAAAACTGATGAGAAAAATTACCACCAAAGCTTAAATTGCTTCAGTTGACTAGAATTGACTAGAAACAACATGTGTGATTGCACACAGGATAGCATTTAGGAAGTTCGTATGAATAAAATAGTTCTTCCACATGTGTAAATAGTATACACAGAGAAATATATTCAGAATATTTAACTAGATAAGATGCACATGCATAGGTATGTGAATATTAAGTAATAGTAAGAGATGCAGACTTTTGTTGATAAACATTTTAAGAAAATAACCAATATGCATAATCTATGAGACATGCAAATTACATATCATAACCAATAACAATTTCAAAGAAAATGCTAAGGCATGATAGCAGGAGATCAGTGAAAGGATTAGAAATAATCAGTGAAGGCAAACAAGGAGAAAAGAAAATATAGGTTTGTTGAATATACAAAGTTTGCCTTATATTAGTCCATGTTCAGTGGGGCACAAATATATTCTGGACAGCAACTGTAAAAATAATAAATTTTAGCTGGAAACCATCCAAACAAATCTATTTCAAGAAAAAACATTTTGTTGATTTTCAAAGTTCCTTTTATCTTCTAACTTTTAAAAATACATTTCCACTTAAAAATGCATATTCAGTTTTGTTTAAAAGGTCATTGAGTACTGTTTTTAAAATAAGAAAAAAAGCTATGACTTTTCAGAGATGAGTAATTAAATAAATAAGCCCCATATTTTTAGACAAAACATCTTTGCCAGTTCAACTCTAATCTGGGAACAATTTTACTTCCCTAAAGCTGCTTTTTTTTTTTTTTTTTGATACGTGTCCTGTAATGGGGGTTGATCAGAAATGTTTTTCTGTATTAACCTTTAACCCTCTTCTATATCACCTGCTTGGAGTCAGTCCAAAGATTATTACAGCTGACTTCAGTGTGCTTTTTGATCAGTTCCTGAGTTGGGAAAATTTCTTGAATCAAGATCTCTAAGAGAAATATTGTACAAGGCAGAAAACAAATTGTGAAGGTGAAAAAAAAAAAAAGGGCAACTGAGGAAAAGGGTTGTTAGACTGGGAAAAAAATTAAGTAAAGAGATCTTAGAAGTTTGCACATTAGAGATACTAAACTGGTGATGAGGTAGTTGCACCTAATTGCAAGATGAGTGATTTACTTGTTTTGTTTGTCTTATTTATATAACATAAACTTGGATTTAGTGATTTTTATGTGCAAGATTTTTAAAAACAATTAACAATTCTTAATTTTTTCATATTATGAAACAAACTGTTTTACATTAATAATGTTCTGAGTCAGGGAGCGGTGTTTTCAAATTTCCCCTTCTGTATATACCCTGCTACTCAGATCCAGAAAAAAAACCACAATACATAATCTAAGCCATGGAGTATCTCTGAAAACAATTACAAGTTCGTAACACAGTAATATCTGAAACAGCAGGGTGACTTGGATTCATCCAAAATATATTAAAGCCTATTCTACCAAACAGTGCAGAATTTGGCTTGAGCTCCAGGAGCATCAAATAGAATGAAATAAGAGAGGGTGATTAATTGCAAAGGTCCTTCTGCAGCTGTTACAGAATGCAATGTAGAAGAGGAGAGACTTAGTTTAAAATGGCTCAATTAAGATGCAAGGAAAAAAATAACACCTGAGCTACCATTAGTTTATCACTAGACACAGTGCATGCACATAAATAAACTACAGGTTATGAACTGTGAAATGATTCAAAAGTAAAGTGAATGTGGCCTTGTTTCACAAAAACGACGGTTTTCAGTGAAGGCTGTGCTCTTACAAAAATTTGTGTTATGATAGTGTTCTCCTATTTTACTATGAGAAAGTGTAGAAAATATAAATAGGAGTAGAAAAAGCTAAGATATAAAGAGTTTATCATGATTATGAAGAGTATAGAAGAAAAGAGTTACTTAGAGAACTACTTGATTTTCAGTACAGCAAAAGGCACTTTTGGATCAAGCTGTTTCTCTTTGATCTATTTAAGTATCTCTCTTATCAACAACCTAAGTTATACAGGTGAGAAGGCAACATTTGAATTTAAAAATGGCCTGTAAAGCAGAAAAACCTTTATTTTGATAAAATTCATTATCAAATTACCTGTTATTCCTAGCTATCAGAAAAAAAAAATCTTAAGATTCTTCCTTCCTGTTAGTAGTTTCTAATGCTGAATGGTGTAATCTTCAAAAGAAGTAAATCAAAGCTTACAGGTCTTGAAATGATTATTTAGTTGTCCATTTATTTATTTTCATTTTCTCCTATCTCAACCAACTACCATCAAACAAGTGGGGATGGCAGTAGATTTTCCATTGTCAATTCACTGTTAACCCTATTAAATAAAAAGCAATATATGCCTTGAACCCCATTTCAAAACCTCTTACATTCTTTTGTGTTTGCATTTACTTTCTTCTGCACTTTCTTTATATGCAGTTCATATGTTTCAGGCTGGCCTGGATACTGCAGTTTGATACATTTGGCTCTGATTCAATATATAATTTAATCTTGACTCAAATCCCAAACCTATCCCAAAGGAAGGGTTTAGGTACTTCCTTAAGGTTAAGTTCATGCATCTGTCCCCTCCATGAATAGATATGAACTTAAATGCATTCCTGAATCAAGGCTGGGGATGCTGAGCATTTTTCTTTGGCTTCACTCTGAAATATTTCAGTGCAATAGTTCTCAAAATGTAAAATGTATGTGTGAACGCACACATAAGCAAATGTACACACAGGCTGCTGACCTTGAAGATCAGGATTTTAAATGAAATACTTTGAGATATCTTTCTACGTTTATAAATTATTTTATTCAACAGATGCAACAGATAATGGAAGCAATATTTACAATGTTTGTTGGTTGTTGGTTTTGGTTTTCTTTCCCCCCAGAATTTCTCTGTAGAAAGGCAAAAGAGAAAACACTGGTGCTGTTTCTTTCTCAGTGCAAAAAGAAGGATGTACTACTGCATTCACTGAATTTGGTCTCTGCTTCATATAGCTAGGGCATTTCTGAATCAATATGCAAAACTGCTTTCATAAACATATCTCACATAATAAGAAAGCATGAGCACATATTTGATATTCCAGTTAGGTGAGCTTTAGCAACCAGTGAAGAAAATAGACAAAGGGTTCTGCTGAATATTGTTCTCTTGCATATTTATCCAGTTCTCTATTTTTATGAAAAATATTCAGAAAATATCCTCTGTCACAAGACAAATACTTTTTTTCTCTACAGTACTTATCAGCTCAATATCACAAATTTAGCCTTTAGACAGATTCATGAAAACTAGAATTTTTATTTTTCTGTGCCAGGAACGTGATTCAGGTGGGATATATTTTGTTGTGTTTCTCTGGGGAAAAATATTAAGAATAAATGAGATATGAATATTGTGACGTTAGAAAGAGTTTATTTAAAAAGTGAAATGCAATATTTTTTTTTTTTGCCTAATCTCTGGATTTACCAAATATCTTTGGAAAGTTTTTTGTTTTGTTTTATTTGGTTTTATATGAGATTTTTTTTTTTTGAGGGGAGAAGGATGTAGAATAGCTGAAAGAAGCCTTCCACATCTTTATTTCTACTTCCACACCTTTATTTTTACTTTGAAACTTATTATTCTTAGCCAGAATACTTTTGTCAGTGTAACAATTCACATGATTTGGTGTAATCATTACTTATTTGGAAAAACAGAAGCAGAGAGTTAAAATATAACAGAAATTGATCCGGAGCAGCCAAAAGGTCTGAGCTGTGGGAGACAGAGACAGTAACACTCTATACCCCAGGGAGTGTAGGCATCCAGCTTTATGCACAGTTATAATAACCCAGTCTTGTGGGAATAGCATATAAGTAGTGCCCGTTTTTCGTTGCATGATTTGAAATTCCAGTTTTACAGAGTACCTTGATAATGAAAGCAATCAACTGGGTGTGATCCCCTGAACATAAGCCTCGTTTGTTCAATCCAAGTTTATTTAACAAACATAAAGCATGCTCCAATTTTAACATAAGCTGGTTTTCTGGGTATGAAGTCATAGATCATGCAAAGATTTTTGATTAATATGTCTTATCCACTAAATGATAATTAAAGAGGAAAAAAACACACCACTACAACAAATTTGTCTTTTGTTCCTGATAGAGAGCAAAAGGGATTGGTCCTGTAGCTGTAGACAAAAGAATAATTATTTAGAAATTCTCATGACCTTTTATATGTCTTAACTGTATTTGAGTCTACTGTTCAGCAGAAAAAAAAAATGTGCTTTTTAACTCCCAGCATAGATTTATTAGGTACTGCAAGATGTGTTCCACCATCACAATGCTAAAAATAGCACATTCATAACACCACATACTCAAGTGCTTCTGCAGTCTCAGAGGATCTTTCTTATTGCATCTTGGTGAGCAAAAGATTTACAAGCACAACAGAAATGGCCTTTAAAAGTCCCAGGTATTAATGACAGTTTTCTGATAATAGTTTTATTGCCTTCTATTAAGAACTTTATTATATCAGTCTAATACAATGCTATTATATTACTGCTATAATATGATATGATGAATGGGCGCTACCTCTCCCGTATTGCATTAACACTACATTAAGTTAATCAAACGCAGTCATAGCTTAGTATGATGGATGAGATGCACACTATTGTCACTAATTATGTACGATAAACAAAAGTCCATAATTCCTGTATTTTCTCACATTTGTTCTGCTGAAGATAGTTATATGTAGTTTCCAAAAAATTTGAACACCAGTTGTTTGTTTTTTTTTTTTACAGTGCTCTGCATTTATGAAAACATTTTATTCAAAATAAATGTCAAAGTCGTAATTTAGAAATAAGCAATTTTGATGGGATTTTCTTCATGTTGTCATGCAGGTGAATTGCAGTGTTGTGAGCAGAACCGTACTTCTGTACTCTGGATGCTGTATTATAAGCTAAAAGGGGGATGGCATTGAAGTTAATGAGATAAAAAAAGTGACATTTTCCTTTTCAACACCATCCTCCTTCATGTTTGGTTTTTTTACTCATCTCATGAGCAGGCAACATCGTATAGAGGTACTTTAAATAAGTCAGAAAGACTAATTCATATCCAGGGAGATCAGCAATGCGCTTTTCCCAGATTATAATGGCATTATGTCATACTATAAAGTAGTGTTTTGCTTTGTAGATTTACTTTTTCTTTGATATCCGAAAGTAATGAACATTTGTAATTCTTGGCATTTGCATAAAGGACACAGACGCCATTTCTGCAGTAGGGTAGTGATAAACATGCTGACAGTGATAAACTTTTAGAGTAAGGGCTAAGATACTCGGGGAACAATGTATGTTTAAGTGAATGTAGATGTGTCTCAGTAACACTGCAGTAAATGAGCTTGTATTATGGCGATTCAAGAGCAGTTTCAGAAACAGTTCTGAACTTTTTGAAACTGTATTAAAACAGGCAGCTAATACTAATGTATTTGCTTAATTTTAAACATATCTTCAATAGGGGCATTCATATACTTCAAGGTAGTATCCCATTCACACGCTACTGAAATTAAAGCCACAGTGAAAAAAAAATTAGATAAAACATAAAGACTTATTTACATTAAGGTACAAGGTATTGATTACATTTGATACATCTCGTTCTTTTTTACACGGGAATTATGAATTTGCTCAAAAAGCAGATTTTGAAATTACAGATGCAACATTTGTAGAACCTAAATCTGAACATGCTTATATATATATATATTCATTCCATTCTGTAAAAGTTATCTAAGAAACCATCTTATCAATCACCTAATAAAAAGCAGCAGACAGCGAATATTGAGAAATAGCAGTAAAAATAAATATATACATGTAGAAAAGACAGGAAATATTTCAAACACATTAACTTCATTCAGCCAAGGATTTGACATTTTCTCAGTGTTCAGCATCAATGTTAAGCCCTTTCAAAATTCTAAAGACTTAAGTCATACCTAATTGCTTTGCTGAATCAAATAGTGTTTTCAATTATTTGATATTAAGCATTTGAATATTCAATTTAGAGGCATTAAAAATAAGTAAAAATGATTGGCTGGTTATGTATAACGAAAAAATTCACAGAAGTTATGTATGTTCTAAACAAGGAAAATGTGCCAACTGACTAATTACAGAGCATGTCTTCCAGTCTTATTTGAAGGAAGAAAATTTGTTGCATGAGATTTTGCTATTTCCAAGAACACAAAGTATACTGGTTTTGCCATTAAAAGAAGATTTAACAGTTAGACTTTTATACTTTTGACAATTAGCTCAAACAGGACATAGCAGAGTCCATATTTTATGCAAACTAGCAGCTGTCAAGCATTCAAAATGAAACCTCTTAGAGTATACTTTTATGTTACAAAATATTACTTTGATATTATTTTCCCACTGATTTTATGCAACTAGGATTTAACCTCATATAAGTTGATAGTTATTACGAATTATATAGAAAGTGTTTTAATCATAATTGTTTATTTGGTGGAAAAACACTAGTAGACAGTGAATACTAAAAGGTTGAAATTATTTCTGTGAAAAGTAGATTCATTGGAGTTCCTATGAGTTGGAGACACAGCTCTAATCACAGCACTACATTCCATTTCAGGGTTACTTTTTCTGAAAAGTACATTGAAAGATACATTAAAAAAAATAAATAAACACAACAAAGAAATTCCTACCAGAACAAAACACTTTCTATAATGCTCTGTTGTCCCCTTGGAGAGAGATTTAGAGTAAGAATGCATTGAAAGTTTGAAAATTGTCTGCTATTTCAGTAAATGCACTACTGACGGGCACTTAGATATAAGATTTAAAGATATGTATAGTGAACAGTGTAGTAATATGGCAAATGACATTATATTTCAGGCCATACGAGTTCACTGGAGCCTGTAGACCTCCATCTCCAACTATACTTATCTTTATAAGAAATCTTGTGCTCTTTATAATCTTAGATTGTCAATTTTCTGTCAGCAACAAGATAAACATAGGCAAGCAAGCAGTATGGGAAATAAATTTTCTCTGAATTTATGATGTTAGAACTTAAAGTCTAACATTGGTACCACAAAAACTGCCAGAAATGACCTGTGTCCCAGTCTCCTGCTGATAAGCTTGCCCTTGGAGTAGCCTATTGTATTTTTAGGCTCTCAGGTTTAAATTTATTCTATCTTGCTTTAAGAAATATAAGCAGGGTTTTTTTAATCATTATTGTGTGAAGAAATTAAAGATAAAAAAATAATTAGAGTAGAAGGATGAGAGGAGGAAGAAAAAATTCAGTCAGATGTAATCACTAGCTTTTTTGAAACCGTAGTAAAAGTATTGAATGCCTGGATCTCCTGATCTGTATACAATTATTAACCTAATTCTTGTTTGGTGTAGTTTCTCAGTGCATGCACTGGGAGTTAACATCTTGAATATCAGTAATTGATGTGAGAATACTTCTCTCAACTTACACATTTTCTGGTTAGCAGGAATAATATTGAAGGGAGATATTAGAAACTGCCATATCAAAATTTATTGTTATTTTTAAACTTTGTGCTAGTGTTAGAAGTTTGAATAGACTTTCTTTTTTAAATCAGATAATAATTCAAGTCAGAACATGATTTAGATCCTTCCTAGTAATTCACCAAACATTTTTTCAAGAGTTTGAAATTGTTTAAAAAAATTGTGTGAGCAACAGCTCTAAATGACTGACCGTGATATGTGACAGACAAGACAGAAGTCACTTTACCTTATAATGTATTTTTTTTATCAAGGTACTGCTAATAACTAGCAGGTTCATTTGCTCTTGAAAGCCTGATACATGAGACAGTTAACAATTAGATTGGTGTTTTAACAGTTTTGGAAAGAGGGAATTTAGTCCTCTGACAATATTAAGAAGGGCTTCAACAACAACATAGTTTTTAAAAAATCTCTTTGTCCTTCTCTGTGAACAATCTCAGAAAGATGTGAGCATTGGTATCTCGTGTGTCCAGAGACAAACTTCAAAAAAAATTAGTTTACAGGTTCACTACCTATATTCATATTAATGATGTACTATATGAATCTTCCACAATTGTGAGATGTGCAACAAGTAATAACACTGGACAGAACTTAAGCATAAAATTCACTAGAGATTCATCTGAGTGTGGGTTTAACTTCCAACTTACTTAGCAGGAGGCTGGAATCTGTCCCACAAGTGATCACACCAGGACAGAGAAGACTTTTTACAAACTACCTCTAAGGATCCTTCCTTTTCTCACAGAAAACCCAGGGAAAGTGACTTCTCTCCTTGCAGGTGACTTACATCACTGCAGGAGATTCTCCTTCCCCATGTTTGTCTTCACCTACCAGTGTAAGAGATGAGCAGCACTGCAGGAAAGGGAATTGATTTGGAATAAATTGATACAGGTAGCAACTATCTTGCACCTTCCATTAACACGTGAACACATGCTTTGTAAACATGTACCTTGATCACTTCAACTTTGTTAAAATTCAGAGAGTATTTCACTAGTTTTGCAGATTTCATTGGCATCTTTGAGAAGTAGCAAATGTTTTTCAAATGCGGTGTGGTTCTGCAGGG
Organism: Trogon surrucura; assembly: GCA_020746105.1. Lineage (NCBI taxonomy): Eukaryota > Metazoa > Chordata > Aves > Trogoniformes > Trogonidae > Trogon > Trogon surrucura. The sequence continues at coordinate 62,385,454 of CM036619.1, read as the reverse complement.
CATTTGTATGATGAGGCCTTATCATAAACACACTTTTAAGGTCCAACATTATTGATCAATATTTTGGAGCATGTACTAAATAATATATTTTTTAATTTGTGTCTTCTATTTATTAAGAAACTTGAAGAATTTGGTTTGAATACTCCAAAGACGCTTTTCACGTGAATCTGCACTGAAGGTTCTGTATAATTCTTTCCAAAGCCGAGTTAATTTTCCCTAAAAGCACTTACATTCATAAATTTTTTAATTTTCCTTTGTTTGAAATAAAGAATGTGAAGACTAAAATCTAATTTAACATCCTGAGTGAAGGAAAATATTCAAAGCAAGGCCCTCATCCACACAGCTTTCATAGCAATGGTATTCTAAAGAAATTGTGTTAAAGTGTCTGAGCTGGTTATGTCATCCTTATTAAAATTTGTACAAGATTCATTTGTTCTCACTAAGAAATATGCTGATTGTCCTTCTGTCAGAGTATGCCAAACTGAATGAAACTAGTTTAAAAAGATGGATAAATTTCACACCTTCCACGAGCTTTGCAACTTGCATCCCTAAGGACTGCTCACTCTGAAGACGGACAAGCGGCTTTGCTGCTGCTTATTCTCTCCAGAGATTTTTTGCTCTGATGAGGCAATCGTAAAATTTGCTAAGTGTTTTCCAAAAGCTGTACCTGTAGAGAGTGTGAAGGGATGCTGTAGATCTCCTAAATGTCACTGTAAGTGCTGTTCTCCTGAGAGCATCTCCCTCTTTGAGGGTTATGTAACTTATACTCTGAAAGGTGGTGCAGTTTCTTGCCACTTGGAGAACTGGGCCTGAATTCACCTTTTTGCTACATTCAGCTTTTGCTGAATTATCTAGCATCAAGCCCTGACAATTTGGCCTTGGAAATGCAGGAGAAATGTCTTTTTAAACTCTTTAGTTGAATGCATGTCTCCTCTGAATATTTACAGGTTTAATATGTACTTGTAATTATTCTCTGGCATTTAAATCCATTTGGCTCTCTTTCTTTTATTCTTCTTGTGAAATTTTTTTCTATCTCAGTTATAGTCTATGAGTTCTTCTTTGCAGTGAAAACTTGTGTACAGAGTTAATTGTCAGTAACAGTTATTTTAAAGACCCACCAATGACACATGAAAAACTTGAAGAATCAGTCCATCTAGAGTCACTTCAGAACGCATACGTTACTTTTTGTACAATTCTCTTCCCTTGTTTATTATGAAGAACATTTGCATGTAAAAAAAATCTATGCTCATCTGCTTCTGTTGCTTATTTCTCACCTTAAGATATAATCAATTTGAAACCTTATGATTATAGTAGCTTCCTTGGGCATGTTTATTATGGCACAAAGGTAGGTTTATATCTTCAAGCTGAGAATAAGGAAAAAGAACAGATGAACACTTAAACGTTACGGATCCTATCAATATGCAGATATGCCCAGCAGTGGAAAAAGAAAAGAGTGAAGACACACAGGAAGTGATACAACAAGAAAATAATTTCACACAATACTCTTTTTGCCATTATTTTCAAGGGATATTCAACAAGTTATCCAAATAAAAGGATACAACATATATGACCTGTGAGATAGGTTAATGAATAATATTATACATTGATTTTGTCATTAATTTCAAATGACCCTGAACATATGTTTTAATTCTGTGTAGAAAATATTTTTGACGTAAGTCTTAAAGGTTTTTTTTGGGGGATGCAATACAGCAGGTAACCGATCGTCTAAAACACCCCCTGGAGCCCTTAAGAAAAACAGGATAAATCAATTCAACCAACGAACCAACCAACCAAATCCCCCACAGCAAAGCTACCCAACAACTTTTCAGAAGTACAGATAAATAATATGATTATACAAACAGGCATTTCATCAAGAAATCTTGACTGATAATGTTGACTAAAAAGAGCTAAACCACAATGTATGATCTTATAGAAGTAATCATACTGCTTCATTATTAAAAAACACCCAAATAACGCTATTTAAAACATTATATATTCAATTGCATGCTTTCTTCTGGTTTTGGAGAACAGTAATGACTTTAAGGCTTCACAATCAGCTATTCCCTCTACAAAATGTTACAGGGACTGCAATATTTTACAGACATTTTCTTTCCCACCATATCCTTATTTATTTCGTTCTGATTGTTATATTGTTATATTGATTTTCCTCACTTTCAAAGCCAGTCTGAATTAGCTGCTCTTACTAGATAAAAGCAATTTTGTCACACATCTGGAAACCTTTACATTCTATATTTTTACAGTAAAATTTTTTTGTAGGAAAATAATGAAAAGCACGTTCTTACTGCTGTTAACCATTCGACATCTCTGGGAATGAGAAAGTGTCTCTTTTTTTGTTTGTTTGGGTTTTTTGGGGTTTTGTTTTGTTTTGTTTTGTTTTTCCTTGTAGGAAAGTAGATATAGAAGCTCAGATGATTTGAGATATCCAGATACCGGTCATAGTGCTGAGAAAAAGGATCAAGTGACCTAATACCATTCTTACGACCTGTACACAAGTTAGTGGGATGCTTTTTACTCATTATATTTTTCTTTGGTGATTTGGTGCAGAGATAGCAAATTAGTTCTCTGAGCTTCCAGAAAACTTGTTACTAGCTTATATGGTATCATAGATCATAGAATCATAGAATGGCCTGGGC